>OZ014513.1:6222522-7467026 GCA_963966075.1 Aphodius sticticus
TCGGCACTATTTTTAAATGGCAACCAAATTTTGTTCTTACCGATTATGGCAGATTATTTAAATGATTATCTAAATGATATCGGAAATATTTTATGGCTTTACATAAGAAAATTTTCGAGAAAAAGACAACTGAAAATTGTAGAATATTGATAACTTTAGGGAAAATAGATTTTGTGAATAGAATACGAAATTGCGTTTTGGGTAAATGAATTGCTCAGAAAACGAATCTGGACTCCAAAATTTTCTATCGCGCAAAGTTTTCGAAAAATGTCGGACCAAAGTGTAAAATGTAATTTTGGTAATTTTTACAAATTTGTACCAGCACCTATTATCTTAAAAAATTCAAGATGGTCTCATAGTAAACTTTCATCTTTGCACTTCAATCTGAAATCCCAAAAGTTTGTTCCCAAATGTTTTTTAAGCATTCACTGCGATTCATTAAGTGGGTTGCGGACGGGTCCATAAAAGAAACCTCAATAACCGCAATAACATGGCGCGATATGCAACTTTTGAGCTCAGATTCGCATTCAGCACAAATAAATCAATCGGAAACGCATATTCGCTATTCATAAACAAACAAAATTTATCAATGTTACCATAATGTTCAACTATCTTTCGCTCGAAAATTTTCCGATATACGGCGATAAATTTTGTGAATTACCTTTAAAACAATATAATAGATCTATCAATATCAATACAAAAAATATGGAGTTTCCATTTAAATATTAATGACGCCATAAGACGGAAAAAATTGGAGGCCGGAAATTAAATTTGATGGAAATATGTATATTTTGATAATTAAAAATCGACGTGTCCGAGGATTTGTCAAATAACACTGTGCAACAAGAAATTTCCTCCCGGGAAATTTTAGCTAATAATGATTCTGTATGACCCCTGAACACATCCCCAAAAACGTTTTTTTTCAAACAATTATTTGTTAACGGCTCGTTATAACAAACCGTTTCAGAGATTTTGTCATGTTTCCAAACTTTCCGTACTCACTGTATCTCGACTACTAGAAATTGTTTGCAGTGGTTTATAACTAAATTCTATATAGAATGGAAGGTTTTATCAATTTCAAGACACATGAAGTCTTGTTTGCGTTCAGCGTGTTCATAATTTTGACAATTTCCGATTCAAGAATACCGATTTTCTTATTGGAACAGCCTGTATATGATCACATTTTAGGAATGCTGATATTTTTCAGATACAATAAGAACCTATTCTGCAATAATCTACTGTGTTGGAAAACATGAATTTTTATGACGATTGTATTCAAGCGATGGTACCGAAATAATATTGTGCTCAACATGCTGTTTTTTTTTTTTTGGACAAATATAGCAAAAGCTCAGAAACAATACGGAATAGGGTGGGACTGTTGGTACATAAAAGAAAGAAAACTCTACAGAATAATAGGTAATTCCATTTGAGAGAAAAGTACTTGTCAAGTTAAACAATTGTTATGATTAAAATGACTCATCACGTATACATACGTGTCGACATGACAACCTACTAATTTTTTGAAGTCGAATAACAAGACTGCAGTAAAAAACAAATATTTTTTTTATAATTCAAAAGTAGGAAAACTTTTTAGTTTTCAATAATTTAAAAAAAAAATCCTTCAAGTGAAGGCACCGTGCCAATTACTCAAACTTAACACTGACAGATATACAATTAAAAAAAAAAGATTTTGTCGCAGTCCTTACAAAAGAATCGACCTGTATATTAAAAAATATTTCAAAATATTTTCAGCTTAAGCCCCCTAAAATTTTTGCTTGGATTTTATGCTTGTAAACTTATCACAGGGCGAGTCATGACAAAACTTTGACGCTCATGGGTTATAATATACCAAAAAGAAATAAAGTTCAAGGAATTTTAAGTGGGGGCACCTACATTTTTTTGTGAATCAAAAGTTTTCTTGGCATGCTTGACGTGGACAGATCTAGAAGCAGTTTCAACACCATTTATTGATGGCTTTAGTGACATACTCAAGTACAGCTGTTTCTCATCTTTTCAACAAATATTTCAGAAAACCGACTTTACATTTAAATTTAATTCCTGCTATGTACCGAGTTTGTTTTTCTTTTATTATGTAGCAGAAGAGAAATAGGTAAACATTCCTCAAATAAGTTACTCACTACCTTCAATGTTAAGCAACATCACAATGTCCTTCACGACGTCTTTAGAGCACGCTGTATACATTACGAAGTCGTAGGTCATCTCATAGGCATTCAGACGGTAGACAGGACATGCATAAGACCGCCTGAAAACGTGGCCAACGCCTCCGAGTGACTCAGTCACTCCCATCTCCAAGAAAAGCATTCTTACCAAGTAAAAGCTTTTATAATTTTTCACCGGCCAAATTTATTAAGCGTTGGAGTTGATATTCTTTCAAATCGAAGGGTATTTTTTTATGGATAAATTCAGCTGCACCACTGCCCCTGTTGATCTATTAATAAGCAGCAGTCAATGCAAGAATATCAGAAGACTATACAAAATGCATTTCTTTTATATGTGAATAATCCTACATCAGCTAAGAACTTAATATCTAGTATAGCTTTGATTCAAGTTTAGATTTTCAATACACCTATCAATAACCGCAGACTTGTCACACGTGCCTGCGAATATATTACATGAAATCGTATAATGCTGTAAATTCGCAATAAGTTAATGGCTTTCCGAATGCCCGGGTGTTCGGTTACAAGTACTGGCGATGCTGTGGTCCGAGGCAAGTATCTGAGTCTATTTATTTAGCGTTCTAGTAGAAGAACATTAACACGAACGGCAAATATTTTTGTCAGCGCGCGCTGTTGAGACTGCAGCACACATACACTCTTCTTATTTTCTGTCTGACAGCAGGCCTACAGTAAATCGCTCTTGAACGTAAGGTCAGTTCTAATCAT
Source organism: Aphodius sticticus (assembly GCA_963966075.1). NCBI lineage: Eukaryota > Metazoa > Arthropoda > Insecta > Coleoptera > Scarabaeidae > Aphodius > Aphodius sticticus. Next base: position 6,225,426 of record OZ014513.1, read on the forward strand.
TAACACTAACAATCGTGCAGACCCCATGTATGTATATTCTTCACGCAAGCAAGGGTGTTTTACATATATCTATAAATGGACACATGTGGTGGAGGTAGAGAATATTTTGCAAACTTTGCAATTTTTTGTACAGGTTTTGACGTTCGTTAGAATTCTCTAAGTAGGCCAATATGAACGCTCAAACTTCAAAGAAGGTCTTCCAAAAATTCATGAAAGTAATGCTATTATCGATATTGATACATTTCTTAAAATGACAATCAGTGTCAATCAGAGGTATGTTGATATACGTTAACTGATGAGAAATTTAGTTTAATTAAAAATTGAAAAAGCTGATTGTGCGATAGTGAAGATGCGAGAGAGATCTGCGGGGAAACTGCATATATACATATTTATGTTTCCATGGCTTTCCGGTCTGTCGGCCGTGAATATGTGGCACCAATCTGTCATTCCGTATTAAATAGGGTCCGAAAATAATTTCTTAACTGATTGCATTGTTTATCTTGTCAGTCTAAAATGATACTTACAGCTGCGCGATGAGATCGCCGAACTTTTGATGATTAACTTAATTATCAGCAAAGGCAAACATCGTAAGTGGAACAGTCAATTAAATGAAGAAACGTTGGTTTCCCACTAGGCGCCTGAAAGGCTTTGACACTACGGAAATCGATCTCTTAAAACTATAGTTATTTCCAGGCTGAGCAAATGACGACTATGAAAATAATAAACTATTAGGGAAATTGTCTACCTGCTGTACGTTACGTCAGGGTATGTTTTAAATATTGAATGTAGTTGATTTTCAGAGATAGACATTACGACTCGATCACAGTTAAATTCATTCCTGGATTTTTTTTTAAATATTGAATTTAGTTGATATCACTGTGCAGCACAAAATTTTCTACATACTGATGGATGTGCCTTATTTGTGTGTTCATTGTAGTTGTAAAACACTATTAAAATTTAAAACTGTTTATTTTTTTAAAAAACCATCGGTCACGTGAATTTTTAATTATCAAAATATACATTTTTATATCAAATTCAATTTCCGACCATCAATTGTTTTTTTACTTAACTATGACGCCATCGACATTTGTTTCTTAAATACCAAGTCCAATCCCAAATAGAAAATCTTTGTGAAAACGGCTACTAAAAATTAGGAGAATAGTGATCACTCTGTGGAGTACCTACCTATGGATTTTGTGCATTGCCGATAGATTTTTATGTGTTTAATATGAATGCAAAGATTTCAGAAGGTATTTTGGGAAAAAGTTAAGTTAATGTGAAAAAACGTGATTTTGTTATATCAGCTGAATCAAATGTAAAAATATTACGTAAACGGAAGCAAATTATTTGTTTTTTTTTCACATCATTACAAATTTACAGAATGAATTATTATAAAAGAAACCTATTGTAATAATTAAAAGTAAGCAAATAGAATTAATTATATAATAACTAAAAATAACATTGATAATTTGACGAAACAAATAAATCTACATAAATCTTTTACCTTTTAATCTTTTCGTTTTTGTTTTTGAGAAAGTAAATGTTATTCTGAGTAAGAAGCTCGCTCCATGTGGTCTTAATACTTGTTTCGATTCCTTAAGAACTTAGATCCGTAGAAATTAGGATTTTGGTAATATTTCAGGCGACTGTAACTTTTTAAGGAATTAGAAAAATAAAGTCCGTATGAAACTTTCTACACATGATCGGCACCTGCTCTATGAAAGAAAATGCAGAAAAACGACATGTGCGTCATGCGGGTTGTGGTACATTGTGTGTTATCTTAGTACAAAGAACAGTAGGTATTCAACAGGTTGTTACTTTTGCATCAGGAAAAGTCAGGAAAATCATCAGGAAAATTTGTTGAATTTCACCCAGAAATGCCACACATTTAGATCTCATTGACTCAGTGACTCATTTATTTGAAAAGTATTTATTTATTCTCAAGCAGACGTGATAGAAATAAAATAGGGTATTTGACTTATTATTGGAAAACCATCTTAGTGTGTTTATTCCTTCACTCTACATTGTAAATGCATTATTTTTCGTAATTATTTCTTAAATATTTCATAAAAATCAGCGTTAAAAATTGAATCACTAAAGGTCCCGCCAAAACGATACTTTCCGTTGTGGGACGTCACATGATGGTAGATGTCAAATCGGCCCATATCGTCTATCAGCATCGGCATCGGCGCCGTTTTGTAATTGTGTTGTATGATGTGTTGTTTTCACAATTTCTACATAAAAATGAATTATAAATGGTGTATAAATCCACAATGCAGAAATACGTCGATAAAAACTCCGGATAAACTATTTGTAGCTGTTCCGCAAGATTTGAAACTGCGAAGAAAGTGGTTGGCTCGTAGAAATCCAAATGAAATAAATAGCGGCCAATACAAGTGTTTTTTTGTTCTGAAGATTACTTCGACATAAGTAAAACTGACTAGAATATGTTATCTATCGTATTTTCGAACCAGGTATTAGCTGATCTGACAGCTTAAGGTTGGGGCTATCCTGACCTACAAAGTTATGCTTACATGGCACTTTAGTGCTATTAAAATCAAACGGGAGAAGCATAAAGCGTACTAACGAATGACGTCAGTAGAGCCCATTACAGAGCGTTTTCAATCACGTGATAGGACAAATAGTTTTCTTGAACTGTAATCTATTAGGATGACTATAATACAAGCCATATTTTTAATACTTGGACAACTTTTGAGATCTAATTCGTATGCAGCGCAAAATAATATGTCAAGACCACTTTCAGAGTTACCATTATTTTCTTAATTTTCAATTGCCTTTTGTTCAAACGTTTCATGATATAAGGCCAAGATTGTTTTATGCTACCATGAGGACAATTAGCGGATCTATTCAAATCGAAAAAAAAAAATAGTTTATTTGACTTAGTTAGTCAGAATATTTTTTAAATATTTCTTATTTAATTCAATTGACTAATAGATTCGCTAGTTCATAGCTTAGAGACCTAATTATAATATTTTGCTTGGACAGGTAGTACGGAGAAAGGTGAAACATCATTAAATTTGGATACCGGATACCGGAATTTGGATACCGGATACCGGCACGCACTGGGATCGAATGGGCCGGGATGAGACGGGACGCCTGAGTTAGAGATGTGCACGTGGTAATTAATAGTTATTTGCGGCTAGTCCGCGGGCTAAGAGGTCAGTACGCTGGCGCCGCGCACCAGAGGTGTGTAATTTCATATCCATCCGGCCGAAGCTACGGTGTTAAGTGCTCTTCGCAAGCGACAGTCTCGAAACGAACCGACACGCTGTGGAAACTTTTATTATTTAGCTGGTGAAAACGGAAAAAATCATCAAACAACAAAACAATTTTGTGTATTAAAAGCGTTATTGTGACCAGAAAATATAATATACATATATGGCATATATTATACAATAGTTTTTATAGATACTGAAAATAGTAGTTGGTAAAACACAGACGACTTTTAGCAGATAGAAAAGATGTTTTTGTTTTTATGGAACGTATTGTTTTGAACTTATTTTCTCAGATCAAAACATATTTCTTTAGGAAAAGAAACACTGAATTGATTACTCCAAGATATTTAAATATGTAAACATATTGTTGATACAACAAAAAGTTGCATGCCTTCCAAGTAATATCTTTGTTTTGATTGCAAAATACGTTTGCTTTTGTCAAATAATATAATTCACAGAGCGAAAACTGACAAAACATATAACAAAAAATTTGCATTTCTATTTAATCTAAATATTTTTTTAAAAATTAGTTGCGATCACAAAATTTTTACTTTCACTTCAAAGTTTCCTGTCTGCTTTTTCGGAAACACTAACGAACACAACTAATATTAAGCATACACTTAGTTTCGATAATACAACACAAAAAAGTAATTTTCGTCAAGTGACGTTGAGATGGCGCTGATTCACTCTACTCGCTAGTGTGATTGCTAGCATGTATAAGCATTATGAGAGTAGTCTGAAATGTTTTCGCGGAGTGCATTTAGGTATGGAGCCTCCTCACCAGTGCGGTTCGACCAGCCACGGTTTCTTCTAAAAATACACGTCGTGCAAATTTCTACTTGGCCGAACGTGAAGATGCAATTATAATTTAGAGACGGCTTCGGCACGTTTCAGAAGCACCTGCAATTCACATTGAATGGAATCCATTGTACAACAGGGCTTGTGTTGATTTGAGGTGCAGCGACGGATATTATCATTTTTTTTACAACCACACTCATAACTTGTTCAGCATATCTTTCTGAAGTATTTGTTGTTATGTATTTTTGTATACCTGGTAGTGTTCTAACAAATAACGGGGTAGATATAATTGAGACGTTTCTACTTCAACCGTTGAAAAAAGTAATTAAATTATGTTGTTTTGTTGGAAACAAAAGACGCCGAGTAGTGAGCAATTTCACACTTTCGCTCTTCACGATGAATCGGCTCGTAAGAATCAGTCACGGTTGTAGAACGAACTCTGAACAATACGCAAAAAAGTCTTAATAATAATTTATGATGGCAAAAAGGGCGCTTTCAAATATTTGAAGGGAAAAGTGTTTAGTTATTATAGCAGCCATTATAAAAGTACGTGAAAATTACGATTTCAGAATTTGTCCCACTTTTATAATAATTATGAGATCCAACGAAAAAATCTTTCTCGCCGAACTTGAATGTTTTATTCGACCAAATTTACAGGTTTGTTCGTAATTCATTGGCCTTGAATTTATAATGGAATATGCGGAATATGTTTTTTTCTTAGGGTATCTCTAATTTACTCTCGCTAGTGGAAAGAGTAATAACATGACCCACATTTGTTATACTTATTTATAATCGACAGGTGTTCCAATATGAATTTTGTGAATTTGTTCTAAAGTGGATGGGATTTATTAGAGTGATAAAGTTATTTTCTTATTTCTTCCATTAAGAGGAATCACTAGAGGTAGTAGCGTACTAGAAAACAACACTACATAAAACTAAACATCCTGAGCTTAATTCTGTGTTAATAATCACGTGTAATACATTAAATTATAAATAAAGGTGTATTACACCGGGTACGAATGCCACTTTTTTCATTTGCGTTGTTCTTTTGTTTTTTACCCTTGCTAAAGAAGCCAATAATTGGTAATTTTTGTTATTTTTTTTTCCAAATCCGAACCAAACATCAAAAAAGCAATATTACAACATTTTGTATTGAGCCTTCATGAACTTGTGTAAAAAAAATGACAACAAAATATAAATGTTGTAATGATTTAACCGTTAGTTTTTTGAACATGTGAATGAGACGAGAATAACATATTTTATAGTCGTACGGTGCAGCCATCTGTTGGATAAACACCACCTCATTTTATCGACCAATCAAATTCAAATGGTACAGTCTGAAGCAGCAGCATGAATACGTAGCCAGGGGAATCACAAATATTGAGCAATTTTGGCCTAACAAAAATATTGATCGCATGTTGACACGGGAGGTGTAGCGGCGCCGCGCCCGGCAAACGAAAGCCATACGTAAAATAAATTTTACCGTGCTGGTGCTACGTAGATAGCAAACGACTCGCTTACAAATTAGCATGACAGCATGTTCTTGCGGAAGTGTATGTGATCAACATGAATTGTTGAATTTCGACCAAAATTGGCTAGAAACCGAATACGAGAAATAATTTTTTGCCGTCCTGATGGACTCTACGCAGACAGCAAAGAGCGAGTTATAAATTAGGAGCGCATGTTCCCGCGAGGGTTTATAGTGCAGTCCCCGTACGACACACGGAACGAAGAATAATCAACAACCACAATATCTACTTACAATGTTACAACTACTAAATAATGAATAGGAGGTAAATAAATTATTACTAAGGAAATACAAGTAATTTAATTTTTAATCAGTCATTTATGTAGGATGGTTGGCTTTAGTTCTACTTGTTGTACAACAGACGTAGAACAGACGCTAGAAATATGGGCAAATTAAAAAATCAGCTGCCTTTATGTGGCCCGCGTTCTAAGAAAACTAATAACTTGCGAGAGTACCTGCGGTAAGTGTATATGTAGATATTATACGTGTAGTGTAATTCTTCGCTAATTAACTTCGCTAGTTAATTTGGGCAATACTCTTATAGGCGTAAGCGTGCCGGATTACCATATATGGCAAAAAACTTTTATAAAGGTGTAAAATATTTGAACATGTATCTATATAATATATAATAAATGACATATACATATACATAAAGCTGCCTGTTTTATCGAAATCGCTATTTTTTCTCATACCTACAATTGAAATTGAAGTACGTATACTACCAAGTCTATACATAGCAATAATAATTTTGAGTAAAATTTCAAAATGCAGTATCCAACTGTATCTAGAATTAAAATAGGATTATTATATTTAGTAACACTTACTTGCGTCAGCCGATAAAAATTTGAATTTTTATATGAGGTGTGTTTTACCTGAAAGTATCGAACTCTGCTAAGTACGAACGAGACATTCGAGATTATTGATGCACAAAGAAAACGTTAAATGGATTTAAATAAGTATCTGAGTACGAATGCTTTCACGGCCAGAGTCATTTAAATTTAGATGATAAATAGTTACCGGTTTATGCCGTGAGTAAAAATTCATAATTACTGTCTTCGCGAATCATGCTGTTCGCTTCTTCGGAGGTAACTGATAATTAGTTACTAATTCTAATAATAAATGTAAAGCAATAAATGATTTATGTAAGAAAAGCTGTCTGTTTTACCAAAACTACAATTTTTTTCAACATACAAGAGGTAAAATGTTCAACCATAGTTAGTAGTAAAATAGGAATGTTATAATAAAGCAATTAATTAATTTGTATCACTGTATTGTTTTGTGGAATTGTATTTGTATTTAAAATATACAAGAAAAGCATTTCAGAACATGCGATAGTCACATACACAAAATTATTAGGAAACGGTTCGGCGCCAGTCGACACCGCACGGCCCCTTTGATCTTCGCCGCCAAAGAACGATACCACCGTTCCCCTCATCTAATTAGTGCGTTGCTTGCATTTTTTGCGGAGTGTACAGTGGGCGCGCTTGTTCCCTCCTCTCGCGCCTCAGTTTCGTCGAACTTTTGAGGCCGGTGACTAACATTTACTCTTAAACAAAAAAGTCAAAATAAAGAGATGCATTCAGAGATTACTAAGATATTTTTGTTTTTGAGAGCCATTCAATTCTTTTAGTTGATAAGTCAAGTTCAAGGAAATATATGGTCAAGTTAGAAAAGGAATCAAAATCATGCCAGCTCTTCTAAACGACCATCAATAACCGGAGGTTAGTCTTTTGCAATTGCTATCTGGAACTCATTTCTGCAATAGCCCATTATTCATAGCCGAGACAAAGATCAGCTGTCCCGCGGCCTCGCATTTATTTGAAATCCTGCCCGTGTGTGAGCAGGACTGCTCTCGTAGACAGAATAGCGCATCTAGATAAGTCCCATAGATTTCTGGAATACGATACAAACTGGGCAGTACGAAATAAAATTGCCCTCGACCAGTCATGCGTATTATGGAAGAGAGCGCTATCACGATTCAGTTCAGACTGTAGGGACGGCAGACAGACCATATTCCTGATTTATTTTCACTCGCTGATAGAGATACGACCGACGACGACGAACTGTTGTATGGATACCGAAAACAACTCGTCTGAAATTCTTCCTAGGAAAATCCTCTAGAAGTCCTTAAGTAATCTTAAGTTTTCCCAAACCCCGAACCATTATTCGAAAAATACCAAAAAATTTTCCCATGTACATTTAAGGCCTCGACAAGCAGGGTTAAAAATCAAAATTTCAACAAAAAAATACGTGTCTACTTTTTTGAGTTTTGGAAACGATTTGAGAGGATCGTTGCTTTCTATCATCACAAAAATTTTTCAATGCATTTTTGAACCACCCTAATGGGCACTCTTCTCCCATATAGCAAGTTAAATTTAGACAACTGCCCCCCTTCCGATTTGAGCTGGATACGCCCATGATTGTAGCAATATCAGACCACTTTTCCTAGCCTTTTACTTCGTTACATAATAGCGTAGAGGTTTTGAAGAAAATTTGCATATTAATATATTTCCGAAATGAAGTGGAAGTGAGTCAGCTTTAGAATTTAAAATTATAAACAAGGTCGTTTGTAGCATTTTTGGCTAATTATTTTAATAAGGAACAATTTGTGTTTAACAAATATTTCTAATGCATATGGTTCATACAATTTTTTCATAGAAAATTCATAGAAGACAATAGAAAGAAGAAATTAGCACCTATAAGTTTAACATTTAAATAGTTTAACGTTTTTTTTTGTTTACTCGAAAGGTAATTTTTGGCTTTGTTTTTAAATTCCCTTTTTACAGTCAGGTCTGTAGGCAATAAAGGTTATTACATCGGAATTCATAAGAGTAAATGACTGTATTGTATTGTGCAATGTTAATTTGCTAGATGAAAATGTTCGAAAAGTCTTTACGTATTCTAACTTAATTAACTGCTCCAAAATCACCTAAATACACATATTTTGTAAAATTTTCCACCTTAGCCATTTTTGAATGTACTTGGTGTACTTTTGTATATGTAACAGTACTCTCTTGTGATTATTTATACCACACGAAATACAATTTGCACGGATGCTCTTGTTCTTTTTACCAGTGCAATCAGTTGCTTTTCACGTCGTCGGTCGCTCAGCGCCTGGGGGCAGTTTTTCTTCCTTACGGTCAAATCTGTGCGCTTAATGTTACGCATTATAATGGTGGACTGCCATAAATACTGGCAATGCCAAATGGGTACCTTCGAAAAATAAATACAATCACCGGTGAGCACGGACCGTCCAGACGTAAATGCGATCATAAATTTCGGGACTTAAATTTAGTGTCTGCACTTTTGTATTTATTTGCGGACAAGTAAATTAACCGCACGGCCGACGATTGGAGCACACAACAGCCCTCCGTCTCGCAATCTTAATTTCAATTTCGTGATCGCGGACGCATTCATTTCCATTCGCACTTCTCGCAATTACTTCCCAAAAGATCAACTTTTTGCCAATTTGCAACTTTGTTCAAAAACATCTGCTTACAAAAGTTTTGCATAAAATACATTACAGTCGTTACACTGGTCCATTGCATTCTTGAAAAGCTTGACAAATGATGATTATTCCGATTATTATTAGCTATTTGCTACTATTTGCTATGTAGCCCAAAAGGTTTATGTCTAAGTTTTCATTTTATCTTACTTAGATGGTTCAGTAGTTCATGATTTTTAGTACTATTGACCCGTTTATTTCAAATATATGCATGGTGTTACACTAATAAAAGTTAAATATTGAGAAGACATACAGAATGGCCATAGTAGACGAACTTTTTATAATCAGCTGAGTATGGTACAATTTGTAGGAACTGCATTGGAAAAGCAGGCCATGTGAAGTATCATAGGATAGCTTTTTCAAAACCAAATAATTTTTATACGAAAATATTTTATTTAAGACGAATGTAATCCTTTCATATGGTACGTTGGTGAATGAGGTTAATAAAACGCAAGCCCACTAACCTTTAATTGCAAACCGTCTCAGTCGTTTTATACTATTTGACCATCACTCGACGCTCAAGTTCGCAGTTCACGGCGTAAACTCATTAATTTCATATTATTTCTCGAGCGGGACATGGCTTCGGTTCGTTTTCGTTCCACTGTGAACTACATTCACCATTATCAAACGTGCCAGAGCTAGTTATCTTGATTATGACGAATAATACGTTTACAACGTGCACCGTTAGGCGCAATCAGACGCATTGTCCCCGATTCAGATACATTAGCATAGTTAAAATTATCCGGGCACTTGATTTGTTTCATCTGTCCTTGCCAACAATGGCATGTAAGTATTGTAAGTAACCCAGGTAGCCGATGGATCTGATAATTTGCATGTAGGTGGACTAAAGTTATTAGTGGCGGTCGCAATATAATCTGTTCTTGTAATGGATTCACAGATATTAATGCGTGGAAGCATTGATAAAAGATGACAGAATTATATGCACAGATACATATGTTCTGACACGCTGGAAAATTGTATATTTCCGATATTGTTACAAACATCTAAACTTGCCTACAAAGCATACACTATTGCTCTAGTCTAATAAGAATGGAAATTGTTTTTTTTTTGTTTTTTTTCGGAAGCATTGATAAAAGATGACAGAGTTATATGCAAAGATACATATGTTCTGACACGCTCGAAAATTGTATATTTCCGATATTGTAACAAACATCTAAACTTGCCTACAAAGCATACACTATTGCTCTAGTCTAATAAGAATGGAAATTGTTTTTTTTTGTTTTTTTACTTTATCATACGCAGTATGTAAAGTATTGTAATCGTGCCAAAAAAAGATTTTAGCGGAAATATGTCTTTTTGGGTCCCCTGAACATTTTTGACCAAGGTACAAAAAAATGTCTGTGTGTGTGTGTGTATGTGCGTGTGTGTGTGTGTGTGTGTGTGTACCCGTTTTTGTGGAGACGATTCCGGAGAAACTACTAAAGGTATCGGGACGAAACTTCATATTTAGAAGTTTCATAACCAAACTTAGAGCTGAAAAGCTTTCTGTTGAAAAGGGTCAAAAGGAACTGGTGGTTTACTCATAGCATTTTTCGAAGATCTTGCAAATGAGCCGCTATTTGTGTAATGTCGTCAAAATAGTTAAATAATAAATTAAAGGAAAGGAAATTTTCTATAATTTATGTATATGACATTTTTTGGTAGAATTTATAGTTTAGCTGCATGAGCAAATTCTATTTCATCGAGATCGGTCGTACTTTAAAACTAGTAGCCAGGATATGTCAGATTTTTTTATTCTAATGACAGTAGCTAGTGTCAAACGCTAATGCTTTAAAAATACTACTGTCAATATAGGCTGCGTTCGGATATTGAACACCGTTACACTTTTTACACCCAATAACACGTAAGTGTCATTTGGACGGTGTACCCGGTGTCAACGGAGTACGATATCCGAAGGCAGCTTTAATCGAGATATCTGTCTAGTTCTACTAGTTTTATTTTAATGCAGACAGCCGATCTCGATCAAATAGAATCTCATGCAGCTAAACTATTAATTTTATATATATTATGATAAAGTCATGTGCCTGGCCACATCAGATTTTTTTTCGGAAGCATTGATAAAAGATGACAGAATTATATGCAAAGATACATCTGTTCTGACACGCTCGAAAATTGTATATTTCCGATATTGTAACAAATATCTAAACTTGCCTACAAAGCATACACTATTGCTCTAGTCTAATAAGAACAGAAATTTTTTTTTTTTGGTTTTTTTTTTCTGAAGCATTGATAAAAGATGGCAGAATTATATGCAAAGATACATATGTTCTGACACGCTCGATAATTGTATATTTCCGATATTGTAACAAACATCTAAACTTGCCTACAAAGCATACACTATTGCTCTAGTCTAATAAGAATGGAAATTGTTTTTTTTGTTTTTTTTTTTCGGTAGCATTGATAAAAGGCGACTTAATATATGACGCAATTGTCTTTTTTTGTTCTTTTTCGGAAGCATTGATAAAAGGTGACAGAATTATATGCATAGATACATATGTTCTGACACGCTCGAAAATTGTATATTTCCGATATTGTAACAAACATCTAAACTTGCCTACAAAGCATACACTATTGCTCTAGTCTAATAAGAATGGAAATTGTTTTTTTTGTTTTTTTTTTTTGGAAGCATTGATAAAAGATGACACAATTATATGCAAAGATACATATGTTCTGACACGCTCGAAAATTGTATATTTCCAATATTGTAACAAACGTCTAAACTTGCCTACAAAGTATACACTATTGCTCTAGTCTAATAAGAATGGAAATTGTTTTTCTTTGTTTTTTTTTTTCGGAAGCATTGATAAAAGGCGACAGAATTATATGCAAAGATACATATGTTCTGACACGCTCGAAAATTGTATATTTCCGATATTGTAACAAACATCTAAACTTGCCTACAAAGCATACACTATTGCTCTAGTCTAATAAGAATGGAAATTGTTTTTTTTTTGTTTTTTTTCGGTAGCATTGATAAAAGGTGACAGAATTATATGCAAACATACATATGTTCTGACACGCTGGAAAATTATATATTTCCGATATTGTAACAAACATCTAAACTTGCCTGCAAAGCATACACTATTGCTCTAGTCTAATAAGAATGGAAATTGTTTTTTGTTTTTTTTTTCGGAAGCATTGATAAAAGATGACAAAATTATATGCAAACATACATATGTTCTGACACGCTGGAAAATTGTATATTCCCGATATTGAAACAAACATCTAAACTTGCCTACAAAGCATACACTATTGCTCTAGTCTAGTCTAATGAGAATGGAAATTGTTTTTCTTTTGTTTTTTTTTCGGAAGCATTGATAAAAGGTGACAGAATTATATGCAAAGATACATATGTTCTGACACGCTGGAAAATTGTATATTTCCGATATTGAAACAAACATCTAAACTAGCCTACAAAGCACACACTATTGCTCTAGTCTAGTCTAATAAGAATGGAAATTGTTTTTTTTTGTTTTTTTTTCGGAAGCATTGATAAAAGGTGACAGAATTATATGCAAAGATACATATGTTTTGACACGCTCGAAAATTGTATATTTCCGATATTGTAACAAGCATCTAAACTTGCCTACAAAGCATACACTATTGCTCTAGTCTAATAAGAATGGAAATTGTTCTTTTTGTTTTTTTTTCGTTATAATTTACTTATACGCTTGTTTTTGTTTCAGGTTAGTGTTAATTCCTTTCTCAACAATGGACAAGAATAACTTCTAAAGGTATTTGAAATGTATTACTCAATTTATTTCTTCAAGAGAGTGGACCAGTTAAAACGCAGCTTTTGAAACACTAAAACGAAAACGCAGTCATTCGTGCGACGGTGGTCTCTACCATGTCCCTACCATTCATCGTGTGTAGCCCAAGACAGGCCCGAGAGTTTTTTAAATAAGAGTATCTGATAACATGAATCCCATTAAATACTTTAAAATGGACTTCAAAGAGTGCTAGAAACATAAAATTACCCGTTGAAATTGTGCTTTATAAACCCAATATACCCTTCACGGGTGCTTAGGTAGCCGAGATTAACTGGATTTTAGATAAATTTGCAACTCTCCGGCGATAATTGCTGCAGTAATCTTGAGGCAATCCGTAAGTCACGAATCTGGAATTAACTGCTACCGTGTGCACTTAAGCAAAGAATGTGCGTGCAATATAAATTTATTAGAATGACACTGGTAGTTGTTCGGGCTAGCGCGCTCGCGGTAATCTATAAAAGATTACAGCTATTAAAGTCGCGTTAATTTAAAACGGACAGACGTAGGTGTTAATCTACTTACAAATTAGCCGACTGCCACTGCGCACAACCAAATTAACAGTTGGGATGCAGCGCCGTCACTCAACGCGACCGGAATTATTATTATGCGTTCACCTGTCAGTAAGAAGTGGCAGTAGATGGAAAATACTTATTCTTACCACGGTGTATAGTGTGTATACCTACGTTCAACCATACTTCAGAAATTGCTAATTCCTACCGAGAAAAATGGAGGTTGCAACTTTCAGATACCTACTAGTTTTTTATGACATATATGTTTAATAGAAAAATATCTTTATTTGTGTAAAAATGACTCATTTTTATTCTTAAAAACTTTAATTTTATTTTATTATTATCTTTGGCTGCTACGTCCCATGGGTCTTAAAATCCCTGTTATTGTTTAGTACTATCTACGGTGTCCCACACTGTTAGCAGAATTTACACGATATCTAACTGGTTATTTGTAGCCACAAAAAAAATGTAATTCATTACAAGAGAATATGTATATTCTACACGTTTAGGTGCATTGTACATAAACAATGTAAAACCACTTTCCATAATTATAAGTATCAATACAAATCGATGTGTAACATACATAAAAATATGTATTTGTATTTACACGGCAGAAGTATTAATACAGATAAATATGTAATCTACATATGTATGTGTAAATCAGTTTACATGTCAGAAGTATTATTACATATAAATGTGTTTCATACATAAACATATGTAAGCCAGTTTCCATAATTGCGTGCATTTAAATACATGCAATATTATGTAACGTAAGAATGTACTTTTACATAAATGACACCACTGTATTTACACAATAAATTTGGTGTGTTCGCTATTAGTATTTATTTGCATACTAATAGCAACTGCACCCAATCCATTATGTAAATACGTAGGTATCATCAATTAATTAATTATTTAATTAATTAATTACTGCAAAAATATATGTTTGTATTATAACTTTAAAAATTCCACTTAAAATATACCCACTTACCTACTTTTATTATTCTTTTCAATCAACTTGTATGTACCGTCACTTCCAATAATACAGAGGACACTATTAAACAACATTAACTTTAGAAAATCTGTATTGTTTAAAATAAAAATACATTCTAATGTAAATATGATATACTTACAATAATTTTAATTATACAGAGTGAGTTAGCAAACCTGTAGCCCCCTCTTTCTGAGGAAATAGAATTTTGGAATCTTGTTTTTTTTATCAAAATTCTCCAATACAATAATATTCTAGTCACTGATTACAAGGACTGATTACACTGATTCAGGTTTGCGTCATTTTTAAATTCTGAAAAAATGGGGGGTTATACTCAAGTTAAGACAGTTAACGAAAAACACGATAAAGCAAAATAGATTTAAAACTTACTTACTTATATGAAACTACAATCAACATACAAAAAAATATTTATGGAAGAAAGAATTTGCTTTCGCGACATTGTTTAGTTTAAAAACTAAGAAGAAATAAATAATCTGAAGATATTGACTCATTTTGTAAAAACCACTAATTTTACGCTATACCTACTTATTTAAACAACATCGTGCAGCCTACGAACAAGTCTTAACATACGAGCCTTGGAGACGCTTTTCTTGGTAGGTAATTTTTGATCCGGCATCAGGTGGATCTTTCCATAATATTGCTGTACAAACTCCATCGTGTAGCATTTTTTTTTTGTTTTTGATCTTGCAAATATGCTATAAAATATATTGAAAAAGCAACCCCAAACGCAAAAGTGGAGCTATCTATCGTACGTGCTGTCATTGATCGGTTTACTCTCCAACACCACCTTAAAAACAAAAAAAATAAAAATATATGTATATACATTATACATATATAGAGTGTTATTATTATTACCTGATTTTACAACGAGGAGTATTACCGGCAGATTCTGCGTATCTTCAGAAGTTCTATTCCTCATCCTGCAACAAAGTGGCATCAGGATCATCAATGCCATCCGATGTAATTTTATTTTACAACTGACCTACGACATCGGCCTTAAGACAGCTTATTAATCTATGTTAATGAATCGTAGTGCGATGATTATATACCTACTTACCTTATTAACTTTAACAATATAGGAACACCACACCAACTACCGTGAATTTTGAAGGGTGAATTTTGAAGGGTTTTGATGTCTAATAGAATATGGTGTTTTTTTCCATGCCTTAGATATTGTAGGTAGTGATAATTTATAAATAGGTAAGTATATATGTAATTAAGCAAAGAAATTTCATACAATAAAACAAATATCATTCGCTAAGTTATTGTCTATTTATTTCACACAATTCCCTACCTTTTTAAAAAAAAACTAAAACAGTAATTTCTATTCAATACATTATGATCATGTTCTTGAACTAATTATATCGATACTTATTTCAAAAAAATATTTTCTCATTGTCAAGCATATATATATATTCACTTTAAGAAAATTCCATTATTCTCAACGTGAGAATAGTTTTCTTGAATGAATAATATCTATACTCTATTGCAAGAAAATATTTTCTCAGGTATACAAGCATATGATCATTTCAATTCAACAATATCTCTTTATTCTTGACTTGAGAAAATATCTACTTGCGGCTATAGCAAACTAATCATTTACTTGGATGAAAGCATATTGCTTTGAGTGAAGTATTTACTTTTCTGTGTGTATAAGTAATAAAAGTCATTATTGCTACTATAAACTAAATTAAACCATCGTAACCATGTCACTTTCAATCCGAATCAGATCTAAGCGCTGATACCAATCAGAATGTTAAATTTCTGCCGAGTTGTTCATACATTGCCGTGTCAGCCTAGATAGCATCAGTTTGATGATCAGCGCGAAATTTTGACAACTTTTTGCTGCCAATTTCCGAGAGAATGATGATGATGCTGCGAATTATTGGCACCGGCGGATGTATCTTATACACATTTTGCCCACGCGAAACGATCTAGTTATAATAACTACGTTCGACATGACCGGCATCAGATAATGGGCACAATTATTACTGAAAGGGGCCACCTAAAAACTTACAATCGGAGGGCAATTTGAGGCAATTAATAACAAAAACGTGTTCGCCTGTAAACTAATATGATGATTAATCATTTTCGCCGCGTTGTTGTTGATTGGAAAAAGCCATATCACGCCCACAATCTTTCGTAGCCATCGATTGGATTGAATAGTCTAGCTAGGATTTTTTTGACCGTCAAATTATTCGTTGATGGAAAGTTATATAATATTATTATATTATTATAACAAAACGATTACTGGAATTTAACCTGGAATTAATTGTTCCTAGAAAAAGGACAATCATTGAGTCGTTAACTATAACAGTTGTTGCAATGCCTGCATACTGGATGGATAGAAAACTATTTCACAAATTTAGCGTTACTTTTATTTCCAGGTTGTATTTAGTGAACTATTGTTACTTATTTTATAAACTAGAGTTTAAAACTTATAAATTGCTCCATTAGGTATAGCAAATGTATTCAACGTAATGATGTATTTCAATTTAGCAGAGAAGGTTTTTGATTGTCATCGAAGAAAACGTATAATTTTGATACAGGCTGTTCACAATGTTGGTCGACTGATAGTTTTCTTCGTCAAAATTTGGTAATTAAAGCACGTAGTTTGCAATACATATTTGCAATACATTTTGCAAATACATACTATGAAAAGAAAATCCATTGGAAAATTCTATGCAACGTAGCTCGTGTTTTCCTACCTGGGTTTTCTAAACTTGGCACCCAAGTTGGTCCCCGCTTTTGATAGTATACCACTTTACAGAGTCGTATGTTTTATTTTATTTTATTTTTATACCAAAATATTGACAAGTGTGGAAAAGACAAAAAACACGAAACTTTATTAACTCGCAAACAAACGTCGATGAATAATTTTCGTTTTCACAACTGAGTTCCTCCCAAAAAGAGACAGTCTAGTCAACTTTTCCATATTTATTATAGTTGCCAAATTCTTCTATAGTAACATCAAAATGTGTACACCATGTATATGCATGTGTATTAAGTTTTGTAGCCATGGTATTATCTGAGATCTCCATCTTTGTCACAACAGTTTAAGGTGAAGAATAAAAAAAACTTGGGTAAATGTGGGCAACCAATAAAGCAACGAGAACATAATAGCAGATTTTCACGTGATATGCACACTGCATTTTAATAATCTCAAGCAGTGTTAATGATACAACCCATAACTTTTTCCAATTATTGTGACGTAACGTTCTTTCAACACAGCATGTTCGGAAAGTTCTGAAAGGACGATGATAGTCTTCTATAGTTTTGTTGCCTTGCCTATGGAAGTGCAAATTTATGACTAATTTGCCAGAGTCGGAGTCAGAGTCATTATTACAATTGGCATGTATCGGAAAAACATTCCAGTATAATTGAATCGGCGAGTTCGAAAACAGTACAAGTCCAAAATTGACCATCTTTAACTGAAATAGCCAAAATGTTCACTATGGTTTATTCTATCGAATAGACCTAAAGAGGATGCTTGGGCGAAGTAAGCTAGTCCAGACCAGTTCTTTTTTGCTCCCTCATGCAACGCGTATTTACTCAGTTTCTGATATATCAATATCAGTCGAAAACATTCGCCAACTTCGTAATTTGCATTCAAATCGTTGTTGAGGTAGACCGAAGTATCAATATGAATATCAATATATCAAAAAGATAGATAATATTAAAAAAGTCCTCATATATGTAACTGGTGAAAATTTAGAATTTTACTACCACGTGACTTCGGGACGGACTACCACCGTAGAAGAGGAATTTTAATACTATCATGTATATAATCATCAGACTCTAAAATATCATACTCTATCATATCGCCATATACAGCGTTATTAGTCAAAACTACCGGAGCACCTAAATAATTCTCCAACCGTAAACAATTTCAAAAAATGTTTCAAGAAAAAGTTGTTTTATATGAAACAATCTATCGTTGAAATATATTTTTAATATACAGGATGTTCATTTTATTCTGGATATTTGCTAATCTTTCCTTTTTCCTGTATAATTTTACTCTTTTTAATTCTAAGAATCTTTTGTATGATTTTTTTTTATAAAATCCATCATTTTTAAGTTACAACAATTAATCAAAAGTTTTTCTGGGTTTAAACAAACTATCGCTTATTCTGGAAATTTGGTAACCTATCCCTTTTTTGATAGCACACCCTGTATATTTACACATTTTTTAATTCTAGGATTAATTTTATCGTAGATATCATATTTTTTAATACAATACTGTCATTTTTTATAAGCAATTAATAAAAACTCCTGGACTTTAAATTAACAATATTTTCCCACATACATTTCTTTTTAATTTGGGAGCTTGAATATTTAATTTAATTCTATTTCATAGTTTAGTTATTGTTTCTTAACTTTTTTTTTTAATTTTTATCCGTTAATGATCGATTAATTGCTAATAACTCAAATATGATGGATTTTATGAAAAAAATGATTCCTACAAAAAACTATAGAAATAAAATATGTAAAATATATAGGGTATTCTATTAGAAAAAGAAAAGGTTACCAAATTTCCAGAATAAAATGATTTACTCTGGAAATTCTATGCTATAAAATGATATTGATTATTTTTTGACGTTTCTTAAAACCAATGAAATGCTTCTTTATTTGTCACAAGGGTAAGTTTCAACCAATTATGTCATTACTATAGCGGGAATAAATCTCTTGTGATTATTCTCGGGAATAATCACTGTAGCTTTTATTTGCCTAGCAACTGTCAGATACTTGTCAAAATAATTACTTAATTGTGTCAACGCGAAATGGGTGAAAGTCATCGGTTTAGTACCTTTTCTAATGCAGAAATTACAAAAAAGATTTTAGAAACTACTTCGAAAAATATTCTAATAAGTAATCAGTCTATATGGAGACAATTTAAGACCTTCACCAAAGAAAGAAATTATATTCTGGATCAATCTACTACAACAGCTACTCTGGCATTGATTTTAAAAGATTGGGCTTATAACATGAAAAGAAAAGACGGAAATGATTATAAAGAAGCAGTAAAGACAATGTGGAATAAAACGGCAAAATTAGTTCAAGAACTTTACTTTAATAAGTATAACAGGTCCTTTGATCCTTTCCATGATATAGAATTCAGAAATGCTCGGAATGCAAGAGATGCAAAAAGAAAAATTTTACAAAAACATCCTGAAAAGCACAAACAAAGTTCTGTGGCACTTTCTAATACAGAATTGTTGCAAATTTTTAACTATTGGGACGAAAATACACCTTGTGGATTGCAAAGAAAGTTTTTTCACGTTGCATCGTATGAACTAGCTTGGAGGGGAGGAGAAGCTACGAAATGTTTAGTTCATTATTTTAAAAAAGAAACCGACATAAAAAGATTAAATACTGGCCGCATTGAATACAATCCCATCTTTACAAAAACTGCACAGGCTGGAGCACAAAGGTGCGCTAATAGTAAATGGTTGACTCCAAACATAAATAACCCAGATGTTTGCCCTGTTCGTCTTTTTGAAAGACTAATGAGTAAACGTTTAGAAAATATTAAAACCGAACGCTTGTTTCTTACTCCAAATCCGGCTTGGCAAACTCATGGTTTTTGGTATAAAAACGTTCCTGTGGGAATAAATTCCATTTCAAAATGGATGAAAGAATCCAAAGAATCAAAAAATAATCTAGTCAAATATAACTCGAGAGTTCCATAAATTAGAAAATAATTTGACAGATTTTGTTCAAACTTGTTGCCATTTGGCAACAAGTTTTCAAACAATCTGTCAAATTATTTTCAATTTATTCTCACTCTCTTGTTATATTATTACTGAAAATATATTTAGACGATAGGTTAACCAAAAAACTTTTGTTTGAATGTTTATTTGAAATTCTTTACGGTTAAAGAATTACTAAGGTGTTCCGGTAATTTTGATTAACCATGTATAATCCGCCATTTTGAATTTATTTTGAAAATCTGACACAACATTATCAATTTTTAAATATTACGGGAAATAAGTTTCAAGCAAATCCAAGATTTTTTACATTTCCGGTCGGCATATTGATTCCGCCATTTTGAATTTTGATAATTGGACATTGGATTTGGAGTCTAGGATCTTCAAATAGCACAGCAAATAAGTTACATAAGCACCCGACATCTTTCTAAATTTTCTAGTGGCTATAAAGAATCCGCCATATTGAATTTAAAAAAAATATAACAACGGGTTTGGAATCAGAACCCCAAAAACCCTATACATTATAATAAAATGTTATTTAAATGCTTTAAATAAAGAAATATTGTTAAAACGTACGCTGCTGTTTCCTTGAGATAAAAAACAATACATGTCCATGATGATTGTTTTAATCATAGCTCTGCTTTTAGTACAAATATAAATAAAATATATATTACATTTAATTCTGTGAACTACTTTATATTTTGTCTCTTGGTACATAACAGCTAAGTGCTATACTTTTCAAAATATTGCACCGACAAAAAAATTATTTCGTTAATTTTTTCAGAACTCACTTTTTGGGATTGTACTGTTTTCGAACCGACCGATTCAATTAAAGCACAAGAAAAGTGTACCACATTTTCTGCAATTTTATCAGTGAGCGCATAAATAACAGTACTCGAGTGCGGGATACAATCCCAATGCCTTGTGGTGGCCAGAAAGAAGAACGTACTCCCGATTATGCACGGATTACCAATCACCAAGGCAATGGCACTGCGGTTGATACGTGCTGAGTTAACTGCATTCTGCATTCCCTTATTGGCGACATGGAACCGTACAAGACAAAGGTTTGCGTGTGAGGTCCAGTAAATGGCTTATCAGCACCTCTGATACCGCTTATAATTAACAGCCGACCCGCACAGCAAGAAACAATGCACTTGCAAATTCCGTCCGACTCGTCTTCCGATAATTGTCTTTTAACGAAAACAATGATATGGGTTGTTGTGTTTGCTACAAGGACGGCAGATAATTTCGTACCGTACGTTCTGCAGTATCACCTCTTCGCCAACGTAAATCGAACTCGTTGTCACGATATTCGTGGAATTTGCGTGCTTTGAACGTTTGCCTTTATCACACGTTTGTGGTCGGCGATCAAGGTTAACTTGATAACAGAAAAACAATGATACATAAATGATAAATAATGTGGATCACATCTAACGTAGAATGTTGATAAATTCGCCGATAGAGGCATCTTAAGTGGTGTGTGGGGGGATCTGATCAACCTCAAATTCAAATAGAGAAAAATAATGCAAATGTGATGGCTGACTCTATAACGACACCGGAAGAACATGTTGAGATTTATATTCCAAGACTACCTTCAATAATGGGGAAAAATCTTAAGAAATTGGTTGTTCTACTCTTCTTCTTCTTCTTCAATTGTATTTCTTGTTATCCATGTAAATTTTGCTGGTTTTTTATGCTACCTCCTGACTCAGCCCGAATAAATCGGCGAAAAGTTCGGCGAGGCTGGCTGAGACATAGCGCTCAAAGAAGGCCAGCCACATTCTCGGCGCTCGGCTCGTGCATTCTCTGTTCATCTGCTGGTGACAGAATGGACGTCGCTGAAGTAGCCGCTGCCTCAGCGTATAGTGTGTGTGAATACTTTCATTGAAATTGTGGTTAATATTAATTAATAATTAATTGAATAACGTAAATAAAAATTTAATATAAAATATAATAAATATTTGACAAATTTCTTAAATTAAATTGATTTCTTATTCTGATCATTTATATTAGATACTATATACTAATAGAAGACATAGTAATACGATTGTACATAAAACAAAATTAAATAATTGCATAATTATTATTTTGTATAATGTATTGCGTTATAAATCAAATATTATAGTGCATATCTATACAGAGTTAGTTAAAATTACAACTAAATAATTCTCCAACCGTAAAAAAAAATAAAGAAAAAAACATTTGTTTTTATTTTAAACTCGCTATCAAAATTTGGTAACATTTCCCTTTTCAAATAGAACAATACTGTATGTTTTGAAATGTTTTAATTCTAAGATTATTTCTTACAATTTTTTGTAGGAACCATTTTTCATAAAATGCATCATTTTTAGTTATCAACAATTAATTAAAACTGCTGAACTTTGAAACTGATTTCTTTCCCACATACATACACACATTTATTTTAATTTGCTGTTTGAACATTTAATTAACATTTAATTATATTTTTCTATTTTGTTGTTCTGATATTCTTTATCCGTTTAGTTAAAACAAAAGTTTATGAGTTTTGATTAATTGCTTATAACTAAAAAATGATGCATTGTATAAAAAATGATTCTTACAACAAATTCATGGAATTAATCTTAATTATAAAATGTAAATGTATGTGTTCTATTAGAAAACGGAAAGGTTGCCAGTTTCCATAATAAAATAGGCACTGTGTATTTTAATATATCTAGACGATAGCTTGTTTAAAATCAAACCACTTATGCTTGATTTTTTGAAGATGTTTACGGTTGGTCAATTATTTAGGTGCTCCGGATATTATGACCAATCCTGTATACTGGTATGTAACAACGATATTATCAATCAATAACTTAGTAATTGCCCTATGTAGATCGCAGTCGTAATTTGCATCAAAGAACTGTACCAAAACGATACAATAGGTTCAGACATCATAGAAAAATAAGACTGGAATAACTTGGAACTGATAAGATTTATTTGAAAGAGATAAATAATATATTCTTTAGTTTTAATTAATTATTGATTTAATATTGCTATTAATATTAATTTTCATTAGTAGTCTTGTAATACGGATGGTTAATTTATTGATATGCATTTGCATTTCTTCAATAATACAGAAATAAATATCATTATCTGGTATATTTTCCATTTTAAATGACAAATTATAGTAATGGGGACGTCACAAATAGAGAAAAGAATACTATCGGATATATAATTTAATGTCAATGTAAACTATTTGTATTTTGCATATAAATTTACCGTGTTCAATATTTTGAAGTCTTTTTATTTCAATACTAAATAATTTATTCCATTCGGTACCTACATTTCGGGTTGCATTGATGCTCGAAGAGCCCCTTCACCGCACGTGTTGTTTATGATGTCATACATCAGACCCCTGTCGTAAATAATACCTTAATACCGGTATACACAAAAACTGCGCTCGCCTCGTCAAATATCCAGATTGAATGGATCGAAGCGAATCCGTAGAAAAGAACCGAGCCACTCGTCGAACTCGTGGTTTTTATCAGACTGTCTGCATTTGTAGAGACTTCTGGCATTCGAATGTTAGCGAATTCGGGCGAGTGTGGCATCCACACTCTCCCGATTCGCGATCTCTCGCTATGTCTCGCGAGAGTCATAGCGAGAGTCAGAGTGGAAGAGGTATTAGACTACGTGTGGAAGAAATGAAAGAAAGAGTCTTGCTAAAACGTTAGGAATAGAACCACCATGGACTACTACCAGCAACATATTTTTAATCGAAAGAAAATGATTTTTTGGAAATATTTCTTTTTAATTGATAGATACAGGGTATCCTAGTTTCTTTGCGAAAATTGTTTTGCATTCTGACATTACAGTTGCCCTTTTGGGATCCGACGGGTTGGGTTTCAATATTCTATGGCCTCCGGAAATTTTATCACAGCCTGGAACCCTAAAAACAACCCCAAACGTGCACGTTTACGTTTTTTTTTTGCATTTTACCGCAAAACGGTATTATCGATTTAAAAAATTATCCTTATAAAATTCTGGGTGTAAAGGGTATGGATCACTGTTTACTATACATATACAGTGGTTCTCAAATCCTTAAATAAAATAATATAAATATGGAACAAACTGAAAACTAAGGATGAATACGAACAATGATGATTATAATAATAATTTGTAAAATAATTAATTAATAAGTAACAAAATAATAAAAATAAATTGATTAAAAATGAAGATCTAAATAAGTTCTATGCCATGAAACATTTTCTTTTCGCATCTTTTGTAGAAAGTAATTGTCATTTGAGTGAGTGCCCCTTCTCAAAATAAGATTTTCTTGTTTTTGTTTCTTCATTTTTTTATTCAATTCACATTTATTATTTGCAATTTAATACTTATTTGCATCGTTTTTGCATTGGTTGATATGTAGATATATTGATATGTCGTATCTTATTTATTATTTTTTGTTAATATTTCAAACGGCTGTAACTTTTAAGGAATTGAAAAACCAGGGTAATTTTTTACTCGAAAAGTTATTTGCTTTCTAAAAAGAAGCGGACAAAAGTAGGGCACTGTATAAATATATAGATTAAGTTTAGCTCTATCTGGATCGGGAGATATTCTGTTTGACTAAAATAAGGGCACTGGAAATGATTTTTAAATTTTATCAAACTGTGTCAGAACACGAATATATACCTAATTTCTGTACCATGATGTACCATGCCTTGGTACCATGTCTTTGGTGTAAAGAGAAGTATTTTTAAATCAAGCCAAAAATATTACTCCAACTTATCTTATTTTATTATGTACCTGTTGCTGTAGGTTTCGAGTGGACAAAATTACTTGAAAAACTATAAACATGTTCCAAATCAACACATGTGGTAACCAACGGGATAGCAAGGAGTCAACCACTCTAAAAAATCTTACTCTATCGGCGGTTTTTTAAACCACGTTTATGCAGTTAGTCGTTGCCAATATTAGTACTGTTTTATGTACGTCTGAGATATATTTTGAAATGATGGCGTAGTTTAATGTTCATGGTACACCCACACTACCCCAGTTGGCTCGTCTAAAATGCACATCTTAAAGTAATAAAAGCTTCATTTTAATCTATATATACCTTTAATTAAATGATAATTGCTTTATGGTATCTGGAATTTAACGAATCTGGATATTTTTACCGCTCTCATCTGGTGGCTGTGCAAACCAAATTAAATTTTATGGTACGGTGGTAAGGTAAGAGCAAAAAGGGCCTATCGTAAATTTTGCGACCGCGCTCTCGAATTAATTACCAAAAAAAGAGCTATCTTGACGAGCATTCATCTTGGCGGCCACCTCAGCTGTGGCTCGAGTCGGCTCCGAACTCCAAAACGAAAACAATTGCATAGCAATCAGATTTAAATGGGCGGGCCGTACGAATTATTCATCGGGGCCTTATTAAGCGTATCGGTTTTATTTTTGCCGGACGTGTTAATTTAATCTGCTTGTGTATTCTTGCTCGAGGTAATCGACGAATTGCTATAATTATAAGAGGAACCCTTATCGCATCTGACATGTCTACGCTTGACACGTTGTTGGTAATCCTTCATAGTTTTTGGAGATGCGTGTGGGTTGGACACGAAAATGTCATGGCGAATTCGGTTTTGAGCGAGGATGATTCTATTTTTGCGGTTTTTCATCGTCCTATTAGGGATGTACCATCAGAACCTATCTCAATTTGATTTGTAACTTAGCGCTTAAGGCGGTATGCTGGTTGGTGTTCTGAAATTGTTATTTTGGTTTTGCTTTTGGCGTTTCCTTTTGGCGTGTTTGTCGGCTGACGTATCGTTAGAGTCTTTAGAAAAAGGCCATTTTGTTGATGGTTTTGAAGAAATCCGACCAATCTATAGGTTTTAAGGGTAATTTGGTTATATGCAAAATTGAGCTCAGATTATTGTTTGTTCGTTTGTTCTTTTAGAAGTCTGGCTGTAGCTCTTTGCAGCGCGAGATTTAAGGGAGGGCAGACTGGGCGGCAGCTCAGGGGCCCCCACCAAATAGGGACCCCCACCTAAATAAAACAAAACGAACAAACATAAAAGAATATAGTTAAAATTATACTGTTCAGGTGGTCACAAATAAAACCAGAACCGCAGTTTAACACTTTCATTGAAATCAGGCGTTTAATTAAGTCAAGTACAACTAATTAACCATAACTCTCATACCGAAAGTTTTTGACCAGTGATTGACCAATTTCTTGTCTAGTTGGGTTAAAGGCTTTCCTCATGTGAATTGGTTTATTGCCGATTTGTTTTTTTTTTGGGTCAGCTGGAACAAGGTGTTCCAGTTTCCATACGTTTTCAGTTAAAGGTAATTCCAACGAAGTGAATCATGCAATAAAGCTTGCCAACACTGAGGACGACGTAGATGTCCTAGATGAATGCACTGACATTGAGTTCATATAGTTTACTCAATTGTTCAACAATATCGCAGCAGCGAAAAAGAAAATAAGCAAACAACTGTTCATCAATCATTATTAAATTATTATTTATTTATAAATTATTGAAAAGCAAGTAAAGGATGCTTTCCCTAATGTGGAAGTAACGCTTCTAATGTATCTTGTCCTGATGAAACAAACTGAAGCATCGAAAAGTCCTTTTAAAAATTAAAGCATACAAAAAATAGACTGCACGTCATTGAGGACTATGCACTATGCACGCCTACCTGACTACGCATTTTAATTTTTGTTTAAATTTGTTCAGGTTTAAATTAATTTAACTTACAAAAATACTTAGTTCGTTTCCTTCCGGATTATCCTATAATCATTTTGAAATTTTGTGGTATTTATAACTTATACTTCTTTATTCAAAATAATTAAAATAGCAATGTAGTGTACAGTTCGCAGTGGTTCCCTGTCGTATGCTGTGTACCCATTTTATTATGTAATAATTTGTATTGAAAAAACGTTTTTTTCGAAATTCTAAATTTCAAGTTGATAACGAGTTGTCCCTATGGGCCCACATATACCACAAAAAAAATGGCCCAGTTGATTAAGTGATTTTTCTTTTGCAAGTAGAAAAAGTTTAACAATAAGGTTTGAAATTAACGTATATACAAATATATTAGTCTAATGCAACTACTGCAGATTATTTATATTCATAGAACTTTTAGAAAAATAACCATTTTCTTGTAATTAAAAAAATATGTTTAAATGTTGATAAAAGTTTATTTGTCATTAAATATTTTATTGCGTGCATCCATGTGGACTTCAAGGAAGAAAAATCACTTAACCTTTCATTAAAAAGAAATTTAAAAGTATTTTTAAATAAAATAATAACCTTTAGGCCTCCTGCCCAAATAGTTATCAATTGCTGGGACAATTTTTTTTTGTTGTATACGTGGGTCCATACGGATAACTTTTTATAAAAAAATTTCGAAAATAACATATTAATCTAATAATACGTTTTTAACTACAGGTACCTTACTTGGTCTTTTATAAATCTTGTATCTCGCAATGTTGTTATTTTAGTTACCACTGTACCCAGTTTGAAAAATTCCTAAGGCAATTTTAACTTATGCATACTCACCTACAGATAGGCATTCAATATAACCTACTTTTTTTTTTATAAAAGTTAACGATTCACGGTTAACGTTAACTCCCATTACATTTATAACAAAAGTAACGTAGTACTAATTTGGTATACATTAATTGTATATGTAGGACGCTATACACCAACTCAAAAGGGTTTTTGCTTGTTGAAGAGACAGATGGCATTAGTATTCACGCGGCCATGAAGTACAATTTTCCGAATGTTGCTACAAGGTCCATTTGCTCTCTATGGAAAGCTTGTTAATTCTTTGGAACGTCTGGTACAGTCCCATAGTCCTTTCTCCAATCCTTACCAAACCAGCCTTTCTTGTTTACCGAAAGGTACTTATTTTATATTTCCAGAACCTACGTAAATATTCTAGTCCAGAAATAAAATAGTCTACATACATCTAGTTTACATAACAGGAATGAGTAACAACGGTCCAGGCCAAATGTAAAATTTCTTGAATAAAAACAGTTAGTACGGTTTTGTTTTAAGAAATGGTATTGCCATATTGTACTTTTAGAAGTACATCAGATATCAGAAACAGCATCACGATGGAAGGAAGGTCTTCTGCGGAATCGTTGGCGTTATTACGCTTCTTATGTATAAATCGAGTGGAGTATCCTCCGCATTGCCTCTCAAAGAGGTCACGTACGTAGCGCATAAAATTGCAAGAGTGTATTTCGTGCGCTGTTTATTCCGCCAAATTGGTACTTCACCGAATGGCATGATACGGAGGAATCACCTATAATGAGACAATTTCAATGAGGTCATACGTTATCCCAAGTCCAGCGCCACGGATCTGCGCGACGGGCCGCATTTGTAAGCTCCATAATATGTACCGAGGCGAACATGTTATTTGATAAACCACTACAACTATAATCACCGCGGAGGTTATAGATCTTGTGTCCTGTAGTCGCGCTGATGCCTTTAATTACATGTTCTCGCGGAATGGACAAGCCGAGGTAACGCACTCCTACCAGCGACTTATCAACATCAACCGTAAACAAGGGGGATATACTGGCAAGATCTGCTGTCCTTTGCGTACGGGATTTACCATTCATCAGAGTTCATCAGGTCATTAAAGGTCTGGCCCAACATGCACATACCGTTCAAGGTACAACCAGAAACGTATATCATTTTTTTGTTGATCTGTGTTGTCAATAGTAATACAGTGTGCGCAATCAGAAACTTAACGCGTCAATCTCATTCTCTGAAAAGTTTACAAAAAAAAAAACAAAACAAAAGTTTTTATTGATTTCTAGGGGTTCTAAGGATTTCTCTATGTGGCACCAGTTTTGAGTAATTAATTATTGAAAATGCAGTGTTTGATACCTCACGTTTTTAGAAAGACTAGTAGTACCTTGACCAACTCCGCAAGTTCTTGTGGCGACACCAGCTCGTGTTTCCTGAACATATCGTCAGTTGTTATGAATTTCGTAAAATCTGTGTACTAGTGATAGGTGCGGGACACTTTTTGCTGTAGTACTACACATTATGAAAACATCAGGGTAGCGACATTCAAATTTTCAACGGCAAAACATTGAAAAACAAATTTATGATTTTTTGTTCCTCATACTAAGTTAGGCTCCTCCACATTATTGCACTCATTTCGTATACACCCTGTAGATTAATTTTTTCATCATTCCTTTTGCGCCTGTAACTCTCAAACGAATAGACTGCTTCCTATAAATGAATCGCCAAGTATGTTCAAATGAATTTTTCAGTGGACGAAATATTGACACCGTTTCTTTTTGTACACACTGTATAACACATACATATACAAAATTTTCTGTGTTTTTTTATATGACTCGGAAGACAAAATCCGACCTAACTGTGGTAAGTACCCGATTGTAAATTTTTACCACCGTTTACCACAAAAATTTTAAATTTAGATCAGCTAACATTCTTCATCTCATCTATAGATTGGCGTTTTCCTTTTCATAAGCATCGATGTAATGAATGTTGTACATAGAAGTTTTATCAAGACAACGCAGTTAGCATGCAAACAATCCTCATTTATTGCAATAGGTATTACTTGAATACATGTGGCCAAGGATATATAATGAACATGTTTTGTCAAATGCCTGGTATACTGGGCACTACTTAGCACTGACTCTGCTTTCAGAACTAACACCTACAACCAGCACTTACTCTGCTTTTGTCACTGACTCACATTCACACTAACTCAAAAAGCTTCTTTCTCTTGAGTCTTCTGATTAATTCGGTGTTGCCGATGAGCTCGATGGCCTCAACGTTTACGTGATGGTGAAGCCTTTCCTCGTGACGTCTTGCTATTTTTTTGATTTCTTTGCACACAAACTCCATTTTGAGGTCCTTGTGGAGAAGATCATCATTCCTAATGTACCAAGGTGCATTGACAATGCATCTCAATACTTTATTTTGGAAGGTCTGCACAATTTTAATGTTACTTTTTTTGGTACAACCCCAGAGGTGAGCACCATACGTCCACACGGATTTTAGAACTTCCTGGTACAAGAGAAGCTTATTATGTACAGAGAACGTGGAGTTTCTTCCTAGAAGCCAGTACATTTCTCTGTAACGGATTCCTAGTTCCTCTCTTTTCTTTTTGACATGGGCTTTCCAGCGGAGCCTGGCGTCTAATGTCATGGCGAGATATTTGGCTGTGTTTAATAGGAAAATTAATAAAAAAAAAACATGTCCGGCCCTGTTCAGCGCAAGAAAATAGTCAAAACTATACCGAAGTTGTTCTGCAACCGGTGACAAAACAAGCTGCCGGCAACATATCTATCTCCCTCCACTCTGGCGTTTTACGCTTACAGTGTCATTGACCTAATTGATTTTTTTTATTGTGGAATCTTAATGTGGTATATATATATATATATATATATATATATATATAAGGAAAAATGTATTTGTCGGGCAATTCCGTCATACGAAAATCGAAGAAGCAACCGTAGACACGTGTTTCGGACGGTTAGTCCTCATCAGTACGGTATAGCCAAGGAGTAAGATGCACACTCAATGGAAAAAACACTCAAATGGAGACCTAAAGAGGGTGACCATTGTCGCCAATTTGGTGCTTCAGTCCCAACATCTTCAGGATTCGAAGACAAGAAGTGACGTCGCGCCGGGGGTGACTGGTACACCCCAGGTGCACCATAGCCCATGGGAATAAGATGGAAAGCTGGTTAATCGACGGTGAGATAGATAAAAAAAAATGTATTTGTCGAGCAATTCCGTCATACGAAAATCGAAGAAGCAACCGTAGACACGTGTTTCGGACTGTTAGTTGAGTGTCCATCTTACTCCTTGGCTATACCGTACTGATGAGGACTAACAGTCCGAAACACGTGTCTACGGTTGCTTCTTCGATTTTTGTATGACGGAATTGCCCGACAAATACATTTTTCCTTATCTATCTTACCGTCGATTAACCAGCTTTCCATATATATATATATATATATATATATATATATATATATATATATATATATATATAATGGGGTATATTTGTTTAGTACCAGCGACGGGCGGATGGCAATTGTATGCGACGGATGACTCGTATGCGTACTTCGCCGGTGCCGATCGGCTTTTGCTCGCGTTTATGTTGCGGCAGACAGTCGAACGACAAGGATTTTACCTGCGATTTTTTGATGGGCCTTCAAAATGTTTTCATCAAAAATTTGTTTTATTAAATTTTATTGTCGGTAGCAACCTTTAAATTTCATTTTAAAAAATAAATTGTGTTTCAAACCATTGAACCTTATGAAAAGGTGACGCTTGAGAAAAGTGAGTCTGTAGTGGTCATTTTTTATCGGAGTGCAAACATTTCCATATTATGCATTTGACATTATTAGCTCATTTCTTTTCAAAAAGCGGGATGTGTATTGTAAGCTAGCGAATCTATCGCAAAAGACGTGTAACTCCCAACATCAATTTTAAATAACTACCATCGTTAGCGCCCAGATTTGGCGATACGCATTTTTGGAAAGTGATCCTTTATTTAAATATAAACGGTACTATACACGTGTTGTGTAAGTGTAGACGCGGTCAAGAGCAAGGCTGAAGGCTGCTTTGTCAATGTCAGGGTTGGCTGCATCTTTCAAGGACGCGACGCAATATAAATCACCAGGATGTTGCATAAATAAAATCAGTGCTTTCTCCGGTCGAACCTACTTGGCCACGGACTGACTCAATGTCAGCGTAGTTGGCCAGTTTGATTAAGAAGAGATTAATTACAAAGCTGTGCGCGTATGTAAATCAGTGCCCTACAGCTCAGTTACTGCGTTATGTTAAACCTTGTCAAAATTTGTCGGTTTTTATTATGGCGCAGAAGCTATACTCCTGGACACCTAAAATTTTGCTAAACTTTAAAGTTCTATAATATTTGTAATAATTACAACTTGGAACAGTCACTTGAGAACTTGTCTCCTACAAAACCTACAAAACCGAAATTTTCAAGATTTTTATTTAGTTTATATGAATTTAATTGAGGTGTAACTTACAGATCGATAAGGTTCGAAGGTTGCTAATGATTGCTGATATCTGCGTGTAAATTTTTGATATATGCATCGATATACAGGAAGTCGTCCGCAGACATAACTGTACCTACATGTAACACCCGCAATTCCTTATTTGATTATGCGCATTGTCCTTTGACTAACGAGCGGTGAACATGCGAGAAGGAGGGTTGAACGACTGGAGTGAAGCTGTTGTGATTCAAATTAGCAATAACTCTTCGGCCATTATCGAGATCAAGTAGGCAGAGGAGGCCCTAACAATGCGTTCCAGTCTACAAATAGAGTAACCACTATGGGTCTATTAATAATGCCTCGGCTACGTTACCCCGATACCGGGATTCAAGTTATGCGAGCCGACCGTACTTCCGTGCATGTACGCGAGTACTCACCCACCGTGTGCACGGCGAGAAAACGGTAACGGTTCATCCGCTGGACCAATCATAAAAGCGCGAGCATCGAGCTCGAGATGCTAGGAGGAGATTGAAACGGACCCGTAGGATGTTGCCTAGGCCGTCAACATTGCATCCCGCATTTCAATTCATACCGGTGAGGAAGTACATTCCAGAGTTGTCTTCTTTACGATATACAGCGCGTCCCATATTCCACACGATTCCATTTCACTAGTTTAGGAATTTTCGAAACTGTGTTCGATCTGGTCATCCGATATTTACGATTCAAACGGCACCGTGGTCTGATCAAACTATACGCTTTACGGAAAAGCCGAGCTCACTGTTGAATTCAGCGCAACCCAGTACATGGGCATAGAATTGTCCGATTATTCCCATTTTGAAAATTCATTAGGCCGCTTCCAGGCGATGCGATGTAAGTGGCCAACATTTGTCATTGGTGTGCTCCGCACAACGTGAACCAACACAGTCTATTTACTTGGCCAATATGTTGATATTTCACATCTTTAATATACATAAACTCTGTATTGCTTATATTACTAACTAATAAATTGATTTATTATTATCTATTATTTATCCAGATTTAGAATAGTGCGTGTTAGTGATTTATATATACGGGGTTATTGGTACCTAAACGTAATCCTTTAAACACGTTATAGTAGAGGTAATTTGCTTGGGTATTCACTCCAAATGCATGCTCAAAAAGTTAAAAGTTTTCGAGATATTTTAATTCTTGCAATTTTTGCAGAGTACCTAACAATACCTATGAAGACATAACGGACAAAAAGAATAGTTAATATTTTCCCATCTTTTTTTGGGCGTCAATGATGTCTTTAACTGTAATAATTGTTGATAAATCAAAATTTCTTGAAAAAAACCTACAAATCTACAAAAGATTACTGGGCTAAAAAAGAACTCATTGTATTGGTCATAATTGGTCTGTTGCAATAGCTATCCATCAAGGTATAAATTTCAACAAAATGCCTTCTAATTTCCAAGAAAACGATAATAATACTTGGGCAAGGAAACAGAATCTTGTTCCATGTCTTCCTACTCCTCAAACAGTCTTAAATGATATTTTGCCGCGACAACAAGCCGTGCGCATCATAGAACTTTTAAAATGGTTCGTTGTTCAATCGCTGAATATGCCTGACATACTATTTAGTTAGGGGTTCTGGAAATGCTACTGAAGTCAAAGAGAATACCATCGTCGCTTCCAGGATAGGCGCGTTTTGCACGTTTGTGTTTTTGGGACTCCGTACAGACGTATGCCAGAAACTGGTACAGTTCAACGACTTTGGTTGGTTAGACTTTGGTCCAGCCACACCTTCCACTGCAACATACCAAGCTGTAGAGTAGTTTGTACCGAAGAAAAGTTGATAAAAAGTTGTCCCCATGGACTCACATATACCACAAAGAAATGGCCCATTGAAAAATATTTAGGTCTCCGCAGGCGGCCTAAAGTTTATAATATTAAACATTAGATTTTTTTTATTTTTTTTTTCTTTTAAATAGAAAAGGTTTAAAAATAAGGTGTGAAATTAACGTATACACAAATATATTACTCTAATGCAACATTTAGTTCGCCAGCAGGTTATTTAGATTCTATACAACTGTTAGAAAAATGACCATTTTCGTATTATTTAAAAAATGTGCTTAAATGTACATAAAGTTTATTTGTCATTGAATATTTTATTATGTGTATATAATTCTTTCATTACAGAAAATATGAAACCAAATCAAATTTTTAAAGAAGATTATAAACTTTAGGCCTCCTGCGGGAGACCTAAATATTTTTTATTTATGGGACAATTTTTTTGTGGTGTATGTGGGTCCATATATTTTATCAACTTGAAATTTTGACTTTTGAATTTTGTTTTTTTTTCTTCGATAAGTACGCCCTTCTGTAGAGCCCTTTATTCGCGCTAATAGTTGGGTTGGGCCTGTTTGGTTGAACGGTTTTTTTTCGAAATTAAAATTTCAAGTTAATAAGAAGTTGTCCCTATGGACTCACATATACCACACAGAAATTGCTCATTGAAAAATATTTGAGTCTCCGCAGGCGGCCTAAAGTTTATAATTTTGTTTAACAAATAGATTTTTTTAATGAAAGTTAAGTAATTTTTCTTTGAAGTAGAAAAGGTTTAATAATGTGTGAAATTACCGTATACACAAATATATTATTCTAATGCAACATTGAGTTCACCTGCAAGTTATTTAGATTCTACACAACTGTTAGAAAAATGACAATTTTTGTATTATTTAGAAAATGAGCTTAAATGTACATAAAGTTTATTTGTCATTAAATATTTTATTATGTGCGTCCATTTGGGCTTTGAAAATAAAAATCACGTAATTCTTTCATTAAAAAAAATATGAAGAAAATCGAAATTTTAAAGAAGAGTTACAAACTTTAGGCCTCCTGCGGGAGACCTAAATATCTTTCATTTATGTGCCAATTTTTTGTGGTGTATGTATCCAGCATTTGAATAACAAACCATTTTAAAAGAACTCTTTTTGGAACGTGAAGAAGTTGAATACTATGGCTGCACACGAAAATACAAACGCCTGTATCAAAATAATAGCTTTGAGACAAACCCGTGCGCATGCGCATGACTTGTCGCGGGTAGGTGGGAGACATTCGTGAATAGTCAAAGTATCATTTGGGACTTTTGGGAATAGGAATATGTACATGGAACAACACTCTGTTACCTTTGTCTTTCGACCAAATTAACAATAGGAAACTACTTACTCGTCAAATTATTATTATCTCTTTCTTGGAAATTAATTTTGTTGAGATTTATACCTTGGTAGCTACAGAACCAGCAGTTTTTACTACCAAATGCCTATCCCAAATATAAGGTTTCGGTCTTCTTGTAAAAGTATATTTTAAATTCTAAAGGAGTGTCATAAATAAAATGACATTCACAACAATGAGGTACTAGATTAAATCCTATAATTTTTTGGAGTTTTCCAAACCTGATATATCTACTGATATATAAAACGTTGTTAAAACAGTAAGGAGAACTACCAAAACATTAGGTATTTACTTATAAATTTAAAAAATAAAAAATAAATAATGTGAATCATGCCACATCATGTCAAGATGTTCGCGAAGTCAAAAGATGGAGTTGGGAGCATCAAAAATGACAATTTCAAAGTTACCAGGCTCAGTTCTATTATGTTTAGTTTATTAGAAAAATCAAAACGAGACACTACACATAGTTATCATAGAAAGCAATTTTTATCGAAAAATAGGGTAGTTCACTGTATTCTGAATTATCAAAGGGAACTCTGTTCAATCTGGTCATCCGGTGCTGACGATTCAAAAGGTACCGGATGGAAAATTGGTCGAGGAAAGCATTTCTGAAGACCGCGTTACTCTGAGATGATTTGCGACTCGCGTGAAAAATTTGAAAATTCGAAAAATCGCAAACCTCCAAATTTTACATCTTCAGCAGAATGAGGAACGTCCGCATTCGATTGAAATGAAAATAATACTTCAGCTTTAAAGATTGTCGGCATCGGTACGCGGGTTGTAAATACAGAGGCGTTCATGACATGTGTTTGATAACTACTGAAAACTATTAGTCGCCTATTTATAGCCCAGACCGGCAGGACACAGTTGGATAGCACCAACTAATATAATCAGCGTACAGCACGGTGGAATTTTAATGTTCGTTCGTTGCTATTTTTAGCATCCGGGCATTGATTACGGCAACCCGGAAACGTTTACTTTTAATTAGAACTTTCTTAATGAAGTGCACCGCACGAGATTAAGTGCAGAAATTGCCAATTGGTCCTTTTATTGTGTTTCACGTTCACTGTGCGGCAGAGAAAATTGAGTCTGGTTTCTTTCTTTCGCCAGTCGTCCGTCCGTGCCGCGGTTTTATCCTGGTTTGAAAGTGTCTCAATTTAATTTGGTCACCGGAAATGACCGCTACGCATTCAATAATACACATGAATATTCATCTGAAGTGAGAAGTAATGGATAAATACCGTTTACTAATTAATTGTTAATGGGAAACCTTAATAAGTTAGTTCGATTTTTTCCTATTAAGTATTATTGTTAAGCGTACAATATTTCAGCGCAGCATTTTCTCGATAAATGTTTGTACCTGAACTGCAAAATATGCATTTTAACGGCAAAAGATGTGTACTGGAGATAGAAAATGTAACCGAACCTGGGAATATGTGATTTCACGACAAGTTTTTATGTGTTTTTATGTGCAATTTTCATCATATACGGGATACATACATTTTACAACGTAATATAAAGTTAATATGAGAAATAATAAATATTTTAAAATTGACTCTCGAAAATTTTTATTATAGTATTTTTTTATTTTATGTTGGCATTCCTGACTTTTAAATTAAAATATGTCAAATAAACGTCAAATGAAATTATTTTGTCAATATCAGTTTTTGTTCCAAAATCAAACCCCTAAAAGAATACATTCACTCAAAGATCAAATTTACAAAATCTAAAATTTTTTAATTGTGTTTATTGGGCCTGTAATTTACCTTGATTGTACATTTTCACAACAAATAAATAAAGCAATAGGTAAGTAACAATATTGACAGTACACAGTTTGAATTAAAATTAGCAGCAAAAACTGTATAGGAACCATTATAATAATTGTCATAATGCTTACGATAAAGTATACTACCATTTGTGACAAGAATATTGAGTTATAAGTCTTCCAATGCGCACATGTTAAGTAGATTTTATAATATGATGTTATAAACGGTATAATAATATATGTAAATAATACAATATGAATATTTTAAATTTTAATATACTTAATTTTAAATAGCATAAACTAGATTGATACAAATTAAAATACCCAGTTTTAAATGTTAAGATACTGAGTGTAAAAAGTGTAATGCAATATGCGAACGCACCTTGACAGATGTTATTGTCAAAACCAAATGACACGCGTAAGTGTCATTTGGACCGGGTACACCGTCCAAATGACACTTACGTGTCATTTGTTGTCATACGTGTCATTCCAATGACAGTAGGTAGTCTTGGTGTCAAACGCTAATGTTTCGACAATAACTTCTGTCAATATAATCTGCGTTCGCATATTGCATTACATTTTTACGCCCAATAACACGTAAGTGTCATTTGGACGGTGTACCCGGTGTCAACGGAGTACAATATCCGAACGCAGGTTTACTCGAGATATCTGTCTAGTTCTACTAGTTTTATTTTAATGCAGACATAGCCGATCTCGATCAAATAGAATCTCATGCAGCTAAACTATTAATTTTCTATATAGTATGATAAAGTCATGTGCCTGGCCACATGACACAGATTTTTTTAAAAATGTAACCCCATAAAATTTCGTATTTTAGTTTCAGTAATTTAGTGTTTCTATTGAATGCTATATTAATGTTTCATAAAAATTAAGATACAGAATTATAATATTTCAAACTCAAATTCAAATGATACTTACAATACGTGTATTGTAGCATTTATTAAATGGAATACAGTAGAGTCTCCTACAACGCGGTTTAATGTTACGCGTTGTACAAAAACGCGTTATAGGAACTTGACGATCGCGAATTTTGACGCATGCGCCGCCCGCCTGTAGCGTTTTAACGCCAAAATCAATGCAAAATTTATAGATAGCAAAGTAAATAGACTAATAACTCAAAAACACATTATAAATGGAATTAAATGTCCTACCTGTTATGTTGATGAGCAGCATTTAAACTTTAGAAAATAAACTGCTTCCGGGTTATGCCGTGTGTCAAGATTTGTTAATGCTGACGTTTCGCGAACCATGTTGCTCGCTTCTTCAGAGCTAACCATTATTAAAAAGTTTTTAATTTTTCTTGAAAATTTTCTGATGTACCTAACATAATAAAATTGTTATACCGTTGAAAAGAGATTAAAAAGTACTATCAAAAACAAAATAAAAAATATTGGTTGCTATTTAAAAAAAAATATCGATGACATCATAACTCTTGCTAATATTATTGAAAATTCACGAAAATTGCTTGTCCGTATTTGCTATAATTTTAATTGCTATACCCCTTTTAGATTTTTCGATATTTTAGATATTAACAGAATTATTGAATTATTCCGTTACTTAATTTCCATACTTTTATAGATATTAAAATACTTTTGGCTATAATACATTTTTTACTATAGATTTTTCTCAGCGTATAATGCTTATAGATAGACCACGCAATAATCCATTTATTAGCTACTAATTCGATCACGCAATAATTTATATTAAATATAAATCACAGTAAGATTAAGATAGAACTATTCAGAAAATATTTTGTTTGATTCGATTTAGATAACAGAGCAATAACCGAGGCGTGGCACTAATTTGACAAATTTTCGACTAGTTCATACCGACTGTGTTGCCGTCCACGCTTTTTCACCATGGCCAGACATGGACAAAAACAGGTTTATCAGTGGTGTGTATCGGTAATTACCGACCATATAGAGGCATAGTTTAAAAGTATATTCAGGAAAATTTGCATATATTGAAGCAAACGCATTTTTTAATAGTACGATTCATTATCTTTTATATCCTGCTTCTAGAGTTTTCAATGCATATAATATATTTAATTTTGTATCACAATCTCTTGCACCTCGTAAGGTCTTGAAAATAATATCATTCTGAATTATCTGTGAAAATTCTTTATAAAACGTCCTGCATAATACCAATGGCATGCAATGAACTTAAATAATAATCTGTTTGCATAAAATACACCAGGAGGGGCTCTACCCCATAAAGAAGGTCCCCATTTGCAATGCTAATTGCGCAAACAAGTTAAGCCATCTTCCTGTGCGCGATAATAAAATGCGCAAACAGTTTATTTTAGCACATGACAACTCAATATCAGCTTCCTGCGATCATTAGTCGTGGTTTCTAGGGGCATTTTTGTGGTTTTCCGCTCGTAAAAAAATGCATACCGGCGACCGGTCGACCCCATTACTCCGGCCAATCTCCAAGGGTCATCACATTAACCCTAACACGGTAGCGGCTAAACTGGGCACTAGCAAAAATCACTAATGCCTATAAATTCCAAGGAGGGAATTTTATAATACGATTAGAAAGAGAAATTTCGAAAATTTGATGGAAGTAATTTTGATTACGTTTCTGCGAGTTCGTCGCTACATGCAACGTTGAAGTCTCCTGAAAAAAACAACAATTTTTTGATAATTGTATGATTAAATCTGACTAATCAAGAGATTTAAAGACCATTAGAACTAATTTATTTATCGCTTATCTATTAATGTTTCTATTGTGTTCTGACGACTATCCGGAAGTTCTTGTACTGCTGGACAAAGTAGGATAAATAGATTAAAAGTCAACTGGTTTGTGGGAGAGTTTTTGTTGTGGCGGTCGAGCAAAGACACAAGGTAGCCCGATGTCACATGTCCGCTAAAAGTATGGTAAATTAGAAATTGCGCTCTGCGTGGTTTCATTCAATTAAAATAAAACTCCGCTCAAGATTGACGGTTAAATACGGTAATAAGGTTTAACTGGGAACATGCAATTCCGGCACACCACCTAGAATCATGGCAGAGGATTGGACTGGCAATTATTTGCCCCGATTTGTGCCCGCGTACAATCGACGATGGATTTGAGTGAAGGGGAAACGATCTTATTCATACAGATGGTTTTCTAACAATGATCATCTGGAATCGATAACAATGACTAACTTTGAACTTGGTCCAAGTGATTGTGTTTTTTTCTACAGCAGGTACTTTTACTTTCTTAACATTACAGTTAACAGAAACTTCTCAAAAGAAACTACAAAAAAATTGTTTTTTTTTTTCACTCGTTTACGGGGCTTATAATAGCTAATCTGCAAATAACTATATATTTCTCCCATGC
Source organism: Aphodius sticticus (assembly GCA_963966075.1). Taxonomy (NCBI): domain Eukaryota; kingdom Metazoa; phylum Arthropoda; class Insecta; order Coleoptera; family Scarabaeidae; genus Aphodius; species Aphodius sticticus. The sequence continues at coordinate 6,265,822 of OZ014513.1, forward strand.
AGAGTGTCTGTTCTTCGCAAAATTGATTGGTAATTTTGTTTATTTGAAAATCTATGAAAATGGGGTAATTCTATGTCAAATCAACACAGTTTTATTCCTCACCACCTTGAATTTTGATAAAATTTTATACAATTGTTGTCTTCATGTAGTTATAGAAAAATACCAAATTTTATGTTAATATGTTATCCCCATTTTGAAAAAAAGCCAGATAATAGCTTACACTGTTTTCAATCAATTCCCAAAGTTTGAGAGTGAGACGGAAATGGTTTCATTTCTTCAAAAAATAAATGACTACAAACATAATATTCAGAAGGAGAAGTCAACTATAATATCAAATTGTATTGAAACTGAACTGTTATTTATAGTCCAATAGTAATACCACTCAGTATTAATAGTTATTTAACTAACAAGTATGTTAAAAAGAGCGATTAATGATCAAGACTGTTTAACGCACGAGCAATTAGCGAGTGAGTTAATTGTCGAAATCATTAATCGCTGTTTAATATTCGAGTTGGTTACAAATTTTTTTCGTCGATCGTATTCTTCTGGCGGCGTCTACATAGATTTTATTCGTCGATGTCGTTTGAGGTTATATAACCATTTATGTAATTTGACACTGACAGTTCTGGACTCTCTGCCTGGATAACGGAATGTCCTGATTTGATGGTTTTATTTTACGTATGTTTGATTGGCTATAATGAAGTCGTTTGATCGGCTCTAACAAATCATGCATTAATAGAAATCGTGCATTTATAGAGCTTTTTAATAAATGATTTTCTATTCAGTAAACATACTCATAAATAAACGATCAACGGAAAAATAATAGCGTAATACGTTCACTTGGTTGGTACCTATATCAATTTCGGTAAATATTATTTTTGTAGACATTTACTTTTTAACATGAACTCATTTCCGCCCCACTTTCAAACTTTGGGAATTAACTAGAAACATTGTAACCTATTAACCGATTTTCGGTTAATAGCTTACACTGTTGATTGTGTTGACTGTGTGCTGATTTGACCCATCGGTAAACTAGTAAAGAGTATTGTCAATATCAATGAAAAACTAAAATTGTTTATTTTCGTTTCTAATTCTTAACGTAATGGGATTACACATTTCTAAACATTTTTAAGAGACGGTTTTCCAAAGAATTTGATTGCGCAATCAGATTAGGATTCCTCTCAGAAAAACTTTAAAAATTCAATACCTAGTTATTTTTTTGTTGATATCTTTAAAACCAAAAAAAGAAGATGGATGTATTTTGTTTCAGATAAATTAGTCAACTTTGACCGCTTGAACGGTTTGTAACGGTTTTCTATCATTACATTCACACTAAAATTGGAAAACACCCTGTCTACACGGTTAATTTTCGGGCCCATGGTTAAAAGAATTTGACCTGGTCTTGATATCATTGTTGATATCAATTCATTTTTCCGATAATTTAATTTTTGCGTATCCAAGAGGGATTTATGTACGAGGGTGGTTCTTATTTTCGATCAGACAATGGGACCACAAGTGCCACAAGGTCTTTGTTTATGGAAAAAATATCATTAATCAAAATTACACATGTTTCAATCAATTGACTATCTAATATTTTTAATATTATTCTAATCAAATATTAATTATTATATTTATTATACCAATTATTATAGCAAAAATGATAACTTGTCTATTTATCAATAGACGAAGAATGTGTTTGAACAAACTGTGAAATATTTATATTTTGGATGCCCAATTTAATCTCACATTGAAAGTAATCATTGTATTGTTTATTAACTATTGAATTACTGATGTTATTTAGTATCGCCAATAGACTTCCTAATTACAACTAAATTACAACAGCACTAAAAGCCACTAAACAGATTTATATACAAGCACACACAAGCAGGGAAAATAATAACACTAGTAGTCTAATTGTTATAATATAATTGTCATTGAATAATCGAATAATATTGAAAAACTATTGTCATGAAAGAAAAACCTGTATTTGACGATCTAGAGCAGTGTTTCCCAACGTGGGGCCCACGCCCCACAGGGGGGCAATTTGATTGTTCAGGGGGGCAACTCGAAAATGGCACTAGGATTCGTCCAGATATTTAATATAAAAGGAGCGATGGCATCGCTTTTTGAGGAAGCAGAAATAATATACATCCAAATTCAACCAAATGTGCAAGCAAACCATTGCTACCATTTTGCTCTTCATATTTAGATGAATGTGGACTTATTGCCATAAATGAATTGCTGAAAAAAAAAAAGAAATCGGTTGTATATAACACAACGGGAAAACTTGAGACTGAAGTTAACTAAATTGGAACCTAACATAAAATCTCTTTACAGCAAGCATCAAGCACAAACATCTTACTATATAACAAAAAAATTAAAAATAATAATAAAAGTAATAAATAATTACTAATAATTAAAATAATATAGAAAAACTTTCATTAAAATTAATTCGTTCTTAAATTTTTATTCTTCATTATACAGGATGTCCAACTTTCTTCCCCGCTAAAACTTCTTTCCAGTTAGCAACAGTCAAACTGAGCAAAAAGTTTTTTATGGACTAATTAGTTTTTCAATGCAAAGTTTGTTGTTTATAATAATAACGTATTTTAAACCTGTATTGGAACCTGTATATTATTATTCATTATTAAACACTGTGGGCAAAAATAAAACGGTACAATTTTTCCATTACTCATATTATGTAAATTAAATCATATCCTTAAAAAGCAAATTGGTTATATAGTGAAGATTGAAAACATACCATATTCGCAATATTTGGACGTATCAATCCAATATGTTACTTTATGTATCGCAATGCAACATTTCTGATAATAATTCAGTCAAATTTCTAATAATGTTGGGTCAATTTAGTCAATTTATATATTTTTCTTTCGTCAAAAACAACAATAGAGATTTTGTCGCATCATATACAGATATTTTTTTTTAGTACACAGGCTAAAATTTTTAAACATCGTCTTTTACTGCATTTTACTCAAAAAAGCAGTGGAGTTGGACGTTTGCAACGACAACATTGACCAGGCAGGACAAATCCAACTGCATCCTTGAGATGATAAATCTTTAAAAATGATACAGAAACTATGGCAATTCTTTTCCTTTCTGTTTTTGTTTCACAGATAGTACATATAGTACAGATAATACACTTGTTGGGCTGTAGATTTTTCTTGCGAATTTTTATGTTTTTATTTTTTTGACTAAAATCAGTATATTTCATCGAATTAAAATTATAACGTTTTGGATTTTAGGCGATAAAATGTTAAAATCAAACATGCCGCCTATAACAATACCAAATTTGGCAATGGTTTCTCCACAATCTTTAAAAATATCTGAAGTACACGATTAGATTTCTCGTGTCTATGCAATGTTTTTGTAACAAACGTCCGCAAACATAAAGTAACAGAAACGTTCTTTTATATATATATAATAGCAATTCGTTTTTGACGAAATATTTGAATTGACTAAATACCATGCGTAATTAAATTGTTTTTCGTTTTTTTGCCCAAAGTGTATACTAAAACTATATTATAACATATAATAATAATAATAATAATTTCTTCAAATATTTCTTCCCAAAGCAAATCATTAAAGTTTCTTCAGTGAACAGCGCTATTTTTAATATTAAAAATTATGTATGTGATACATGGGGGGCATAACAATTTTAGAAAGGCTTAGGTTGGGCATGGCACAAAAACGTTGGGAAACACTGATCTAGAGTATTTTAGATCTCTTTGGAATATATTGTTATTTTTTGCGATTATCTTCTGATATGGTTTGCATTTCTTTAACAGATTTCCAAAGTATATTCCAAAAATCAGTTATACGTCAAATTATAGAAAATTTCTGAAATGTTCAAACTTTAAATCGGTTGTGGCACCCCTCCTGGTATCCAGTTGAGTTTCTCTTTTGCAGGACTTTTTTTTTTAAAGACTAGAACAAATCCGGATGCATAAAAGAATCTATGTTAGAAAAATAAGGTTCACCCTAATTTACCATGCTATTTGATGGTTGTGGGTACACAAGTAGCAACACAGTTTGTTGTGAACATAAATTTTATTACTTTATGTCGCCTCAATTTATATCAAATCAATATCCCACTTGTTTAAAAATACTTCCCACAGTCTAGGGAATAAGAAATAGTAGAAAAGCGAAAAAATCGACATGCGGTACCTTTTCCCAGAGCGCAACACATTTAATTAAATATCTTTAAAATGATTTTATTTGGCACCATATTCATATTTAGTTCATATTTAGCATATCCAAATACATAGGCATAGTATAAAAACCGTGTAAACTAGCCAATTTTCCATAAACAATTTTTTTTTGTTTCTTTTAAGTTAACCCAAATATCATTTTTCGTAGAAATTCTTGCCTCCAATGCTTCACCAGCCTCTCCACTGCTTAATAAGATAGCGCTTTTTATGTATCGTGTCAACACACCATATATCGGTTGATTATTCTTCAAAGCTGTGATTTATTTCTCGGTGATTATTTCAACAATCGCACTTATTGCCGTTCCATTTTTCATTGTAGTCATCGTTAGTGAAATTCAAAAGACATGAAAAGGAAAAGTGCCATAACGGTCGTTAGAAAGTACTACCACTACTACACCGGCATCGGCAGTGCCAAAAATAGTCGTGAAATTTGCAAATTTCGCACAAAGCAAAATTGAAATTAATGGCATGGCTTTTCGCCTCCGGGAGGCGTGCTCCATAGACCTAACAAACGCACTACCAGGATGAAAAGTGAATGGTGGCGACGCTCCTCGCGTTATGTATTCAAATTCGAACGGTAAGCATCGTGACGATCGCCAAACATTATCATTGTACTTGATTGCCGAGTGCGTTTAAGTGGGTCGTCCATTTAAAAAGTGTAATTTGTACACCGCGCGGCTATTATTGTGGCGGCCTTCAATGGGTGTATAAATCAGATAATTTCGATGAATGAAAACACGAAACCGAACTGCCAATCGCTGAGATTTTATCTATTGGGAAGCTTAGAGATGAGATCACACTACATCCTCAACCAGATGAGTCTTTGTTGTTTCCGGCTTAGATCTTGACTCCCAACAAGTCAACTTTCAACATTTTTTCAAAAATTGATGCCGCTTTTTCGCTGATATGCTAAAAATCCAGTTTCATGTGTTTCTAATGTCAATTTAATACTAAAGTACGGCAAAATTTTCAACTAAAAAATATTTTGCTTGTTTTGGCCATATTATAAAGTTTAACAACACCTTAACATTGATTTTTACTAAAGGAATGACAGGTTATTTTGATAGGGTTTCCTCGATGATTACTAATCTGGTGTAAAAAAATCTGGTGTGGCTCGGCAAATGACTTTATCATACTATATATAAAATTAATAGTTTAACTGCATGTTTGCACTTTATGTAAACTTGTGGTCTTATGTTAATTATTTTTTGTGGCAAACTTTGTGACGTGTTCTACACATTTTTTTATGTCTATTGAATAAACAATTTATTTATTTATTTGTTTATGATTTTCTTTCTGACTGATGCCTGTTGCACATCTAACCATCACTCTGTGAGTGATGGGTAAGATGCAGATTTTAACCGAGTTGATCTAGGCTTTGAACTTCAAGGGCTAAACTGTCGTTTCAGCGTTCTTAGCTAATTCTTTTAGTTTGAGTTATTCTATTTTGAGATCAAAATTACCATGGCAATTTTGGTCTCACCCTTGAGACAGTAATGGAACGCAAGATTTTTGACATTTTGAGTTAATTTTAGCAAAAATGTGATGTCATGGAGACTTTTGGTTTCCAGGTTTGTAATCTAGAAAGAAATTCCGAGTTGAAATGACTTAACATTCCTTTTGAGTAACAAAAAAGTATATATATTGTTCCTTAGTGTAATTTAATAACAGTAATTTACCTATGTCCACCTTAAGATGCATTCTAAATTGTTATTATCTTCGGACAACTCTATGTATATCAGAATTACCATGGAAATTTTGGTCTCACCCTTGAGACAGTAATGGAACGCAAGATTTTTTACATTTTGAGTTAATTTTAGCTAAAATGTGATGTCATGGAGACTTTTGGTTTCCAGATTTGTAATCTAGAAAGAAATTCCGAATTGAAATGACTTAACATTCCTTTTGAGTAACAAAAAAGTTTATATATTGTTCGTTAGTGTAATTTAATAACAGTAATTTACCTATGTCCACCTTAAGATGCATTCTAAATTGTTATTATCCTCTGGACAACTCTATGTATATCAAAATTACCATGGCAATTTTGGTCTCACCCTTGAGACAGTAATGGAACGCAAGATTTTTGACATTTTGAGTTAATTTTAGCACAAATGTGATGTCATGGAGACTTTTGCTCTCCAGATTTGTAATCTAGAAATAAATTCCGAATTGAAATGACTTAACATTCCTTTTGAGTAACAAAAAAGTATATATATATTGTTCCTTAGTGTAATTTAATAACAGTAATTTACCTATGTCCACCTTAAGATGCATTCTAAATTGTTATTATCTTCGGACAACTCTATGTATATCAAAATTACCATGGAAATTTTGGTCTCACCCTTGAGACAGTAATGGTACGCAAGATTTTTGACATTTTGAGTTAATTTTAGCAAAAATGTGGTCATGGAGACTTTTGGTTTCCAGATTTGTAATCTAGAAAGAAATTCCGATTTGAAATGACTTAACATTCCTTTTGAGTAACAAAAAAGTTTATATATTGTTCCTTAGTGTAATTTAATAACAGTAATTTACCTATGTCCACCTTAAGATGCATTCTAAATTGTTATTATCCTCTGGGCAACTCTATGTATATCAAAATTACCATGGCAATTTTGGTCTCACTCTTAAGACAGTAATGGAACGCAAGATTTTTGACATTTTGAGTTAATTTTAGCACAAATGTGATGTTATGGAGACTTTTGCTCTCCAGATTTGTAATCTAGAAAGAAATTCCGAATTGAAATGACTTAACATTCCTTTTGAGTAACAAAATATGTTTGTATATTGTTCCTTAGTGTAATTTAATAACAGTAATTTACCTATGTCCGCCTTAAAGATGCATTCTAAATTGTTATTATCTTCGGACAACTCTATGTATACCACCACATTTGGCGACAAAAACCATAAAGCAAATCGCGCAAACGAAAGTGTCCACCTTTGGTCGTTTATGTAAGCCGGACATAAAGCTTATTAGTTATAAGGCGTCAGATAGCCGAGCTAAAGTTGAACTTGTGGGTTACTACCATGGTTACTACGATGTCAGAAGTTGCGGAGAAAGTCCAGAAGCGTAAACGTAAACCAGAGTATTAGCCAATAACATCCGTTTTTAACGGCCGTTGTACTTTTACAATTAAGATTACTGATGCTAATAAAGATATGTATAAGGTATGTTATAACGGGAACGCTGTATTGGAAGCGTTGAGTTTTATTATTATTGGACGTTTTATAACATTATCAATAATACCTTCTCTGACTGTGACTATTACCTATTACTTGCTGTATTACTTACTTTCCAATGCCATCAGAGGTATTTTTTGGTCTACGTGTCTACTTTCTGGAAACATGCTTCTCGATATACATGTTAGGATGGTTAGTATCGATCTGCTGTTTATGCGCCAGTGTTTTGCATGTAACTGGTATATGGATAAACGCCCCTCTTCAGAATACCCAAAACAAACACTACCAGAAACCACCAAAAACCTGAAGCCAACTTTATTTAAGGAGACGGCTAGAGACTGGCTGTTGAGCAAGAGGAATACATGAAAATATATATTTTATTTTAGCACTATTATTATATTCTATCTGTTATAATCCCACAGGGGTTTTGAGACTTATTCATTAAAAAAAATATATAATCCAGTGGAAACAATAGAACATACAATATATTATATACACTATATTATTACTTGGTACATTTTTTTCAGTTAGTTACTGATATATCTTTCAGCTCGTGCACCATTGTTCGTTGTCATCAGAAATCTCCGTATCGAAAAAAATATAGCGCCGCATTCTCTGGCGACAAATACAACAAATTGTTTTATATCAACAAATTTAAGTCAATTCGTGGCGTTATTGCAGTTACTGGGGTGCGAATCTACGCTTCAATATACAGAGTGATATACAGATATACAGAGGCAAGAAATGAGGCACTTCAAAGTTTTATCATTTATTGCTTCGAGTTATATATCACCTTGAATATATTTATAATAGAGATAAATGTACGTCTAATACTAAAAGTTACTATATCTATAAATTCTGTGTACTCCTTTCGAAAAAAAAAGTATGTGTGGACAATATTAAGTCTTTAGCCATCCACTTCACATGGTAAAATGCGCCAGGCATTTAAAAAAGTGCCAAGTAAGTCCCACCAAGGAAGAATTACATTAATTCTATTAATTATTTGTAGTCATCCATTATATTGTATGGTTTATTTGATACAGTTTATGGATGCATCAATTTTCTATTCTACATTTAGACCAGGCAATAGAGACTTTTTCGTGACAAAAATAGTATCAGCAAGCCGCCGGTCCCAGGTCACGTGGAACAGTCCGACTGTTTCACGTCACCTGGGACCGGCGGCTTGCTGATACTATTTTTGCAACGAAAAAGTCTCTATTGCCTGGTCTAATTAAAAATGTTCTGTATGGCGTAATGTTGTGCCCGGGTTGTAATAATTTTTGTAAAAATCATACTATTTTTTAAATATTGGCATATTTGTTTCGAATATATTTTGGCATCATTAATTCTCATACAGCATGTAAAAGAATTTAGTAAATGTTCTGGAGACAATACAAATAAAAAAGTTTTGACATTGTAGAATTTTAACGTTTCGTATAAATTATTTAAATGTTTAAGTAAATATTGTTATTAGACAACCAACGGACGATACTTTAATATCATAACAATAACTTTGTTATTTAAAATGTTTAATGAGAGTGATACGTCAAATTAAAACAAAATTGCTGAAATTTACAAACTTCAAGTCGATTGTGGCACCCCTTCCCGTTATTCAATTGAGTTTTTTTTTGCAGGATGTATTTTTATAGGGACTAGAACAAATCTAGAGGGTGGCATGAGAAAAAATCTATGGTATTAAAATAAGGTCTACTAATACATATATTTATTTGAGTCAAAACTTTATATTTCTATAGTTTTTTGGAATGTATGTCGTGTTTAACTGTCCATATGTACTACTAATGTATACCAGGACTTGCCCTAAAATACTCTGCGTCATTTCGCTAGCAAATTGCTAGTAAATTGTGTGGCGGCATGTGGGCTGTCTGAATATCACCATAAAACTAATGCATATATGGATATCTCCAGATAATATTAAACATTGTAACTGTTCGTAATTGAATTTATTGAGCGGATCGGCGGTCAGTGGCCTAGTCTAAGAGCCATTGAGGCAGTATAACATGTATATATCATCTATCACAACCTTCAGAAAGTTTCACATGGCTAGCGATATTTTCAAAATTTCCCTTTCTCGAATGTATTGTGGAAAAATGCTACCCTAAAAGGAAGATTCATTATACAAGTGAGCCTGTACCGCTTAATGTATTTCCTCCTGCATGCATTTGTTTAATTTTAGTCAATTACCGAGCACATTAGGACGTGTAACTACCTCAGTTAATGACAACATTCCAATTACCATAAGGAAATTACTTTTACATTTGCACTAAACACTAAACTTGCGTAGCACTAAACGGAACTGAGGTTTTAAAGTGCTGAAGTGTTTGAGTACAGTATTGCTAGCAATCAATTGCTTGTAAGGGCCCACAATCACCTTTAGGTCAAATAATGTATAGTATATTTCAAATTAAATAACTAAATAAGTAATCAATGTATAGAAAATGGTGATATACAGGCGGAATGTAAATTTTAAATAAATTAAAAGTTACAGCCACAACCTGAATTTGAACCAGTGAATTTTGCGTCGCTAGCACAATGTGGCTGTGGCTGTAACTTTTAATGTTCGTACGAATGTGCCGTATGATACGGTATTTCTGTATAGTCATCTTCAGGTCAGTCATGTTCAGGAATTTTCAATAAATTACATTTCTGGTATGAACCTTCTTCCATGTAGATGACACATGACAGGTGTCAATGAAAGGCTAGTTGTTGGAAGCGTTGGCTACTTCCTTTCCTTGATATTGACTATTATTGATATCATATGTCATAGGCTTCAATACCTCAGTTGGTAGAGCATTGTGCTAGCGATGCAAAGGTCCCTGGTTCAAATCCAGGTTGTGGCTGTAATTTTTAATTTATTTATTTTTTTTTTATTTTTAATGATTATTTCATCACTACAGTATGTCCGTATGACTGTGCCGTATGATACGGTATTTCTGTATAGTCATCTTCAGTTATAACTAAATAAATGTTATTTGAAAAGATTGACTGACGCCGGTCCTGTTTACGCATTGTGTAGTACAGCGGATTGTGTGTAGTACAGCACGATGATAAATAGCTAATTAAAATAAATCAAAATGTCGCATTAGGGTAGCTTTCACCAAATATTTGACATCGCTAATTTATTGCTGAAGGTGCGGTGCGTCTTTTCATTTTCACGGGGCATTGTCTTATTGGACGGAAAGGTCGTGCTGAAATCAAAAGTGAAAATGCCAAACTTTATTGTTTATAGCTTCGGGAAAAGGAATTGTATTAAAAAATAATGGTTATAAATTAACATTTAATGTTTACGCCTACACTTCGGGGCAGAAAAAGAAACGGACAACTAATATTTTGATAATGTTTGATGCTCAATAACTTTTGTAAGCTTTGACTAATATTAATGATTCTTTCAGGACGTTGTAAATAATTTCATCTAGATTATCACCACATTTCCAATTTTTAATAAATAGTTTTCTACCACAGATTCGTTCAATATATGAATGCTGAATTGAATACATGTAAAGCTGTAAAATATACAGCTTTACATGTAAAACTTTGCTCTTTTAGCTTTTGCTTTTGCGCGATAACTTTTGTGAACTTTAACTGATTTTGATTATTTTTTCGGTCTATTTTTAACAAATTGAAATAACGTCTTTGTAGATTTACAAAATATTTGAAAAAGATACTTATTATACCGGGACAATAAAAATTATGGTGTGGTGCTCCTAGTATGAGATACCATGTGGAGAAATTAAGATGCTTGGTCAGATTCGCAGGTACTCTATTGCAAATCTATTTCAATTCCGAACATTTGCTTTGTGTTTTATTGTTTGTGTATTCCGACCTGGCATATAGAAAAATATTAAGTATGATTTAGGCATGTGTATGATTTCTGTCAACACCCATTTTACAAGAACTGTTAAGACTCAGTTCTACACCTCCACGTTTTCAAACAAAGGCGTTATTTGTTGTTCACAAATAGAAAAGTACAATTGCAGCCCAAGCTTTATAACTTTTCCACTACACGAAAAACGCGATAATGGCCAGAAATATTAAGAATTTGGTATCATTGTGTTGGAAAAATGCTTTTTCTCGACTAATCAGGATACTTCCTTCGAGTAGTCCATTGAGTGTCTTTGACTTTGATCGCTGACGCTGATCATTAGGTCAATATTTTTTTCGATTTTCTTGCTTTTAGCACCGTTTGTACGCTACGAATTTTAACAAAATATCAAGTATTTGGTATCATTCATCAAGTATTCATTATCATCAATCGGAAAGATGTTTTCTATCGAATAACCACGGTGTGGCCATTGGGTACCCGTGAAAAAAGTGACTCACTGGGTGCTATTTAAAACTTCAATGAGGACGTCGTTTCCGGGAAAACCGGAAGTCATATTAACTGCAAGAGTATCCCAAAGAATGGCATTTTTTGTCTATTAACACATTCCCAAATTTCATTCGTCCAGCTTTATAAACAAAAAAATAAACGGGAGTACCTATGCCGTGGGTCACTCGGTATGATGGTTGTGATACACTAGATACACTTTTTACGTTCTGAAAAAAATAACTAAAATCGGTTAAAGTTCACAAATGTTATTCAACATTAAAGCCAAAATTGCAGATTTCTAATTGCAAATCTGCATCTTTTACTAAAATTCAGAGATACAGCTTTGTACCAAAATACTAGAGGACCTGTCCAAGATGCCTAATTAAACCATAGGGTGTCTCAAACGTAGACCACCAAAACATCATGTTGTTTCCCCCGGTAAAATAAGTTCTAGGAATTTCGTTTTCAAAATTGTAAAGGTGGGTGATGATATTGATGAATTTATTGACAGTATGTTGACACAATCATGTAAATCTATCGTTAATTACAAAGTTATTAAACATCAAAGTTTAGCAAAATATTAGGTGTGCGTTTTTTTCGTCCCAGAGTGTACTTTAAATTGATTATTTTCTGTTTATTTCTACTTTTTCTATATTACGTAGCAGTTTATACTATTTGAAGTTTTTGTTCTATTTACACCAATGTGTACCACAGGTGTTGATAAAACTTATAATGATTTTATTACTGCATAATATAGAATGATTAAAACCTCAACTCGACAGTAAACAGCTATAATTATCAAGTATAATCGCTCATATTTAGAAAAACTAACACTTGAAATGTCAGACCTACCCAAAGGATACCGGCCGACATTGTTTAAATAATTCGCAAAATTACATAGTTCGCGCCGCAATAAATCACTATAATAAATTGATTTGCTCGCAAACGTATAATTTCTATTCATAAATATTTTGAAAGTTACACTCGGCAATTATGTGTTGATATTATCAGCTGGCGCCTATCTAACGTGACCTTACCGCACGAGTCTGTAAGTGCGCGAATTTGCGGGACTAGGAATGAAGAAATCGCCATAGTGACCAACAAAATTAAGTTTGAGTTTTTTACGGAATCAAGTAGCCAATAGAAAATCTACCCGATTCCGTCAAAATCCCACAGTCAATTTCGTATTGTCACTAAACCGGTTTCTTCGTTCCAAGCCACATATTATATAGAAAATGGGATTTGCACATGCTTTTGCTTAGTCACGTGTACAACTCACTAGGTAACTAGGTCTGTAGATAGTATTTCGCGATTGTGTACCTACCTACCAAGTGGAATATTAGCTTATGGGCAAGTTTAAATCATTCTTATGTTTTATTATTATTATTAAAATTTATTGTGTGGCATTTCTCAAACGTAAATGGGTCATACTATAAAACGAATATTTGCCGAAGAAGGCTTTTATTAAGCAATACTGACAGTGGCGTAGCTAAGAAGAGGACTTGCAGAATTTGTTTTGAACATTTGGTTTAAAAAAAAACATAGGAGTATGTATACCCACTTAAGACTATATCTTCATATATTATTTAGTGTTCATTCATTTTATTTATTTTTTTTCGTAAATAGAACGAATAATGGTCTTATTGCCAGCAAATATTCACAATCTAAGAAAAGCAATGGCTCCAGAGGTATCAAAACAAAAGATAAATATGAAAAAAGTCATGCTTTAGCATAAAAATATCTCTATTGACATATTTTTGTTTGTGATCCATCGAAATTCTACAAAACGTATCAAAAAGTTTCATGACCATTTGCTTTTTCAATCTTAACAGCAAAAAATTGTTAAAATTAGAAAAAATGGCTTTATAAAGTGCCTAAATATGTCAAAATGAGGCTTGTCGAACATAGTAATAAGTATATTCAGTAATGAAAAGAAACTATTGACCAAATATTTTTTCTGCCCGCAAAAGTTAGTATTTTACGCTGTTTGGCTTTTCTGTCATTGCTTAGGCGAGAGGTACAGTATCGACCAAAATTTGAGGAGAATTTTTATGATGTGTAGTAAGACAAACACTAAGAATGTATATTTTATTAAAATAATTCATATTTATAGTTATTTAACCAAGTAGTATATTAAGCAGAGCGATTAATGATCGAGACTGTTTAACGGACGAGCGATTAGCGAGTGCATAATTATCGAGATCATTAATCGCCATTTAATATTCGAGTTGGTTACAAAATTTTTTCGTCGATCGTACTCTTTTGGCGGCGTGTACATAGATTTTATTTGTCGTCATTTGAGGTTATATGACCTTTTATGTAATTTGACACTGACAGTTCTGGACTGTGTGCCTGGATAACGGAATGTTTTGATTGGATGGTTTTATTTTACGTATGTTCGATTGGCTATAATGAAGTCGTTTGAGTGGCTATACCAAATCATGCATTAATAGAAATCGTGCATTTATAGAGCTTTTTAATAAATGATTTTCTATTCACTAAACAAACTCATAAATAAACGATCGACGGAAAATAACAATTATTAATCAATCATAGTCAACTGTACTTAAAATGAAATGACTATCGTTATCATAATTAACATCAATACTGGTTTTAAAATTTTGTCCACGAGTACATTCAACGTCCTTTTGTTCATCTTTTATGATGTTCTTCACAATTTTTCCAATTTATTTTACTTCTTACGTTTTGAATGGCTTGTAACAAAAGGGGTTTGACGTCTATCAATTTATATCTGATATTCCTAGCTGCTCCCTCGTTTTTAATTTGCGCAACAAGTCTTTATTTTATCTAAAAAGCTGACCACAGTCGGAATTGCACACGGGAGACAGATATTCTTTACGTTGCAATTTGAAGTAATATAGTAATTTATAAGCGAACCTCATCAAACCTTTAAAATTATACGTCTATAGATCCAAAAGCATACTAATTCAGTACAATGTTTATAGTCCTAAATTGTACAAAGTAACTTAAGCAGAACAATAAGTTTCTACAGTCAAGTTTTCAAAATTCCTTAACCTTCAAGAATCAAATTTACATAAAGTCAACAAAGGTAATATAAAGCGCTATATATTAAAGCGGGCTTGCTTTAAAAATCCCCTAATAGTTGTCCCCGATTTCCGATTTCAAATACCTGATTTTTGATAAGAGATAATTTTGGGATTCCAATATGTAGCGAATGAAAATGTTTAACGACATAATTGTCAAATTAATATTTATAGATTAATAATATTGGTGACATACAGGCGGGATGTAAATTTTAAATAAATCAAAAATTACCGCCACAACCTGGATTTGAACCAGAAACCTTTGCGTTTCTAGCACAATGCTCTCCCATCTGAGCTACTGAGGCCTATGACATTTGTTAGATATAATTTGTCATAAATCAATGATTTGTGACAAATCCCGCCTGTATGTCAACATATTATTAACCTACCAATATGTAGCTTTCAGTGTTAACAATCATTAAAATAATCATTTACGGGTAATTTTTCCAAAATAATTTTTTTGTTTTTTTTTTATTTTTTTTTGTTAAAGCATTCACGTATCTTATCCAAATCCAGGAGTTTTCCTTTATGTCATTTTTGCCTTGACCTTCCTAAATTTTGACGTTAGTAGTCGATTTTATTTAATTCTTATTACTTATTGTCAATTAAACTAAAAGAAACTTTGCTAGAAAAACTTTACTTGTTCAAATTGATGGCTCCTGCAAAACAGGTGCCGCATTGCAAAGTCAGAAAAGGAATAGGGTATGTAATTTTTCACGTGTTGCTTAGAAAAGTGATCTGCGAATTTCAGGTTATGTCTTTGATTGACATCGCTATCCATATCATATTCCGATTAAGGAATATGTATGCGCTTGTGTTTCAACCCGAGCCAAATCTATAATCGTTGCCTCGGTATATCATGCTAAATTTATGTATGCCCTAATGCAATGACAAAATTTTGAATTATCGGCGGTCACCGCGAGAAAGTGGTCTGCCAACAAATGCAACAACAGTACTGCATGGGCCACGGTATATAAATCAAAACGTTACATAACGAAGCGAATATTATTGTGCACCATGCTCATATACCTGCATCATTGTCACTAAATCATAATTTTGTTTCAGCTGTGACGGTGCGTTACCTAACAAAGAGATATATAGGAGAATACAGTTCAACGAGTGGTGAGTACCTTTTACAGCTACACTTGCCATTAGATTGAGAATCAGCGAACGTCAAAATCTACCTCATTTAGTTATTGATATATTGACTCTTTATGTATCCCTATTTCATTATAGGAAGGTAGCATCAAGTTGTAAAACTTTTAAGTTCGTCTATTTGCTTAACATATAACATTGATGGCTGGGCTACAAGAGTTCTAATTTTTGAGAAAAGAAAACATTTAAATCGTACTGTATAAACTGGTGACATTAACATTATGTGGCGAAGGCTGTGACAGCGCAATCTAGAAGCGATTTGGCGTATTGACACTAGCTCTATATTTATGAGCATTCCAATTATAGTACAATTTGTTAAGTGAAGAGTTCTTCTGTTTGCTATTTTGCTCAGAAATGGTTTAGACCCCATATAAAAATGTTGGCAGGGGTGGTATCAATGGCTACATTTGATTTAGTGTATAAACACCCAATACCTTTTCGATAGAAACTTTTAGGGCCTATGATTTTCATAATAACCATTTCTTTCTGAAAAGTCAGATGAGGTTATGTTTTCATGAGTTTTCTGCTACGCTTTAAGGGTAGGGCCAGTTAAAATTACCGGAATACCTAAATAATTCTCCAACTATAAACAATTTCAAAACAATTTTAAGGACAATTTTTATATATATATACAGTGTGTCCCACTTAAGAGTGTAACACCTTCATATCATTTTTATTTTTAGTCCAATTTTAGTAATTTTTTCTCTCAAATATAGAATACATATTGCTCTATTTACTGCCAAAAAACCAATTGTCTTCTTAAAATGCAAAGCACCTTGTGATGGCACAATAAATGGCAAAAATCAAGAAATCACTTTAGGGATTTTTTTATCGAAAAATTTTACTAGTAATAATTGTTCAAATTTGCCCAAAGACCCTAAATCCAAAATTTAATGAAAATTAAAAAATATTGAATTTGTCATCAAAAATAAGTCCGTAAACATTATTTGCATAGGCAGCTGCGCTTAAAAAGTGTGCTGTGGAAACTTTGTTTGAAATAAAACCTGAACTGTCAAAGTGCTTCAGCTGCTTACCTTGCTGATCGCGCATTATCACCGACTAAACTTATTATTTTCACCTTTTCGGCAAGTATAAGCATTATTATTCAGACAATAATTAAATACAACAAAGCACTTTGACAGTTCAGGTTTTATTTCAAACAAAATTTTCATAGCACACTTTTTTTAAGCGCAACTGCCTATACAAATAATATTTACGGACTTAAAATTATTTTTGAAGAAAATTTCAATATTTTTTAATTTTCATGAAATTTTGGATTTAGGGTTTTTGGGCAATTCTGAACAATTATTACTAGTAAAATTTTTCAATAAAAAAATCCCTAAAGTGATTACTTGATTTTTGCCATTTATTTTGCCATCACAAGGTGCTTTGCATTTAAAGAAGGCAATTGGTCTTTTGGCAGTAAATAGAGCAATATGTGTTTTATATTTGAAAGAAAAAATTACTAAAATTGGACTGAAGATAAAAAAGATATGAAGGTGTTACACCCTTAAGTGGGACACACTGTATGTATATTTTTAATATACCGGATGTTCATTTTATCATGGCAACCCTTTCTTTAACAAATAGAACTTCCTGTGTACATTTTTTAACTCTAAGATTAATATTTTTGTAAGGATTTTTTTTTTATAAAATACATTGTTTCTGTGTTATCAGCAATTAATCAAAACTTCTGAACTTCATTTATTTTAAATGACCGTTTGAACATTTAATTTAATTCTATTTAATTGTTTTGAGTAGTTTTTGTCTTCTGATTGTATTCCACAACTGTGTGGACTTTTGTATTTTTGAAGCTTACCTGTATATGTGTATAGTAATAGTATAAGTGATTTAATCTTGCAAGTGTTACTTAGCTTATATCATTAATTTATGATCTTAGAGCTCAATAAATGTGTTTCTATTCATTTTCTATTTGTAATGTTTTCTTGTTTTTTTTTTATATTTATCCATTTGGTTAAAATAAAAGGTTATGATCTTTGATTAATGCTTATAGCTCAAAAATGCATTTTATAAAAAAATTATTTCTACAAAAAGTACTTAGAATTAATCTTAGAATTATATTAAGGAGCAAGTATACCCCAGTGATGAAAATTTTTGTTAGTGTTTTGAGAAAAACTATTTGCAATGGAAACTAACCACAGGTGATATAGGACGTAGAAAAACGCATGAAACAAACGCTAACGTCAAAGGTGTCTTAGAAAAACCAATTTTTTTCTAAATCGCGGGTTCGAAATCACGTAAAAACGATAAATAACTCAAACTAAGTTCATAGGTAAAACCTTTCTATTTTTTTATGTTCTATTTTGGAAAGTCATTTTCATAAAATAATAATGTATACAAAAAAAGATGAATGTCGTTATTTAATATTTTATTACTTTTATATACTTTCAATAGGCAATACTACATCAGAAAACCACTGTAAAAATTTCATATCTCTACAATGCGTATTAACGCTAGGATTTCGAACCTACGGTACACTTCCGGTAGACTACATCGTTAACAATACACCAAAACACTTGATTTTTTTTAATGTTCAGCTCTTGGAGAGAATAATTTGGTAAATTTATGATAATAATAATTTTAATTTTGATTAATTGCTCCTAACTTAGAAATAATGAATTTTAAATTTAAATTAATCTTAGAATTAAACAATGTAGAAATATACAGGGTGTTATATTTGAAAAGGGAATGGTTACCAAATTTCCAGAATAAAAGGAACATTCTGTGTATTAAAAATATATTTAAACGATAGCTTGTTTTAAACCAAAAAAACGTTCATTTGAATCAACTTGGATTTTTTGTAACTGTTGGAGAATTATTTAGGTGTTCCGGTAATTTTGACTAATCCTGTATAAGAGCAACTTATCGCTTTCCCTCTTGAAAGTGGATGGACGAGGTTTGCGACTCGGAACTTCAAAAACTCGGACACATGTGGAACCTGTTTAAAAATTTGAGATTTTTCATTTTGTTTGTTTTTGTATGCTTTTTTTAAGATCTATGATACATGAGAGGCTCTTGAGAGGTTTTCATTTATAAAGTCACGCGAATGGATTGGAAGAATTGTTAGACATACAAAAATACATATTTTTTGATAATTTTGAGGTTAGCATGGTTTTCGGTAAGTAACGTCGTATGAAGAATTATAATATCTTTGATATTTTTATTATTATTACCAAAACAGCAAAAAAAGCAGTTCGTTATTCATAATTTACGTGAATATGATGAATATGATGAAATGATTTAAATTATGGAATTTGTTTTTCTCGACTATATATGGCGATTTTTTTTTATTTGAAAATGTATGAAAAAGGTTAATTAAAGGAAATGCTTTTATTCGGATTTTCATGTTCCATCACAGTTTAAAATAAAAATGACTTGAAGAACTCAATTAAAAAATGTCTAATTCTTAACTCAAAACGTAATGATATTAGTTATTTGTTTAAACACAATTTTCTTAAGACAAAATCTTAAAATTGAGCAATGAGTTTTATGTTGATGTCTTCAAAGTTAAAAGAGGATGTATAAAACTGTTGTAACTAGTTGATTAACGTACAATTAGCAACTTCATTTTCTTCATATTCATCTTAATGAAGATTTGGACTTCATTTTGTTCTCTTTTATACAGGGTTAGTCAAAATTACCGGAACACCAATATAATTCTGTAACCTTAAGAATTGCAAAAGATTGTTTTAAACAAGTTATCGTTTAAATATATATACCTATTTTATGTACAGGATGTTTATTTTACTCTGGAAATTTGGCAACCTTTCCTTTTGCAAATAGAACAAATAGGAATAATAATAATAGAATATCTTTGATCTTCTTTGTTAAATTGTTTACGGTTGGTGAGTTATTTGGGTGTTCCGGTAATTTTGACTAACCCTGTAAGTTAACCAATTATTCTTTTTGTACCACCCCGATCCCGTATTATTCAATCAAGTCATTTTTGCGATAATGTTTGTCTTTGAAAAAAGGAGAAAGGTATTTGTCGGGCAATTCCGTCATACGAAGATCGAAGATCGAAGAAGCAACCGTATACACGTGTTTCGGACTATTAGTCGATTAACCAACTTTCATGTTTGTCTTTGTTCACAGATATCTAGGACAGATATTTTCATAAATAAAATTATCCTTTAACAGGACCTGTGTAAACTTACTATGCCATTTGATAGTTGTACACAAATTGTAGTACAAATTGTAACACAATTTGAACAGTTTTAAGAACTGTTGTCTTTTATAAAATTTGACTCTGCTTTAAAAAGGAAAAGACTATCTAAAGATTAGAAAACTGCCAAAGCCGAAAACAAAATCGCGACAAACGGTACCTTTTCCCAGATAAAAAAGAAAGAAGGTTGTTTTAATCCAAGAGAATAAATTCAAAGGAATATGTTTCTCAAAAGCATAACATGTTTTCTATCTGTGCCTATGTATTAAGTAGTACTGCTAACACTGTTTTGACAAATAAATTTACAATTACTGTCTACCTGTCAATTCCAGTGAAATTGTGTTAGCAATTAAAATAGGAACATCCAATTTTCGATCTTATTATTTTGAATATATATAAAAAACTATTAGGTATTAGTATAGCCTAGGAACAACATTGCAAAAAAACTATACAATTTTGCTAGTGTTCGCATACATCGAATTATAGAACCGTTGAGCTTTTCCCCAAAAATAGACTAATTAACAAACTTTCTTCTGTTTCTAATCTGCCCGATGATCGACAGGATAAAATCTGCCTGTCGGGTTTTTTTCGCAAAGATCATCGCTGCTAAACAAAAGCACCTAGGTGTGGCCGAATGCTAATTGGAGCCGTGAAAGATAGGAGAGATTTAAAATTGGTGATTATATTATTTGTATTCGTCAGCCAATTTGTCATTGTTCACGCTTGTGATTGATTATGAAAATATTAATGATCCGTATATTTTATGTGGTAGCAATTAATACATGGACATATAAATAGTATCGTTATACAACATAACTGTGCAGTATAATTGGTGTAGAAATTAATCACCAGATTATTGATTGCGATTGGAGAGGTCGCTAGTTGTAAATAGAATCGTGTCTACTTTGATGGTTAGCGTTAGCTTATGGCTTAGTTGTATGGCTTAGTTTGATTGTCTTCGAATTATGAAATGTTATGGTACTTGTCGATTCAAAATAAGTGCAAATCATGTTTTACAGGTTGTAATATAAATAAACCAGTAACTAAGATTACAAATATATGGGTTTGCAAAGTGCGCATCTAACTTTCATCATCAACTCTACAAAACAATGAGAAATCTTGTTACCTTCGGCTAAATACTTCTACCATTTAAATATCAAATCAAATACCCGTCATTTCGCTTCCATATTCCTACAATAATCGCAAAATATGCAATGAATGCACAACCTTGAGTACGGGCATTAAGAGATCCATTCTGAGAGAATTCAGGTTAAGTGTATACCATTTTCCTGACTAGTAACTGTACCACCGTTCAAGGCATTCAAGCCAACTGAAAGAAAACACAAACACGCGGACACATTGAAAATTTGCGTTTGAATTATAAATGAAACCCGGTCGACTTTCGTTTTCCAGAAAATCAATTGTCGCGCTTTGTGGATTTCATTTCGAGTCGATGTTTGCGGACGTTTCCAATTTCTAATATGTCATTAACTAACAGGGAAACTGTTATTGTTTTTAGCGGTTTTCGCTCTTAGGTGTCTGCATTGTGTATTCTGGATGACTCACAATAATCAAGACACTTTCCCCGTGTTATGTGTAGCTATTCAATGATAATTATGTGCACATAAAAATGCACAGAACTTCTCAATTGGCTCAATAGATATGATAGTGATAGTAAATTTTAACAGATGTGACGAAACTGTTTTACGTGAAGCCAAACAAGCAGAAGAAACAGGTACATTTAGGTAATTCATTAAGCGGAGGTTCCAATGTAGAGACCTGAAAAGTAGCTCATTTTTGGGTCAGTTTTTGATACACATTCTAAGAGATATCAATATTTTTTCTTTTGTTATGGATTTATTATACTTTAGTGTACAAAAAGAATTGTTCCATAAAAAATATTAATATTATTTATTAATAATATTAAATACGAAATAAAAAAATCATATGAGAGTGTAGTCGAACCTATACAAAAATCAAAAGAGAATTATAAAATAGTCATAACGACTCTTGAGTGTTTATACGATGTCCACAAACTTACAGAAAATATTATCAGTAAAAATTAATTACAGGCACACTGCAAATATATAGAAAACATTTTAGATTTGAGTAGACACATAATTTGCCCACCTATGAAAATAATATCAAAATGTTTGCTGTGTTTTTGATGATATTTTTATTGAATTTAATTAAAAACTATCAGTGATTAAAAGAATTCGCCGTGAAATACTTGCATCAATATCTCCGAAAATATTAAGTTTAGCAGAAGCCTATTAACGATGAAATTTTGATGAAGATTTGAGTACTTGATAAACAAAGAAATGCTTTAAAATATTGAAAAAAGTGTCAATATCTAATCTGTCAAAAAATACAGAAGTTTGCTGATGACAGATGACCTGACAGAATAGATATTGACATAATATTTCGGTTCTGAAAACTCTCTTTTTAACCTTCTTCCAATCCTACATCTTTCAATATGTTTATGTAATTCTTATTAATTGTTTATCATGTACATACCCACATTTTGATGCAAGCATTTGATGTCGTTTTTTTAATCACTGATAGTTTTTAATTAATTTCAATAATAATATCATCAAGGATTCAGTAAACATTTTCATATGATGGTATTATTGGTATTATTTTCATGGACGGGCGAAGTAATTATGATGTTCAACTTGTTCAACCCTTAACATTGAGCCAAATTAAAGCGTTGCTTTAAGAATTTTGCTATCCTAGCCTATAGCTGTTGTCACCGGCGCGGACGATAGTTCATTTTCTAATCTAAAAATAATAAAAATTTACTTAAGAAAAATGTCTCAAAAACGTCCCAAGGGGTATCAATGTTGGCCATTGAACATGAATTGAATACATTGAATACAATAGATCTGAAAGAAGTTATAGGCGATTTTGCAGAAAAAAGGTTCGAAGGTAGTTATTATACAAAAACAGGTTTTTGAAAAAACCGGTTTTCGAAATATTATTTTAAAAAAAAATGGGTTTAAACCGGTTTTCGAATTTTTACAAAAGAAAAAACTATGAAAGTAAACCAATTTAGTTGGTGTTTATTTATATAGGAAGATAACAAATAAATAAAACGTATAAATAAATAAATATGTTCTAACAAAAATAAATAAAATATAGGAACCTACTCTATAAAAATACAATGTATTACTGTGCAAAGAAAAATAAAATATGGTTCATAAAAACAATAAAAATTCATATAAGAATTTCACGTAACAAGTAAAATGTTTCTTACATACTTAAAAAACTAAAATATACTTCATACACAGTACAAAATAAAATATGATCTAGGTTACTTATTTGTTTTTCTAAGAAAGTACGCTTTTAAAAAACATAAACCATCTACAGATCGATGACTCAATCTAGTCCTGAGTTTTGAGACAATATTTCCTGCAATCGAAAATACTCTTTCACTGGCCATGGAAGTAGGTTCAATTGTTCTTAGAGCATCAAACAAAATTTCAAAATTTTTTGTACGTGTACTAGTTGCCTCAAATACTGCAAATTCGGCCTTTAGCGTCTTTGCATTAGATGCTGTTTCTTCAGGTGTGATCATGCCTAGAATTTTGTTTGTCGATTTGTTATGAATGTTCGCCTGGCTCATATGTGGATTAATTTTATTACAATATGCTTATTGTAGACGTAATTTTAAATCAAAACGTTAAGGTTTCGTAAATAATTTGTAATTTGTTCACATTACCGCATTACTTTCGGTAAAAAAAGCGGTTTTTTAAAAAAAAAGCCGGTTTTCGAATTGTCAAAAAAACTGGGTTTAAAACCGGTTTTAAAAAAATCGACAATCCCTATTCGAAAGAGATATGTATTTTCATTTAGGGTTAAACTTTGTATTATCTAGTATTCTTTATTCTTTGTTGTGTTAAAAGTATTGTTTGTACTGGTTTTAGCTCCAAAGTATGTGATTTTAATATTAAAAAAATCGTAAATATTGTATTGTATTTTTCTGGATCATGTTTTTTATAAATCTATTTTCTTTTAATTAAAAAGTTTTCAAGTTTGAGGGCGGCACTTTTGAGGTTTGCCTACGGCGGCAAAAGCACTAGGGCCGGCCCTGCAGCGCGACGTGCACGATACCTCCTGCAAAAATAACCAGAAATCGAAATTTTAAGCGCTGTGAAACTCTGAAAATGGTTGGAGGCTAAACCAACGTTTAGTTAAAAAAGTGGAAAATTAACAAAATGGCTACTGTTTCAATTTTTACATCATTTTTTACAGCTTTTCTCGTTCTTAAATTGATATAAATAATATAAATATTTAAGTTTTATTTATTAAAATGTTTAACCTCCAATAAAAAGTATTTTCTCTATAGGAAAAAAGAAGAATAACTCGGTCCATTAAACGATTCAAAAGTAACTGCGCATGCCAGTTTGAAAGATCGTGTTTCTAGAAAAACGAGTCGGTTGTATCGGTGTAATAAACTCTACAACAGAAGGTAGAAACATCATACTTTTTAATATATATTTCTATATGAATTCATTAAAATATAATAATTTACTCAACATAAGCACCTGTTGGTTCTCTATACTGTATTCCAATTTAACATTCCTACTTTAAACCATTACCGAATTATTATTTCAATAAACACATCACTTTGTGCCTTAATGCAGTATTTGATAGAAGAATTTTAGGTTAGAATTGTTCCACCTTACAAAGGAAGCATACTCGTGTTAGACTGGAAAATACTAACCTTGCAAAATCTTAACAGGTGGAGATTGTCACCAACATGCTTCTTTTTTTTTCTTCTTTATCGTGTCGTATGACAATTTTAACTGTATCCTAGTTTTTGATCCCATATATCTACTATTAATATAAGAATAAATGAAAATTTGATCTAACTTCGTTCCATCATTAATATTGTTTTAAATCTCAATATTTTTCAGATGTTATTATTATTCTATATTCGATACTCTAG
Organism: Aphodius sticticus; assembly: GCA_963966075.1. Taxonomy (NCBI): domain Eukaryota; kingdom Metazoa; phylum Arthropoda; class Insecta; order Coleoptera; family Scarabaeidae; genus Aphodius; species Aphodius sticticus. The sequence continues at coordinate 6,290,915 of OZ014513.1, forward strand.
GTAGCGGTTTAATCCCAACATCTGCCGATTAGATTTGCAACTTTACGTTTGTAGTATCAACCTTACAAATAATTACTTAAATGGTTTACATTCCGAAATCAGATCTACAATTAACTTTGGCTACAAGTCACTACGACAACATTCTACAGTTATGTTATAATTGGTATTAAATTGTCAAATCAATTCACAGTTTAGTTTGATGTAGAATAACCAAATGAGATTTCTACTGCGCAGTAGACTTACTGCGTTTCTAAACTATTCGGAGATCGGATACTTCGTTTATAATACCAGGCCTTAGTGTTATCTACGCAATGTCAACTTTACGGTAGTCTTCAGATGTTCAATACAAATAAAGGAAACATTTAATATCTAATATATTAGCGCGGCGCGTCAAAGGTTTATGTCTGTACCAATTCTTAGTACTTCAACGATTATGGACCATCAGTTTACCGACATTAGTCATGGCTAGACAAACTGCCATGTCTCGCGTCCAGGTATGTAAACCTTACTAACAAGGAAATGCATAAAATTTTACACATGGCATCATCGTATCTGCTTCCTGCCTCGCAGCTCGTGTAGGTTTCAACTTAAGTTCTGACTAATTGTGTGTACCGGTGCACCGACTTGTAAGTACCACCAAACATGTGTTATTGTTGTCGTTACAGTACACCGAAATAAGTCACGTACCCTTTTGGAGTAACAGCGAGCCATGGTCGTGTCTACTGTCTATTCATTCCTCCTGCTCTGCAGTACCTTTATCTACCCACTCTGGCAGTTGTCATAATAATGTAAATTGAAGCCATTAATATAGACTAGCAGTGGTCCTCCTACTTTTTGGAGAGCGTGCCCTTAAGGTAGAATCAAATAGAATGCTTGGGATATTGCTTATTTGAAGAGACAAACACGATTCAATTGGGACTCGGAACATATTTTGGTGATCAATAATATAGTAAAAGTAAATGTAACATTCTGGAATGGGGAGATGTATACCGGCAATACAAAAGTATGCTACAAAAGTAATTTTGATTTGAATATAATTTAAAATTTACATCCCACTTGATTCTCCTTTGTCATCATAATTATTTAGATCTTTGTATTGATTTTCAATAATCCACGACTCAAGAGTAATTGTTAGAAAATTTTGCAGTAGAGCAAATTCAGTTTAAATTTGGTTAAACTAGAAAACCATTTGTAATTGACATAATATTTCACTTGAACTTACTACATTAGATACTTGGCTAACCTTCAGTGAAAATATTTTTTTATTTATACATGGTGTTGTATTTAAGCGTTTTGGAAAAATATACCTTATTGCATATATTGTAAAACATCACGAACACTGAAAATGTTGGCTTTACACCTCTGTCTGGTTGAACTTAAAAAGTTTGTGTTTCTGAGATATTCAATTTTTTCTTAAGATAATGTGGTGCGGGCGTTTGTTTTTTAAATACATATGAAAGACTTTCTTGCAGATATTCTTACAACTTTGTCGCATAATAAGCAGAGCCAATAGGATGCTGCTTTTTAAAGAAATTAGATGTGATATTATATATATATTATATGTGATATATATTATATATATATATATATATATATGATATATATACATAGACTGATTCTAGCATGTAATCATTCTCAAATAGCAATTTATGCAGTTTTGTTTTGGTATTAACTGAACATCCTGTATATTATTTACTGCCTTCGATTCCTTTAAAATTGTTTTAAATTCATATTAAGGATGTCATACCTACATATTTTAACTAAAACTTACCTAATAGAGTAAAGTATACTAACCTCTGTCTGTATTATATTGTTCTGTACGCAAGGTGTTTGGTAATTCGATGTTAATATTGGTTCAATAGGGGATAAATAACCTTATCTATCACACCTTAAAAATACTACGTCGAACTAGCAAACACCCTGTTTGCAAAGCAATACTAAGGTATTTCATTAAACTTTAAATATCACAAAATCTAGTAAAAATAAGTACCTGTATGTCATTGCTAATATAAATTAAACTGGGCATGAATAGAAAATAAAAAAAGCTTTGTTTAAAAGAATAAAAGAATAAATAAACATGTTAAGGCCATCCTGTATACCGTAAATATTTCTTTGTACGTTTCTCTATACCTATTTATTTTGGTTATTATTTGACAAAGTCAATATCTGTAATAGGACAATAATTTTGGGTTGTCGAAAATGATGGGCTACACAACTTTAATATAATTTTCTTTCTATCTTGAAAGATAACGCTATGACGATAATATGACGCTACGACTCATCCTGTATATTAAGGTTTGTCCTAACATAGCAAGCGGTAAACGCTGTGTTGAACCACGGTACTTAGCATGTGGTTTTGAGCCAGCATTTCAAGTGGGACTTGGAACTCTATTGAATAGGGTATTTGACTGTATTAAAAATATGGCATGTATTATAGTCATCCTAATAGATTACAGTTTAAGAAAACTATTTGTTATTACTTTTCAAAAAAAAAATGCTTTATTTCTATGAAAAACCAAAATTAAAATTGAATTTTATTCACGTCCTATCACGTGATTGAAAACGCTCTGTAATTGGGTCAGTCTCCAGTGATGTCATTCGTTAGTCCGCCTTAGAGCGCGTTCGGTTTGTCAGGGTATGGTATGGGGAGAGCAATGCTCAGATAACTTGGGTCGGCTGTCTCTCTCTTATATGCAGATAAACGCCGTATGACGTTAGTCCGCCTATTATGCAGCGCGTCACTCTCACCGTAAAATACCGGGTTATCCGAACGCGCTTTTATGCTTTTCCCGTTTGAATTTAATAGCACGAAAGCGTCATGTAAGCATAACTTTGTAGGTTAGGATAGCCCTAACCTTCAGCTGTCAGATCAGATAATATCTTTCGAAAATACGATAGATAGCTTATTCTAGTCAGTTTTACTTATGTCGAAGTAATCTTCACAACGGAAAACACTTGTATTGGCGGCTAGTTATTTCATTTGGATTTCTACGAGCCAACCACTTTCTTCGCAGTTTCAAATCTTGCGGAACAGCTACAAATAGTTTATCCGGAGTTTTTCTTGACGTATGTCTGCATTGTGGATTTATACACCATTTATAACCCATTTTTATGTAGAAATTGTGAAAACAACACATCATACAACACAATTACCAAACGGCGACGATGCCGATGCTGACAGACCATATGGGCCGATTTGACATCTTGACATCACATCATCTTGACATCTAGACATCACTAACCGGTGACGTCACACAACAGAAAGTATCGTTTTGGCGGGACTTTTTGTGATTCAATTTTTAACGCTGATTTTTATGAAATATTGAGGAAATAATTACAAAAAATAATGCATTTACAATGTAGAGTGAAGGAATAAACACATTAAGATGGTTTTCCAAAAATAGTCAAATACCCTATTGGGATTATCGGGTCATCTAATAAATTTAAATAAAACTGTATTGCACTATCGATCTAGCGTAATATCGAAGTTGCATTTCATAAAAATACTACACTGCTCAAAAAAATTTAGGAGAGCACCTTTTCCGTAACCTGTAACTTTTTAAATAATAGTTCTACGCAAATAAAATTTGGTACCTATGCTTTAAGGGCTATTTAACTAAAGAAAATTACAAAAACAATGTTACACTTAAAAATGTAAATTAATAAAGCAACACAGAATGGAAACTAGTAATAAAATTATCTTCAGCAGTGCTGAAGTACAAATACGCCCCACCGTAAAATATTTAAAAAAATTAACTGATTCACGAACTTGCTTTTTAAGAGATAAGCTTGTATACCAAATTTCAGATCAATTACTTCAAAATTGCGGCAGTTATCCTGTACACAGACAGGCGGTCATTGTGGCAAACTCAATATACCCTCACCACAGTAAATGTGGGGGGTATAAAACTTCCGATGCCAAAGTCTGCTAAGTACCATGCTTCCATTATGTTTAAAGCACTGCAGATCTATAATCATTTGCCTAACCACCTCAAGACTCTCAATTCTGCATGTATATTTAAAAGACAGTTGCGAGATGCACTAAAGGGGAAGGTCTACTATACTTTGGATGAGTACTTTGCAGACAGTTTTTAGGTATTTTAAGTATGTACGCGCGTATCTTGATGTTATATATTATTTTGATTGTGTTGTGCTTATATAGTGCCTATATCGTATTTGTACCTATGTTTAGTTGAATTTGTTCTGTATTTATGTATATACTCATACTAATGTCTACCTTTATATTCAACACTGTTATGGTTAACGAATAAATATCTATCTATCTAAACAAAAAATCTATCTATCTATCTATAAAAATGTCAAGTATGCTTTGTATTCACGTATGAAATCCTGTTAAAGATGACAAATGAATTCAGTTATCAATTTTCGTTGATTAGAAATGTCAGAAGTAAAATTTTTTTTAATTAGCGTTACCACTCTATTCGACATGCTAGCGGGGACCTTCGAGTTTCTCCTTCTGTTATTCAGTGTTTATGGAATCGGTTTTGGGAGACTGGCCAATATGTTAGAAGAACTGGACAAGGTCGCAATCGAAAGACTACTCAAAATCAAAACCGATTTCTTGTCCTTTCTTCTCTACGTCAGCGTACTGCCACAGCACGAAACCTCCTAAACGACCTAAGACGAGCACATGGAATAGAAATTTCTGATCAAACTTTTAGAAACAGATTAAAACAAGCGAATTTGAAACCAAGAAGACCTGTCCGCGCACCTCGCCTTACGCAGCATCACAATGCAGCGCAAATGAGGTTTGCTCTGGATCACAGAGATTGGCAACATCGTCACTGGACGCCTGTACTATTTATAGACGAGTCCAGATTTTGTTTAACTCGTTGCGGCGGTCGAGTACGTGTATATAGACGTCCTGGTGAACGCTACGCAGCCGCTATACAGGAAGTGGATAGATTTGATAGTGGATCTGTGATGCTTTGGGCTGGAATCAGTATAAACAACAGAACTGATCTTGTTGTGGTTCCTGGTACCTAGACTAAATCCCATGAATTACTTCGAAAACATCTTGGAGGACCTGCATCTTGGAAGTTGCAGGTTTCGAAAAAAGTGTACCCCTAATTTTTTTGAGCGGTGTATGTTTTTTTACAAAATGTTACTTAAACCCTTATGGTTCTAGGGTCACGATCAGTCTACAGCTAAGACCTGACCCATCCATGAATTTAAAATAATTTGTCATTATTTTGCTTGAAACTTTATTGCAGTTCAATATGAAGTCAAACATGAAGTGATTATCAAGTTTTGACTCACGTATACTCCCTAGGTTCGGTAATATGTACCCCGCTTTGCAGACCATTAGTCTAGGAGCGGAACAATTATAAACATTAACCATCAAAATTCCTGTAGAGTTATAAGTAATTGAATATATCTAGTCCTATTAAAACAGTTCAACGTTCAACTATAATTTACTTGACTGGGCTAGTTGGAGCATCATTATCTTAGTGAAAATGTATTACGGAATTGCACAGTTGCGTTTTGCTTGCGGTAATGTGATATACCTAACAACTCGACGTAAAGCGCACTACTTCAATCGATCACCAGTTGACCACAATTGACTTCAGGTAGGTCCAACCGATATAGCAGATGCTCCCTGATCGTTTTACGTCCAATAAATCGCGAATTTATTCTCCCCACATAAACCTGACGAACATGTAATTATTTCCATTTATTGTGCACTTAGAATTCCTGGCTCCGCAGAGCTATAAACATCCTCGTCTCCTATAGGGTTATACGTGCCTTCGTACCTAATTATTGGAGAATTTTCCACTGAACACTAAAGGTATGCAGACTAAGAACGAAATTTACTTACTGCCGATAGATGGGGTAATTAAATCTTAGATGTATACGATGTTTGACCATCCTCAGTGAATAAATTTCATTCGTGTATACAATGTATTTTATGGGCATGAGACGAGGCACCAGAAATAGCCATGGTTTTTGCGCTGAGAAACGTATTAGATTAAGCTTCTCAACAATCACAACTAGAAGAAAGTGGGAATATCAACTGTGGCCAATATATTACAATACGGGTTTGTGTGCTACTCGAGAATTGATATTTCCGACAGTGGTTCAGGAAATATAGGAAGTTTCTGCGGAAATATGTCAAAAAGGTAACCACAATGCTCGCAACCGTTTCCCACTGAGTGAAACCCTACAGTTGTCCCCTGCGAGTGCATCATGGTATAAGTTCTGTCCAATTAACACTTCCGAACAGAGTGGCCAGTAAATCCATCTCTTCGGTTAATTAAACTCTTAACTCCACCGATAAATCCTTTCACTTTTAACCAGGAGCAGGAGCCTGCGCCAGGCAGTAAACTAAAATTTAATTACTTGTAAACACGTAAACAAATCAAAGTAAATCATCTGTTGGACGGTGTTCTTTCTCTCTCCTAAGGTTAACAGACGCCCACCAGCCATTATCTGAACCTTACCATGAAACCATTTCCGCAAAGAAAGTTGAAAATTGATTACGGCAAATCATCGGATATTTATTGGATAAATAAATTCCTTGCTTAAAATTGTTGCTTATAGAATAAGCCCATCAGGGATGTTTCCTGTTCGAAATTATATCTTTTCTTCCTGTATTTGGTTTTGTCGGAAATATCAACGCACGAGTAGAACACAAACGGTTTTGAAATGTATTGGCCACATTAGAAAACTATGATGTGTAGTATTACACGACAGATACAATTGAATCTTACTGTGGAAGTAAAAATACCTAACAGTACCATCCTATATAGCAAGACGTTCACCTAAAGCAAATGTAAATGCGATACGGTTAGCATCGTAGTCTGAGGTTCGCGCACCAGATGGAACAGACGCCCATAAAGCACGCATTTGTCATCCTAAATAAGGGCACGGGTGCTGAAAAAGTAGTACCAACGACGCAGCACTATAATTGCTTCTCCCCGCTTGCATAACTATTGGAAAATTTTGCTGATGAAGCTGCCTGTAAAACCGAGAAATGATTGAATGCCCTGACCAAGATGGTGCGAATTCCAAGCTTCGTAAAGTGTATCAGATGGTGTACTTCCTGTTCTCGTTCTAATTATTTAGTTTCTTACAATGTGGTGTGAACTTCAAATTTGATTTTGCCTCTTAGATGTTCGTATTCTGTATTGTAATATAGTGCGAAACAATGTCGGCTTTGTGTTTGAACGGCTTATCGAAATTACCAACCTCTAGACGTTACCCAAACCACGTCTTTCTTAAAAGAAGGATTTACCATTTTACCGCCTATTTTATACAGAATAATTTAAACTACTTTTCAAGGTTGTAGCTCAGAAACTAAGCAATTTAGCATTGATATACATTTGGTTCAAATAGTCTCAATATTATTTAAATAGTCAGAAAGTAAAATTAAGCAAAACACATCACACCTTGAGGAGTTACGGAGGAAAGCAGACGTGTAAGCAAATATAGCCACTAGGGGGATTCTACTTCCTCTAATTTCTGTCCAAGAATAAGTCATGAGGTTTACTTTTTTATTCACTTCGATCATGCGTGACCAAGGCTAGGTTGCACCATTTTGTCGTAAGGTGGCACTAGCTTATTTCTGCTTGCAAGTTTTGTTAAAACGTTATTACATCGCATTTCACAATGTTTAAGGTATTGATATCATAATCTAAGAATGAATTCCTCCATTTTCATTGGTACCTATATGATAAGTTTCAGTAAAATCTCCAAGATTTTCCAATGAGGTTTATTTATTGATCTTATGGTACCAGGTTTCGAACAATCAGTTCGTCATCAGCCATGATACAATTAAAATAACATAATCAAAACCATATACATAAAACGTACAACGTACTATGCCTTTACCGTCAATAAATTGCAACACACGCGAAAGTGACTATCCGTTCAACAACGCGTATGTACATCGCACGTCATAAATAGAAGCGAAGAGCAAACTTGCAAACTTCCATGAACAATAAAAACAATCTACAAGTTCAAATACATGAATACACAACCATCAATATCAAAAATACAATTAATTTACAATTATTTTTACCTGAGTGGATAGAAATGTGCCTTCAGGCAAATAGGGGATTTTTGGTGTAATTGTTTAGTTACAATTCATGCGGCGCGAGATTTTGAATAACTATATACAGGTGGTTGTTTATCAGGTTACTGTTCCCGTTTAGTATTAGGTCGGGATGTGTTGTAAGATGCCGCTGTATTTCCATGTCTTCTAGAATGTTCATTTTCTTGCTTGTGCATCCCATGCAACAAGATAACGCTGTTTCTATCTATGTGGTGATTGTGCTCGTGAACACGCTTGTACACGGTAGAGTTTCTGCCAGAAGTATGTTCCTTGTAACGTCTTTCCAATTTTCGCCCCGATTGTCCAATATATATGCTATCGCAGTCACAACAGTTATTTTATAAATTCCTGACTTGTCAAATTTATTAAACATATGTTTGGTATTGTTAAGCTAGTTGCCTAGCTTTGTTTTAGCTTTGAAAACTGTAGTAATATTGTGCTTATCTAGTATAGTTTTTATTTTATATGATATGCCCCCATGGAAATTAAGTGTAACGTATCCGTTATTTTTAGTGTGATGAGGATGAATTTGTTTATTACCTATACTAGATTGCACCCTGTTGTATATTGCTTGCAGCTCATGTATAGTGTAACCATAGTTAAGGCCTATATGTAGGATATTGTTCATTTCAACTGTAAAGTCATTAGTATCATGGAAATACAGCGGCATCTTACAACACATCCCGATCTAATACTTAACGAGAACAGTAACCTGATAAACAGCCACCTGTATGTATATGCAGTTATTGAAAAACTCGCGCCGCATGAATTGTAACTAAACAGTTACACCAAAAATCCCCTAGCCTCCTAAGTGTTTCCCTGAAAGCACGACTGTGTTCTTATACCATCGATATTATATTATGCAAATAATATAATATCGATGGTAGTACTCAATGAAAATTGACAAAACCCGAAAAATGCTGGCGACTTCTTAAAGTTTTATAAATGTTCAAACTTTGTTAATTTTAGTTTAGGCCATTTCAAAAATAAACATTGCAATAGTCTTGAGCAACTGGAGAATCTATAAGCATCGATTAAAAATATTTAAAAGATATGTGTTTCATGTTTTTTTACCACATGGTCATGTGGTAAAAAAAAGTTTTGTAAAAAAAATACAAACTTTAAAAACATTTTATTATTGATTATTCAGTCATATGTAGTCTAAAACTTACCACAATAATACCTCCTTGGCAGTACGGCGCGCCGTTGTTTTGGATAGAAGATTGTATTTTTCTGTGCAGCATTTACAACGTCATTTGACGTTATTATCTCACATATTTTGACAACACTTGTTGCCCAAGAAATTCTCCAGCTATGAAACGAATGTTTTTTGTGCATTTTGCAAATTTGAAACCTGTTTTTTCTCGAATATAATGTTTTTAACTCTATATCTGGAAACACAGATGCTTGATGTTTGGAAATATTTTATTACGTCGATTTATTATTGATATTGAGAATTTTTTCAAGAGATAGAAAAAATAAATTAATTCTTTTACTCAGAATGACATCATAGGTTTATTTGTATCACACATTTGTGTGAATTGAAGGACATAATGATTCCTCTCGCAATAAAAGTAGTTTTGTTCAACGCTCTATAACTTCACCAAATTGTGTCCAATTATCTCGGGTAAATTGCATGTTAAAGAATAAGATTCCAGCATTCCGAATCTTCCAAAACCGCAAAATCAGAATTTAGTCGTAAGATCCCTTTATTCGGAGCCGGTCACACATATTGTATTACTGAAACAAACGTCACATATTTAAATTAATTAATTACCTCAATTTCGAATCCTAGGCGGCCGGTGATTGCTTACCTTAGCAACCAGATGTTTGTTTACTTTGTTTCGTTAGAAACAGCTTGACACCGGCTCCCTTAATGGCGTTTGATTTGTATTTGATTCGAAAACACTTTAAACACTGGTCATAAAGAAGACAATATTGCATGTCATATAACCCGGTTGCTTGCATATTCAGGACGATCTAGGATATTGTAGTAAATAGCGCAATTATTCTCGACTTCCTCGACGTATTCCAGTGGTCATTCAATACAGGGCCATAAACCTCGTCAAGTTCAATGCCTAGGGCGCCATTGGTAACACGTTAACGTGCTCCCAACTCGGACAATTTCGATGCTAATGGCAGTCCAGATTGTCTTATGCAAACGTAATGAGCTACTGCAAAGCACGCAGTTACTCAACAGTGCTCTTTATCTTCAATGGTAAATGGACATATTAGCGTAGAGGTAAACCCGTACAGTGCGAGGAGTGTCAGGACGACGCACAGTGGGGCTGCGCTGTATACTGGAGGGACAAAAATGGTTTTCATCAACTACCTCCTACAAAGTAGAAATTATTTTTATAATAAAGTTGATAGATTTAAGTTTGATTTGCCCAAATATTTTAGTATTTGAAGATCTTGTTGTTATTCTACACGACGTCAAAGTTGACCTTATCGGTTAGGTACTCGCAAAAAATTACTGCGCGCGTACCCCACACAAGTAGTGACTTACTGTTATGTATGCATAACTTTTCTTAACGTATTATACATCAGTGGAAAGAGCATTACATCTACATTTCAAAAATGCTTTGCCTTATTTCTAATACCTTAGTTTTAGTAAAAAAAAATATTTTCCATGACCATGTTAAAAATAGTAAAAAAAAACTTTGACTAAGCTTTTGATCTTTGCCTCCATTTGCCTCCAACGTCTAACATACTACGTTTGATAGCTTTTTATCTAGCTACACAATGCCATAGGTTTATTCTGCCCCGGGGCGCAACTCTATGCTAAAATTGAAAAATTCTGAAGTAGTGTACGATAACAGATTTTTAACACGTAACGTATTTCTTGGTAATTTACTTTTTAAAATATTTGTACATAAGCAAATGTTTCTTTAGTAACAAGAAGTCATTATTTTCAGTTCTTTTATACAACAATACTAACATTTGGAAAACTGACTATTTCAACATTTGCTCGCAAAACTTGGAATGTCCTGGAGTATCCGGCTTATTATACTTATTAGATGTAATGTTTAAATGATTGGCGTCAATTTTACATACATGTGTAAAAACTGATTGGTTATTTGAGAATGGAATTATGTATTAAAATGTTATCCGGATAATTTGGAGATATCAGACATTTGTGCAAAGGTTCAACTCCAATCTCTTTTAAATCACACCGTTAATAGATTGTTAATGAGTGATTCCATTAATATAGCTGATGTTCGTGCTAGATACTCCTTATACAGTAACTGGGGATTTGATGGTTCTTCAGGGCAAAGCGAGTATAAACAAATTTTGTCAGGCGAAAGCCAATTGATATCTGACTCCTATGTGTTGATAGCATCGCTTGTACCACTGGTTCTTTTTAACAACGATAATAGACATTTTATTTGGAAAAATCCATCACCTTCGTCAGTCCGATATTGTCGCCCTATTCTAATAGAGTTCGCGAAAGAAACTCCAGAGAAAACCAGTATTGTCCAAAATATTGAATCGCAAATACTTGCACTTTCTCCTAATTGCGCAATATTAAACGAGAAAAGACTTTCTGTGAAGCAAACCTTCCACTTCACTATGATAGATGGTAAAGTGGTTCAAGTCTCAATAAATACACCATCAAGTTCCACATGCAATGTATGCCTAGCTAAGCCAACAGAAATGAACGATCTTGCACGCGTAATACAAAAACCAGAAAGAGAGGAAACCTTCAGATTTGGGCTTTCAACTTTACACGCTTGGATCAGATTTATGGAGTTAGTACTTCAGATATCCTATAATCTGTCATTCCAAAAGTGGTCTGCAATTACAGAACAAAATAAGAAGGAAAAAGCAGATAAGAAAAAACTAGTGCAAGAACGTTTCCGTCAAGAATTGGGTGATAATAGACAAACCTCGTCAAGTTAGCGGAAATAGTAATGACGGTAATACTGCAAGAAAGTTTTTTCATGTTCAACTTGTACGTCTGAAATAACAGGAGTTGATAACGAACTGATAACAAGATTCATATTATACTTCAAAGTATGTCTTGTGGTAAGAAAATTAATGCACCCAAATTTGGGATTTACACACGCAACACAGCTGAACTATACGTTAACAAATATAGTTGGTACTACGTGCCGTCTTCAGTTCACAAAGTTCACGGAGAGAATATAATCAGATACCATTCTATTCTGCCTCTTGGACAGCTATCTGAAGATGCACAAGAAGCTAGAAATAAAGATTATAAAAAATTTAGACTTCGTCATTCTAGGAAATGTTCTAGATCAGCGACCAATGAAGATGTTTTTCATCATTTGCTGTGCACATCAGATCCATTTATAATGAGCATTAGAAACCAACCTTCACAAAAACACATAGATGTCGATGAAGAAGTTATCGATTTACTAGAAGATTAAAATTATTACTTCCTATTGAAGCAGTTTTTATGATGTTAATCAATGTTTAACATTTTTTTAATATAATCGTAGAATTAATAACATTTTTGATTTAATGTCCCGCGTAGATTTCCAATAATTGTTTACATTTTGGATTTTGAGTTTGCCATATTTCATCCACCATTTTGAATTTTTAAAATCTAACATCGGATTTATAATTAGTGACACAAAAACACCTTAATGCTTGCGACAAAGGATTCTTGTTTGTTATTTTATAATAAATAAATTATTAACAATTTAATGTTTTTTTTACTCAGATCAAACCTTAGTTCTTTCTTGTTATGCACTCAAAATTTTATAAGAATTTATCTAAAAATGACAAAGTTACAGAATTTTGTCCCCGAAAGGTCAGTTTTGCCCCACTGTGCGACGTCACGCCTTGTCCCCATCCATTTAATAAGTGGAATTTCAGCGACTATCGCCGCCAATTAATGTGCCCGTGGTGGACGACCGCGATTCGAGATTAAGTTATTTCACTGCCTGAAAAGCAAGCTGGAGCGTTCCTGTTCGGTTTAGATGGCTTCTAACGGTGCGTCCGCCGCTGAAAATGGCCAAGAGTCGCCGGTAAGGATCGCCGTTACTACCTGGAAATTTTACAGTAAAATCGACGACGGGTAAAGATTCATTTCACTTTAGAAACTTTTCTATTTTCGCAGATCCGTGCAACGGTACAAGCGGTGCGCGCTTTTAAAGAAAACGAAATGGCATTTTTTTAACACATCCGTGTAGTATTTTATTCCCGTGCTTGGTGTAAGAAGCTTCTACAGGGTTTAATTATGTTAATAAACTAGACGAGTTTATCCCATTTTTGTTACAATCTTCAAATTATGTAGGTAATTCAAAGTCAAATCAATTTTATCTGACTACTCTGGATCAAATTTTGGTTGAATTATGAGAATGCAAAATTTAAAATATCGCCCTAATTGAGCTACAGAAGTGAAATAGGTGTCATTTTCATTATTCTTCCTGGTATTTTTGTTTTAACTAAAAATAAATACACAGTATGTCCCCAAATGGATCTATCTATACCTTAAATGGATGTACATTTTAATATCTCGAGAATATGGTATTCTTTATAAAGAGTTTTGGATTCTTCTATAAAAACTCTTCAATAAAATCCACGGACCCTAAAGATCTTTGCTTAATAATATTATGGAATGAATTTTCTTACATGTCAATACTATTTTTTACTATCGATGTCATTACAAGCTATATTCATAATAATGTATCAACTTGTCTGAACAGATCTGAAATTTTGAAATTACGAATTAGAAGCAATTTACTGCAAGACTATGCCCTAAAAAATTTTTTTTTAATTCACTTTTTGAATGTGACTTTATGTGCTATCAACTTGATTCTTTTAGAACGCAATTAGGAAAAAATGGAATATACCGAGAATCTTTATACTTAACTTCTAGAATAGTGTTCAGAACTTATTCCGTAAGAAACGGCCATAAAGTAGTTTTTCTTGCATTAAAAGTACATACTCTGATTTTTTTAAGAAATAAGCACATTTAGTTTTAAAACACGTAACAGTTCTCAAGTGTTTATTCACATAATCTTAAGGAGGTGCTACATATTCGTGCATTTCGCAAATGTCGTCTATTCAAACCTATACTAAATAAATGAAATATTGGCCCAGTTTACGAATGTGTGTGCCCGGCGTTAAATGCAATAATACCAACTGAAAGATAAAGAATCTCAATATTCTACAACAGATTTTTTTAAATATGTTTGTCTGTTTTTAAGAAATTAGTAAACTAATCTGACAGAAGAACTCTGAATGTTGGCTAAAAATCAAACGATAAAATAAGAACAAACGATAAAAACAAAAGATAAAATATTCAAATTTAACATCTGAGCATTAAATGAAATTCAAAGCAATTCTACACATTCTCTATGACATTTGACCAGGGATGTCAAATTACGGTAATTAATTTTTTTCGTAAATTAGAATTATTAATTTCAAATATTAAATTACCACGTAAATACAAATTAAAAATGGTAAATTACGTTGGCTTAAATTACCGAGAAATTAAAAATTCAAAATAGTAAATTACGCTGGTTTAAAGTACCGGGTAATTAAAAATTTAAAAAGTTAAATTAAACCGGCGCGCGTTAATACCGATCACTGAAGGTTATAATTGCTATTTATGTTAATAAAAATGTTTGGTAAATAAAAGTCATTATTTTGTAGATAACTAGCAATCTGACTAAGGATATTAAATTTCCGTAATTAATCTTTTCAGTAAATTACCGCTGAAATTAAAATAATTACTTTCAAATTTAAATTATCACGTAATTAAAAATTGCAATTAGTAAATTATGTTTTTTGGACTTACCGGGTAATTCAAAATGATAATTTACCGATAACAGTAAGTTATGTAAAAAGAAAATTTGGGTACAGCCATATAAGTCATTATATTGTAGATAACCACCAATCGGTGATGCTTTTCCTGATTTAATAGTAGTAATTCATTACTAAAATGAAAGCAGGGACTACAATAAAAATACTTTTTATACCAGCAATGTATAAAATGGACAGCATCTAACAATATAATTAGAGTATACAATACTGTAATTTATTACCAACTCACAAAACAACAACGTTTTTACATCCCTGCATTTGACATTTAAATATGAATATCTGATTTTAGTTTACATTTTGGTAAATATCACAAGTGCTTCGCAACCATCCTGTATATTTGGCGTTTTTGTGACATCCCAAACAGTAAACTTAAGCGCTGAAAAAGTAACGTTTTCCCAAAAAATTGAAACTTCGGTCCATTATAAACACAGTTACGTCTATCTAGGGACACACTGTGTAACTGTAATACCTTCATTTGATCGTCTATAACAGGACAACAACGGGGTTATAAATCGTTTTATAAAAATCGAGCTTATTGTGTTTCATTTCCGAGGTATCGAGAATGATGAGTACATAAAATATCTTTTAATTGGGCAGCCGACCCAATAAGTTTGGAAACCACTGGTCTATACTATTTTTAGTTCAACTCCAAAGTAAGGAAATGAGTTCATGTTTAATAAACGCTTATAAAAATAACGTTTTTCAGAAAATGGAATAATATTTTTTACGATCATTTCAGAGATCAGCTTTTCAGAAAAACTAGTTATGATTAAAATCGAAAAAACTCTATAAGAACCAAACCTACTCGAAAAATTTGCTACAAGAACCAAATAAAGCTGTATACAAAAAGTCAAGTTATTTTTAAGTTCATGGTGATTATTTTTCTCGACTATATTCACACGTTTATATATTTGAATTAGTTAGTTATATCAAAAAACAATTTTTGCAAGCTAAAATTTGAATAATAACTATCTTTTTAGAAAAACGGATAGTTTTTGCAGAGGCAAAAATTTTACACAATTGTCTGCATAACGTTATGCTTATAAACATTTCCAACCCCCTTTCATACTTAAAAAAAAGTAAATTTACAACAGTATAAACTCTTATCTGATCTCTTTTCATATTTTTTTAATAATACACCTTCAGAAATAAACAGAAACTTAAACCTTTAATTTTTAATTAAACAAAATCTGCTTCTTATTTTTTTTTTTTAGGATTATACATATATGTTATATAAATAAGGATGTCTACTTTCTTTACATAATTCATAATTGAAGCGGAATATAACTGAATGATCATAATATCCTAGAAGTAATTTGGACTTGAAAACAAAAGAGTAGTCATTTTTATATATTTTTAATTGCTTCGGTTTGAAAAGATCGCCGATAAAAAGACGGATATTTTACCATTTTAAATGAGTAACATTTGCTGTGAAGTACTTTGCGACGGACTTTCATCCTCCGGTACCATTATTCTTATATCGTTTTTATTGTTTATGACGAATTGAA
Source organism: Aphodius sticticus (assembly GCA_963966075.1). Taxonomy (NCBI): domain Eukaryota; kingdom Metazoa; phylum Arthropoda; class Insecta; order Coleoptera; family Scarabaeidae; genus Aphodius; species Aphodius sticticus. The sequence continues at coordinate 6,307,298 of OZ014513.1, forward strand.
TTTTGCAAACGAGCCATAAAGTTCACTCATAAAATCTCAAAGAATCGAAGTCTACCGATGAAATTTTCACTCTGCGGTGAAATAGTAAACCTACTTATCTTTATAATCAACTAACTTAACAGCTTTGACATTTTTACGCTTTACATGCGGGAGAAACCCATTTAGATTTTGCAGGAAAGCCAGGCAAAATATGCTTTCTATTAATCGACACCGTGCGAGCGGATTGTTTATTTTGCACTTGTTAAACAAAACAAAGAGCAATGATAGTTATTATACTGGGTAGGTACGTCCGCAATGATTGTTATACTTATAGCCTCCGCAGTTTTAGGCGCTTACTTTCCCCTCTTGAGAGCTTATTGCCTGCATGGTGCGCTTAAAAAGTATACACCGTTCGTGACTGGCTTTCATAGAGGTTTTATAATTGCACATTTTCACGGAAAATATGTATTTGTATAACCAATGACACAGGACCGTATTTAAACTTCAAATTTTCTTTTCTTGAAGAATAACATACAGAAATGAATCCATTGTAAGTCCATTGAATAAGGAATGTCTAATGCAATAACCTGTTAAAAAAGGTCAATGATGGAATTAAAAACCTCTTTGATCCTTTGAATAATTTTATTTCCTTAGGAACCGGTTTCGATCGTTAGATCATCATCAGCCTAAATCTAAAAACCCAGGAGCAATTATAAATTATTTAAATTAAGGTTATGAAAGTTATGTACAAAGTTACATTTTAAAAACAATTATCAAAAGATAAAGTTACAAGTAGGGTGTATATAACAAATAACTTACGGTCAGATATGAAGTAAAACAATTAAAATCTTCGTATATTAAAATGACGTGCATGGCTTTGCAGTTGCAACGGAAATGAAAATGAAAAATTTTTAACAACAAATATATTGGGTATGCAACAAAAATCACAGATATTAAAGTTTCGTCTCCCGTCCCACAGAGGTCACACTAAAGAATATATTTGAAAAGAGAGAGGTTGGTAAGGAAATTTTGCTTCTCGATTTCGTATTGTTCGAGTAGATCATTAAAAAGCTTGGTAATTTTTTACCAGTTTTTGCAAAAATCATGAATTCTCTTAGATGGTGTGATAAAAATAATGTTTTTTAACTTATTTGCTTTTAAAATACCATGTTTGGTTTGATGCCGTCCCTGTGCATGGGGCTACGTCTACATTCGACGTTTTCATCACTCATTCCCAGCATGCTTTTATTTTGCTCGATATAACGGAAACAGAGGCCAAGATCGGATCGGCTCTATCTGGTTGCAAGCTATTAATTACCTGCATATATCATTCGGGCCGCTAGGTGCGATAACCAGTTATCACTTTCTTCTGATACAATTAATTTAATTAATTTATTTCGAATTTCGCTTTACGGCGCTCGCCGGACCTTAAATTATGCGAGGTACGCTCACGCTCTGCCCAGCGGTGGCAAAACCGACATACCGCTGCCTTCAGCGCTATATATATATATACACACATGATTCTAACGTAACGAAGAATGAAAGTAGGTTTTTTAGTGCACCTATATAATAATGTTATCAAACAAGAACAGAGTCAATATCCTCAAGAAGATTCTGAATACTTTATCAATGTTTCATATGCGGGCCAAAATTTGTCAAAGTGCGCCCGCCCGACTTTTGCCGAATCGTAGTTCTTTCGATTCCCAAAAGAAGATGCCTCCTGTATAGTGCAGGCAAGTTAACTGATTATATAAGCCAAAACCGGTATTAAATTATTGTAGATAGGAGTTTTATCATTGGAAATGGTAAAGGGGTTCATAGTGAAATTAAAAAAAATAAATGCAGGTCATGGGCTGGTATAGTGTTTATTTGGGAGGGTTGAAAGCGGGTGCAAAGTATATTATTGCGTTTTCCGGCGAAACTTGACGTTTTATCGAAAAACGTCCTATACTAAGTTGTAGATCATACAAAAACCTACTACATTCATATGGGTCACTTTTTACTATGACCTGAAAATTTCCCAGAAAAATGCGAATGCCAATGCCAAAGCAAATTTTCTTTTTTTTATTTTTCGTTGTCGCAACAATAATTCAATTTTAAACAAATTTTGTGTGAAAGCGTGCCTTTTTATACGTTAAATAAGCATCCATTTTTTTATTACACAAACAACAAGAAGTTTTTGAGATATCTAGTTTTTTCCGTCAAAATCAGATTTTTTTCAAAAAGAAGTTCTGTGGTGAAAAATCATCGTACAGAGTTTTTCTTCTTCTTCATTTTTGTTGTTTTTACATATACTTATTGATACAATAATAAAAATAATAGTCCCTATTTAACAACTTGCTCAAAAATTGAAAAAACTCAAAAACGACTTTTGCAACAGTGATTTTTTCAGTAATTGTTCATTATTCGTTTATTATTATTATTCCGGTGTTTTTGAAATTGTCATTATTTACAAAGTATGGGTGCTACTGTTTGCTACTTCACAAGTAAAATATCAAACATTGTTTTAAATTAAGAGAAATCGTTGTTTGAAGTTTGAATTAGGATTGGTCTTTGTGACGTCACAAAGACCGCTCAAAGTGAGCGACTTGACAACGTTGCTATATCTAGGGTGCACGTAGTAAATTTTTGTCTTCTGTTGTGTCAACGTTTAGAATCGCTCGTTTGTTGACACCTGCTTTGGTTATTGAGGTTATATCAAGCAGTTGTTCAAAATGTATATACTCCAACGCCGACATTGTTCTGTGCCGGGCTGTAACAGCAGTAGAACAGTAACTCCTGATAAAATTTTCTTTACATTGCTGACTAGCGAGATGAGGGATGTTTGGCTTCAAGTTTCAATGATCTAATCATCTCTCAAAAAAGTTACCTTTATTCATTGTCAAACAACAGGGTCGCCAACCGTCAACTTGGCCGATCAGCTGTTCGAGAGCTGTCCGCTGTTGCCACCGCTACTAGGGATCGGTAATCATCGTGTATTTCCGAGGGTGGTCGGTGAATTCAAACGAAATGCACTTTTAATTGCAATTATCTCATAGAAAAACTAAATCAAAAAGCTCATAGCTTAACTTTATGAATCCTCATAAATTGTACTATAGGTTAAACCGAATATCTGCTTAAATTTTGACATGACCGGAATACCCTATTGTACGAAAAACATACAATGGAAACTGTTTCTCATTTCTACGCTAATGCTACAACCATTAGATTAGAATAAGAAATCTTCAGATAAGTAAGCAAAATAAACAGTTTTTGTCTTATAATCAAAAAGTATCCAATACAAAAGTTGTAGGTCAAGAAAAAATCTACAAGTTTTGTAGACATAACCTCAAAACTTCCGAGAAAAATGCCAAAATATTATTTTTTTAGTATTACATTAAACAGTACCGTGAATAAGATTTTTTTGAAATCGCTTTTTAGATTAACTATACAGTCCATAATGATTGCGACAAACTGATAGGGGTTGTAAAGAAATCCCAAATAAGCATTTTTTCTAGGTCTAGGTGTGCGTTTTATATTTTAAAGAGATTTGTAACTTTTCCTGAAAATGCGGCACTATTTAAGAGACTCTAGGAATGGTATTTTTATAACTTTTCCTGAAAACAAAAATAATAATTTTTGTGTAGGTAACTAATAGAAATATTCTACCGTTATTTTATATTTTAAATATTGTTATTTTCTTACGTTGATCAAAATGGGTTAACTTCATCCAGTATAAATGCAGGCTGGATTACTCTACTAAATTATCTATTTTTGAGAGTGGGGCTCATTTTTGACTTAAAAAAGAAAAAAAAATATTATATTAATAACATTATATTATTTGTTACCGTTTTTCAAAATGCATCATGTTGAATTTATCTCTACAGTATTTAAGAAAGAACTTTTTTTGAACATTTGTGACTATTTGGTAAAGAGAGAATTATTTACTCGCGCCAGTTGAACTATTATAAATTCGCACTTTAGAGCAAATTCATTCTCAATTTTCCGGGAAAATAATTTTTTTTACAATTTTAAACAGTTCCATCTTGTGGTTGGTACCTGAAAACCGACAGTGTTGATTTATGTCAGTACCTTAAGTTAAATCTGTTGACCGTGCATATTTATGTAAATTTGTGTCGCCGCTTACGGCGAGAGAATTCATACTAAAAGCGCCAAGTGACAAGGGGTCTGGCGACAATATCCATTTTAAATGTATGAAATACCGTAAAGAATTAATCGCAAATATGCATTGGTATTTTCAGCCACAGTTTCGGTAATTGTTATGCAAAGTGAAGCCATTAAGTCTCAAAGTCCGAAATTGCTGTCCAAAAATAGCGGTGATGCAATATCCAGAAATCTTATTTTATTATTTCAATATAACGCTAAATATTTTTAAAAAAATGATGTTATTACTAGCATATGAGTATTTGATGCCACTACATGAAGTATTATCAAATAAGGTACTTTGTTGTGACTTGTATTAGCGATGTTGTTTATACTTTTAAGATAGTTCTTACCTGTCGCTCTGATTCTAACCGTTGTAAATTCTTGTTTCAGATTTCTTGTACAGGCACAACGTAACATTTGATAATGTCACGACGGAAGTTGAAATATTGGACACCTCGAAATGTGCGGTAAGTACTTTTTCAGATCATATATCAATGTGAGAAACGCTCGTTCACGTACGAATCCAGTTATCTCGAATCGGACTCCGCACATTTATTTATATAAGTATCTGTACGAACCAGCTCTTTTGCTAAAAGAGCTTTTACATATGCATGCCCTTACCGTATACAGTGTATAATATACATAAAGTCATACATGATTCAAAATAACAATAGATTTTTTTATTTAGAGTTGAATACGTTGAACATGCGTCGTTTTATCCATACATTGGTACTATACGTACATAATTATTGTACGTTTAGTTTAGCTGAATGCACTTTACACGTATCTCTTCAGTCACGAACGTGGACTGCCTCTACATAATCATTTCGCTCTAACGCTTGGGTTTCGTCGGATAGATTACAGTTCCTGGGTTCCTGCAGGTTCCTATTAAATCGCGAATGCACGTGTTGAGTTCTAAATTAATACGCTTGTGCATGTAAATAGTTACATGCTCTGTAGTTATTCGTTATCCTGTCTTCGTCCTATGTGAGTGCACGTCATTTTTCGTTTAATACGTTCAGTACTTTGAAGGACTGAATAATCATTCTAGATTTTTTTCTTTCAACACAATGCAAGTACAACTTATAATTATATTATATTATTTCATTATTTTTAACCTGCATTATGCATCAAATTATCACGGATTCTTAACAGTAATATTAACAAAAAATATCGTCATATCCGAAGTTGACATCTCCTTAACAACATAAGCGCACATTCGTAGCAAATAAAGCTTGAAACTTTTCTGTATCCACTTTGAAAACTGTAAATGTGAAGGAAACTCACATTATATTCCAGGAGTCATTTTATGCTGCCATCAAATTTTACCGTTTAAAAATTGTTCTCTTAAATACATTTTTGTTTAAAGTTGTATTTTATATAAATTATCTTTTGGGGTGCTTACTTCCCATACGCAGGCGTTGATAGCAAAATTTTATTTCACTCCCACGCACTATCTCAGGCTAGCGTGCTGCTATACCGGCCGAATCACATGCTTGATACCAATTGGCTCGTTCAAACCGTCACTGTGGATGACGCGTGTTGCGTAGTCATGGCGTTAGTAAACCATAAAGTACTATCAATTAATAATAATAATAATAATTTATCACACATTTATCTCTCAAAAATCGTTGTTTCTAGTGTGACTACTGTGAACTAGATGGCACGCATTACAGTTGTCAAAAACATCCGTGTATGCGCAAGGATACTTGAATATTAGAAGGGCTGCTCAATCCCTATCTTCAAATGTTTTCAGAAGTATAACGTCAAGACCGTTTATACACAAAATGTTAGAGGAAACACTAATTGAAGGGCTCAGACTGAAAAGTGGATAGAGACCATAGGAAACTATATGATTTTATACAGTTTTCATTCTCATGCCTTCAATTATTTCCAGGCAGCTTCGCCGAGTCGGTCGGCGTGGTCAGATCTATTTTAACTGCCACGCAGTATAAACCTAACGTATGTCAGCCTGACCAATCATTGCGCAAGAATCCATATTATTTCAGTCACTAGGTATTTTCTTAGTGCAAAAGGTTTGAGATTTTTAAAATAATATACGCCTTTGTGGTTTTTGCAAACCGTATCGACACCTTGCTGACATTTAGTTAGGTACTTACATAAAATCAAATCACTCAAAAAATAGCAAACAAAACGAAATACACTCGGTTTTGCGAGGTCGTGTATTTTAAGCAGACAAAATTTCAATTATTTATGGTTATCCTTGTTATCGGACTATTTGAAAACCCCAGCGTCTTTACTAGTCAGTGATGACAATTTCAAAAAATCTGATGTGGCCAGACACATGACTTTATCATACTGTACAGCAGTGTCAAACTGTGCCAAAGTCTGATGTTTTGACAATATTGTCCCTACAATCAAAATATCAAATGTCAAATCCTGGTTAACTAGTTTTAATGCAGACACGACCGATCTCGAGAATTTAATTTTACCAAAAAATGTCATAGACATAAATTATACAAAATCTTCTCTACTTTACTTTATAATTTAACATTTTGACGATATGACAGAAACGGCGGCTCATTTGCAAAATCGTTGAAAAATGCTAAGAGTATACCTCCAGTTCCTGATTTGAACAAAACTTCTTTCAGCTCCAAGTTTAGTCATGAAACTTCTAAATATGAAGTTTCGTCCCGATACCTTAGTAGTTTCTCCGGAATCGTCGCCACAAAAACGGGTGCACAGTAGTACACACAGGGGACCCAAAAGGCCATATTTCCTCTAAAATCCCAAAACATTTTTTCCGCACGATTACATAACTTTGTCATACTATGATAAAGTAAAAAGGATGTCGACAAATAAAAACTGTTGACGGTCTCAATCTTACCAACTGTATAGCAGCAGTACTGCTAGCTCATTGGTGTAAAGTTCACTTTACACATTGTGTACGCACATACTACACGTATGCATCTTCATAGTAATCATACGGTAACATATTACTGGAACAGTTAGTGAAACCGAATCCCGTTATGGCGCTCGAGTTATTTGTCTATCCCAGTGCAAATTTTCCGTAATTGCCTTTGCACTTTCTTTACGTCGGCTCTAAAAGCGGCCGGGACTACATGTGACATTCCTCCTAATAGCCTGGCAAAACACAGCTCACAATACCAATGGCGAGTCGAGTTCGGTCGTATATGGCAATTAATGTGCACGCGTTGCGCGCTAATCCTTTACGTTAACAGGCATAACTGTATCGGCGTAATTATTACATATGTTCAATTCCCGAGTGCATATGAACTGTTATGTAAATTGGCTGGATGCTGCCGTATTAATTACACGGCTACACTCGCATGGATGGATTATGAGTTTATGACTAACGTCTTCTTGTGTGGCGAATAAAATCAACTATTGATATTCTTCCTTCAATGGGTAATTTTGAACACAAATCTATTTAAAGAGAAGTATTGCATATTCGTACCTCAAGGCCTGTCGTCAGTCATCAGTTATGGTCCTCATTATGATTTGAATGGCCAGAAAGGCCGAGATGAAGTTTTTGGGAGCCAGAATGAGATATGATAAGTGATGATAGCAAACGTTCACATGTGCCATGATGTTGATGTTGTCAGATGGGAAGAGGAAGAGGAAGAAGAAGAAGAAGAAGAAGAAGAAGAAGAAGAAGAAGAAGAAGAAGAAGAAGAAGAAGTCGTCGAAGGCAGAAGTGAAGATTTTGATTTCTGTACACCATAAGAATGGATATGGATAGACTTGTCCAGGAACAGGTGTGGAATATATCAACAAGATACTTTTTGACCATAATCCGAGATCATGTGAATTATTTTGTAAACTATATCATTGGGAAAAAATCCGATGTGGTGTCATTTCAAAATATCTATCCAAAGAAACCACACAACGTTGGTTTTAATTAGAAACTGTGAAGGTGAGTATGACGTCTGCCGGTATATTCCGTAACTAAAAACTGTTCTTCAGGATCGCTTATTTAATGCTCGGTTTTTACGAATGCCACATATAACCAAGAAATATGCCTGGGATAAGACTGACTATATTTACAGTAGGATAGTTCTTGTTTGCAGACTGTACATATTACCATTGTTAGCTTAATTAAAAAAAAATAATCCTTCAAATTTTAGGTCTAGGCATTTTGGGCATTTCACATATATGCAAATTCCAAAAAAGGCATTTCACAAACAATTAATTAATTTGTTCAAAATACAGTGATTATTCTGTCCAATAAAGAACAAAATCGGTCAAGTGAATCCTGTTTCTGTTATACTCTTTCTCCGTACAATCTGAATCCGAAAGCAGAAATTCTGAATTGCGTCTAGCTCTTGAACAAATTGCATTTTTGGGATTTCTCTCCTTTTAGTGTAGAACAATGTAATAACAGCACATCTCACAGGCAGGTGTCTAGTGACTATTGAAATACGTAAAACTTGAAAAGATTTGAAAAAATAGTAAGAAAATTATCTTCAGCCGTGCTGAAGTTAAAATACCGCCACAGTAAAATTAAAAAAAAAAAAAAGAAACAATTGAACCGATTTTGCCCATTCACGAACTTGTTCTTACCTTTTAAGAGATAAGCTTGTATACCAAATTTCAGGCCAATTACTTCAAAATTATGGCAGTTATCGTGTACACAGACGGACAGACGGACGGACATAGCTAAATCGATTCAGTTTTCAATTCTGATCAAATCCATATATATATATATAAGTCTGTATATGCCACGCCTCCTTAAGGGTGTAACAAATGTTGAATCAAACTCAATATACCCTCACCACATTAAATGTGGGGGGTATAATAATCCCGACTACTTGAGATTTGGTTATGGTGTTCCAAGTTAGATCTTTAATGACTTTAATAGAAACTCAAACGTCATACGATCATCAGCCTTCAACATCATTGGATCTTCACTCTTCAGCCTACAGCACTGTTCCATCCTCAACTACATACTGTTGGTTCGCAGGTGGTAAAATAAGTTGTTTTTTCGCCTGAAGTGGTTCAACCACTACTAGAGTCATAGCGCGAAAAACTGCAATTTGACTGATACTCACGAAAAGAAAAATCTGCGACTTTAACAAGACATCAAGGAGAAAAAAGTGACTAAGAAGGCATCTAAAAAGTCAGAAGAAGCCATTTAGAACATATTTAACTAAATTTATTCATATACAAAGTATTACGGTTATCCAGGTATTACTCAATTTTAGAAGTATGTTTGGCCATTTTTGCAAACTTACTGCAAACGAACCCGAAGACCCAGTAACTTCAGTTGTACCCCGAAGTAAACCCTAAACAGTGTACTTTTAGGGGGACGATTGTGAAAATTTGTTCTCTTGTGGAAGTTGTGCGCAGACGTTTCATTGTAATGGTATGTGCGCTCATACACAAAAACAAACACACTTGGCGAGCTACGTTTGAGAACGGACTTGTATTCAGTACAAAAAATAACTAACAGTATCTACTTACTTATTGTTAATTGATTTAAAATAGATTATTTTTCTGGAGAGGCAATTCAATATTCGAATAATATGAATGCTAATATGAGTAATATTGATAACGTGAATGGAAAGTGGGTAAGTGTTCTTAATAGATTTTTTTTGCTGTGAATAAAAATCTGAATCTAAAGATGCCTATCAGCTTGTTTCTGTTGCATATTTGCTCTTGTGTGTGAGCACATAAATCACATCAAAGAAAATCCATGTGTTCAACACTTTCAGAAATCAACAATTTTTCAGGATAGTTAACCTAAAAGTACAGGGTTTAGGTTTACTTTCTTAGTAATTTTAAGTTTTTAGGTCGCGTATTCGTTTGCCATATGATTGCAAAAATGGCAATATATACTTACAACATTTCATATAAAATTGTTAATATATTGATAACGGGAACCTTGTATAAAGCTAAATCTGGTTAAATACTTTCTAAATTAGTTTTAATATCTAATGTCTTCAGGTACTATCATCTATCTAATTTTTTAAAAAATCCTGCAACGGGCATATTTTGGAAAAGCTGTTGAATATTTCTGGAACTATTAACGCTGTGACTGTTGGATAAAAAAATTAGTAGTGTTCATAATATAATAAAATATACAGAGCGTTCCATTTTTAAAAAAAAAGTACATGATTTGCATCACACCTAAATGCAACACCCTGTACGAATGAAAATAATTTTGCGTTATAGAAACTGGAGAGTTATGGAAACCGGGTTACTAATAACTCACCCTGTATAATATAAATGTTTCAATACATGTACCTGTTAAAAAACATTATTGGGTTGATCTTTTTACCACACGTGGGACAAAAGGAAATAAACGGTAAAATGCCAAAAGTTCCTTCAATTCTAAATTTTTTGACGGTTCATTCATTAAACGATTTTTATTCATATAGCCAAATAAGGGTACTTTCGGTTTGTAATATTGGTTTCTTTTTAGTCCATATATTTTCGAAAATATAACTTCAAACGTCAAAAATTGACTTTCAAGACTTGAAAATGTGTGAAATTCTCTGATAACCTGACTCGAAAGTTAGTTGATTATATATTTCTTTAATAAGTAAATAAGTGTGGTATCTATGTAAATTTATTGTAGTAAAACAAATAAAAAAGTATTTTTTATTATTTTTTCTCAATATTTGCCTACAAACAAATATTATTTGGTCCAGTATGGTATAGCGGACTCCCCGGAAACAAAAATCTTTTATTTTCGTAAGAATCTCATTTTCTTCGTGTTATTTTCATCGCAACATGCAATGGGACTTGAATCAATACGCGACATACTACTCTGGTAAAACTCGATAGTGTTAAAAACACAAGTTAACACAAAAATACGCACCACGAAAGTCGAACAACCTGTATAAAATTAGTACCCATCTTACAATAAAAGTTCTGTCACGGTGGTCATTGTAAATACATGTTCGGAGGCCAGGTGTTCTTAAATTAGCAGAAAAAGCTTCACTAAGTGAGATTTGAGTTGAACCAATCTGTAAACATTTCGTCGGTACCAATTTCTTAGCGGAATCCTCACGAATCCATGTTTCCGTGCTGATGACCAGGAGTAGCAGAATGATTACGGTATATTTGCCAATTAACCCGAACCGCTGTTGGTGCCGGTAAGGCAGGCAGGAAAGCCATCCTGCCAAAATACGCAGTAAAAGAAGAAAAGTAATGCAGTCTTCTCACGCATGCACTTATGCAGGCATGTTCTTCAGAATTGGGTAATATGGATAACACTGATCTACAGTTACGTAAAATTGGTCACCTTTCAACGTACAGAATATGAAGTGTTTCACGCCACACAGTGTGAAATATTCCCAAAAAGCTGGCCAAAATTCATATATTATAGTTTTCAAAATCTATAAAATTGACCCTACGTAACAACTCTTTGATCACTCGCGTATCAGAATCGTAAATTGTAAAAATGTTTGCTGAACCGGTTAAGAATGGTATCAGTTCAAAGTTGTCGATTTGTGCAAAGCGTATGTTTGGGTGTTTGACACCATTGCAATTGTAAGTTTCTGTGGGCTTGTTGACAATAACTTTTCTAAAATGAATAGTGTTCCTCAAGGTATGTAAATACGTTTTATAATTTATTCTATGCAGTTAAACAATTTATCATGTTTTCTTGAAACTTTTATTACAACGTAGCAAAAATTTTATAAACTTAAAGTTCGCGTAGACTTTTAAAAAATTCCCCGCGTTAGAATTATAGCTCATTGTAAAGATCAGACTTTGTACTTTTTGAATATGTAGACAGTTTTTCCTCATACTTACTAAAAATGAATTTCTGTTTATTTTTAGAATGTAATACATAGAATTTACGTATGCGTCTAAGGGAAGGCTGTTTAATTTTTTTTCTTATTAATCTAGACGAATCAACTTTGTTAAAGGATTTCTAGTTCTATCAGATATTCTTGAGGTTGGATTGATTTTTTCTTGCCAAAAATTGCGTCATCCTTTAAATTTTTTATTGAGTTTTAATAGGACGACATGAAAAACTGCCGACAACTGAGCACAAAAATTAAATAATTTTTGAATATTATAATTAATTGTAGCAATAAACAAAAACAATGGGTTTTGCTAATCTTGGTGATAAAAATTGCTAAAATGTCGTTTTTGGATGCAGGCACGTGTGCCTGGATATTGAAAAGGACCGATTCCAAAGCAGAATGATTTTAGACGCAAAAAGCAGTTTTAAACCTCTGAAATTAGCCATAATGACAAATATTCAGTTAGTTATGAATAAGCGAACAACATGGTTCGCAAAGCGTCAGCAATTAATAATTTTTACGCATGGCATAACCCGGAATCAATTTATTTTCTAATATCCTCACAATTAAAACCAAACATTGTATCAACGGAACTTGAAAATAAAGAAGACAGTTCCGAATAAGAATATGTAGAAAGTGAAGTATAGATGAATATAGTGAAGCTGATGATAAGGATGAAGAAGACCAAGACGAATGAACAAATACTATTCTCTTTTATAATTTTATAGTATTCAATAGGCACAATATCTTTTTATTTACTAAATTTTTAAAATTACTTATTTCATTCATATTTCAATTATTAAAGAAGAATACTAAGCAAAACCATATTTACATTTTAACCTTTAGTGCGTAGAATAAATGCTCTGTTGCATTATGTATGTTCAGTATGTTCACTATGATAGAAACTTAATTAAGTGCGTTTCCATTTCATAATACGGGAACAACCGGATTTAAACCTGGTAGGGACATACTTTTCAGGATTTGTCGTTGTTATTAGGTTATCCGATTAAAAGTAATTTTGGAACAAATGTCCGCTATTTTTCTACTCTTCTAATTTTGAGTTTTTAATCACCAACCCCGAATACTAAATTTCAACTAAATTCAAAATATAAAAACAAATGTCAGCTAATATATGATCCGCTATTTTGCTTCTTTATTTTTTGTTCGAATTTATAATCATCTACCTCAAATGCCCACAAATATTGAATTTCCACTAAATTGAATGCAGTTTTCGTACAAATGCCCGTACTTTGAATTCACATTTATAATCAGCGATCCATAATCCCCGTCTAATACAAATTTCAGCTAAGTTGAAAGAAATAATTTAAGAACTGATGTCCGCCATATTGGTTCCACCATTTAAATTTTTTGTTTATTTATTTCGGATTTATAATCAGCTACTCAAAATCCCCAGAAATACTTAATTTCAACTAAATTGAAAATAGCTTTCGAAGAAATGTCCGCCATATTGGATCGGAAAATGATTTAAGTATTGATGTCCGCCATATTGGATCGGCCATTTTGTTTTTTCAACTTTTGATTTCGAATTTGTAATCGGTGACCCTTCAAATCTTAGATTACCTAGTTTTACCTAAATAGAAAATGCTTCTGACTTTTGGCCAGGTTTTTGGGAATTTTTCACACTGTGCGCCAGTGGAGAACGTAGGGTTGGGACGATGTTATTTAACTTATTTAACTTGTTAAATCTTCTTGACCTGCCCTATTTGTAAATAATTTAAAAATAATGTCCCGCTTGTGTTCAATTCAATGTCCGGCAGCATACATATACATACGCAACAAAATCACGCGTGCAACACAACACAACACAACGCGATATTAGTGTTAATGGTGCTGGTGTATGCCCGAGGGCAATCTGCGGTTAAAAGAGTTGAGCGGTATATATGGGATGCAATTAACTGAAGGCACAATAGAATACATTAATATCGATTAGAAAACTGTTATTAAGAGAAGCTTAAACGGCGGCTTTATTTCAAGGCTTATTAATCATCGGCTACTTTATCAACTCCACCGGAATTGATCCGCATAAGAATAACTAATGACTGCTTCGGTTATGCGCAGTGATGTTAAATACCCGGGTATTTATTTTAAAGGGTAAATACCCCTAGCAAATAACCGGATATTTATCCAAAGTGAGTATTTATAGGGGTATTTATAAAAAGAAATATTGTTATTAAAAAAAAGAAATATTTAATTACTAAATAAAAGTTTCCTTTCACAAACCTTTCTTCTTTTATCACAAAATCAAACGGTATTATCACAAAATAAAGGTTATTTTTATAAAAAAAAACATTTAAAAACAAAGAATAAATATAAAACATAAAAGTAAAATATAATAAGTCCCGATTTAAGTGCTAATAAGCCTCACCGACGCTATATCAACAGCAGACATTTCCTTGTCGTCATCGTGCATTCAATCGTCCGAATCTTCCATATTTGCTGATGCTGTTATCGAAGACGATTTAGCAGAAACTTTTGATTATTATGTTAAGTATGTAAATTTAGCGGATTTTATTTTGCAATCAAAAGTGTCTACAAGCTATCCCAGTTTGTTCCCGCAAAACTATTTTCCATATATGTAGTATTAAATGCCACACTGAGTAAAACGTTTCATATGGACATATTTGTTTTCTTTATTCCTTAAAATATTACAGCCGTTTGAAATAATAGCAAAACTGTTTTTTAAATGAGTTAACTTTTTAGGAATTGATAAACCCAATACCATTAAAATGTTTACTCAGAACGACATACTTGTTCATTTGTTTATTTAGTTTATTTTTAACATTTTGGTTGTTTTACTTAAATTTATTTACTTTTATTGTTGTTATGGGTATTGATTGTGCTCATTCTTAGTTTTTGCATTGTTTGATATGTAGTTTATTGTTAATTTTTCTTTAGTTAGTTCATATTTCAAGCGGGTGTAACTTTATAAGGATTTGAGAAAACAATTGAAAACAAAAATATCGCTCAAATGTTGTTAAATGGTTTGAAGATAAAAAGAAGAAGTACCCTAAGTTTAGGTATTTAGTCTACGCAAGGGTAAATACCCGGGTAAATACCCATTTTATAAGTTCTTGCCCGCCGGGTATTTACCCGGCCCACATCACTGGTTATGCGGAATCAGTTCGGTTTTTTAATAATTTTGAATTTATTAACTTTGAATGCAAAATCAACATAATGCAAAATCAGAACAGTGAACCCTATATGTTAAACTAGCACTGATAAGTTTGTTGGTATGGTTACCACTAACTGCCTGGCTGTTAATTATCCTTTGTTATAATTAAAATAGTAAGCTTTACAATTGCTAACTTATGACCACGGTATTGCAAAATAGCCGAAATATGAGAAAAAATAGTTATGTAGAGTTATGTAGAATAACTCATTTTGTATCAGTTGTTGGAGCTATGGACTGTACATAATGATTCAGTCGCCAGGTAATACAAAACATTTCAAAAGATCTTCACATGATGAAAGAGATGGCATTGATAACAAACGACGGGAAATGGTGGAATATTTTTCGGGATTTTTGTAATGGTATGGTGGTAAATATGAAATAAATAACTCGCATTTAAATATTTTTATTTTTCCTATTTTTAAATTAATTATTGCTAGCTAATACTACAGCAGCTATTTCTAATTTTGCATCTTTCAGTAATAATTCCTTTTTTAGCGCTAACCAGTACCGACGTATAATTAATGTTACAAATCTGTCGCGTTTTTTTTTTGATATTTTAGAGCAACTAAATGACTTTGAACTTTTGACCCTTTCAAGTTTGCCCTGTTCCGAAAAAAAAGCCCTAGACATGTTGTCTTGACAGAGGAATAAGCTAATACTTGGTTCAATGCGATATTTAGTACGCACAACCGTGGTCTCTCCTTGGCCAGTCTTATTCCCTTGGCGTCTAAACCGGAAGATAATTGAGAATTGATAGGAGCGGGCCTTACTACCGAAAAATAACATTTGAAAGTTTAATTTAACGGAAATTCTTAGTTTAAAAAATGGTGTGTGATACATAATACACAATTTATCTGTGACCGAGGCATATATGTATAAATTATGGTTTATATATATATATATAATCTTTAACTCATTAGTGCAAAACCGGAAGATTTGAGGGACTAATTTTGCTAAAATTTTAAAATGATGCGCAGCCGAGCCATTGGCGTAGGAAATCACTTTCTGGGCGGATGCATACAACTCGTTTTTATCGACTTTGGATGTTCTCCCAAATAATACAAAATCACATTTGAGTCTCGTTTCGCCCAAATTACAAGTTTCAAATATTGTTTGTGGTAAACTAGCACTGGTAGAAACTTGTAAGGCCCCTTCCTACCATCTCTCTCTCTTATAATCCGGTTTAGTTGCCAAGAAAAGAGTTAAGAAATTTAAATTATAATTGATTTGTCGTTACAAGCAACAACAATTATATGATGACCTTATTAATAAAGGAATTAAATTGACCGATACATTAATTGAGAAAGTGGAGACGCCACTTGTAGCACAAGTTGAATCCACAAGAAGAAATTATTACTGAAAAATGCAAATCCAAAAATAGCTGCTGTATAATTATAAAAATGTATTTGAAACCGTGAAAAATATTTTTTTTTATTTACAGCCTTATCTTCTGTAATTATTGTTATCTCTTCCATCGATGAATTCTTCATAAGTCATGTGAAGAACTTTAGAAATGTTTTGTATGGCCTGGAGACTTAATCCAAATGCCAGTACAGTCTATAACTCCAACAACTGATGAAGTATGTGTTATTCTGTAAACCTCCAGTTGATTTTGTTCCATATCATCCCCTTCTGGTATTTTACAAATACCGTGGCCAAAAGTTACCAATTGGAAAGCTTATATTTCTATCTATGAAAATCTTTTAACGAATTCAAAATCAGAATGACTATATAACTGATTAATTCTATATAAAATACATTTCCTCCACGACCATTTCTTTATCCATTTCATACTCTTCGTTATACATACTTTTACTGTGGTGAGAGATAAAACTAAATCATTAATTTTTTCTGTCGGTATCTGTTATATCCTCGCTGAGCAATGGAATAGCGTTAGTGGAAAGATAACCACATTGGTAAGAGCAAATTTTTAAGGTGACAGGCGGTTAAAATTGCCCAGATGTCAGAAGGTCGTAGGACCGGACCTTAGTTGTAGTATTTATTACCCTTAAGGAAAAACAATAATTTCAAATTAATAAAACACTCATGACTATGGCTGGCAAACGCAAAAAAGTCTAAGCTTGGGCAGACAAATATGAACTATAGCTAATTGTTTTCTTTTTCCATTATTAATTATATTTTGTTCAGATTTAGTTTCTATAGTACTTTTTTCCCCCAAAAAAAATCGTGTATATGAGTGTAATCAGAAAAAGCTTGTTCGTGTAAAAGTACAGCCACAAATTTATAAAAACGCTCACTAGCAAAATAAAAGTACCTACCCGTAAGATTTATGCGGTGGAATTTTCAAGAAGCCATATAACTGCCAGTCTACCTCCGGCGGTAATATATTCCACTGGAAGTCGACATATTACTACCGGACTGTCGGGTTTTGTCACACGGCGATGGTAACGAGCGCGAAAATTTGTCCATGTTAAAAAAGCGTGAACATAAATTTCGCCGAACAGGCAGTAAAAATCGATCCATGGCAAGAATCGCATGTATGTATGTAGGTTAAGACTGTTTTAATACGCCAGATAAAGAACGTGGACCGTACAGGGGGACAACACGAAGACGAGAGATATCGGTGAACGCAAAGTAATGTGATAATTGTATAATTGGGATTGCCGCTTATGAACGCTATCGAAAGACTGACTCGACATGTAAATATGCAAAAAAAATGGATCGGTGGATTAGTGACCCATATGGACGATATTCCGTACATCAGAAATATGCAAGTGCCGATTGAGTTAATTGCTAGATTTGCATTTATAGCATCTCCTAATTACAAACTCAGACACACGATACAGTTACAATAATACTAAAGTATTCATATTCGTTATACCTAGAGTTATATGGTGTCCTCTTTTTACCTTTTCTTACATCTCGTATCGTCTTCACGTCCGGGACCAGTATTTATTTATGAAATGTCGATTTTTCAGACAAATTGTAACCTTAAGGTTCATATAGAGACCTAAAAAGTAGCTCAACTTTGGAACAGTTTTTCAAACAAATTGTAAGAGATATCAATAATTTTTCTTTTGCTGTATATTTATTATACTTTAGAGTACAAAAAAAATGTGCCAGAAAAAAAGGAAGGATCATTCCTTGCGCGACGTGCTTTTCTTAACGATGTCCACGATAGCTCCTATAAAAATAACCAGAAATCGAAATTTAAAAAACGCTGTCAATCTAGATGAAATTAGTTGGAGGCTTAACCAACATTTAGTTAAAAAAAGTTGAAAATTGACAAAATGGTTTCTGTTTGAATTTTAAGTTAAATTATATAAAGTTTTACTTATTATGAGGTTCAGCCTCCAATAAAAAGTATTTTCTTTAAAGGAAAAAAAGAATAACTCGATCCGTTATGTTTGAAAGATCGTGTTTCTAGAAAAACGCGATAGTTGTATCGGTGTTGTTACTCTACACTAGAAGGTAGAAACATTATACTTTTTAAAACTCTTTTTCTATATGAATTCATTGAAATATAATAATTTACTCAACATAAGCACCCAGATATGTTCGTTCTCTATACTGTATCCAAATTTCACATTGGTGGATCAATTTTTATTCCTTAAATGTATTACTTGACTGAACTGATTTATATACTCTGCAAACTAAAGCTCAGTAGGTTCTATGAACAAATACAATTTGTAGCCACACAAACGAGTAGCAGCAACATATTTAACTTGTCACCGGCAGAAATTAACCTTGTACAAGCTACCATATGCATTGTGCTATAGAAACTAGTAACGTTTAAATGTATTTATAATGTATTTATAATTTTATTGACAATTCTGTTTCCCTTGTAATTTATTTATGAACCTCTGAGTAAGTGCCCATTTTTGTTTATTGGTTTATTATGACATTTTATGAATCTCAACAGTTGCTTTAACAGTTTCATTTCAGTTCCGTACCTAAATTAAAATCAAAACAGAATTATCATATAAAATTAAACAAACATTTAGATATTACTAAAATAATCGAAACACGCATCATATATTTCTTATATGAAACAAACTACACATTAGCAATTACAGTACACATTGGTAATCAAATCATACAAATAAAAGAAACAAATGTATTTGCACTAACTATTTTTTATTAATGTGTTTATTAATTCATTCAAGTAATTAACATGATATTAACTAATTTATTCTTGTTTATCCCTGCGATAGCATCTTCCGACTATGGGCTCCTGTAAGAGATAATATTAACTAATAAATCAATAACATTCTATCTAATGAAGAACAAACTACGTACATAGATAATAATTTATGTATTCTACTCACATTACTCCATTTTGTATGTACCTGTGTACTATGTAGTATGTTCTAATGTAACTTCCCTTGCAAATTACATAATTTCTCCCATACTGAATATAGTGTACCATGGCAGTTATTGTGATTTATATTATTTTTATATCGATCTCATAGCTTTTATAGCTTATACACTTTGATTTTTTCTTTGCAAATTTTCTAAATGTTTTTTTACTGCGTTTCTAGTATAAAAAATACTAAAAGTAAAGTCTTTAGGATGCATCAACAATAGAAAAATTGAGAACTTCTGAATAGATCATACAAACTAAAATTTATATCACTGAATATCGAATCAATTTTTAATAATTTCCGAAAGGGACACCAATGAGCAGTTAAATTCTACAGTTTTAATATTTCTCAATTTATAGAACTTAATATGTTATTGGTTCCATTTAAGGAATTTGAATGTACGATTTGAAATTGCTGTCAGAGCGAAACTGGATTCAATAATTATTTATATGCGAAGTGGAAAAATGGCGTAAAAATAATTATACCATACGGTAGAGATAAACTTACTGAGTTCCTTAACCACCTGAACAATGTTAGTCCTTCCATCAAATTCACGATTGAAATAGAAGAGGATAATCAGCTGCCTTCCTTGGATGTGCTGGTATACAGAACGTCAACGGGTAGGCTTGGACATACAGTCTACCGTAAGAAGACACATACCGATCGGTACTTGAACGCCAAATCACACCACAACCCCCAACAGAAGAGAAGTGTTATTAACACTTTGTTCAACAGAGCCGAGAAGGTATGCGACTCTAGCACCTTGGACGACGAACGGAATCACTTGGAGTGGGCCCTACGGCAGAATGGATACACCAAGTCTGACATACGGGGTGTCACACAAAGAAAACCGCAAGTCTCAGAGGAACCGCAAGAGTCAAAGGGGTTCGCTTGGTTACCATACGTAAGTGGGGTGTCAGAATCGGTGGAGTACTGAAGAAATCGGGTATCACGGTAAGGTACAGAGCACCAGCTAAGGTAAAGGATCTTTTGCCTAACCCAAAGGATATCACACCACTACTGAAGAACGAAGGGGTATACAAGATAACATGTGAGTCCGGAACCTGCCATGTAGGACAGACAGGACGAAGCATCGAATGTCGAATCAAGGAGCACAGTAGGGACACCCGGCTAGGCACCCGCTGTTGCTCAACACTGCCACGAGTCGGGACACACAATGGATTTCGATGACGCGATGTTGGCAAGGGTGGGTAATTATCATCGAAGGCTTATTAGAGAAGCCATCGAAATTTACAAACATCCCGACGAAATCAATCGCGAGGACGGTACTGACATTAGTAGGGTCTGGAAATCGATCTTAACGCGGTCAGGTGGAAAAGCTGACGCACTTGGAAAAGATGTGTGGTAGGTCTGCAGTATTCAATTAGCTTTGAAGAAGCGAGCAACATGGTTCGCGAAACGTCAGCATTAACGAATCTTGACACACGGCATAACCCGGAAGCAGTTTATTTTCTAAACAATTTTATATTGGTTAATATACTTAATAGTTTAATAATAATAGTATATTTTTTACTACGTCAAAATACATCGACTCTTATCAGAATCTCCTGTACTTACCTAAATGTTACAATTTATATATTATTTTGAGTTTCCTGCTTTTCTGTTGGTTTAATTATTAATACCAGTTTCTTGTTAGGTGGGAATATTAATCTCTAAACTTGGTGGACTCTGACTCTGACAGTGGACAAGGCAACTTTCTAAGATTGTACCTAAAAAAAGTGTACGTGTATGCTAGACACCAAAATATGTCAAAAGACTCAAATGAACATTGGTTCTAAAATGAACCGTTGATAGGATATGGTAGGAAATGTGGAAATGGTAAAACATTCATGGATATTTTTACATAATCCAAAATGTTCTCAAACTCTTCCTACAAATTTAGTTGTCTGTCTTCTATAGCAGGTCACCTGCGTCCCATACATAATTTAAATTAACTTGAGAATTTCCAGTCATATATTAAGATCACCGTGACTCATCTATCTTGACCTACACCTTTGATATAAATTCAGCCAAATCCAATCATATTTTGATCAGTCCCATACCCGATCTACGTTCCAGAATTGCTCTACTTTGGTGCCTTTACCGCACATCAACCGTTCTGTTATACCTTCCATTGTCTGAGACAAGAAGCGTGCAGACGACTGGCCTGCCGAGTGAGATTGGTTATCACCTTCACGTTTCAAGTTCGTTAACTCGTTCCGATTTTTTTCCGCGTGGATCTAATTTCTTCTGGATGCTGCAAGTGAGTTTGCAGATGGTCCGCCGTGCGTACATCATCAACAACTGACCCGCATATGCCAATCATCATTACCAAAGTAGAGGTAACTATTACAAAATTCAACACTAGGAAGCGATAGTTGTTATTACTACTTTTGTGCCAGTCATTGTCATGTCGGATACATGAATCAATCATGAGGTATATATCGACACATTAGGTGACCTAAAAATCGGCCACCGTTGACAGCGATTTGTGTTGCATGGATTGAGGCATTAAGAAAATATCTCTTTCAAAGTACAGAATTTTGCTTTTGTGTTTATGTTTGAAGTAATGTCAATGCTTTCCTTTATGTAAATAACCAAATATCGGAATATACTGTGCATGTGCCTATTAAAGTCAGTGGCGTACCTAGAGCTTTTGCCGCCTGGGGCGGTCACCAATTTGCAGCCCTTTTTAAGTCAAACAAAATTAAGTGATGGTGGTTACTAACATTACTGGGTATCAACACAAATTTTATTTCTTTTGCTTAAACAGGTTGTACCCATGGATTGTACAAATACAATATAGATATAATAAAGTGTATAATATGTAAGCGTGTTTATAAATTTATCTTTCTTGCTTGTTTATTCGAAAATTCTTGAATAACAACTAATTTTAACAACTCACAACACCTACGGCTATTGTTAAAAAAAATCTTAGCAATATTACTGTTTCGAACAGGGTTTCCCAGCCTGTATTTTGAATGAATATTAAAAGTTCAAGGGGCCTTTGTACGCTTTTCCAACTGCTCCTCGTCAATGACAAAAAGTTATTCACGTGTGATATTCAAAATTTGTGTTTACAAGATTACATGGTGTTGCTCAAAACGAACTGTTATTTCTTGGAGAACTCTATCCAGAACCAAAAGCATTCCCCTTGTAAAATATATCCCCACGTATCGCGAATGTTCCCCACTCATAATCTTTTTCCTTCTAACTGGACGCTCAGTGGAAATCTCCAACTCTTCACCCATTTTTTTTTGCTGCTATAACTGCGTTTTGTATTAGCGTGTCCCTTATAGAGTCGTAGTCCACTGAAATACATTTGTAAAAAATTTGGTTTAAGTCACATTGATGGATACTAACCCCTTAGTTTGGAGGTATTGTTGTGAGTCAAAAAAAGAAAAGAAAACGATTCCAATGAGTGGAGTAATATTCCAGCGTCAGATCATGTTTTCATATTTGTTTTCTCAGATGTCAGTTTCTCCAACGCGCTTAAAATGTTTACGAAATATTTTTTTTACAATTATTGTTAGTACTTCTACTCTTGCGTTCCAACGAGTTTCTACACTGTGCTTAACACCTTGACCAGTGACAGAAAGTAAAGTATCTCATCAATGAGTGGAAGACGAAAAAACGATAGTCCCAAAAAATGTTGTGGAATTTACTGTAGCAGAAGCTGCATGTACACATGCCACGTTTAAAGAATGATTTGTACATGCTTATCCACATGCAAAATTTTCTTTTATTGCAACGTCCTTGACCAATAGAGTCGTTGTTTGCAATAACAACAACAGTCGCTAAAGAAATTATGAACAGCTGAGTTGTTTATAATCATTGATTCTGTTGGTAACAATATTATTATAGTATTTTTATTTTTAAATAAATTAGTCAGAAATATAAAAAATACCGCCCCAAAATATGTGCCGCCCGGGGCGGACCGCCCCCCGTAGGTACGCCACTGATTAAAGTCAAACGTTTCGTTTTGTTTGATATTAATATGTCTTTGCCGGTAACATTCAGTTGACATAAATCGTTGCGTCCCGCTGTTCAAATCGATCACAGCTGGATACGCAATTCCATCGAATGTAACAGCGAAATTAGTAATTAGTGTGATTGCCATTACTTCCTGGGCGAGCTTTCAACTTATGAAAAGCTAGGAAGTGCGCTCTTACATAGAAACGAGTGTCAGTGCGTGTGGACTTGTTGAATATCTCTCCTGAATGAGTGATAATGGCGGTAATATAGCCGATTCTGTGTGAAGTGTGACGGTTTACGAATGCATAATATGAAAGCATAACATTTCAGAATCGACTATTACTCTTGCAGTGTATACGAACAATCAATTAGTTTCGTTTACCTTTGGGGAATCCAGAGTATACCTACCTTAATTTTTATTATTATTATTATATTAATTAATTATTATTAATTAATATCCATTAAATTTCGATATTGGAAGAACACTTATCAGTAATCTAAGGAAAGCCTGAAGTTCTGAGATAGCCTGCACTGCCTGCAGCCTATAGCGCTGAATACGAATCCGTACTTGAAGTTTTCCTATCGCATTAGATCACTTAAGGGGTGGTTTTCATATAGAGACCTTTGGGGCAGCCTTTTTTATTTATAGCAGACATAAATGCTTTTTATTTTGTTATAAATTTAGTGTACTTTAGTGTACAATTTAAATTTATTCCGTAAAAAATGTACGCTGGAAGTGGATGCTGTTGTGAGCAGTACCCGGCATTGTAGCGCCTGTAAAAATTATCAGGAATCGAAAATTCAAAAACGTTTTGAAACTACATGGTTTTTTGGACTTAAACCAACATTTAGTTATAAAAATAGTTAAAAATTGACCAAATTGCTGTTGTGTGAATTTTTGGTCCACTTCACACCTTTTTTTCGTTTTGATTTCATTATTCTGCTTCGATTCTGCTTCGCTAGCTGGACATATTATTACATATTATTATATTCAGTGTTTCAGAATTTTATAACCAACTCCTTTAAAAACCATCCCGTTGGTAGGTACTTATGTATATTTTATTCTCATCTGTTGCCGTGTATTCCCAGGTATAAAATTATTCTACTCACAAAGTATAAGAGTGCAAACAATGCGAGCTCAGCAAGCTCCTAGTACCCGCACAGTACGTCACGTATGTAGTTACATACACGTATCTCCTAAACTATTTGAGATCCCATTTTAAAACTTTCAGTGTATTATCTACACACTTTAAGCTTTATTATGAGAGTAAAATTACTTTTTTAAAAAGCGGCGAAGTTATTAAAAATTTTATTTAAAAAATTTACTTCTGGTTTTATCCCAGAAAAAAAATTCCAACTACGAATTTGATTTCATAATTAAAAAGATCAACAAATTTTCTATATAAACCACCACTTTTAATATTTTATTGTAAATTTGTTTAATTTGAAAAATTGCT
Source organism: Aphodius sticticus (assembly GCA_963966075.1). Taxonomy (NCBI): domain Eukaryota; kingdom Metazoa; phylum Arthropoda; class Insecta; order Coleoptera; family Scarabaeidae; genus Aphodius; species Aphodius sticticus. Next base: position 6,332,112 of record OZ014513.1, read on the forward strand.
TTCAATAGATACGTATTTTCTTCACATCAATTCGTTTGATGGCCATAACTTGGCAACTAAACCTCACATTAACAAAATATTCTGTATGCACATTTATATCTTCTAGACGTACAATTTGGCCGATTATGAACGAATTTAAAAACCTCACTTTTTTTCGTTGTCCGCTTCACGTGAAATGCCCCATTTGTTAATCAACCCCCTTCCAAACCCACCACACAAGTACTTAGATTTTTCTTTCCGCTTTTCGCGTATTTGTAGGAATAATTATATCACATGCACAAAGTCTCAAAATTTTTAAACCAAATTTATTATTCAACCCACTTTCAAAACCACCCCATAAATACTTTTGATTTTTCCCTTTATTTGCGCATTTGCAGGAATAATAGTAGCACATTCACAAAATTTCAGAATTTCTAAACAAAATTTATTTTCAACCCCCTCAAAAACCACCCCATTGGTACTGGTACGATATTTTTTTCCATTTTTATTGTGTATTCCTAAGTATAATAATATCATATTCACAAAGTTTCCAAATTTCAACACCCAAATTCATTTTGCAACCCCTGCTAAAACAACCCCCTTAAGGCTTAGATTCTGTTTACTATTTTTCCGGTTATCTATCGCAGATTTTAAATGCACTAAAAAATAAAAAAATTTGTCCGGCTAAAAGTGCAAAATCGACCAGTGTGCGCCGCCTTAATGTAGGAAATTTCAAGATTTTAGGTAAAAGTAGAAAGTTTTACTTTGCCGTTTGAATCCGTTTGAAGTTTTTTGGTCATTGGGTTCAAAATGCAGAAATGATAAAAAATTCAAAATATAAATTAAGTATCAAAATAAGAACAGACTAGACGTTTTCTCTTGGTTTAAGTGAAGGAAGGTTTCAGAAATGCAAAATTAAATTCATAGATTTTGTTTGCTATTTTGCGAGTATTGACGAGTGTGATATTATTATATTTGTCAGGTTTCAGAATTTTAAAACTAAATTTCTTTTTTAAACCCCTTGATTTGCTTTACATAATATAGACAAAGTTCTTAAAAAAAGCATTTTACAAGTCGTTTACTATTACGGACACCATGAGTGAATAGTAGATTAATGGAAATGTTATTGTATTGTCAATTCTAAATAAATGAAGAACGATTATTCACGGAAACCAACGCGTTGTGCAGCATATAAATAAAGACATTTATTTAAACAACGAGCGAGCGCACTAATGGCCACATTTGTGCGAAATGGTTTACATAATCTGCAACATTATCTACCGTGCCATTTATTCCATTCTTATCTCAATCTAAGGCAATTTCTCGAGTCAACGCCAATAAACTTCCTTGATGCGATAGTTGGGATATGGGCCTTATGCAACGGCCTACTGCAGGAAGCAAAGCTGTTGTTCAACCATCTATCCACGTAATTAGACATAGTTAATTTCGAACGTAACCTTACTTTGGAACTAGGCAGACGTTCGTTATTAAACAATGTAACTATTATGGTAGGACACTTACAACAAAGGCTGCTTCAATAGATTTATTGGTCTATAAAGCAAAAACGGTTCAACAGGCGGTGTGATAAAAGACTTGAAAGCGCGATAAAGCAATAAAGCGTGAAATTGATGTACTGAAAAAGAAAAACCCACAACAGAAAGATTGATTACTGGAAAGCTAAGGTAAATACTAGACGTCGCTGAAAGCTACAAAAATCTAATAATTCCCATCAATCGACGTGGGTTTTAAGCATCCTAGAAATAATAAACAATAAACTCGCTTATGTCGGATACAAATTGGTGCTTCGTACAGTTAAAATGTCATCACTGGATGCGAACAGGACATCACTAATTTGCTTGTAGAACTACCGAACACGAAGAGATACGTACATACGATAATATTATGTACACATGTCCGAGGATGTTTACATGTGTTTCTATGAGAAAATATGTTAATAGACATGCCCATATGTGTCCTCTCGCTTGCGCACCGTCTTCCCGATTAGGCATCATTATATTTCACCTATAAAATATACGCGCCAGATTCGTCGTCACGATGCATTCAACGCACGAAAAAATAGGTCGAGACTCGAGATCATTGTATTTTCCAAGTTGTTTTCTTTAACAACAGACTATTGAATTACCAGTTCACCTTAGAACTGGACCCTTGTGTTTACTTCATTACCCATAATATCTGTGGCGGCTCGTGCAGTGGGTTGTACGTTTGTGCAACCCCCCAAAATTGTAATGAAACGACAAGAGTTCCATTGTATGTAATAATAGTTTAATAGTCAATTAGTAATAATCAATAACATGAAACATCTATAAACCAAACCAATTGAAAAATTTCTTAAATGCTATTGATTTCTTATTCTGATCATTTATATTAGATACCATATTAATACGATTTTCCATAAAACAAAATTAAATAATTGCATAATTATTATTTTGTATAATGTATTGCGTTATAAATCAAATATTATAGTGCATATCTACACAGAGTTAGTTAAAATTGCAACTAAATAATTCTCCAACCGTAACAAAAACATTTTTTTTTGTTAATAAAAATATAGTAAACAATATTATATCCACACTCTCGCGATTCGCGGTCTGGAGAGTCTGGAAGAGGTATTACAGTGCATATTAACTTCTGTATACTGGCGTGCTAGCGAGCGAATATCATCAGCATCGACCGGTATGTTTTAAAACAATATCGAGCAAACAATTACAAGAACATTATTTAATTCTTATGGTTATGAATTTCCACTAGCATAATGAACAAATAAAACATAATCTAAAACTTCCAGTAAATCAATAAAAAAATTTAAAAATTAGAGTAACATTTCCGATGGCTTAAGCTGAAGCAGAACGTTCCTTTTCAACCCTCAAAAGGATAAAAATTGTCTTAAAGAAGTGGGCCAAAAAGACGCTCTATTTTGGAAATGCTTTTTCAAGAAACGTCCTTTTCTTAAATCGAAACGATACGCGATTTTAATCAGAAGGTTATTGACAAATTTGCTGCTTCTAATATCGCCGTATTAAGTTTCTATTGAAATAAGTTATAATTCAGTTACATGTAGTAACATGTATTTGTCAATGGTGGCGAGGCGAACTGCCAAATAACTATCATCCACGTAGGTTTGGACAGACTTTGACAGTACGTTCGTATAAAGCTGACAGATCGTTTGATAATGAAGTTATTATTCAAACGAACTGTCATTATTTTACAAAGCTACTGGCATCATAATCATCGGTGTGTATCATGGTAGAGATAATATAGTCACAGATACGTATCCAATGAACTTATATGTGACTCGTAGATAAATTTAAATTATTCAGTATGCAGTAAGTAATACATTACAACATCAGGGATTTATGGTCCATGGGATGTAGCAGTCAAGTATAATGAAAATTAGAGAATTAAGAAGGAGAACTTTTTTAGTGTGAAAATCTAGATATTTTTATACAAAACGTGCACTGGTAACTATGAAAGTGGTTGTGAAAGTAATTTCAAATGTCTGTCTTTATATGTATTTCTTTATTTCGACATTTGTTGTATTCATTCAATTACACAGGCTACGTTAATCCATCTCAATAACCATAGAGACTCACTCGTAGCTTACTTTCGCTCTTATTCAATTTACACATCGGCATTACAACACGAAGCCACAACATGGCCTCAAATATGATCCGAATTACCATATGACAAAACCTAATCGTCGTCGAGCGTGTTGTTTGTGTGTGTACTCCGTTGGTATCGGTAAATATCGGCCTCACATAATACGCTGTACATATACGGCGATACAGTTATCGTTTAAACTGGTGACAGGTATAGAACCAGAGCATAAGTTAGGTTATATCAGAGCTTCTGTCAGAGGCGAAGTCACGCTTGTACCACTTCAACCATGAATCTCCATGTGCGCACACCAATTGTTTCTAACTAGCAGTAAGTCTTGAGAAATGGTCTTGGGATGATCATATTATGAGGTATGGTCAGATATACAGGGTGTATATTAATTCAGTGCAATAATTTGGAGGGGTGATGTAATTCAATGTGAGGAAAAAGAAATCTTAATAAAATTTTGCAGTTTAAAATTCAATTGCCACTACCCACATGTTTTCATAATGTGTAGTACTCCGTTGAAAACTAGCCCGCACATATCTGTAGCACGCGGAGCTCACGAAATGCGTATAAATAACGATGTATTCAATGATTTAACAGTAAACTTACCAAAAATTTTAAAGAAACTGCTCAAAGTGCGCACCGTTTGCATCCAAACACGCTTCTGCCCGGCGCCTCCTATTCGCACATAAAGAGCGGCGTTCAATGTCATCGCGCACAATTTCAGCACAATTGAAAATTCGTCCACGGAGTTCATTTTCATTGTTTACTTCCGTCTTATACACTAATCCTTTTAAATAACCCCAGAAATAAAAATCCAGAGGATTCAAGTCTGGAGAACGACTTGGCCACCGTCTTGGTCCATTAATCCCTATCCACTTTTCACCAAATGTTTCACTTAAATGTTGCACTACAATGCACCGTGGTGCATAAACCACATTTTACGGCGATATTAATGGCAGATATTAATGGCAAATCGGTGCTGAAAATTGGTACGTCGTATAATTCGCGGATTTTCATAGGTCCAGTGGCACCGGCTGTTAAAAATTCCATTTCGGGTAAATGTCGCTTCATCAGTGGAAAGTACCAAATGAGGAAAGTTTTCATTGGTTTGACATTGACCACGAAACCATTCACAAAAGGTGACCCTCTGTAAATAATCCTGTGGGAGCAAATCTTGTACACGTGTTTCCCGATATACCCGAAGTAAGTTTTCACGTAGTGTTCTGTGCGCTATCCCGTGGGAAACTCCGACTTGTCGAGCAATTGTTCTAGTGCTTCGTCGATCGTCTTCATGGACCATGTGCAAGATTTGTTCTTTGGTATTTACCATATTACGATCGCGTGGACGGCCTCTTTCTCCATGGTTAGGCAAAAATACCCGAGCAGGACTATCATTTAACCGTTGAACCACGGAAACAAAATTTCTATTATTAGGGACGCGCCGGTTTCTAAATCCTTGCGAATAAAATCTTTGAGCGGCCGCTGCACTTTTTCTGCATTCACCATAAACAAGTAACAAGTCCACGTACTCACCGCTACTAAAATTGTCCATTTTGAAACACAAAACCACAAAATAACTACCAAGAAACCCGATAAACAGAAACGACTGCAGAGCGTAAACTAAAGCACGCACGGGACTTCCCCTCGCTCAGCTGTCAGCTGTTTCGCCACAGGCTCTTGGTCAAGTCGCTACTACCCTTTCTAAAAACGTGCGGCGTCAAATTCTGCATTTTCAATAGTTAATTAGTCAATACTGGTGCCACTTAGAGAAAAAACGTATTTGAGTTCTTCCAATTATGAAGATCTATAACCCGTAGAAATTATTGCACTCATTTAATATACAGCTTGTATATTATATCAGTATATCACAATTGACGACGAGGATATCTACCACTATGATTAACCTATAGTATGTTAAAAGAAGAAGAATTCGATAATAATATTCACCACAATAACTTTAGCGTGGAGGTTAGTCTCCACGTTAGTCAGATGTGCGATCTCCAGCTGGGCAACACTCTTAGGTTCGCTTTCTAACATATTTCCCTATTATCGCAGCAATTTTACTTTCCAGAAATGAGCGTTTGGTGTCAGGCTAGGCAATATTTGCGATATGCAATTAGAGGATGCTAAGACTCGTCATATTTTGCACGTCCATGACGCCATTTGTCCCAACGCTGTTATGAATTAATGGCAGATTTTGCATTTGTAATGGTAAATTGGTGTTTGAAGGTAATGCCACAAGGCGCCGGCACTAGTGGATATGACATCGTGGGTCGAGCACTTCGCGGAATCATTGCCTGGCGCACAATGCACGGTACAGAAATTGAACCGTTAAGCATTGAGTTATCAACTAGCGTTAAATACAATGTGCATTTGGTACGTGACTGCACATTCTCGCAGTAAATCCCGGTAATTGAGGTTCTGATTGAATTATTACTGTGCGAACGCGACAAAGGACTTCTGGAGGTCTTATCCGAGGATAATTTGCAAAAAGCCTAAAGCTAACCATCAGACATAGCGACGATTACTATTTATAAGTTCTAGTCATGGCCATTATAGGTTTTCTGCTGAAAACTGGTGACGAAAATACCTACCGACTCTAGTGCAAAATCCTAATCATGTGTGAGATAATTGCTATTATTTTGGTCTGTGGGAGGCTTAGTTCTTTGTATGTAAAACGGTACATCCTATGACTTTTCTCAGAATACGTATTTGTTTACGTATACATACAGGGTGTTTCAAAAACAACGGGAAACCTTCAAGGGGCATATCCGCAAAGGACAGAAGCAATTTTGGTCAAATAACGTAAAGTTTATTTAAATTTTTAAGACCAACAAAATTACGTAAGAACATTTATCAATTGGAAAATTAGAAATATGGCTACGTACGTAATCCAGTAATGTGATGCAAAGTTACACAAATTGTGATTGCAAAGTGCTTCCCGTCGGACAAAACAAAGCGACTTAAAGCCGCCCCTGCGCGCCGCGGTCGCTCAAACTTATTTCACATACTACATAGTCATCCGTCGTATACAATTGCAACACAACTCCTGTAAAATGTTGATAATTTTATTGGGCTGAAAGGGTCGGACTGTATTTTTCTGCATTTTTAGATACTTAAGCATACTATAATCATTCAAGGTCAGGGGCGCCGTTAGATATGGTCGGGGGGGGGGGGGGGGCGCTGTGTGTAAAATACGTTCGCGGTTAGGCTTGAAAGTTATTAACTAAACGCCTAGCGGGCTATTAGCATCTTTCGTAGTCCCCACAAAGATGCAAAAATGACATTTTCGAATAGTGAAGCATGAAAAAAAATTACTAGATAAATCATGACTATTCCGATTAATATCGGCTATTGTAAAAAGCGTCAGTTGTATTAGATATTGCGATATTACCCTCTCGTAACAGTCGCGAAAGAGCCACAAGATGACAAGATGCGGTATCTAAATTTTGCGCTGTAGTCCAAAATAAGTATTGTTGTATGCACTTTTATCTGATCGTACTTATTAGATTCCATTACTTCGCAATTTTTGGCACTGCTGAGCAGTTTATCTTAATTACACTGGGTGTTAAACTAATAAGCGTAGAATATATAGATAAGGGATAATAGTCAACTTTTGATAGTAGACCAACTTTTGATGACGAAGTCATGTCCAGATAGACGCCGTTAACTGCAGAGAGCCGGAATATTGTACCAACTTTAGAACTTGCTTTAGTAAAGTAGGTTGTATGAAGTATCATAGAATAACTATTTTAAAATCAAATAATTTAAAAAGATTTAAAGATAGCTCATTATTGGCCAAAATTGGTACTAAAATTACAAAACTTCGGTTAATGAAAAGGGAGTCAAAAACGTTAAATAATAAAAAATTTCACACAATAGTTGTTTGGTATTAAAAGGGCCATCCTGTGATACATGACAATAGCTGAGTTCGTTCAAAAGTTAGTAGTTGATCTAATATTGTCGCTTTACAAGACTTGTAACACTTATGCAACTATAATATCAAAATAAAAAAAATATTATTTCGTACTCGATTATCCTTAACACAGAATTTTCAAATTAATCCACTTTTCTCTACATTTAGTCATTATTCTCGTTAACGGGGTAAATTTGAAAATATTATTGTTGCCTTTTTATTGTTTATCAATTTGTTATTAAGATATTGTATCAGATGCTCGATGACTACGAGCTAGGAAATTAACAACAATTTCTCCTAGCGTATTAAAAAGTAATAAAAAGGCTACAGTATTAGTTGAAAATCATACAAAATCTTAAATTCTAGAATAAGAGTTCAATGATTCAGAAACAAAGTATATTTACAAACAATTATTAATTAAAAATATTAATCCCACATTGATAAACGATAGAAAGACGGCAAAATGACTTGAAATTCAATGAATATCAATATATAATAAAAACATTTCAGTATCAGCGATAAAGATTTTTCAGAGTGTATGCAAAATAACACAAGACGAAAATGCTGCAAAACTGTTAATGGCATAGTCCTTAATATTACGTCACCATTTAATACTAAAAAGAAATTCCCCCCCCCCCCTGAAACATTTTCAAACGGCGCCCATGTTCAAGGTTAGCCGTTATTTCTGAAACACTCTGTATATTAGTGGGCGATTTCATATTCTTCCAAGAATATGAAATTGTGGAGACGGACACTTTCAATAAATAGGGAGGCTTCAATTCATTGGGTAGAAAACATTGAATTTGGTTGAATATGCGTTTTACTGTTGAATAAGTTTCTTGTAATATTCAAAGTGATCAGAGTAGGTTTAATTTAATGTAGATATATTAATTGTAGCTCTGTTCTCAGATTTGACACAACCGCCCAACTATCAAGAAAATTTTTACAAATATTTTGGATAGAACGTGCTTTTGGCTTATGGGAAGAATTTTCAAGTTTATCGTGTCTGATATTGTGGCCAAAATTGCCCTTTCATACGACTTTGAAGGCGTTAACCAAGTGTATATTTGGATTAATTGAAAAGCTTAATCCACTTTACCCTAATTGAATACGATTTTCTCATCGTTACGCACTTATATTCAGATTCTAAGACGGTTAATCCTTTTTTATTTATATACAAAATCGCTTGGATTTTGAGATATGATTAAGATAATCACAAAAAAAAGAGATTTTGTAAGGGGTCATTCAACGTTTAAAATTTTTACTGCCAGTCAAAGGCATATTGAATGTACTGGTCGAGCATACAGTTTTGACAGTTGAAATGAAGAGTTACCGCGCGGGATGTCGCCATCAACATCCTCGCGTCGAACAAGCATTATAAATTATTGTTTTATAGAGCCGTACTATCGATCTTGACGTGGTCGTAAACATCCCGGCGTTTCCATTTCATAAATAACATAATTAGACATTCATGATACGTCAAATAAAAACGTCCGTTGAGCGGAACGCTCGGAGACGTTAAGCGGTCGACTTCGGCCGTATTCTCATGCGTCCCGGGTGAGAGTAGATATAAATTTATAATATTGTGGACGGTTTGTGGTACACGGGTTCCCGCCAACTGAATAATGACGTGATATATTTCGCCTGGCAGTCGCACTATTCAGAGGCGTTACTTTCGGTTTCTTTTGCGATATGCGAGTACGCGCGTTTCTAGAAATTGACATTTTTTCGTCGTCCATTCGTTCGTTCGCGGCAGTCCGAAACGCAGTTCCGGATTTATTTATGTTTAAGAGAAATTTCGTGTTCTCATATCAAACTTATATGGCATCAGAGAACCATTACCTTCTCCTATAGGGAAGTGTTGTCAAACATTTATAATGTAGTTCACTATTAGATAATATCGTACTGGTTCAAAACCCCGGACACATACTTACGTACACACAGAAAAGTAAATACTTCACTCAAAGCAATATGCTTTCATCCAAGTAAATCATTAGTTTGCTATACCCGCAAGTAGATATTTTCTCAAGTTAAGAATAAAGAGATATTGTTGAATTGAAATGATCATATGCTTGTATATCTGAGAAAATATTTTCTTGCAATGAGTATAGATATTATTCATTCAAGAAAACTATTCTCACGTTGAGAATAATGGAATTTTCTTAAAGTGAATATATATGCTTGACAATGAGAAAATATTTTCTTGAAATGAGTATAGACATTATTAGTTCAAGAACATGATCATAATGTATTGAATAGAAATTATTGTTTTAGTTTTTTTTTAAAAAAGGTAGGTAATTGTGTGAAATAAGTAGACAAAAACTTAGCGAATGATATCTGTTTTATTGTAGGAAATTTCTTTGCTTAATTACATATATACTTACCTATTTATAAATTATCACTACCTACAATATCTAAGGCATGGAAAAAAACACCATATTCTATTAGACATCAAATTGTTGCCATTATATTACACAAGTAAGTTTTCTGTGACATGTATGTTTATTTGGTGACCACTATATGGCTAGGCAAAATTTACGTACCGTGTGCGTCACAAGTCACAACTACGAACTGCGTCGCAAATACGTTGAACATAAGTACTGTAGGCTATTCACGCAAAATTAAAACTATATACTTTCATAATATTATAGATCGCGTAGTTATTGCGTACAGTACCTACAAAATTAGTAAAGATATACTTGCATATTGAACTCTTCCCGGACAATACTCGGTAGTCAGCGAACACGACGCCATAGTAGACCCCAACTAACTGAAGGCAAAGCAAAGGCCGATGCGAAAAATCTTAAATCTCGGCAACGTTCGTGCACGTTTGAGTGTAAATGCGCAAGCGCGTTGCAAGCAATGGCTTACTTGATTCAAGATATTGATCAACTTCCTGAATTGAGAATTTAAACTACTTGGTTTGAAAATTATATACTTAACCGAAACTAATAACTCTGAGATTGGGATATTCTTGAATTGTGAGAACAAGGAATTCTTAAATGAAAGAAATTGTTCAAACCAAGTAAATATTAACTTTCATCTAAAGCAATAACCGCAAGTAAATATTTTCTCACGTTTTGAGAATATACTTCGCTGTGTGTATATTTATATGGGCGCGCGTAAAGTGACCAGACGTCCCGATTTTTACGGGACAGTCCCACGTCCCGTGGAGTTTTAAAAATGTCCCGCTTTTTAGAAAATTTTTATTTTTTTACAGAATTTTTAGAGAATTACTACCTAAAATGTACCATATTCTATTTCGTTCAAACACTCTTTTTCAAATAGTGCGTTAAAAGGCAGTAAACTTTTTTTAATTATTAAACAACATTTTGAGGTCAAAAACCGTTTTCGTTTCACAATTGTATTTTTTTACAAAGAAAAATATGAATTACTCATTTTAGGTAACTTACATACCATACTAAATATAAATTAATAATCATTTTTGTTAACAACTAGACTCTGAGCTAAATGACTACGAAGCGGCTCCTTCAGTCATTTACAAACAAAATTGCACTATTTTAACAATTTTAATCATTTTTATTATTTTCAAAGTTTTATTGGATAATTCAGTCATTTAGTCGCAAAGCAAGATACAGAAACTTGATAGAAAACACAAAATCTTAGCAATACACCAAATTAAAGGTAAAAAATATACAATATTCTATTCTGTCTAATGGTGGATATTTAATATTATTGTACGTTTTCGAAAAATCGTAACTGTAATCTGTAAAAAGAATTTATGTATTTTTGCACGAAAATCACAGGACAAAATTAAATTGATTTAGAAAACCAACCTACCTTTTGCTGTACGTGTATAAAATTTCGCTAACACGTAGCAACATTTGATATGTCGACTGAGCGGCTTAAACGGTAAAAAAAGTTAGCTAAATTTTGATATTCAATAACTTTTGTAGACTTTAACCGATTTTCATGTTTTTTTCGAAACATGTAATGAAATTTATCAGATTAATCATATTAATATACATTTGATAATTAAAGAAAATAAGATGTTCCAGCTGATTATTTATTCTGGGAGATCAAAAATAGTGTTTTTGGTCTAAGTTTGAGACATCCTGTGGGATACTTAAGGAACTTGTTCTCTCGCAGGTTGGCAACTAGGTACTCTCTTACAAAGCCACATCAATTATCAACATCTTTTTTTTAATTCATCTCAATATCTGAATTTTTGTAGAATATACACAGTTTGAAGCAAGATTTTGTATTTCACGCATAATCAAGTAACATTTGCTGCAAGGTTTAACAGCAAATTAAAATGGCTGTTTTATTTAAAATTGTTTAGCTTCTACAAAATTCAGATACTGGAGTGAACTAAAAACAAAATGTTGAGAATATGGATGTCTTTTCAACAAAGTACTTTAAGATTTGCTCATGCTCCGCAGTTATTTCACAGAGTGTAGATCAAAACAACATTATGGCCTGATTTTAAAAAATTACAAATGTATGTGCTTATCTCTAAGAAATTCAATGAATTTCTTTAAAATGCATTAAAGAATAATGAAAACCGGTCAATATTACAAAAGTTTAGCAAAATAAGCGTTCCTTTAATTGTGCTGGTAGGTGTATTTTTTCTCAAAACTGTACCTTTAAACTTGGCATATCTTGTTGTGCTGTACAGAGTCGTTAGATTAGAACATATGTTTGTTATTTTTTTACCTTAAGATTTACTTATTATGTAATTCATATTTCTTATTCCTTCATATTATATTTATGAGTTGATAAAAATTTAGAATTTTAGAATTTATTTCGTGCAAAGGGCATATATTTGAAGAATTTATGTTAAAGGCAAGAGTTTATATATACAATTTTAATCCCTATAATAAACGATAATAAAATAAACTTGGTCGTGTATCAAACTATATTTTTTTAATTAAAATAAATATGGCAGCACAATTAATCACTAATAATGCAAATAATGTCGAATATTCATAGAAGTATATGTTTTTCAAACAAATATGTTTTGATCACTCAATTTAAAGGAGTATGTGTGATGTTGCTTGAAATACAAAAATCTGTGTAACCAACCAAACTAAAAAAACATACTAATAATAATATTTGTGTTTATAAAAATCCTAGAATTTGTCTATTCCTAGAATTACTACCGCCCACTCCGTCCCGCTACTGTTCCGCTTTTCTACAATAAAAATCTGGTCACCTTAGGCATGCCGCATGACTGTTCTGCAAAAATTCGGATTCTCTGCACCACGTTGTCTACTTAGTAATGGTATATTCAAGAAGATAATTGCGGAAAGGCTTCTTTCAAAATTTCTCAAGATTAGTAGTGAATAAATGCGTGTTCACCGCCACCCGCTTTTTACGTGCAGCGTCATCTACAATACATCGGTGGCGATATTCCCACTACAACTCTATGGGGCTAAAATTTGAATTCCCACAGTGTGCCGAGTATAAATTCCTGTATACCAAACAAACGTAAGGATTCGCGTTGAACTAAATACCATGGCGTTGTTGATATTAGCAATTCTCAGGATGATTTATAGAGCTTAGAGCGCGCGCGCCTTAAATTGGAATGCAATGGGGCAGTTGATTAATAACTACAACTGTAGGTACAATGCGAATGTCAACGGAGGAGTTACAGCGCCCAGTGTGATAACAGGTGAGAGGGAAATGAAAATCTATTGCTCTGTGTAACCAGCAGATACCAGCCAGATACTAAGCAGATCCAGTTTAGCATCTCCGTGAAAAAAAATCTGGTTTCAATGACTTGATTTACATGTATACCAAACTGTACAGTTTTTTTTCAATTCTAATACAATTTTCAGGGTATTTCTAACAGCAAATGTTCATTGGATATTTGGTCTTGGTATTCGCCCATTTGTTAATCCGCCCATGAGGACTTATTTTGTGTAGGCTGGCTCGGAGCAAACCAATGCTTATTGCAGTATCAATCTTATTGGTAATTAGTAGGCACAACACATTAATTATAGTTTAGCGAGAGGCATAAATTTATATCTATTCGCATTTGCAAGGCATACAACCAGATTGGCGCCAGTCGTTATAACAAGGTGTATAAGAAGGAAAATGCTCGTAATCGACGTTTAACACTATAGACTGATGTTAAGAAATATTAAATTACGATGATATTGATACAGTTAAGCAAAGTTGCGTTACATGTTTCATAATAATATTGTATTGTAATAAAAATGATAATAAGGTCACTGCTTTAATAAAACCTCAAGAATTAACACTGCTTTACAGGATCTTCTGCTATGGCAACTTATCCGGCTTCTGTACTTGATAAACTAACTGAATGTTGCTTTATAGGTTTCTAAGACTAAGATTATAGTCATATTCGGCTTCCTACGACATTGATCATCATATGAACCGGCTCCGAAGAAAGGGGTCTTACTGCTAAATTATCGATTTTGGGGTTTTGGCAGATTCAGAATGCTGGAATCTTATACTTTAAGATGCCATTTATCCGAGATTAATCGGATGAAATTTGACGAAGTTACGGGGCGATGAACGGAACTACTTTTTCACGGAAGGAATCAGTGCGCTTGCATTTTACTCGCCAAACAACTAAGCTTTCCCGGCAATTACCAAGCTATTTGATATTAGAAATTCAAAAGCAATACACCAAAATGAATATAAATACTTATTTTTGTTTTGTAATAGAAATTTAATAGTTTTTCATTAGTTCAAAAAAAATAATCTGACAAAATATTTATTGCCGAAAACAAGTAAAACATAAAAACATGCGAACTAATAGAAGTAATATACACCTCCCTCGATATATTTCCTCACGAATTTGTGGCTTATATTATTGTATTACTGAAATCCGATAAATTATGCTATTATTTATTACCTTCTTATACATTTGAAATGAAAGACGATACCATTGCTGTGAAAATAATGATGTTATGTAAAGAAGTATTGCTTATTGTAATAGTACAGAACGAAATTATTTTTTATACTATGAATAAATCTTGCATTTGTATTTTGTTTCCTTGATAGCCTCTTTTCTTGGGAAGCTCTTTCTGTGGTCTTTTTATGAAATCTTCTCTGCCTTCTTAGGGTTTGTTACTAACGGTCGAAGTGGCACTAAACCAAACTGATCAAAATGAGCTGTAATGCTCATATAGCGTTTCAGTGTTATTCAACTATCGTTGTTTTTTTTTCGGACGAGTAAAAAATTGAATCTACATCAAATTCATCCGTAATTACTTAACGTATTTTTGTAGAATTGACTTGCACCACGTGAGTCTTTACACAATAGTAGATTTTGAAAATAGTTTGGCTTCCAGCCGTATGTCAGTTTGTGTGTTTTAAATTACCTGACGGGAGTTAATCTGTTAAATTGTTATTTATTTGTTTTCGTGCCAACATTTTCTTATTGTAGATTTAGGCTGACGATGTTGCAACCAACGAAACCGGTACCTAAGAAATTATATATTTTATAAAGGAATAGAGGCATTTTTTCGAGTATATTAATTTATATTTCAAAATAGTAGTTTTGGAAACAACAGGTTTCCATGTTTGTTACCGCAATTGTCGAAATTTCCACAGAGCGGCGCGGCGTGGCTTAATACTGAAAATACGTTCGCGAAAACATAAGTTGTGCCGTTAGAGCAAAAAGATCTTATGAATAAATTATCGATTTTGAGGTATGCTGAAA
Organism: Aphodius sticticus; assembly: GCA_963966075.1. Classification (NCBI taxonomy): domain Eukaryota; kingdom Metazoa; phylum Arthropoda; class Insecta; order Coleoptera; family Scarabaeidae; genus Aphodius; species Aphodius sticticus. The sequence continues at coordinate 6,347,288 of OZ014513.1, forward strand.
TCTTATAATTTGTCCAAAATAAACAGCCGGTGCACACGTGTGCAGCAGCCAGCGCTTGGCTTGACTAACAATCACCCGCTATACATAGGAATAGTGAATCAAGACATAGACTCTATTCTCAGTAAAATGCTTTAATGAACAAAATGAGATTAATTGCGTAATTATTCTATATATCATTTTTGTATAACATGTATAGCTATCAATGTATAGCCGTAGTAATGATATTGAGAGCGAGGGAATTAAAAAAAAACCGTACCAGATTCTTGCAAACTTGTTTACACCCTTTAAGTTTTACATAATCGTAAAACTTAAAAAAGGCCAATCTGTAGATGAGATTCTATATTTTAACCTATGAAAATTCGAACATTTTCGGGTAAGCGGTTTTTAAGAAAAAAAATCGGAAAAGTGAGTGCGAATTTCAAAGAATTACAACTGCAGAAACCGGGTACCTTTTTTCACTTCTCTCGCGCTCACGCTTACACCGAGAGCGAGAATATGTTGAAATTTATACACTTTATATATAAATTACTAAGGAACATAACAAACTGTATTTCATTTCTTTTTGATAAGTAGTTACAGAGTTATGAGCCTTCAAACACTAGACTGAACGCCGGGAAACGCTGTACTTTTTAAAAGCGTGTATCTCGAAAACTTGATTTTAGCAGTAAGACCCCTTTCTTCCGAGCCGGTTACAATTATGATTTTAAAGTAACTCATATGTCCAATACAGAACCGGCCGATACAACTGGCCTGTACCTGGCCTGTACCTACGTGGCCTGGTCACATGACATGATGAACCCTGGATACTATTGGGCCCCTAATGTTTTATTACCTTAAAATGTTTCTCAGAATCACGTTAGATTTCCTAATACGTTACAATACCAACGACTTACAGTTACTAGATAACCTAAACAATCCTATATAATTTCTGGAACTACTTACTCATTTCTTATATAAAATTAAAAATAAAATAAATGAAATTTCGGGCTGTGAAGGGATGGTACATCTAAACTCGTACACAATAGCCTTATTGTGTACGAGGTTATACAATGATTACAGGTTATACAAAAACTGACCTTTAAAAAACCGGCTTTCGAATTCCTAATGTTCAAAAAAACAGTTTTCGAATTTTTGCAGGCGAAATCAATGATATGTATCTACTCTATATAAAAAAATAGCTTCTTAAAAACAAACTAAAATTTGGAAATATATTTAAAAAAATATAAATTCTTCATATTTTAGATACAAAATTAAATATATAATATAATTTAAAGTGGCTACCCTATCTACTATGTCTCTACTATGTTTATTTGATATTTTATAGGTTGTCTCAAATACTGAAATTTTCACATTCAGTCTTCGAACTATTATTGGCATGAATCCAATTGAAGTATAAATATGTATATTGCTGTTTTAGATACCTTTTATATACCAACGAATTATTTATTAGAAAATCCTGGTCATACTAACGCCTAACGTTTAATGCCTCGCGTAAAGTTCAAATCAGGGCTGCGGACTCGGTAAAAAAATTCTCGACTCCGACTCCAGATATTTTTAGTGGACCGACTCCGACTCCGACTCCAGAAAAATTGCATACAAAAATATGTTCGAATAATTACTGTAATAAAAATCTTACATATGTAAATAATCATAAATTTGACGCAGTGACACAACCGAGCAACCTTAAATTTGCTAGGAAAACAAAGGCACTACCAGGAAAAAAGAAACAAATTTTATAAATTAATTTTATATTCTAGTATTGTATCTGAATGTATTAAACATTTGGCTTGTGCATATCCAATTATTCACACACAAATGGTGAAACCATAAGCAAAACAGAAGTTTTATTTGTGCCCACTGTCCAGCGAATTTGTTGGCAAACATATTGAAACTGACAATCTAATTGTAAATAAAAAACGCCCTATAAGATGCAAAAAGGCCTACTGATCGGGCCACAAATAAAAAAGTTATGACCACATAATTATAATACTTATGTAAGTTCTTTCTGTAATTTGTCTACTCAAAATATCTCTGACATCAGAGATTTTTCTCCAGAGAACATACAAATCGGCACTACTTTGTCCATTTAACCGACTTTCTTTCTCTAATAATAACAAAATCACCTATAAAACATAGTGTATAATATAATATAATTTAATATAATTCATTTTAATAAAAATAGAATTAAATGCAAAATACGTTTATAAAATTGTTGTGAGGAACAGAATAGCTCCAATCATCCTGCAAGGATGCCCTGACATAAATTTTAATTATTTTCAAAGCAGCATAATTATGGCTGCAACAGGTCATCTGGATAAATGATTATTACTACATTGAACTACGGCCCTACTTTCTCAATCTCATTTAAAATCTTTTGTTCAAATTACCTTTTTCAAATTTCTGCCGGATTACTTTTGTTAATCGTCTTCGCTTTCGTTTGAACAGTGTGTTTTGTAATTTTATTATTTACATATGTATGTAGGTACTTTGTCAAAGACCTAATGGAATGTTAAGTTTTATTTGTTTAATGTCTACTGAGGCAACGTCTATCTCGCATGTTTTTCTTTTTCTACAAAAATTAAACCTGGACTCGGAGTCGGAGTCGGTACATTTTTTCCGACTCCGACATAAGATACATTGGAAAAAAGGCAAAAGCTTGTCAAAATGACATGGGTCAAAGATTACTCTACCAGGAGATTATTTACATAGACTGTCACTGTGTTTTTCCCGATTTTTGTTTTCTGATTTTATATGTCGTCCTTTCAATCACTGCGAAACTTATAGCCGTTTGAAATACTAACTCAGCAGTATTTTAAACTCCTCTAATTTTTAAAGAGTTGAAAAACAAGTCGATATAAAGCTTTTACTCAGATTTGAATTTACATTCTAAAAAAGTGAATAAAATTTTTAGTTATAGATTTATATGTTTTAATTGTTGTACCAAACTAGTAGACTAGTGGCACACCCGTATATTTATTAAGGTCAGTTTCCATACAAGAAATGAATATGTGCAATATTACTTATTAAATTGCAAAAACCGGTATGAAAACCGATTTTTAAAATGGTGATGGTAAAATTGCCAAATTGGCCACTGTCCTAGTACCACACATTTTACGGAACTACATACTTAACTGGAATCAGACGATGCTCCTCTTAAGAATCTGCTAACCTCAAGAGCATAATTAAATGTCTAAGTGTTTCGTACAACTAACGGAAGAATTGCAGCATCCCCTGCGGAAATACAACCAAGTCCAGCAAAAACCACTACAAGAATGAAGCCAAATAAACTCCTGGTCACCGTAGCCACAATCTAATGACCAATCAACTGTTATCCCACGAGAAATTGGCATATTGATGGCAGAACTCCATTTTCGGACAATTCCACCGACCGGCACGGCGCTCGCGCATTTTTATGTGTTTTAATTAGAGGCCGGCGTGCCTATGCGTACGTATCTATAAACTTTGAAACGTAACAAATGGCCGTAATAATTTACGCTTTGTCTTAGAAGGTTTTCGGTAAACAGGTCAGTGGGACTCCGCATCGCCGTTTCAACCAAATTTTTCATTTAACCATGGTTTAAGGCGTTGCAACATTTGAAGAGAGAAAAGCGCCATGGGTCGATATGAAATATCGGTAACAGAGGTGCCCGGGAATATCAATTATTCGCGGGCATCTCTGCTCGGTAACCTCTCAATTGAGTCATGTATATAAATCACCTGGGGCACACCAATAAACAAGGAGACCGTCGAGGTTCACACCGCTATTTCCTCGTGCTCTCGCGTCAGTGGGTCACGCATTATTTACTTGGAAAAAAGCGCCGGCCGCGACGAGTTATTGAATGAAAGTCGTGAAGGCAATGTGTAAAACTTATTTGCTTTGTAACCCTATAGGCTACCAAACAAATATCGTATTTTGTATATGCGTACCAGGACGGTTTGATTAATAAGTATGGTTATGTACTTATATGGCACGATGCAAATACGAGGTCATTGTGAAAGTAAAGATGATTGTGGAACGAATTACACTGTATTACATTGAAAAAAATACATGTTTGATACATTAACTATCATTTTTGATACGTTTTCTTGTGAGAAGATGACAATGGAATTAGGTTTTAGTACATGAAATAAAAAAAATAGCATTTGAAGACAAGGAATTGATTCTATTAATTTCATTAGTAGTGATTAATGGCGTGTTCTGTATCACCCCCACCGCTACACGCCTGGTATCTGCCGCGCCACCTGCAATCTGTCGGTGGCGACGTTCGGAACTACAACTATTTGGCGCTAACATTTGAATTTAATAAAGAATTAAATATTTTAGTTAGCCGTTTTCTACTTGCAGGGCCATCTGCAATCTGTCGATGTTCAATCTGTTTATAAGGCATCTAGTTTGTGCGATGCAAGCGCCTCTACAGTAGGATGACCAACCGTCCCGATTTGGGCGGGACAGTCCCGAATTTTGAGCACTTGTCCCGCCTGATGAAGCGTCCCGAATTTTGTCCGGATTTTTAAAAATGTTATTCTAATGTCCAGAATTTCCCGTATCTAAGCCGTATCTAAGACAAATGTAGGTAATTGAGATATTTTCTAGCCAATTTTGAAAACATTAGCGTATTTAGTTAAGAGGAATCATTAGAGCTAGTGCGTCCCTATACAAGAAGCATCCATAGTGACCTTAATTTTGTATCAATGATCTTATGTAATACCTCAAATTATAGATAAAGGTGTATTACTTGTTGTAGTAATGTATATGTATTAATTGTTATTGTTATATCCATGCCATGTGATAAAATATGTCTGACTCATGTACTCAAAGAAGTGAAATTTCGATATATGGGATATTGATATTTCTACGCGAAATTTTGTGCACTTATACAGGAAGGTGTAATTGGAAGATATTATGTACTTTTTTTTAGTTGTGTTCTCCGTACAAAAAATTGCAAGGTCATGCAATTTTATATCAGATTCAGTAACTTTTTGTCAAAAACGATCGAAAAGAACAGATCTGGTGTATAGAAACTTCAGTCAGTCAGGATTGACAAATTGTATATTAAATATTGCTGACGGACAACTTACTACTTTGAGCTCCTGATTGAGAAAATGAATGGCATTTTATAGTCATAGAAATGCAACACTTTCACAAAAATAATAAACCATCATATTCAAACGATTTTTAAACGTGTATTGTGTTTGTAAATCAGTCAAACTGGTTTTGATTAATTGTAAATTTCAATCGATATTTATTTGTAATAAAGAAAAATATTATTATCAGATTTCGGCTCAAATGAAACATCATTACTTTATTGTTCATAAAATTTCTTTAAAAATTTAAATTTGAAACTGTGACCTTTAATAATTAACATCACATATTTCTACAGATATTTTTCATTAATCTAAAAATAATCACAATCTGGGTAATAATAGTCAAGAAACAAAAATTTAAGAACATTTCAGAAAAGAAACTCCGTTATTGGAAATCAGTTGGAAGCGAATCACTTTGGTGTAGTTGTCTAGCGGCGAAGACAGTGAAATACAATAAACATATTGCGTGCAATAAGCACAAATAATGCCTTAAAGTTACAAGGTCTTGAAAATTGATAATATTCTGGCGGTGGAGGTGAAACTGTTGGAAGAAAAGATATTTTCCAGGTACATTTCTAATCATTATCTATATCAGTATCATTGGTTAGAAAACTTCTAAAAAATATAAAGAGCAAATGATGAGACATGGGCAGGACATAAACTTTAAATTAAATAGAATTAATAATAATTAAAGCCAAAACCTGGATTTAAACCAGCTAAGTTTTGGTATCCAGAACAATGCACAAATATCTATGCTATCGGGGCCTATGTCATGCTTTTTTAGTGCTTTATAGGGTGAAGTACACATGCAGTCATTGGCACTCCAAATCGTTGGCACCCAAGTAATTCAATGCTAATCAAATACGAGTGTCAACCACTTTTGCGTTTACACTACTTATTTCAATTGGTCATTACGGATTCAATTGCTCATTACGGAATCTCCGTACAATCTTATCAATTGTATTCTTAGAAAAATGTAAAAACAAACTTAAAAAAGAAGAACAAAGACCTATCTTAGAAACCTTATCTCCCGCTAATCCAAAAGCCTTGCAATACTTAAGATAAAAGTATGTTTAAGTTATTGGCAATATGTTAGCGTCCCGATTTGGAGTTTTGAAAAGTTGGTCACCCTACTCTATAGGGGTAGGCGGTAGTATGTCCACGAGGCGTAAATGGTGCAGATTGCTAATAAATGTTACAGTTATCTGTAGTGTATAAGTGGTCCGATCAAATTTACATTATTTATTACAATATTGCATTTGTTAATATTTATTCCTGTATTATTACTGTTGATAACGCAACACTTATTGTGTCCCATTATGATTATTTATACCAGCGGTATGTTATTAGTTCTGACGGATTGGAACAACATAATGCGCCGTGAACTACGTAGGCAGGTATTTCTCCGCTACGGGCGCTTAGATCGTTTTTCAACTCCCCTCCACGGCGCATGCACAGGGCGAACACAAAGTGGATATCCTATGGCATAAAATTGGTAGAACCAATCTAAATTGAATTTCTGTTAAACTATTTATTAGGAAAAACTTTTTTGATTTGATATAAGTGCTGAAATGGATATGGTATAAACCAGGTAAATAATCGAATTAAGCTGTCTGAAGGGTGAGGCAACCAGGACACTCTCCGAGTAAATTCGTTACTCTCACCACAAGAAAAAGAAATACAACACGCTTGCGAGAGGTGAAGGCAGCTTCTATTAATTTGACAGTTCTCAATTTACTGTTATATGGCGTATCCAATTGCAGCGACCCAGCAGGAAGCACGTATACCGAAGTTCAGAGAATTAATTTATCGGTTTTTTGCGCGCCTGACACTGTCCAAAAGAACGAACCTCAAAACACTCAAAGGGAATCGAATGTAAACAGTACACAGATGCCGATGGCATATTATACGTCCACTCTCATTGAGAGATGATTTTCAGGAGTGATGTGCATAAAATTGACACAAGAAAGTTTGCCTGTAAGGACAATGAATAATTTCTTGTTCCACGATAATGATCGAAAAGTCTCCTTTTGATTGAATACTGTAAGGGATTATTGATTGTCATTGCACGTTCTGCAGTTGTTCCGTGGTGTATATTTCTACAGGGTGAGCAAAAATTCACGACTAAAGGCAAGCCGTCAAAACAACATTGTGGGTTAGCCAACAGGCAACTGGGATCATTAGTTTAAAGTTTTATGCGTAATTTGGTACAGTTTATCTCTTCGTTTCGCTAATTGGATCGTTCCACATATTACGAATCACCGAGTAGACAAGCAGTCACACATAACCTAAATGTTTACGGTTCCAGATGACATGGAGACAAGATAATTGCTGATGGATGCACTGATAGAGGAATACAACTGGCTAAGTCGAGAGAGTACACTTGTTAGCATACACAAAAGATCCGCCGTCTGTCTAACAATGAAAGAATGCCTGTATGTGCCCCTGTTAGCTCAAAGGACGTGCCTAAGTCAAAATGGTAAAGCGTATAACTCGTCCCACATATCATTTTCTTTATATAGTACATAAATATCCGCTCGTTCTCATTTTCATTCATTGGTAGTATAATAATTCTTACGATTGCGGTTAAAGCTTATAGTGGGCACGTTCTTTTTGATCTAATTTCTATTATTCCTAAGGCCACGTAATAATTGACGAGTCGATAAAGGATGTATGTATTCATATTTATCGGTAATAGGATGCAAACCTACTTATTATAGTAACAAATATTTTTTATTAAAGTGAATGATAAGTTTGTTATCCATTTTGCTGGTAATTTGGTCCACAGATCTTCACTTTCGATGTAACATCCGGTCTACTGAAATCAGACAAATAAAAAGCTTAATAATTAACAGTTGACCGAAAGATTTGAAATCACATGAGGTGATTTCTAGCACGAATTGCTTACTTATTATGGGAAATTTTATTGCCCTATCGCCACTGATAACCCTAAATCAAACCGTTTGTTTCTATCACGTCTGGTTTAGTTTTATTTGATAGAATTATACATTTTTATATCAAATTGAATTTTTGATCTTCCATTTTGTTCGTCGTATGACGTCGTCAACATAATTTTTTATGGCAACCCCATTTTTTCCTATTTTGTTTTAATAGATCCCTTAATTGTCATCGAGGTAGCATAAAACATGTTTGGCCTTACTTCAGAAAAATTTTTATCAAAAGGAAAATTTTACAGAAATGATAGACGAATTCGAACTCAGAAAATGTACCAAACGCTATGAAAACGTTGAAGTCAAAGGAAAAATAACCACAAACCAACAATTTTATTTCTATCACGTCTACTTCAGAATATATAATTACGTTTTCTTTTTCAAATAAATACTAGGTCACTGAGATCTGACTGTGTCGATTTGTGGCAATTCTGGCTGAATGGAACAAATTTCCTCTCAGAGTTTGACACATCTTCATCCATGCTTGTGCTTGTATATATGCTTAGTGCTTACCATAGTGTTGCAGTCGGTTTGGAAACTGAACACATGCCTGACTCCTGATCCAAAAGTAAAAAAAAATCCGTTCAATGGATTGTGTGTTGTTTTCAAATCATTGGAATATGTCACAACTGTTGTTTGTATTAAGATAAGTCCTCATCGTAATCGCACAACCCGCATAACATACTGGCTGTTCCAATTTTTTTCCGCATTTTCTTAAAGATAAAAAACATAAAGCAGATCCACAATCCCTAAAAAGTTTCATTATGGACGTTAATTTTCTAATTTCTTACAGTTGTTTGAAATGTTAACAAAATCGTGTCTAACTTCTTAAGGATTTGTAAAAAAGCCTTAGACCACATGACGCTTCGTACATAGTATAACATTTACTATCTAAAACAAACAGTAAAAGATTCATGTGGATTTATTTGTTTCTTCATCGTTTGTTCAATTTATATATAGACGTTGGATTGTATGGGTACTTTTGTTATTATTAAAGATAGAAAATCGGTTAAATGGGGAAAGTAGTGCATATTTATGTGCTCTTTCTAAATCTGTTCAGGAAACAGTTGAATTCCAAATGGTCTCCAAGTTATTTTGAAAAAACCAAAAAATGTATTTTTTTAATTATGGTCATAACTTCTTTATTTGTGATCCCATCAAAAAAGCGTTTTGACATTATATAGGCACTTTTTTGTCTACAATTTGATTATGTCAGTTTAAAATTTTTTTCGTCAATGAACCTGTCAGAAACAAGCGAAACTTTTCTTTATCTTATGGACGCCATATTGGTTTTATGCATGTTTGGGTTCAGAATTTTTTTCTGAGTAATTTGATATGCACATACCATATTTAGAACACAATAAGCCGACAAAATTGAAATTTTTTTTTAATATCTGAAAATCGCATGGTGCCATGAAAAGCACATTTGACTGATAGAGAATTTATGTGCCCATAGTCAAGCTACAGTAAAATTTTGGAATGTATTTATTTGTACTAACTACACAACATAAAAAGTAACAACATTTTAACAAACTAAATAATATGTTCGATAAACTCTTCCATGGTAACGAGAATTTCAATTGTAGTAAGTGAGAGGGTCATTTAATTAAACCAGTGTTCTCGTTTTTGTTGTTTATTTTCCAGAAAATTTGTTTTTCTGTTTTTAAAAATTTTTCTAGAAAATAAACAACAAAAACGAGAACACTGGTTTAATTAAATAACCCTCTCACTTATTAAAACTAAGTAATGTTTTCAAAAATCTCGCCATTTTCGTGGAGGCACTTTTCACAGCATGCGATTTTCAGAAATTCTCGAAGTGGACAATCTTCAGTCAATTCTATTATCTTATTGTATGCAAAACATGACATGTGGCATACCAAATTACTCAGAAGGAAATGATGAATCCAAACATGTATAAAACCAATATGGGGGCCATAAGAAAAACAAAGGTTTCGTTTGTTTCTGACGAATTCATAGGCAAAAAAATTGTAAACTGACATAATCAAATTGTAGACAAAAAGGTGTCTTTATAGTGTCAAAACGCTTTTTTGGTTGGATCACAAATAAGGAAGTTATGACCATAATTAAAAAATGACACTTTTTTGTTTTTTTTTTTTCAAAATAGCTTGGGAAACGTTTGGAATTCAAATGTTTTCTGAATAGATTATGAAGGAGCACAAATATGCACTACTTTGTGCATTTAACCGACTTTCTATCTCTAATAATAACAAAAGTAACCATACAATCCAACGTCCCGTGAGACACATGTATATATTTATATTATTTTTAGTTATTAATTCTTCTTATGGGAGCTAGCCTACCCTAAGCGAGGTCTACCCTGGTTTCAATTTCGAACCCAAAATAAGAGAAGTGAATGGGCGTTTTGTGGCTTAGTTTTCAAGATTTCATATTAATACAAATTTTAAGAGTTTCTCTAAGGTTTTAACTCATTAACCTATTGTTTTCCCCAAAAACCTTGTGAAAAGTTACGAGCACACCTTCATGTTCAACGCACAGGAATCTATCGACAACGCGTATTTTCTTTCTATACACAAAATCCATTTACTCTATATAGTGATCAATATTTTCCAAATCTTCAATTTACCTTTCCTCGAAAATTTTCTGATATAAGGCCATAAAATTTGTATGCTACCACTAAGTCTATTAAAGGACCTCTATAAAACAACAAGAAAAATAAGGGATATAGTAAGAAAATGTATTTTTTGATCATTAAAAATTGACGTCTCTGAGGATTCTGAAAATAATAAACAGTTTTAACTTTCATGACTGCATTTTATCTTTTTGCTATGTAGCTGATAGCAAAGTTTATGCAACGTTGTGGCGTGATGAAAAAGATTTACTAACGTTTTTACAAGTCTACTAACTAACATCAGCATGCAGAAAGTTCTTTTTTGTTGATGCACAGTGTTATTATATATCGTAAGTTCCAAAACTGTGTATTCTATTTTGTTTGATATCCTCCTTTTCGTGTTGTTGGAGCAGTTCTGTTTCTCTTTTACAGCAATAACTCTTCAGTTTAATGTTTGGATACTTTTAGACATACACTAATAAAAAATGTCACTTCCCAAATTTATACCAACCACGAACGAGTCCAACAAGGATCACTGCTGACCTGATTGCCTTTTACCTCATGCGCTCGCCAAACTGGGTTACAATCAATAAATTACAGCGGAGAGGCTGGACGCTTGGCCGATAACAAAGGACCTATACTCATCATTTTTCTTTCGGGCGCGAAATTTACATTCGCGGCACCTATTATTTTTTGCGCGAGGCGCCGAACCCTTGTTACCGGACAACAAAGAAGGACTTCTGGACGTCAAAAGTTATGAACGTCCTCTCTCGCCGGCAACAAACACAGCGTACGGATAATTGGGGAGCTCACGAGCGAGCTCGTGACTCCAGCAGGCCTCTGGTGGTCCGAACAGTCTTAGTTACTAACACAGTGCTCCACATCGTATGTACGCTATATAGGTACTAAGTCGGCGTCATTTACATAAGTGAATGCGCTCGCCGGGTGCTCCTCCCACATAAAGACCTTTGTTTTATCGGGATAATCAGGTGCCTACAAACCGCTCGCCCGGGACACCACCATTGCTGATCCTCCGCTGTTTTAGGCGCACGGAGATAATTTATGGCCACTGCGTGGATTCTGCGTTAGTAAATAACAAGCACTGCTCGGCGGCTTTAAATTGAAAATTAAACGTTTTGTATCGATGAGTTGACCTTTACTGCTTGAGAGTTACCCAACGACTTTGCTACCATTGCCATCATTAAGGACTTGGTTTATGTTTTGAGAATCGTTTGAGTTTATGTTAACACAACTTATTGTTAATTGGAAAACTTGGAAAATAATAATAGAAACAGAATATCGGAAGAACACTAACAACTTAAAGCAACAGCAGTAATTCCATACATCCCAGGTTTATAAGATAAAATAAAGAGAATCACGAAAGATCACTGCTGACAAAAACTAAACCGTACGACGAACAACAAAGAACTGAAAACTGTGTGTACAACCTACATTGTGAATGTGGAAGATTCTCCATAGGAGAAACAAAGGAACCACTGCTAACTCGTTAGAAAAGGTGAAATAGATAAATCACGGATTGCGGACCACGTTTCACTATGGCGAAAATACCCGAAAAGCTGGCCAAAACCTTATATAATGAAAATCCTGCAATTGTCAAATATCCACGTCAGTTACAAGGTACCAATGCATATGTGGAACACAAAAAAACTTGATTTCTAGTTGAAACTAGTTCGTAGTCGACTTGTTGCGCTGTAGAATCATTCTTTACTGAAACTACAATAATTCAATACTTCAAGTGCAATTTTATTTGTATTCATGGTCATGTTAATAATTTTTTTACAATGAATATTCTTCCTGGAGGTTTGTAAAGTGTTAATGCATTTTAATAATGATAAAAAACATAAGACATTTCGTTATAATTTAAATTGGAAAATAGCTGGTTCGTATTTTTAATATTCGTTGCGTTTATTTGACTTTAAGTAGTGGAAAAGTTACATATTCCACTCAATCCTGCCTAATGGTGCATAATGGTGCTAAAGGTACTACCTATCTGGTACAGATAGGTAGTACCTTTAGCTTTAAGATAGTATGAAAATGTCATCCGACTTCATCCGATTTGATATGAAATGAAATATATATTTCTATTCAGTTGCAAACTAAATACATCGTACCCGGAGACTGTACCATTTTTTTTTCAAATCGAAAATGGCGGAGTCAATATGGCGACCAAAAACCAGCGAATGCATGCGAAACTTGCCTCCTGTCATACCTCAAGCTCCGTGATTCCAAATATGTCATATTTAAACAATTCAAAATGGCGGATTAAATATGACGACCAAAAATGTGCAAGTTATGGATTTGCATGAAAGTTATTTCTTTTCATATTTTAAGCTTCCTGATTCCAAATCTCATGTCAGATTTTGTAAATTGGGAATGGCGGATTCAATATGGCGGACCCAAAGTCAAAATATGTTCAGATTCAGATGAAACTTTTTTTTTCTGCGACATTTGAGGATCTGTAATTCCAAATCTGTTGTCAGTATTTTAAAATTCAAAATGGCTGATATAATATTGCAAACAAAAGTCTAGAAACTCTCGGATTTTCAAACTTATCTCATGTGCTATTTAAGCTGTCGATTTTAAATCTGATGTCAAATTTTCAATAGAATTCATAGGCTGATAAATCGAATTGAATTTACTTTTATAAGCATTTGAAAAAACACACAATAGTACTTGCTTGTGTGAAAACGATTCATAAACGGCAACAATATACAGGATGATTCTGCACATTCACATGTTTTCAACAATCAATACACATATAATTTTAAGCTCTTTTTCATGTTCATATACGCCCCAACAAGAGTCTTGTAATATTTGAGAAAATAAGTTTTCTGCAAATCGAACAATTTCGGTCGCCATATAGATTCCGCCAGATTGAATTTGAAAATTCTGATATAAGATTGAGAATCAGGAGACTTGTGATATTACAGGAAATAAGTTTTATGCAAACCGGATATAATTTTACATTTTCAGTCGCCATGCTGATTCCGCCATTCTGAGTTTCGAACAACTGATGTCAGATTTGGAATCAAAAGTCTTGTAATATAACAGGATATAAGTTTCATACAATTCGGAAATTGTTTACATTTTCGGTCGCCATATTCACTCTGCCATTTTGAATTTCAAAAATCTGTTATCAGATTAGGAATGAGGAGTATAGCAATATCACAGGAAATGAGTTTCATGCAAATCGGAGATCCGCCATTTTGAATTTTGAAAAGCTGATATCACATTTGGAATCAGAGACCCCAAAAACCTCTTATGAGCATGTTTAACACATGTTTCAAAAGCCCAAGCTTATTACGCTTTGGACCAATAGCTATAGGATGCAATGGAACGAAGCTTCCATTGTAACTAAGGAAAATCAAACAAGGAGAAGACTCAAAGAAGCCTACATTGCACTAGAAAGACAACCAACCAGCCAACCTAGCCTAGAAATAAAACCAGTCTGGCTCCCCCTTCTGCGGAAATCGATACAGAGAAGGCAACCCACCACAGAAACCAAGGTAGAACAACAAGAAGCATCAGATGAGGGGGACATCAACAACCTATATGTCGACCCGCAACCATCAACTAGCCATTGCTAGGATACTGGGAGAAAGACACACGCGTTTCTAATAAAACGCATCGTTTTTTTAAATAATGCACCTCTTCCCAGAAGACCAGTAAAATGACCAGAAGACGGCTGTAGAGAAACAGCCGAAACGTAGTAATAAAAAAACACATCAGATGGAAATAGCTCAAATAAATAACCAAAACAACTTTGTGTATGTGTTTATTTATGCTCAGTAGGTACTAGGATGATTTGGCTGACCTCTGATGATTGTTTCTTTGACCTTGCATTGGAACCACTGATGTCATATATTTACTTTGTCCTAAACAAGAAGCACTTGCACTTCACTCACTGTGCTCTGCTTTTTACACATTTCACTGGTTCAATAGTTCGAGGATTATTCTCAGTAGATTCTGGTTGTCCAGTAGTTGCAGGGCCTCGTTGACGTTGACGTGATGGCTTAGGCGAGATTCTTGCTTAGCGGCGAATCTTTTTATCTCTTGGATGACTTGTGGGATACCAAGATCACGATCACATATTCCTTAATACTTTATTTTGCTAAGTCTGGATTCCTTGTATAGGTATTGGCTTTTTTTCTCGCGCAACCCCAAAGCTGGATGACAACTGAGATGTTCTTTCCAAAAGCCAGTACAGTTCTCTGTATTTGAGGCAGATGACAACCCACATTTTTCACCAGACTGTACTCTCTAAAACTCCTACTCTTCTCCTAGATCTTCCTTCCGAAAGGCGCAAAGGCTACCATTCCGCGAGCATGAGTCTGTTAAGCTAAGTACTCGCATTAACTGCTTAATAGACTTTCACGCCGCGCGGATTTACACCGTCCGCGGTGCACTTTGTTCTAGAATGCCATCGCAATCACTGCATACAGTAAGATCGTTTATTTGTTGGTAGTAGCATCCGAGTTACTACCCATTGTTTCACAATTATATTTACACGCTTTACAATTTATATTTACCCGGTACAGATTTCACTGGATGCTGTGGTGTTCATCTGTGCGATTGCCTCACCTAAGTCAATGCTGAGGGTTACAGTAGGCAAATGAAGTAATTGGAGGTTGCTAAACTTGAAGTAAAATAAATAGGTGGAACTAATTTTATCGCAGGTGACCCTTGGGCATCTCTTGTGGCTTCAGAAAAATTACTTTTGTAGGTTCGTATAAGTAAGTGAACACAGCTCATACTTTGGTCATACTTTAGGAGCTTCTAACGCTGAGCTATAGCAAATGGATATAGCCCTATTTGGACATAGACCCCACATGTTGTTCTGTCATCCTCTACTTGTTGTATATTGCATGTTTTCTGGCTGTGCCCGTTCTGTTACATGTTTGATCATCATTCGTTTGAACAACAAATTGGGTATTGTTTTCCATTTACCTTCAATTTGCAAAACGTGTTTTCAGTGAAAATTTTAAATATGATTGATTGTAATCTTTAGATCAAAATATCCTGTGTTACACTTAAAAATGTACCTAGTAAGTGGTTTTATTGTAGATTTTTTGTTTAAAGATACTTTTTAAATTAATTATAATGTTCCAAATCGCAGCTTACAAAAACCTTGTTAAAAATTAATACACATTATTTTGAAATGACAACTCCTTATTTTTCTTACTGATTTTGATAGATCTTCTAATTGCCTTAGGTAAAATAATAAAAGTAATAATTTTATAGGCGCAATTATTGCAAATTTATTCCTGCTGTAATCTACAAACTTATATTTTGTGAAAATTCGTCGAGGCTGTGAACTAAAGAAAAATACACTTTGGGTTATGTGTCGACGTACTTCAACGTACTTCATAATGACTTTTCTCTCTTCACCGTAGAATTGCGTAATAGGTTTGAAACGTCAAATTGCAATTCAATCTTTTCTGGAATTGTCCGTAGTTTTATCATATAAAAAATACCAATATTTATACTTTCGTTAGAATTGTACCCGAAAGAAAATATGTTACAGTCAAATAACCAATGGTCAATGGTAAACATATTTTTCTTTTGCTTCTCCTGTAAAATTTACCTAGTGTTTACCTAGTTCAATTTATAAGTTATTTGAAAAATCTGAAGAAATTGGGAATTATTAAAAAAAAGTCAGTATTTGCGATAACCAATAAAATTCCGAAAAACTTAGATAGAGCTATTATTAAATGAACTGAAAACAATAAAACCAAGTTGATAGCAGTGGGAGACTATCACCGATATATCTACTTTTCTTTTACTCGTTCACAGGACTTTTTATGTTTTTTTTAACACGCAGAAATGGAGGTAATATGAACCTTTTCAGTTCGCATTCGTATTTAACGCAAAGAAATCTATCTTAAACGCATTCACACACATGTTCACATTCCGATTGGCAGGCATACGATATAACCGAACTCAAATCCCTTCAATTTTGAGCTCAATTTCCATTGCGGTTTATTTTCTTCTAGGAATCCTTATACATAAGTATTGCCTTGTGATGTGACTAATTACACTGTGTTGAAATATACTTTTTACGAGACATAGTCTAAGTTGTTGAGCTGGCAGAACTGAACATAATGGCATATATGAAATTTTCCAAACACCTCCAAAATCTCGATTTTTTTCAAAAAAGCTGTTATTTGGTACTTGCATGTGTATAAAAATGCAGAACTCCGTCATTTTCCATTCGATTTACAAAATAAAAAATGCCATTGAAAGAGAGAACATAGACCATTAGAAGGATGTACTGTTCGGTCAGTTCCAATAAAAAGTCGAAAAGTTATGGATGTTCAAATTCAGAAGTTTCCCATTATTTTCAGATTTTCTGAACTTTAACGACTGTTTGATGACCTGTTATAATCCATAATATTTTATTTCTATTTTTTTAATTTCAAGCCCATTTAATAGTGCGCTTAACACGTATTTGTTTATTAGAATCGGTTGAAATTTGACTGAGTTATCGATGTTTAATCACCGTCAGCTCAACAATCTACACATTATTCTACATACTAAAATATCATATATCTAATATCTAGAATATAATGGAAACATCTACTAGGCTTCTTGTCATCTCGATAAGAAGCTCTATGGTTATATAGTCCTCTAACTAATTGAGTCAATTAAGCGAAATATGCCTTTGAAACACAGCAATGGATCAACATCAAGGAACAAAACGGTTTGGCCAAACCCACATGCACGTACTCGCACGTTAATACGTCGTCTTAAAAAATAGCTTCATTATTTCCCAACCGTTATCAAGCGGTTGCATCACGCGACCAGACGCGACGGGCATGAAAAAAAAATCGCCGCGTACAAGCCGGCAATTCGAGATTACATGGCGACGAGGATGCGTACGGAAAAAGTACGCAAAAGCGTCGATAGAGGCGCCGCGAATCATACCGAAGATAATGATAATAAATAAGCGTGGTCGCGAGCGATTTGTAAAAATTAGATTTGAGATTATCTCTGGCATGTGGATGGAGGTAGGCCTCCACGATGGGTAGGTACTATTTCGCGATGCTGCGCCATGCGTACGCGCTTATTAAGTCCACCGTCGTCATTAAGACGCATTTTAATTGCGCGACCGCGCGCGGTGGTGTCTTGTCCTGAGGGTGATTTTGCCCGCCATGGTATAATTGCGACTATATATCTTAGTTGGAGCTTGAAATGCGCCACTTAGGAGAAGTAAAAATGATGACGATGCGTATATGCTTGACATTTTTACTTACGCTGTGTATAAATGAATAACCATTACGTGCAAAGTACAAACTTTTAAGGCATATAGGAAGGTCATGCACATATTGATATTGATAAGGAGAAATGCGATTACTTCTGCAATAAATGACGTTAACTGAAAAGAGGTTTCATACAAAACTTATTTGATTGTGCAGTATGGGTACTTTTATTACTACTAGAGATAGAAAGTTAGTTAAACGGACAAAGTGGTGCAGAGTTCCTTATGTTTTAAGAGATATTTTGAAAATACAGAAAACGTATTTTTTTTTAAATATGGGTTTATATATTTTTGTATTTGCTGTATTCAAATTGTTGTATTAAAAATTTCAAACTGACAGTTTAATAGTAAATAAAAGCTGCCTCTAAGGTGTCAAGCATCCTGATCAAGCTACAAATAAAAGAGCTACGGCCAAATTAATAAAAAATGTTTCTTTAATATCATTGTTTCAATTTGCAATCGTGACATATATAGACATAGATAGAAATAAAAAATATAATGCATAAATAATCATTGATTAATTATCGGACGTCTAAATGCACAATCATCATGGACATGTACTGTCTTTGAAGTCGACGGAAAAACAGCTTATATTTTTAACAATACTTGTTTATTTAAAGCATTTAAATAATATTTTTATTGTGATGTATGTATATATGATGTAGGATTTGCATTAAACTTATTTCCCGTAATATTTGAAGATTGCTAATTAAAAATGTCATGTCAGATTTTTAAAATAAATTCAAAATGGCGGATTATACATGATTAGTCAAAACACCTTAGTAATTCTTTAACCGTAAAGAATTTCAAAGAAAAATTCAAACAAAGGTTTTTTGGTTTTAAACAAGCTATATATTTTCAATATACGGATGTTCATTTTATTCTGAAAATTTGGTAAACTTTTCTTTTTCTAATAGAACACACTGTATATCTAAAAAAAAAATAAATTCTAAGTGTTTGTAAGAATAATTTTTTTTTATAAAATGCATCATCTTTGAGTTATGAGCAATTAACCGATCATTAATAAAATTAACGGATAAAAAAATAAAAAAATCAAGAAAAAATAACTATGAAATAGCATAATAAATTTAATATTCAAGCTGGCAAATTAAATAAATGTGTATGTATGTGGGAAAATATTTTTAATTTGAAGTCCAGGAATTTTGATTAATTGCTTTTAACTAAAAGATGACAGTAAAGTATTTAAAAGAAAAATGATTTCTATAAAAAAATTAATCCTAGAATTACAAAATGTATGTTACCAAATTTCCAGAATAAACAATAGTTTGTTTAAACACAAATTTTTTTCTCAGTTGGAGAAGTATTTAGGTTTCGGTAATTTCGTCTATTTTTGATTAATTGATCATAACTCAAAAATAAGGCATTTTATAAAAAAATCATATAAAAGATACTTGAATTAATCTTAGAATTAAAAAATGTAAAGTTATACAGAATGTTCTATTTGAAAAAGGGAAGGTTGCGAGATATCCAGAATAAAATGAACACCCTGTATAATAAAAATATATTTAAACGATAGTTTAAAACAAAACAACTTTTACTTGAAAATTTTTTTGAAATTGTTTACAGTTGAAAAATTATTTAGGTGTTTTGACTAACCCTATGCATATATGGCGATATGATAGAGCATGATATAGAGTTTGATGATTATAATATATTAATAGTAATAAATTTCCTCTTCTACGGTGGTAGTCGGTCCGGAAGTCACGTGGTAGTAAAATTCTAAATTTTCACCAGTTACATACTTGTGGACTGGATATTTATATTGATTATTTTGGCGTACCTTAACAACGATTTGAACGCAAATTGCGAAGTTGGCGAATATTTACGACTGATATCAGTAGAATCTGAGTAGAAACGCGTAGCATGAGCGAGCAAAAAGGCACTGTTCTGGACTTGTTTATTTCGCCCAAGCATTCTCTTTAGGTCTATTCGATAGAAAAAATAATAGTGAACATTTTGGCTATTTCAGTTAAAAATTGACAATTTTGGACTTTTTTCGAACTCATTGATTCAAATAGTGTTTAGAAAACCATAGATACTTGAATCGTTACGGGCACAGGTCATTTTATTGTACAAACAACGAATGTCGCAAGTAAAACTTGCAAAAAAAGTGAAGAATTCGCGTTGTTGTGTTCAAACTAAATACTTTTAAGCGCTTTCAAAAACTAGAATGTATGCGAACCTACCAAAAGGTGACAGCAAACTTAAGAAAAACGACTGATAAACCGAATTGCTCTCCGTGATAGACACAAATCAGCAAAGACAATTTCTGCCGAACTGCAAGCTCAACACGGAATGGATATTTGTGTGCGTACAGTTAGCAGACGGTTGGTGTCCACAAATTTATTGGTCAGGAAACTACGGCATACGCCCTCTCCCACATAAAAACATAGGAGCAGTGCATTCAGTGGGCAAGAAAATATCAAACTTGTCAATCATAAATATCTAGCTATTATGGTGGTTTAATGAAAATTAAGTGAATCTTTTGTATTTGAGTCTCCTGATGTCTCGCCATTGAGAATTTGTGGCATATTTTGAAAGAAAAGGTTCGGCTACAACATCACTCATGTAAAGAAGCAATCAAACAAACCGTTCTTCATGAATGGAAGTCGATTTATTCGGAAATTTGTTGCGTTAAATATAAGTATCGTCAATAAAACACAGATTGCAAAATGCATTTTATTTTAGTTTAATTACCTTTTATGCAACACCAATTACGTTACCCTGCCTATAACATATAGCCGAGATAGAAGGAAAAACCTATTGGAATCTGGACTACATAAAAAGTAACAGACATTTCGAAAGACAGCCTTTACCTGTTATCTAGTACACCAAACCAATATTTGAGATCTAAACACCGATAACATCGATTGTAATATACCCAATAGTGTTCTCAAACGTAAAAAAATAGTTCCACAATATCCTTAATCTTCCCAACTTTACATGCACATCCGACATTGCTACATTCAAAGTAAATAAAACCGAATCGAAGTCGTCTCCGAAGCTTCAAACGCGTCTCATTAATATTCACCTTTAGTCTTTATTGCAGTTTAAACATCGAAGCAAACTCAAATATTTGTATAAATTTGAATAAATCAGAGAAACGAGCAAGTATGAACACCGAGATGGCAGTTATATTGAACTATCAATATTTGTGCATTTTCCACGAACATGGGCAAGCTAATGCGTTTAAAATACGTGTCTTAATTATAAATAGAAAGACATTCACCTACGAAAAGGTAAACTGATACCCTTGGTGGGTCTACGAAAGATGGCGATGGTATCTGATGTACCGACAAACTGTCTCTTAGCGGCTGCTGACGTCTGGTTAACAAATTAGTGGTATTTCAATGTGGATATTTGTTATTTGAAGCCATGGAACGAGTCCAACTAGAAACAGGTAGTCGGAAAGATTAACTGCCTGATTTAAATTGGTTAGGTCATTATTTGTATAGGGAATTTGAATGACTTGATACTTCTAGGTTCATGGATATACTTTGATTTGTGATTACTTTTAGTTTTTATGGAATAAGGGTTTTTATTTTTTCGTAATAGGGTTTTCTCGCGGGATAGAGAAAAAAACCAAAGAACATGTGGTCTTCAGAAGAAAAAAGAAAATTATAAAATATGATTATAAACTATAAAATCAAATTATAAAATATGATACTCTTTCACGCTATCAATAGCTTGGGTAGCGGAAAGGACTAATTCGTGTCTCTCTGCTTTTGACGTTTTTCTAGATCTTAACTTCAATATGCCAACGTCACCACATTGCAATGTTTCTGAATACACAAGAAATGCTTTAAATTGTTTTAATACATGACGAAAATCTGTCCTTGGCTTCCTTCATTTCCTTCACAAAATTGAAGACGATGGGCGCAAAAATACCCAAAGTTTACAATTAAAGTCGAGACCAGTATTCTTCTAAAATCAATATTTGTTGCGGAATGTTAGATGACCATAGTACTGTATTATTTTAACGAAACATTCAACGCACAAAGGCTTTGCAAAATAATTATGTTTATTAGTGGACACACTAAATTAGTGGACAAACCGAACGGACAAACCCGTTCGACAAAACTAAACAATAAATTACATTCGGGCAGCTAAATCATTCTGCGCTTGATAAAATATACTATTGGCTACAAATCTATAGTAAACAGTTGTGTAAACAGCGATAAACTTTTGAGTTTGTGTCCAAAACACTAAGTAATGCTGTATATATAATCTACGAGATTGGTTGACGATAAAATAAATATTCATAATTCATAAACGCGAGTAGTTATAGAGAATTTTAAACATTCTCAATAAAGTAAGTACCTTGCTGAATTTTATCCATTTCACATAACCTCAGCCACTTCTGACAGAACGTTGTAAAATAGACATTAACAAAGACAAATAATTGCATGTTCTGCCTTGGTTTGATAAAACATTGACATGGTAGTTTTCTTCATGATATACAGTAATAGTTCTCTAATGCCCTTCATGATTCGGATTGTAGTTTGAAAGGTATTAAGGCATTTATTCCAGTCAGAACAATAAATAATTATGTGATATCAAAATGCATAGTTTTGAGCGTCTAGATTGATTATATCAACCACAGTGCGTGTGGTTGAAATGTTAAATGTGTAGAAATTTTTTTGTAGTGAATTCAAAGATCTAGAAATTTCCTACTAACGCTCATTGTCCTTTCATCACTGGAAGTAAAGAAGTTGTTAAAAATTTCAATTCGGTCATCTTTGACCGTGAATAACTTGCGACGAAAACACGATATCGATTCGGACTTTTTGCAAGTTATTTGTAATGCCTAACCAAAGATGTATACAATAATCCAGCTGGGTTTAAATTTTATCGAAGTAAAATCCTTACTTGACTGGGCTATATATGGATAACTATGATTATTGTGACATCCAAAATAACGTAACGATATCCAAGAACGAATCCGCAACTCCAAGAAAACAATTAATTCCAAGTAACCCGACTTAACATATTAATTATAACAATTTGCATTGTCACCGTTTAAATGTTTCCACACCAAATGGCGCTTGGAGTTTAATTTCATAAACAATAATAATATAATTGCGTAAGAAATGACAGAGCATCAATCTACATAACTATACTAAGAAGCGTTACCTCATACCGAGTTCTAACAATTACAATGTCCTCTTTTTTTTACTCTAGATACTTTTAGGTACATTACAGCAGTTTGTAACCAATAAAGTCCACAGAGCGTACGACATCTACTATCTATACTTCCGCAAATCGTGCAGAATATATATAATGCAGAATATAGGAAACAATAGAATTTATGAATTGATAAATGCATGGTAATGTTATTTACTCTCGTCTGGCGAAAGAATGCAGACCACAATGGCCTATTGGTTATGTAAAGTAGATGGCGCCCGCGTTAGTTGTGCAACCTTGCACAAGTGATTTTTACTGCCGACATTTTATATAGGACATTGCCGAAGAATTTATATAGAAACTTAATATCAGTTGTGCACTAGTCATATTTTATTGATCGTAAAGAAGACTTGAGGCGTCAGAGTTCCATTTAAGCAACTTATGGATGCCTGTCGTCTATTTTATTTGTAGAAAAGTTTTCTGCTATAATTATTTCTTATTACAGATGCATGAAATTTTATACTGCTCGTAACTCAGAAAGCAGAGCTGAATTAGGATATATATTATACCTATTTAATATCATTTATTGCGTTTTAATGTACTATATTGAAAGTAATAAAATTATAATCAATTTGTGTATAATACTAAAATTGCAGGTAGTTGACTAATAACAACTTTACAGAAAATTACAAAGCAAAATACAATTTTTTTCTGTGTTAAAAAAAATTAGATAAAAGAAAAACAGGGCGACAAAAAGGTAAAACAAATAAATGAAAATTGATTATTATGTATATTTAAAAAAACATAAAGTTGTCAGAATGTTTCATTTCAGTTTTATTCTAAAAAAAAAATTCGTCGTCTTTTCTTCAATACGCACAAAATTCCGCTGATATGCACACTGATATTGTGCTGATGTATTAATAATAACGTTTTGCTACAACAAATGGCAACAAACGAGCCAAACTCGCAATTTTCATTCATTTCATTATCACAATTATTATCAGTAATACCTATTATTTATAATTCAGTTTTGTTTTTTACTTTATCATACGTAGTATGTAAAGTATTGTAATCGTGCCAAAAAAAATGTTGAGATTTTAGCGGAAATGTGTGTTTTTGCGTCCCTTGATCATTTTTGACTACTAAAGGTATCGGGACGAAACTTCATATTTAAAAGTTTCATGACCAAACTTAGAGCTGAACAGCTTTCTGTTGAAAAGGGTCCAAAGGAACTGGAGTTTAGTCTTAGATTTTTTTATGTCAGATATGTCAGATATTTTGATTCTAATGACAGTAGGTAGGGTCAAACGCTGATATTTTGAGAATACCTACTGTCAATATAATCAAAATATCTGTCTAGTTCTAGTAGTTTTATTTTAATGCAGACATGGCCAATCTCGATCAAATAGAATCCCATGCAGCTAAACTATTAATTTTATGTATGGTATGATCGAGACATGTGCCTGGCCACATCAGATATTATTAATATTAAATCGATTTGAGATTATTTTTTTCTAGAATTTTCACAATGAAACAAATATGTATGTATTTTGTGTATTTAATCACATTCAACATTTAAAAGCAGAATGACTTAAGGGTTTTTGCTTGTTTTTCAACCTTTACATCAATTTGTCCTTTATATCTATAGCTAATTCCTGTGAAATTTAAGATCGTGAATTCATATTAACATGTACCCCAAGGGACTTAAAGTTGAGATTAAGGGTGATTTAATAATATAAGATAAATAATAGAAACGCTTTTTTAATTAGATTTACTACAATAAATTTACATACCACATATTAACTTAAGACCCAGTTCTACCTCTCCTAAAACGCGTTTGCAAATAAAAGCGTTATTTATTGTTCAAAGTTTATGAAATTTTTTATGTAACTTCTTAGATAAATAACGAGTTGGGCTGGATGAAAAAAAAAATTTGTTAACGATAAAAATCAATTTTACTTCTTCATCTTTGGTTTTTTTCAAATATAAAACATTTAGCCCAACTCATGATACAAAAATAGATTTTTTATTTAAGTACAATTTTAATCTAAACATTATAATTGCGATAACAAAGCGTAATTGCCAGAAATGTATGAAATTTGCCTATATTACGGGCCCGGTGTAGACAGCAGACGTTAGGAGTTTTAAACACCGCCTATAACTACGCCACGCCTACTGCTATTTTTAGCTTAGACTGTTCACAAGTTATGACCGTAGCGTATATTGAATCGGGAGAACAGAGTTCTCGCATTTCACATTTATACGCATGGCTTACAAATTTAACACACGATAAAAGTCATATACTGTATGATATTATACTTAGTGTAGTTATACCTGCTAGGTGTTAGGTACATTTGTTTAATAATGGGTAGAAGTCGTGGCAAAATACCAAAACATCCGCGTCTGTCCTTTAGACGAATTAGTAAAAGACGACTACGTACCACCTAAGTTAAAATATATGCATAGATAATCTAAAAGAACAATATTGTAATTATTTAATTACAAATGAGACAAAGAGACCAGAAGAGGACTCAAATGAACATTTTATTCAAAATGTCGGTTTTATGGACAGGAAGAGACAATTAGCAGTGACGAACTTGGGTCGGCTCTAATGGATATTAGTTCAGCGACTGTATTGGGCAGTATTACAGCGGGAATTGGATATAGCCAATGCCAGAATTTGTTTTCATTCATGAATCTTGCATTCATGGCGCCCAAAACGTTTGTAAAATATAGCGAACTTGTAGGTGACAAAATATTTGGGATTTATATAAATGGTTTGGGGCACTTTGGACTATGTACTATGAGTTTACTTTATCATACGTACTATGTAGAGTATTGTAATCGTGCCAAACAAAATTTTTGAGGTTTTAGCGGAAATGTCTTTTTGGACCCCTTGAACATTTTTGACCCAAGTAAAAAAAAATTCTGTGTATGTGTGTGTGCTTTTTTTGTGGCGACGATTCCGGAGAAACTACTAAGGTATCGGGACGAAACTTCATATTTAGAAGTTTCATAACCAAACTTAGAGCTGAAAAGCTTTCTGTTGAAAAGGATCCAAAGAAACTGGAGGTTTAGTCTTATAGCATTTTTGAAAGATTTTGCAAATAAGCCGCCATTTCTGGAAATTTGTCGAAATAGTTAAATAATAAATTAAAGTACAGGAAATTCTGAACAATTCATAACTATGGCATTTTTTGGTAAAATGAATAGTTTAGCTGCATGAGCAAATTCTATTTTATCGAGATCGCTGCATTAAAACTAGTTAGCCAGGATTTGTCAGATATTGTGATTCTAATGACAGTAGGTAGTGTCAAACGCTGATGTTTTGACAATACCTACTGTGAATATAATCAAAATATCCGTCTAGTTCCAGTAGTTTTATTTTAATGCAGACATGGCCGATCTCGATCAAATAGAATCTCATGCAGCTGAACTATTAATTTTATATATGGTATTATAAAGTAGGTTTTTTTTTTATTTTTGTCTTCGTGTGTCACTGCCGTGCGTTGGTTCGATATCCAGCATGTTTATAGATGTATTGGGTCCTCATTGCTCGATTTTAATTAATTCCTTTCTAAATTGAAGTCCATAATTCACCGATGAGTTATCATGAGTTAATACATTTTTGTCAATTTACTATACAGTATGTATGTCACCCTGTTAAAAAGATTAAATATTATAATAGCAAGCGCGCTCTCTCTAACTTAAATCAATATATTTTCTTTTACCGCCTGGCGGCCGCCAGCCAGCTGTATGCAGTCCGGGATGCATATGCGACCGTGATGAGTGAGAACACTAATACATTGTAACTTGAGCGAAAGCGAAAGCGCCGACGTGCGGCGACAAACTGGCTGAGTACTTCCCCTTCGAATGTACTCGCATCGACTATGCTCCGCCTTTGCCTGCTTCCTCTAAACCCCCCAACTTCCCCTTATCATAACATTGTGGCCTGGTTGACGTTGGTGGGGGCCAGGCAGACCACTCCCAGCAAAAGAAAACATCGCAACGAAATATTTCGTTTGGAAGTTGCGATGTTTTTAAAACGGAGCCTTAATAGAAACAAAATAATCAATTAACTTTTGAGTCTTGATATCAGAGCATTTCACATATTTTCAAGATTAATTTGTCAAAATAATCTATAATCCTAGCTACATGAATATCCCGGCCAACAATGAACAAAACCTAAATAAAACCTGAATCTGAAGTTTGAGCCTAGTTTTTGAGAAAAACAGCCAAAACCTGCAAAAAATTCAAAAATGTGTTTTGGTCCTCAAAAACTAGACACAATCTGGAATTTCTGCTTTCCGATTCAGATTGTACGGGAAAAATCATACCAGAAACAATAGTCACTTGTCCGATGTTGTTCTTTGTTGATCAGGATTAGTATAACCTGATAAAACTCCTCAAAACCCATAACATGTTTTGAGAGTAAATATGAAACATAGTACTTTTCATCTTGAATATGGCTATGGACTTTTTAGAGCAGTCAAAACTTGTTATAATGAATCACTTTTTATCGAGAAATTAAAATTTAATTCCATTATACGTATAGGTAGTATAATATAATATTACACTGTATATATGATTTCCAGTATATTTATTTCATGGTGTAAATTACATAAATTGAATTCGTCCAAGGTCACAGACTTTGAAATGGGCACGTATTATTATCTGCATGAAATGAATCCGAAGTAATGATACAATAATCCAAATAGGTGTAACTGCAGCAGTTATGTTGTCACGCTATAGATCGCATTACATCATTTGAACTATTTAATCTGATTGCCCAGGTGTAAAGACAATGATTACAGGCACGCACTGCGCGTTTTCCGCCTCATTTCATTTGTTTTTCTGCGTCTAGACGACTCCTGTTGAAGATTTTCTTTTGAGGCAACCGCACTAATTGCCACTGCGGTACACGTACATTATATTCCCCTCTGGAATAAAGACATTATCCTAAAATATAGTGATCTAGGTAATTACTTAATCCACGAGACCGTTAATCATTCAATTATTATTAACTGCTTAAACGTGGTATTAACTTTCACGTTATACTTAATACAATGGAGCGGGTATTTAATGATGAAAAAGGTTATGCATTGCATATTTATCGATTAAACTAAATGTTGTGTAATTCCATTGTTATTATTTATTATGGTTGAGTTGATGATACTGCTATCGGTTGCAAAAGTATGTGTTTGAAGGCTAGTAACTCTGAGCGCGAGAGAAGTAAAACAAGGTACCCGATTTTTGCGGTTTTAAAATACTTCTCGACTTTCCGATTTTTTTTCTCCTAAACCACTGACCAAAAAACCGTAAATTTTTGTACAGGTTACAGTTAGACTCTCTTCTATAGATTGGTGTTTTTATTTTCTTGATTTCTTATGCAATAAAGTATGTGAGCGAGCTTTTTATGGACGCGGATATCTCAGAAACGAACAATAGCAGGACAACGCAATTATCACGTAAACAATCCTTATTTATTGTGATACTCATCCATTGATGTATAATAACTTAAAAGTTATTTGTGAATTTTAAATAGGGAAAATAATGTGTTCGATGCGGGCGCGCAGGTTTGTTCCCCACGGGGAAAGGGGATAAAGCGCGCGAGACGGTGTGACGCTTCGCGCGACGATTTCAAACGAACAACACTGTATTCAATATTTTTGTCGGTTTTCGTTCGGTTTTATTTTTTAAAATAGCATAAGTGATTTTTATTTATTTCTGGAATTGTATACATATTCTGTTTTGTGATTTATTATTATTTCACAACATTATTTCTGCCAAAAATCAGTAGTTGATGTTTCAATTGCGACAATTATTTGTCCTAAACTTTGAACGAATTGTGCAGTTTCAGAAGAACCACCAACATTAGAACAATATTGCGGAAACTTCTTTATCATTATCGGTACTGTTGTCGTTGCAGTCTAATAAGTCATCATCTACTTCATGCTAGTTGATATTATAATTGTTTCTACAATTGAGTCAAAAATATGATCAATATCAATGTATTCGTTTTGATTTTCAAAACCAAAAATTGTGTTGCAAAATTGCAACACAATTTTGCCATATCACTTTTGAGACAGAACTTTGTTACATAAATTTAACATATCTTTAATTTCAAATGTATTGTAGCTTTTTGCAACTTTATTTTGTACATATGCCCAGATTAATTCAATTTCAATGGGCTACAGGTAACCACAATATTTTTACTTCATTGCTTCCGATTTATATAATTCCGATAAAATTAATAGAAGTACCTTCTCTTGATGGTGATTTTTTGACAGATACAACTGCTGTGCTTTAGTTATTTGAGAAAGGAATTTCTGACATTGATAATTAATTGTTTTACTTCCTTGGAATAATACTTTAGCATTCTTGCTCAATACTTTCAAAACACGTACGCACGAACCGCAGTTACTCAATAAACTTTATTCAATGAATATTTATGTATTTATGTTATCCTGATTTTACCCAAAATCATATTATTGGGGCCTGAAAAAAAATATTTGGTTTTGTTATTTTATTTGTTTATGCTTATATTTGATTGCTGCTGTTGATTCAAAAGGCGTTAAAAACAAACAAAAAACTTACAGCTCTTCGTTGTACACTTGCAACCTATTCTTTCATTAAACAAAGAGTCCACCATTTCTAACCTTCCACTTCAATGCTGGTTACAATAATAAATATGTACGATGTTTCTTTTATTTCTAAGTACGGGCCTGTGATACATGCTGTAGTCGACATCAAATCCGAGCCGATGACGACTGCGTTGAACGACGTGACGTACCTGCGCACTGTACCAAAATTATATCGAATATTTATGTCGCTTTATAAAATAAATGAACATCTGAAATGTGTTTCTATTTCAATAGTCTCATTAAACAAAATTCTGCGATTGTTTCCGTACCTGCCTCGTTATCGTGATAATACTCGTTGCCGAGATATCCGCTTCCATGAAAATCTTGTTTATAGCCTTTATTGCAAGGAAAATTTGTAAAATACTAAAGCCAATTGTAGACAAGATCTTAAGTTATACTCTGTGTAAATCTGAATTTGTTTGGGCAAGCGGTTTAGCAGAAAAAAATTTGGAAAGGCGAGCGTTTATTAAAAAGTGCTAAAATCGGGTACTTTTTTACACTTCTCTCGCGCTTCTACCCAAACGTAGGGGCAGAAAATTTTGATAGTCAATCATGTTATGTAGAAATGATTCAGGACTATAATACGCTCTATTTCAATTTTTTTTGTTCAGTCGTTGCAGAGTTACGAACCTCCAAACACAGGGATCAATACTTTTGCAACCGATACTAGGTGGCAGCATGTAAGTCTATCGTCAGAATTTCTAAAAGACGGCGCAGAGGGGTTGAGGTGACGTCCTTAAAAAGAGTATCTTAGGCACATGTTACTAGAGATTTAATTTTGTCGACTGAAACCACGATACTACAATTACTATTCCCGAGTACACAGCAGAAAGTCGCGATTGCTGATTTACAGACTGAGCAAGGTCGGTAAATCTTCGTACTTACTTATCGCCGCTCACAATTAACGTCTATTTAATTAATTATATTAATATATACGCGCACATAGTCCGATAGACGCCTAACATGCAGGAACTGTTCGACAAGCCCCCAACAGTAGAAAACGACCGACCTATTTCCACGCCTATGAGAGATGTTGTTACACCTGAAGCTTGCCGATTTCACTGAATCTGTAAAGGATACTTTACACACACATACAAACCAAGCAAAAATGTTTGGTGTCAATGTTGCGGTACAGAACCGTTTACACGATTGCAGTCACGATAAAACATTTAGTTTTATATGCCCGGCACAGTGGGCGATTTTGTACTTTAAGGTGATAAAAATTATTTTTGTTGTTGTATGTGAAACTTAAAATCCTCTTTAGATAGGCGGAAAATAGTGATACACATCTGAGAGAGTTGAAACATATGTATTCTACAATACTGTGAGTACCTATGATAAAAATGCATTTACAATTTCCGGAAAAAGAAAAAAAATTGAGTCCCTTTGGAGTGGGTTTCGAGGATTTTTTAGATATAAATTTAGTTCTAGAGTTCTGAAACATGGTGAATATATTAATATTGCACCTGCAATTTATTAAAGAACAAAAAAGTACTATTGTAGTACAGTAAAACACGCCACTATAAGGGAAATAATGCCAATAAAGTTCACCTCTTGGAATTCGGCGCGGAAAGTAGTTGGTTTCAATATTCTTACCCTTAAAATATGCGCACCCTCAAAATTCACCCCTAACATGCACGTTTAGGGCTTTTTGCATTTTAGCGCATCACGGACACGGATTTGAAAAATGAACGTATGTAAAACATAATTCTTATAAAATTCTACACCAAAAATTATTTACCACTTTTCCTTATACAGGGTGTCTCAACAGTACGATCTCGGAATTTCAATTTTGAATTCCTCACAAAATTTTACGACAATAAAAAGTATTATTATCTACCCTAAACTTTATACTTTTTGATTTATTGGCATTTTTATGGAAAAACAGCAATCTAAGAAAAATTGTACATCTCAATACCTGTTTTTAATTTTATTGCGCACCCTTAGATTTTGATTAAGTAAGAAGCGTTCTATTAGCGTGATTACTTACCATATCCAAATGTGTACAGAGTTGTCATAATCAGCAACAAAATATAACAAACAGTTTTTCATAAGTTAAGTTTTTGAAATGGAACACTATGTATCTAATTAATTTTTTGAATTCTACCAATCGTTCTGTATAAAAAAAGTAGTAGCATACACTAGTGCTAAAATAAGCAATTGCAGAGCACATCTGGATTTTAATATTATAATTTGAAAAAACATTTTTCTTATATCCTATAGGCTATGAAAAACTGTGCTAGACTGTGCTAGAGTTATTAAGGTATCTGTCAGTGGTGGTGATATTGTTAGGTTTGCATAATTTTTGGAAATAAGGAAGAACTAAGTAACATGGTGTGGGTTCTTGGCGACTGCAACAAAAATGTGTTCTGCACAAAAAAGTACCAAAAAGCACACACTAGTGCTAAAATAAACCGTTACAGAAACAATTTTTCTTCATAAAAATTTACATAAAATTACCGTTATAAATTTCTATTTCTTGAAAAACAATATTAAGTATTTTTCATTATGGAAAAATAAATGTACAGTGCTTGATAATGAGTTGCGTTATGCATTGCTTTTATTTTAAGATAAGTAAAACAACACCTGGTCTTTAACAACAACTTTATATCAGCTTTATACCTTAATAATAAAATTAAAAGCAGGTATTTAGATATACAGTTTTTCATAGCTGCTGTTTTCCATAAAAATGCCAATAAATCAAAAAGTATAATGTTTAGGGTAGGTAATGTTATTTTTCATTGTCGTAAAATTTTGCGAGGAATTAAAAATTGTGCCGAAATATAGGTTGTTCTATTTAAAAAAAAATGGTAGGTACTACCTTATGGAGCACTCTGTATACACGCTAATAATTTTAAAATGTGCGCCTCGGCGTTCTGTATTTATGAGTGAAATAAGTTTTAAAATATCTTCATTAACAGAGGCACAATCTTCCGAGATCGCGCTGTTGAGGCACCCTGTACATTGTGGCGCTTGTAGTTTGGGAACCACTGTATTTAGGAAAATGTGAAAATTACCCTTTTTTTGTTCAAAATGCTATAAGGATTAATTTTGTACAGAAGCAAAGATTACGAAATTGTGACCGTTTTGTGGTAAAATTCAAGAAATTGCGACCGTGCACGTTAGGGTCGCTTTTAGGGGTTGGCACTCTAATCAAATTTGCGAACATCATATTGAAAACCAACACTCGCTGCATCAGATAAAATAAGGGCAATTATGAATTATTTCCCTATTACCCCATTTTCGTCAAATTAAAGAAATTATTTGGTAGTTTTTGACCGGGTTAGGAATGAGAAACAAAGTTTGTTATAAAATTCTGAAACCATGTCCATTAGATACATAATTTTATAACTATATGTAACCAAATACACGTAAAATGTTAAACGTAAAACATCAAATTCTAAACACTTTAATTATAATTGTCTTGATTTCCTAATATGCCAGAAGTCCTATGGTATCAGTCGGGTGTGGAATTATTGAATAGATATTTTAAAATTAAACATCTTTTGTTTGAAAAAAAAAATATTACCCCATCATCTAGTTTACGAAACTATATGTCAGATCATGGAGAAAGCTCATTTTTTACCGTTCCCTGTCCACTGATGTGCTAACTGTGACAGATTTATAACTTTTTTTCATACAAAAATGAATTCCACACACAACCTAGGTTGTAGTTTCAAATTCCAACCCCGAAGGCAGTTATGTTCCTATATATTCCGGAAATCAAAACTGTTAAATGCGACAGGTAGTCTTATGTTATGGCTATTTCTTTCCTCTATGACAACAATTAACAACAACCGATAAGCGACTTTACCGGCTGACACAATAATTTCACATTTTACACTTGCATTATTTTTTGCAAACTTTTGCATTGTTCTGGACAGATATAGTCTGCAGTAAAATTAGTTTCTAATTAATACACTTTTGTTACCAATGGCATTTATTAATTTCCAACATCAGAAGTGGGTTACAATTATACAGTACTATACTTTAGAAGAAGACTTTACAAGATAAATTTAAGCAGGTTTTACTTTGTCTCCAGGTAATGACAGACGTATGAATAACATTCAAAACACGCAATCCATTATGGAACGCCTTCATGCCGGTCGCAATGTCCGATAATTGCATAAATACCTCACCATTATAGGTAACACATTACGGATACTTGTAAACCTGTCCGCAAAGGTCGTTACACATGTAACTGAAATACCACAACCGACTCGAGTTGTATCCGAGTTTTTACGTCTCGATGCCGATTAATAAAGATGGAGCGTTATGACATTTGAACTGTAAACAATCGCGTGTATAAATTCCGCACTGTATCATTAATCAAACGAAACCGAATCGTTCGCAGTCGGCGCAAAAAAAAAAACGCAAGACCGGGCAGGTATGTATATAATAATAATACGTAATGTCATGCCCCGTCTGCCTAACCAATAGCGGAACATTAATTTTCACCGTTGATTTATCATCGGAATCGCAACCGTGGACTGTTTTACTGTTGACCCCTGACCTTCCGCACGCCTATGACTGTTATACCCACCTACAGGTAGCTTCGGTCTGTCTATCATAACTTTACTGCTCTGTGGACGACGCTGATGACAAATTTGTCGTCCGGTACAGAATTAACGTCATCATACGGTTATTGATTGGCTTCCACTGTACGCATTATTTTATTAAGTCTATCCGTGAAGGTTCTATAAAGTGGTGAGACGTCATACATCCACAGATCATCATAGATCGTTTTTGTTTCCGTAGAATCGAATGCCGAAAGCAGACATTGAAAGTAAAGTAGTTTTAGAGAAAATGCAAAAAAAGCTCAATTTACTGTATCTTATTCTAATGATTCTTCAGTTGTGTGTCCAGTGTTTTTTTGGTCATGACTAAAAAAATAATTTTGGCAAAATAGAAGCAGCCAAAGAAATTTTATTAGAAAAACATAATTTAATTAAAAGAACAGTAACTGTAATTTAATTTTCTTGGCAAACTAAGAATTGATGTCTTGGTGACGTCATTAATGATTGCATTATCTCAATAGACCCCATGGTCTGATGATGCTGTTAATTTAGCAAAAATAAGGTATATGGAATATCTATAAATTATTATTAATATCTATACAGTGAGCGCGTGAAGAAACATGAGTGGAAACATGAGAAAATTTCTGTTTGTTATTTTGCATAATCCTCGAACGCGATAATTTCTAATTATTAAAATACACATTTCTGTGGAAAACTTAATGTCCGACCGTCAATTGTTACTGAGTTATGACGTCAACGACACATTTTACTTTATCATACGCAGTATAACAATTTGATGGAATTTTCATGACCAAACTTGTCAAAAGGAACTCGATGTTTACTCTTAGCATTTTTCATAGATTTTGCCATTTCTGTAATTTTGTGAAAATAGTTAAATAATAAATTAAAGTAGAGGAAATGTGTTTGGACAATAGCTACTATCAATAGAATTAAAATATCTGTCAAATCGTGGCTAGCTAGTTTTATTTTAATGCAGAGACCACCGATCTCGCTCGAATAGAATCTCATACTGCTAAACTATTAATTTTATATATATAGTATGATAAAGTCATGTGCCTGGCCACATAAGATTTTTTTAAATGGCAACCCCATTGTTTTCTTACCGATTTTGGTAGATCATTTAATTGTCTAAATGATATCGGAAATATGTTATGGCCTTATATAAGAAAATTTTCGAGAAAAAACAATTAAAAATTGTAAAATATTAAATTAAATTGTAAAGTGCGGTTTGGGTAAATTTAATTGCCCTGAAAACGAATCTGGACTCCAAAATGTTCTATCGCGCAACGTTTGCGAAAAAAGTGGAGTCATAGTGCAACAAAAACGCTATTTTGGTAATATTTAAACATTTATACCAACCGCAACCAATTGTCGTAGAAGCTTAAAAATAATCTCATAGTAATCCTTAATGTTTGCACTTTTACCTGAAATCCCAAAAGATTGTTCCCAAATGTTTTTGAAGCATTTACAGCGATTGTTTAAGTTGGGCGCGGACGGCTCCATAAAATAAACTTCAAAAAACGCAATAACCTGACGTGATATGCAACTTTTTAGCTCAGATTTGCATTCAGCGGAAATAACTTAAACACTTTCCATAGACAAACAAAAGTTATCGATATTACCCTACATTTGAACAGTCTTTTTCTCGACTTTTTCTCTTAAGACAATTAACAAATGTATCAATATCCGTACAAAAATATGGGGTTACCATTTAAAGAAAAGTGTTGATGACGTCATAACTCGAAAACAATTGAAGGTCGGAAATTAAATTTGATGTACATATGTATATTTTGATAATTAAAAATCGACGTGTCCGTGAATTTTTTCAAATAGCAAACCGTTTCAGAAAGCGTGGCATTAAAACAACAGTATTAAACCAAAAAGTTTGGCACAACTAAAAAAAATCTAATTTCTATTATAATATTTCGCCCCGAAACAATTATATATCATTGAACAAACTCAAATTAGAAATCTTGTAACCCTGGTTGGAGCCCACATAGCTATATTATTTTTTTTAAAAACAAATTCTTTTAATTTTTTTTTCTTTCTGATTAAACCATATTTCTTTCACACACAAATGTATATATGTACTTCATGTTGTTTGTATCGTACCTGAACGGTGTTTTCTTTCTATGCATCTGTCTCTTTCGTAGTTGTAGCTTCACTTAGCTTCATAATTATTTGCTCTTCACCTTTACAGTCATTTAGCTGAGGGCTTGTTGTCGATAAACTAAGTAATATTAAATCAATTAATTAATGTAATTAATTAATATGTTTACTCATAAAAAGTCACTCGTTCAGAAAACCAGTAACAAAAAGGTTGTCATAAATGTATAAAACGTATTTCTGAAAAGGTTTCTTATGAAAAAGAATGTTTGGACCAATTCAATTTGATTTAATATTTGATATTTTTCCCAAAAGCCGGAAATTTTTAAAACTCCTAGGGGCAGGAGTCCAGTAAAACTCCAACAGCGGGACGTCTAGTCACATTATCCATAACATAACATCACTGGGAAGCCATTTACATCAGAAATTGTAAATTAGCACTATATATTAGACAGTGAAAATCTTTAGATTCTAACGCCAGTTAAAATAATCAAACGAAATTGGCTGCAATTTATCTTTGTCGTTGCCATCAATAACTTGAAGGGAAATGGAGTTTCGCAAACACATTCCAAGTGCGTACTAATTGGAATGGGCCATGCTTAAGCGTGGCGACGCGTCAGCCGTAATGGTAATTTCACCAACGCACCGCAGCGCCACCTATCTCGTCTCTAATGGCTGGCCACAATTAAAGTTATTACATCGCAATTTGTAGGTGGTAATAACGAGATATACGGGCCCGAAATTATTATAACTGGCAGTGGTGTGAGACTCAGGAACGTCTCTCCATAAATACGCCGAGGCATCTCATTATTTTTAATATACTGCCCGGTTATTTTTGTGTTTTAGACGCCGGGGTGTAGATGTTTGCTACGTACGTAGGTATGTAACCTACGTTATCGCTCGAACATCCAATTATCGCGCGAAGGCGAACGCAGCACAGTTCTGGCCACGCACAGGACAAGGGCAGGCGTTAGGGCCAATTATCTGGCCACCATTAGGCCACTCACGTGCATTGTTACTATAATTATCGTTTGTTGGGACAACAACGTGTTGTGAATAGTGAATAGCGACCAATTACTCTTTCTTTACTTGAGCTACCTGAGACATCTACTCAATTTATATTCTGGCAATGACTT
The DNA here is from genome assembly GCA_963966075.1 of Aphodius sticticus. NCBI lineage: Eukaryota > Metazoa > Arthropoda > Insecta > Coleoptera > Scarabaeidae > Aphodius > Aphodius sticticus. Next base: position 6,384,762 of record OZ014513.1, read on the forward strand.
CACTTCGTTACTGTTGTGTAACATCACAAAAAAATGAAACCAAAAAAATATTTTAAAGAGCCATAACTCAGAAACTAAGCAATTTTGCATATAAATAAATTAGCCTTAATTGTCTTAAAATCTCTAGGTTCTTAGGATTAAATCATAAAAAATCAAGAAAGTGATTTTTTTTGCGGAGAATTCAGCGATGCATGAGACGACGAACCCACGAAAACGATCAATTTTATTAATATTAAAGATCCACGGCCCACTAGTTCGTCGCGGCCGGCGGCGCCAGGAAGGAGACGTGAAACGCGTCTCTGCCGTTCCCCGGATGCATATTTATGCTGTCGCTTTGTTTTGCTTTTCGCCAACAAAAAGCCTAGGACGGTCTATAAATTAATTTGCGTACTCCTCACAATCGTTATGTATTTGCAGGAAGTAACACTGGAACCAATCAACTGAGTTGGTGTAAAAAAGTCTACAAAATAAAACCAAAATTCTTTGTTGTAAAATATCGTGATTCTAGATATGATAACAACTAAAGGGTGCATAGAATTTTTTTTAATAATTCCTCGCTTTTTGTTGATCGGACGACAAGGAGTTTAATTACGAACTTGCTAGATCTTTTAATTCTCTAAGAAACATTCTATAATCGTTTAACTACGAGTTTTTTCAAGTTATTTACGTACTGGGTAACCTCGGCTACGTCCAAGTATTTGAAAACATGACCGAGCATCATATTTTATAATAAGAAACACAATAGCATGCAGTTAAAATTTGATAATTTCCGATTTCTGAAGGACAGAAAGCTAAGAGTTTCTTATGTAATACCCTTCTTGCTTTTTTGGCTGAACACAAACGGTAACAAACACAAACACGTACATGCTAAAAACGTAAGAAAATTATATGCTTACGGCTATTAGTTTCGAATTTTAGATGAACGTTAATATTTACTTGGCTTGAAACATTTTCTTTCATTTAAGGATTCTTTTACTCACACTCCAAGAATATTGCAATATGAGAGTTATTGGTTTGAATAAGCATACAATTTGTAAACCTATTCCCTACTCTTTTTAGAAACTAAAACAGCTGCTTTAGTGGCAAGCTTGTTTAAAGCTTTCTTAAACTGGGAGTCGAGTTCAAACTTCAGGTCAGTTATTACGATGCAAGATTTCCTGCTAACTATCGAACAATTATGCTTAATCCCAAATAACTATGCTTATTCTGTAGAGAATTCTTATTCTAAATTTCAGAATACAAACCTTTGTTTTTAATTTCACAACATGGATTCTCTACAAGTGTGGAATAATTACTTCGGATTCACGTAGCTTAGTCATAATAGCTTAGTTGTTGGCAAAAAATTTAGTAACTGCTCTGAAGGTACAGACAGTATTTTTTTATTAATCCAATATGAGCATCTTGAACGAATAATATCTATACTCATTTCAAGTAAATATTTTCTCAGATAATCAAGCATATGATATTTTGACTTTAAGATGGGCGTTTATCCATATACCAGTTACATGCAAAACACGGGCGCATAAAAAGCAGATCGGAGTCGAAACTATTGCACTCATGTGTAAAAGTAAGGTACTGTTGGAATGTGTAAGCATAGGGCATTGTTCCGGGATAAATATAAAATTCAACCGCGCTTGCTTTAATCATGAACTTAATTAGACAAAATAATCTAATTTTTGACACAACATACTGGTTGATTTAATATGCTTTCATAGTGATCAAGCCAATAGCATTAATCCCGGAACAGGAGCTAATTTATGGGTGACATTTTAAGACATAGCTCTTTAAAATTGATCCAGCCGTTGTCAAGTTGATCTGCTTTTTATGCAATTGTGTCGAATTACTACGAACTGTCACCGCGGACCTCTGTAAAGAAGGTTTTTGTAATTAAGTCTACAGACCGAGACAAGGGAGAAGAGTAGCAATAGCTCAATAACTAAGAGTTGACAACAACTACAGTAACTGCCTATTGGCAAAGGGCAGACATCGGCTGAACAAATTAAGTAAGTATGTTTGTTTATACACAAAGATTTGAGTACAACGGTTCACCGTAAGATGGAACCACATCCTGGGCGTACTACAGAGTCAAGGCCGACATCGATCTCACTAACATAAACGCCCCTCTGAATAATCTTCCTTTAGTCTCAACTCGAAAAAATATCTTTTTGCGGCTATAGCAAACTAAGTATTTACTTGGATGGAAGCACATTGCTCTGAGTGAAGATTTGTTTTTCTGTTTGTTGTTTTCAAATCTACACTACACCTTTTCCTGCTGTTATTCAGAAAGTAGCAACTGATATTGATCTATGCCGAATTATTTTCAGAAAGTAGCAATTGATATTCATCTATTCCGATTTAGTATCAGAAAGTAGCAGTTGTTATTAATCTATTTCAGAAAGTAGCAAATGTAATACAGAATTCTCCAGAATTTTTTTAGGAACTTCTCTATACAGTGGGTCGCATACAGATCGAATGGATGTCACATTACAGAATGACAAAGCGTATTTTTATATCATGTACGCTAAACAGAGACACATAGTTAAAATATACACAGTTATTTGATATTTAATTTGTAAAAATTTTTACTTAAAATTGAGAACTTAATTAAGCACAGAAAAAAAACATTATTTCAAAACGTCAAATTGTACATTATTTTATGTACATACATACATACATACGTACATAGATTAATACATACATAGACCTAAAATCATGTCAGGAAATAACTGTTGCTAACAATATATTTATAATTTCCTCAGAAATTGTCGAAATAAAATATTAATACAGTTATAATTATTTAAATTTACTGAATATCATCTGTCAATTTCTGAATTTCAAATGACATATTCTGAATATCAACTGCTACTTTCTGATACTAAATCGGAATAGATGAATATCATGTGTTGCTTTCTGAACATCAGTTGCTACTTTCTGAATAACAGCAGGAAAAGGTGTAGTAACGGATACTACTTTTGGAAAAATTCCGAAGAAATGCAGTATCGAAAGCGGTCAATATTCGATTATATTCGCTTGTAAATTTTCAGGACTTGGAAGGTGACACTCTGTATACTTGAATGTATGCTATTCAAACTTGTACGAAAAAAAAATCAAATTTGTTGTTGCGGAGTAAAAGATTTAGAAATTTAATTCTAACTTTCACTCTCGCCAGATCATAGGAAGGAAGGTATTTCAAAAGATTGAAAAAATTGTGTATGTGACATTATCACGTTTCTTATTGGTTTCCCGACAGTGAAGGTTAGATTGAAAATCGTCTTCTAGTTACTTTTAAGCACGACAGTGCGAGTGTGAGTTAATTTATAGCCATTTAAATATAATGTAAACAGCATTGTCGTACCATTGTACAGAAAAGTCAAAGTAGTAGTCGTGAAATTTGATGTGGTAATGATGTAAAAGGGCGTTTTCAGCAAACGAATAATAGTGCAGGATTGTTGATCTTGTTTGTTTCTAGAAATGCCGGTAGAATTTATTTGTTTGCATTGGGCAAAGGAAACATTACACGATATAGTAGGAAGAGAAACAGAGCATTGACATAAATTGCTTGTTTCCATAAAGTAATGGTAATTTCAATGGATGCGTAGGGATTCCATTTTGCTCTCAATGTAGGTACTATCTTTCGAGTCCGAGAAGGTAGAATGACGTTTAAATGAATAAAATATGATATTGCGTTATTTAGAGATATAAGTACGAATAAATTACAACTTGTAATAAATCCATGTCACCAGTGTTCATAACTATGTAGTTTCATTAAACGCACATAACCCTCATCTCCACTAAATTTAGACAGAATAAAGAAAAGGGTATTTACTGTTATATTAATTTTCAACAATTTATTTAAGTAAGAAAATTTCTTAGAAGTGCTGAATTCGAGTTGGCCAACATCAATGTGTACGTACAAAGAGAATTGATTATAGAAACTGACTACACCATAGAAAACTATATTAGGCACGTTTCGTAATAGTTGCACTATAAAGCGATTTGTAGCCTGCCTATATACATCTATACACCACGGCCGGCGCTACCAATAAAACCGCTACAAAATAGATTCTGCTCCATCGCTGGCGCTTCCAGCATCATAGGAAGAAAAAAAGTTAATGGCTATACCATCGAAGCTGATTTATGGTTTTCCAATAGCACTATGTACATAGGATAAATTAATTATTGACGCTCGATTTTTGGGTGGTCTCGCAATTATTACCGCTGCGTAGATGCGTTAGAGAATCCTTTGTAAAAGTGCGTGTATGCATTTCTAGAGAATAGATTTTTAATAGAAACTAACTAGCGTGTTGATTAGATATTATAACGTAGATTGCGGCCGCTTTTTCGGCCGTGTTGTTGTCGGTAGAGCCATTGGAAAGTTTAGTCTTGATATCTGATAAACAACGAACAACTCTATAATGTAGGTATATACATATTACCAGGAATTGGTAATAAAAGCAACGAATATATGTAGATAGGCGCCAAGTTATTTATTTCAAAGATAAAGATTCAATCGTGAAAGTGTGCTTGTACGCTATATACGTTCATTTTTTATTAGATTTCATGCGTGAGTCTATAGTTGGTTTTCCGAAGTAGTCGTGATAAAAATTATTACCACAGAATATCACAGATAAATTGGGTAATTAATCCACACAATTACGGTTCACTACCTGCATTGTTGTTATTCGTGAGAATTTTGAAAAATTTGATAAATTACTTTAGTTAGTTTTGAGGAATAAAATGCTATGATTTCTATTCATGTGCTATTGCGCTATCACTTGTCTTCTCTACTAACCAAATACTATTACATGTAATTTCCGTCATGATCACAAATTATCTCTAACCTCTAATCTAAACACCATAACTGATTATGGTTTCTTTTGTGAATCCTATAATTTAGAAACAAAATTTGTTTCTTATTTGAATGTCTAATGTCTATCCAATGATAGCCCAATGACCTGAATCTGTTTTGAAATACCACCCCCGCGTGCAGTTATTACTACTTCCGGTATGTTCCGAAAGTCAAACCTGTTAAATACATCAGATAGGATTATGTAATGTCAATTATTTTCCTAAACCTCTATCGACACACGTCATAACTACCGATGAGCTATTCCCGCTGACTCTAAAAAAACTTAAGCAAATATGACATATGACTATCATCTACGTGGTGATATAACCAGGTAAGTAAGCGTAGAAGAAAATTTTGCAAAATTTACTTCTTTCTAGTTTTTGCAAAAAAGTATGTTTCCTTAAATTTACAAATTTACAACAAAATGTATTTATGTATCACAGTCTCACCTTCAGATAATACAACCATATTAAAGTTTACACCAACAACATTCACAATAAGTTAATAACAAATAAATTGTTCAATACAACTATCGAGAAATTCAGAAAATAAAAATTATCTGAATTCTCCATGGTAACAATCTGATATGCTTCAAATTATTAGGCCCCAAAGATATCAAAATATAAGAAAAATTAAAGAAATCAATCTAGGACTACTATTCATTGAAAAGGTTTTTCATAATTATTTATTAGAATTTTCCAAAAACCTTAAATCTGATTTTTCAAACAAACTTTTCTATAAACATACCCTTAGTAAGACTTCTTGATATTTCCAATGATACATTATATACCATTATGTGTTCCACATTTTAAACCACATAAAAACTAAAATGGAAAGGGATTGCTGACTCAGATTCTGTCTGTGAATTCATAGATCTTCAGGTATTTTTTACTTATAACAATTAATTTATTTTTTCATATTTAGTAAAACGTTTTTTTTTCTAAACTTAACTCTATTTTTTCTACAGCTTTAACTATCCACATTTAATATATTGTTCTGTTAATTTGTAATTATTAGTTGTTAAATATGTATTACTTTTAAAAATGTTGTTATAAAATTAAATTAAATATTAATCCTTCTGTTGCAAACTATACTACAATAACATAACAATTTTATAACCCGTTACATTCTTTTAATAACTACCGGATGTCTACCGGATGCACAAAATATTTGGGTAATTCAAGTTTTATATAGGAAATGGAACATTACCAATTTGACAATTTTTTTTTCAAATCTGTGTGCTCTTCTTTTCAGTTTTGGGCTCTCATGATTCGTGCGCCTGGAGCAGTTTGCTGCAACTTCTCCACGGTAGCTATTAGAGCCTCAATCCCGACCATTATACTGATTCTGGAATTTCGAGATTATAGATTTTGTAATCCGGGATCCATGAAAAAAGCGAGTATTACCGAATTAAAACACCTGAGACGCCAAAAGTTGCCAAATCACGTCAGTAAGAAACGCCTACAATATACTTGATTGGACGATAACGTTTTCAAATTTTATCTTATAAGTAGAAAACCAAAATTGTCGGATTAAAATGGAAGGGGTGTCAAAGTTCGCGTATGTTTGTTTGCATATTTTATTTTAAATAAAACAATTATTATTTACAAAAGGAAAACTATAGGCATAATGAGCTCAAGACCCAGTTCCACCCCTCCAAAAACTAGTTTTTCAAATAAAGGCGTTATTTATTGTTCAAAATTGATAAAATTCAATAATTTTTGTCAGGCGAAATATGAATTTTACTTCGTCTACTACGTCTTTCATTTTTGTCAACTCGCATTACAACAATAATAATAACATAGTAAAAATAACTGAAAAATAAGGGGACATGCGCTTTTTCTAATGTCTGAAACTTACCTGGATTTAGATGATGTTATAATGTTATATACTTAGGTTTAAAACATTTGGATTTCGCTTCATGTGCGAACGAAGTAGTTGTGATGGAAATGATCACTAGATATGTTTCGGTCACACAGAAATTAGAACTTTTATGAATTCTGAAAATTACAGTAGTTGGGATGGAAATTATAACCAGATATGCAAAGATAATTTAAGGGAATTGATCCTGAAAATTACAGCTCCCTACCTGCTCTAGGTTAGTCAGAGGGGGCGCGCAAAGTCGGAACTTATAAACATAGATCACGCAACTCTCTCATCGGTGATCGACACAATACGTAATATCCCCGTCGGTCGGGCTCTGACCCCAACAGGCCGACATTCCGGTCGATTGCATAAAAGCCGTCTCGGATATTCAATACATATTGAAATTTTTGCGATTACAACCTAGTTAGTTTGCGGTTCGTCCGTCGCTTCATACAGTGCTGGCCGGCGATACAGGCGACAATATCCACACCGCGCGTACGACCGACGACTTGAGTCGACGAGGGATCCTGGCCTTGTCATTTTTATTTATCTTCCACCTGTCACCGGGCTGAGAGAGCCGAGAGTTGACCGAGGGCAATGCGGCGCCTACTGGATCGGACGCGAATAATTAAAAGTGATAATTCTATGCAGATGAATTGCGAGCCGGTCGCGCCGCTTTTTGCCGATCGTACGATTTCGAAACGTCGCCCTAGGATCACGAGCTACCACTTTATGCTGATACTCGCTTAGGCACTTGAATATTTATGTTTTTTTCCTGGTTTGTTGTTTCTCTTGAATTGATAATTTAATTAATTCAAGGACGAATTGATCTGTATATGTGATATAGTCCGTAATAGTAATACAGTAGATTTTTATTACAGATGGGAGTTTTACAAATTGGTGGAAAAATATTTTTTCCAAAATTATTTTTGTATTTATTTGTAATTCAATGTAATTCAATTAAGATGTATCGCTCCATATGGCAAGTTTCAAATGTCGGAGTATTAATAAAAGCAATTAGAAACCTCTATATTTAAGCCTTGCTTTAATAAGATTTATTTATATAAGGAACATGTTTGGGTTGTTTAAACCAGCGGTCCCCAACTACGGACCGCGGGCCACATTGCCTGGAGTGGAGCTATACGACCGCCTTGAGTGGGAGAAGGACAGCGGTAGAATGATATTGATGAAATTCTCCACCTTTTCCATAATTGTAGAATATAGCGCTAAATAAACTTCAATAGTTGCTCTGAAAATATTCTTTATTCTTCATTGTTTGACGATCGATTTCGACTTGATACAGGCCATCATCAGGTCAAACTGAAATATCCAAAATACATGGTATCAACATTAAAAGACTCACAAGTGTCTACACATTCAAATATGTCACTCAAGGGGTATAAAATACACTAAATATAAACAACTCACTGTCAAAGCGGTCACTAAACAAAAAAAACTAAAAAAAAGGCATCAAAAAAAGGCTTCTAGATCTTAGATCTTGTGTATGGGTAAGTTATACAAGGGAAATCAAAATATGAGCCTACAAGTTTCATCAAAAGTAATAGTTGAAAAAAGTATAGATTGACATGACATTATATCTGAATGTTTTAAGATGGCTGTGTTTCAGTTTTGGTTTTGAACTTGAATAGGTAATTTCCTGGGAATTCCCTTATTTTGTTTAATAAATTGGTAGTGTTCTTATCACGTTTCATCTTCTTTTGGATATAATATATTTCCATATAGTCAATCAACGTTGATTTCGGTAGGCCCCTGATCAATTTCAACAAATTTTGAGTTTCAAAGAGTTTCATATAAAAAATATAAACAAAACTTACCATAATTAAACATTTTAAAAAATAGTGTGGAGGAGATTCTGGACAATAAACAATCTCGTCATCACGTATATTATTAGACATTTGTAAAACACAATATTGACCACATTTACAGAACCCTCACATATAATGAATGACCAACTTACCTAAGACCCTAACTAAATTTCGAATAATCCCAGCATATAAGAATAACTGTCATATCCTCCTAATTTATTTAAAGAAGTTAACGAATTACAGGTGTGAGGAAAAAGAACTTACCGATCGTAGTGGAGTTTACACTGTAGAAATTGCTGTAATTGCAGTTTGTATACGTCGGTTAAACAAGTAGAATTTAAGATACGATTGCGTGAACAGTCAACACGATCTTCTTCCAATATCTACCAACATACTTTGGACACTGGTCGTAAAGTGAATTACATATAAGGATACAAACATACTACATAATTGTGACAAAAACTTCAGAATGGATCTATTGGAACAACTGGAGATACATAAACAAAGACTATACCCAAACATTAAATTAATAAATGACCAATTGGACTTTCACATCAAACCTCTGTTCACATATTGAAACTTTCACATGGGGTTACTTGGATTAAGAATAAATAACACACCGCCTTTTGCTATTTAAATTTCAATTGAACAAATTTCATTTTGCCTGATTTATGATTTTAGAGATCTCTCGCGTTTGGTTCTTTTAACTATTTTTTGTTGTGACCCTGTTTTCGCTCGCAATAACATCCGAAACGCCATAAAACAAAAATGGCTGAGTTGTTTGTCCATCTGATTTGTATTGCTTGTTACTCGTCTGACTGTTTCACACATGTTCCATCAGTAGGTATTATTTTTTAACATAATTAATTTAGGTTGAGTTTTGGTTATATTTTATATCTCAAACTCTCTATTTGTTGTAGATTAAGGGCTGAAGATGGTTTAAACAACCGAAACATGTTTTTATTAATACTAATTCAAAATGATTGATGATTCTTTTCTTTATAAAAAACTGGTACTATGGGGTTGCAAAATTGCACCCCATGTCTCCACAGCACAAGCCACCCCTGTATCCAATAACAAATTAATAATAATAAGAGAAAGGCAACAGTATTGGTTGAAATTTATTCAATTATCGCGAAAAAAGGTTTAAAATCGAAAATACAGATAACACACTGTAAGATGTCACACTCAGATATGTTGATATGTGTGATCATTAACTCCTTTTAATATTGTTGTTTTAATTCGTTATTTAAAGTTTCTTTTTGGGAATTTTATGAAATGAGACAATCTGATGATTGGGACTCATTTTCGTCGTTTAGTAGTTTTACCATTTCTTTATTAGCACAAGCTATCAGGTTAGATTTCTATATCAAAGTCAACACAAGAAAACAACTCTGTCAGAGATCAAGTTTCTCTATATTTTTGTTGCAAATCGCACACCTATCCCGCAGGATGTAATTTATGCGAGCATACGCCACTGGAGTCTTCCCAACAAAACTCTCTCCAGTGCAGGAGCAACGCGCTCACCAAAGCCCGCCTCTGTACTGTAATCTTCGCGGTCAAGCTTCGCTTGCGGTGTGGCTTTACTGCACAAAAGGTGACCTCCCAAGTTATAGGCAAGTAATGGACTGACTACCTTTGTGCCGACACTTTTCCTTTCAAATGGTTAGCACAGTACACGTACAGCACGTTCCCCCTGTATAAATGGTGTTGATCATTTTTATTGAACCTAGGCGTGCGCAGCAACAAAGAGGAAACAGTATACGCTTCGTGTGTTGACCGAAGTTAATACGAACAAATTACATTCGCAACACAATTAGCTCAGCAATCCACGAGAGGCCATCACCTATTTACTGGACAATACTATTTATATTAGCCATCATTAATTTTTCTAGCACTATCAGCTACTGATTTGTTGTCTTAGTTCAAGTATGTCATGTAAAAGAGGAGTTTATGATATGGACGCTACAAAAATGGTAACTAGATATATATGATGTAGTACTCTTGCCATCGATTTATAGGCCAAGCAATGGAGCTACAAATGATTGCTTTTTTGACATAAAGACTAGCAGGAAGCCGCCTGTGCCATCCTGTGCAGGACAGTCCGTAGTATACTCCCACTATGTTTCCTACTCGAACATGCCATTTTTTAATTGTTTATAAATAATTATCAACGTTGAGATCAACGAAGAGAATGACAGATCAAACAATCCGATCGGATAATTAGAACCGGAGAAAAACTGTAAAAACCGAAAATCTTTGCCTTTTTTTTTCATAACTTATTTCATAACTCCGCCATTTTTAACATCTGAAACTTTGCACAGTGGTAGCTATTCACATGTACTTTAAGTGTGCAAAATCTGGATTCGGTCGGATTAATAGTTTTCGCACAATCCTCATTTGAATTTTTTTTGGCAATATTTTTGCGGGGACCTGGATGCGTTTGAGGTCGTCCGATTGCAATTTAAAAAACGGATTTGGAAACTAGACGTGAACAGTAACAAAACGCCTATTATGATTTTTCGATAAGACCCGTTTAAGTGGGTAATAAACTACTGAGAACATGAGCGAAAACGCCCGCGCCCGCTAGAGTGGTCGAGTGATGGGGGAAGTGTGCGATTAGAGGGGAAACGCATATACAGTAATACGAACGCTCAGCGCGCTTGTATTACTATAGATACGCGCTTCCCCGCGTCGACCGCCTACCCCCACTACTCGACCGGTTTGGAGCGCGCGGCAGTTTTCGGTCATATTTACAAGCATGTTTCACCTATTTCGCAACATTTTAACGCAAAAGCAGCATAGACGTTCGGTAGTACAATACTTGTACTTTCGAAATACGTAAAATAAATTAAAATTGGCTCACCTCCGACGCATCCAGGCTCGCCGAACCATATTGCATAAAAAAATTCACAATTGTGCAAAAACTGATCATCGGAAAACGCCTGGGTTGTCCACAGTCAAAGTACCCATCAATCGCTACTTTCACGCGAAAAGCCTCCGCAACAACTTGGAAAATAGCGGAGCTATGAATTTTTGAAAAAACGGTTTTCCGGTTTTGCCGAATTTCCTGCGTTAATATTAATTCAATCGATGCAGGGTTCATATTTTTCGTCTTGTCATTCTCTACAATTCGTCTATTGAAAGCATCAAGATTGCTCAATCGGTTCAGTTTTTACAATCGAAAAACGAAAAAGAAAACAGGAATTTTTGAGGTTTTTTGTTTATAACAAATTAAAAAATGATATTTGCGAGTAGGAAACATCAGAATATATCTACGGACTGTTCCACGTGACCTGGTATCGTCGGCTTCCTGCTAGTATTTTTGTCACGCAAAAATCTTTATTACCTGGTCTATTAAGTGACCAATAAATGTGGACAAAAGCATCAAACTTAATTGAACAAAGACTTATTATAACAAAAATGGGTCTTGCATCGGCCGATTTGGGGGCAGACCTATGGCATGGAATTAATAATATATTAATGCCGTACTTAGTGGCACCATGACCAAAATCCATAACATTATATCACAAAACATGACAGCGTACGATGCCAATGTCATTGTTCGTGTATTATTTAACACTTATCGGCCGGCCGCTGTGTTCGCTGTTCTCAGAATGTGGACAATTCCTTATGGTGCATGCACTGTACGAGACATCGTCGTATATTATTAATGCCTTTCTAAATATAGCATGAGAACGCACTTGTCGCTTATTGGCTTATATAAGATTCTTGAAATAGCGTCTAACGACTAATTAGCCGACGATTTTATATGGAAGTTAAACTGGACGTTTGCGCTATATGCGGCTCTCGGTTTCAGTCCAGCGATGGTTGACATCTATTGTCTGAAGAGCTAGACGTTATTTAACGACCTCCATTTAATGATCTTCGGCGGATTTGTTCCGTGTTGCTCTGAATTTAAACAATAGCTTCCCTAATGGGTATTTCACATGAAATTTAGCATGGACCATCGATCAGTTCTATAGAATATGGTTCAGGTTTATTGGGTTTGCATTAGTTTTAGTTTTAAACGTTGATGCCCAAAACATTAACACTGGATTGCCTCAGGGATCAGCTCTTGGTCCGGTGTACTATCTGTTGTAGGTTCACTAGTTAACTATGCTGGGTTCCATATAATACCATAGTAATATTACAGTAATAATACAGCTTCTTCGCAGAAATGCAGCTAAACTGCTCCGTAATTCAACACAGTTTGAGACGTTGACGTTGCCAGATCGCATATATTTGATATCAGAATCCAATAAATTCCTCAAGTTATGTTGTATGTTGCCTTCAAATATTGAGACCACCTTAATAATTTTAAAGAAAGAGAATACTTGTCAAGAATGTATTATAATTGAAACATTGACGAACACAAAACTACATTATAATGGAATTCTTAATTCAAGTGTTGTTAACAATCCATAAAAATCAAAAATCACTTGCCTTAAGCATATTATGAAATTTGCAATCAAATATAAAATATTCGGTTGGTTTGAGCCCATTGTGCAAAGTAAATGGATATTGTAGAAAAATAGCGTCTTATATCTTTGCAATTGTTTATTAAATATACTATGTGGACATGTTTCGACAGTTTTAAACTGTCATCTTCAGCACATAATAGTCAAATCCGAAGCACAAACGGAACAAGCATCGGGAAAGCCACTGCAAAGACATGCGGCAATTGGAGGCAAAACCAAACGGAGACAAACGGAAACGCGTATGGATAGGTTAAAATGACATTCCAGACAATGTTATCAGTAAAACGGACCAGTCAAAAGTTAAAACATCAAGCAATTATCTCCAAAATCCAAACTTCAAATTCGGAGAATGTCGAATGAGTATACATCATTCATATAGGCGGTTCGAACGAGACAGAGCGAGAAAATATTCTTCGAAAAACCTATCGTAATACAAGAATCGGCAATTGCTGTAGTTTGGGAATTCCTATAAATGTCCTTGTTAAGGAACAAATTGGATTTATACAATAGGAGTTAGGACGCGTAGAATATGAAAACATGAGAAAAATGAAACTGTTTGTTTTTACAACATGCACATTATTCAACATCGATTTTTAATCATTAAAATACACATTTTCATGAAAAAATCAATTTAGACTGTCAATTATTACCTACTAATTTATGACGTCATCAAGATTTTTTTATATCAACCCCATATTTTACTTACTGATTTTAGTAGATCTTTTAATTGTATCTTGGCTGTAGAAGTGTATTATGGTTGTACATAGGGAAACTTTCGAGAAAAGTACAACTGAAAATTGTAAAACATTGATAACAATAAGGAACATTTTTCCAGATGACGAACCGGTCTCAGTCGGTTCTAAACGCCTGGGATGGCAAAAGTTACCAAATCACGTCAGTAGACGTAAAACATTTACTTGATTGGACAATATCTATTTATTGCCCCCGAAACTTGCTCAACGTTTACAAATTTTACCTTAAAGTAGAAAACCATAATATTGTTGGATTAAAACGTATTTTTTTTTCATATTAATGTCCATATCTGTCACATTTTGTTTTCTACTTTAAAATAAAATTTTGAAACTTATAAACTTAAAATTGTGTACATTATTTTTTGTACTATTTGGATTTCATTTTACCGTTTAATATATCTTCGTTCGGAATAATTTGTCTTAATTTATGCTTATTTTAAATAATTTGTCTGTTTTACGCTGTCATTAATTACTTATTTACTAATTTTATATTGTACAAACAACATTAAATTCAGGAGCTAATTATTATCAAACAATCAATTCATCATTAATTCATAACACATGTATATTATACATATTTTGCAAGATATACATGGCACTTACCAGATATTATTTTCTCGTCGAAACTAAATTAATCATTGATGGTATCAATATGTTTTCCACAAATACAAAATTCGGCGTAGAAGTTATTTTACGGCCATAAAATAACACGTTTTTGTCCAGCCAGGCCAGCGATTCGTGAACTTAAAAAGTTGTGGTTGTGCGATGTCTCGAATCGAGTTCAAATGTTTTTATTTTTTACGCATTTTCATGTATATTTGACTTGTACAAATAGTGTCACTATGCACAGATAGAAGATTTTGTTTAATTCATGTATATATATATATATATATATATATATATATATATATATATATATATATATATATATATATATATAATGGATGTTAATTCTTTGCAGAAACCTGCATATATTGATGTGAAACTTTGAAATAGTTAATACAAGATGGCGGTAATTTTTTAAGCCATCTTGTATTAACTATTTCAAAGTTTTATATATATATATATATATGTATATATATGAATCAATTGTGGCCAAGAAATATTCCATTGTAGATTAGTAGTTACTCTTACGTTGACGTTTTCCATAGTCTAACTTAAAAATGTCAACTCCAAAATGTGTATTTTAATCCAGCTGGGTTTTTATGTTTAAAACCATTATGTTACTGGGCTATAAATATTGTTTTTTTGTGATTCTTATAATCTTATATTATTAAATTCTTATATGGATTTCGGTTATTCTATATGAATCCTTCTCATCCTTATCCCAATGATTATATCAATCGCAGCAATCTCCAACAACGAAATTATTGCCATTTCGCACGTGCTTTTCGGCTATATACCATCCTCGTTAACCTGCCGCATTCTTCAATCCAAGGGAGGGCGTGTTGTATTACCTCTGGCTTCCAATAAGCAACATATACCATTTATCTATATGATAGGAATTGCCCAATTCTGGCACATGCAACAACCCTTCACGGCCATTGCACGTATGATTGCCGGTTTTCGCCGGTATAATAATAGCATATCACGCAATTTTCGATGGTGTGATGCCTTTTATTTCGCTTTGCCGATGGATAATTTATTGTCTAAAATATCCAGGCGATGGTTCAGCGAGTGCGCCACACAGACAGGTAGACGAACTTGTCTCGCATGCCTTCCCCGTCGATTTTGTATTTTTAGCACGATAATTTGGCCAGGTATTTTCAGAGTGGTTGCAGGATATGTAAATTAGACCAGTGTGTCCAAACTTGGCATGCAAGTTTTTGACATTATGTTCAAACTGGTTGATTATCGATGAATTGGCATTGCTTCATTTTTTGATAAGGAGTATACAGCGATACCCTGCGGTAAAAGATTTCTACGCCTTTGTCTACAGTTTTTCAATAACTCAATTTCATCATCACTCTAAAAGCGTTTATAGTCGTTCCGTGGAATGTACACACTGCATAGGCGGATCTTATCTGTTGTTGATCAAACAAAAACATGAAAGAAGCTTCATTTTTTAATAAGGGAATTTCTTCTTTTACCTTCTGGAGTATACAGCGATACCCTGCGGTAAAAGATGTCTACGCCTTTGTCAACAGTTTTTCAATAACTCAATTTTATCATCACTCTAGAAGCCTTTATAGTCGTTGCCTGGAATGTACACACTGCATAGGCGAATCTTATCTGTTGTTGATCAAACAAAAACATGAAAGATGCTTCATTTTTTAATAAGGGAATTTCTTTTTTTACCTTCTGGAGTATACAGCGATACCCTGCGGTAAAAGATGTCTACGCCTTTGTCCACAGTTTTTCAATAACTCAATTGCATCATCACTCTAGAAGCGTTTATAGTCGTTCCGTGGAATGTACACACTGCATAGGCGGATCTTATCTGTTGTCGATCAAACAAAAACATGAAAGAAGCTTCATTTTTTAATAAGGGAATTTCTTCTTTTACCTTCTGGAGTATACTGCGATACCCTGCGGTAAAAGATGTCTACGCCTTTGTCCACAGTTTTTCAATAACTCAATTTCATCATCACTCTAGAAGCGTTTATAGTCGTTCCGTGGAATGTACACACTGCATAAGCGGATCTTATCTGTTGTCGATCAAACAAAAACATGAAAGAAGCTTCATTTTTTAATAAGGGAATTTCTTCTTTCACCTTCTGGAGTATACAGCGATACCCTGCGGTAAAAGATGTCTACGCCTTTGTCCACAGTTTTTCAATAACTCAATTTCATCATCACTCTAGAAGCCTTTATAGTCGTTGCGTGGAATGTACACACTGCATAGGCGGATCTTATCTGTTGTTGATCAAACAAAAACATGAAAGAAGCTGCATGGCACCGACGCCTGTTGAATGAACACCAACTGGGTTCGTACAGGCTTGGCGAAGAACGAAATAACACGATGCGTCCAAACACACTCGCACACACACGCAGGACTTTCACTTACCGCAATCAGTTTTTTTCTCTTCTCCTGATTGCCATAGAATATCTGACAATGATGGCCATTACTCAAATAAGCCAGGTACGTTGGCCGACTGCGGTCTATTGTCTGTGACCACTTGATTTATTTCCCCACACAGGGACATAACACCACAAATTAAGCGCCATATTCATTAATTAAAACAGTAGCTGCTCTTCAATAACACTTGATGAGATGATACTTATAGGTACATTGTTCGTTATTCTTCCCGGAATGTATACAAGCGCTACAAGTAGGAACTATACCGGGCGTCTCACTATGATGAATATACCCGAAAAGGTGACCAAAATCTAAAATAACAAATCGTCAAAACTCTGCTTCAAATACCAAAAGGTACGTAGAACACCAAAAGATCTCTGTGCTAATTGAAACTATTTCGTAGAATGAGCCTCAAAGACGACTTGTCGTGCGAGGTACAATCATTGTTTACAGCGATTTTATCTGTACTGAGAGTACTTGGATATTTTTTTTTGCAAATGATAATATGTACTTAGTAGCAATTAATAATTGTGAAAAACATAAAACATTTTGTTATAACTTTGTTGGAAAATAGGTGGTTCTTACTTTTAGACATTATGTACACAAAGTAGATTATGCGAATCACTTATCTAATAAAAATTTACCCAATTTTTATTATTTTCGAAGATATTGAAAAATGGGTTTATGTTTTTAATGCTTAACTCAAAACGTAATGGAACTTAACATTTGGAACTCACACTAATTAAAAAAGTTTTTACCAGGATCATAATTATGCAATTGTATTTAAGATTTAACTTCAAATTAAACAAAAAACAGCCTAACAAATCAAGCTAATTATACCTAATTTTGTTATTCTGGATAACAGTATGTTATTATGTATATACATTATGATTCTTTGGTCGATCTTTTGGTTGGGAATAAGTTCTTTCATTTTGAATTTCAAAGTACTACAATCGTATTTACACTAGGGGTACTTCACATATCCAGGAACTAATGCGAATCGCAGTGTTGCTATATTTGATCCGCCATTTTGAATTTATTTTTCCTCAGACATTAGAAATCCACATACAGACAAATCTGGACTAAACAAAATTCTATCTCTATCTATTCTATTTTCGAAAAAAGTGAGGCAAAACTATAAAAAACAAGATTTTGGTACACAGATAGAAATTTTTGTTTGACGAGAGGCAAAAATATATTTATTTTTTTTAGAACTCTATCTGCAGGCGCCGATTTTCCACCTGAAATTTGATTCTACAGTGCTTAGGCTTTCGATTTCGTCCATTTTCGGCCCAGTTCTCGTTATTTTTTACCTCGATTCGGCTAAATTTATGGATTATCGTTTGGGAGTGTACTCGTCAGCGCGTCGCCATGGCAACCGATCGTGGTTGCTAGGCGACGGCCGCGCGCTTCGCGACGAGGTCACCAGACGGCGACACATCGTCATGTCGCTGTTGAGGTTACGCTACGAAGCAATAGATGGCGCCCCGCAACCGCGCCGAACGTACGAGCATAATCACGTTGCGCGTGTAAGAGCATCCGGGCTTTTTGTCTCTCTCTTAACGCTTCGGCGATCTACCTAGGTCGACCAGCAGGCCTATTAGGCCTGCACATTCTCCTAGTAGAAGCAATACTAGACACTATAACCTGACGTAATAGGCAATTTTCAAGTATTCGGATTCGTATTCAGCGCAAATAAATCAATAGAAAACTTGTTCTGTCTTCTTGAATTTTGATTATCTGATTAATTATTTGATATAGGCAATCGTTGTATGTTACAATAATAAGTTCCATATGAATCGGATATTTTTCTTGATCGCCATACTAGTTCCGCCACTTAGAATATCTGATGCCAGATATTCGCAGTCTCGCAGTCAGAAATCCTTATATATTACAGGAAATGATATTTATACTTTTCGATTTTTTTACATATTGTTTCCGCCATTTTAAATTTTAAATATCTAATGTCAGATTCACAATGAGAAATTCTTGGATCATTGCAGGAAATAAGTTTCAAACGCCTAGCTTATTTTTTACAGTTTCTGTTGCCATATTGTTTTGAATTTAGAAAATCTGATACCGAATTTCTCTGAATTCAAATTAAAGACCCCTGAATTTTTAATAAGTTTTTGTTTTAATTTCAGGTAAGTTCCTACTTCATCAGCAAGTAATATTGTAAGTATTAAGACACCATTGAACATTAAGAAAAGTTATCTTAGTGGTATTATTAACAGGGAGAAGTATATTTTTAGTACATAGATACTTTTAATAAAATGGAGCGCATTCTCAAAATGTTTAATTCAAGTAAGATGTTATTAGATATACCTAGACGCACCAAAGCTGATATTAATAATTAATGTAATATTAAAAAAAAAAGTTAAGTTTGAATCGGAAGTTCAATTGAAACAAAAATAGGCCTATGGTATTTCATGGATCCGTACGTCATCCCAACCCTGTACACAATTTGAATAGGGTATTTGACTATTATTGGAAACCCATCTTAGTGTGTTTATTCCATCACTCTACATTGTAAATGGATTTTCTTTTGTTATTATTTCCTGAATTTTTAATAAAAATCATCGTTAAAAAGTGAATCACAAAAAAAATCGCCGAAACGATACTTTCTGTCATACGTAGATTACGTGATTCTTGTGACGTCACATCATACTAGATATCCAGCCGGCACGTATGGTTTGAAATTGCGGCGAATACAAGCGTTTTTCTTTCTCGTGAGGATCACTTTGACGTATGTCAATAAAATAGCCTAGAACAAGTTATCTATCGTGTTTTAGATCCAAGTATAATCTGTCAGTTAGAGGCTAGGACTAACCTAACCTACAAAGTTATACATACATTATACTTTTTACCTTACGTAGTTCCGGATCGTAAAAACTATGATTATTATTAAAGAAGAATCCCAGCAAAGAATCCGCTTTATACAAAGTTGGATACTGGACACAGAGCCAATTACAGAGCGTTGTCAATCACATCAATAAAATTCAATTTTAATTGTGTTTTTTATTAGAAATAATACATATTTTTTGGAAAGGTAATAAAAAATAATTTCTTAAAACTTTAATAACTGCATTAGGATGACTGATGTAATACAAACCATATTTTTAATACAGTCAAATACCCTATTCATTGAATGTGCCAAGCCATTCAGCAGCAGGATCCCGTCGTAAGACCGTTCTAAGAAAAGGAAGAAGATATCGAGAAGATGCTCGCCTACGGGTACCTTCGGTAACACGGCTAAGTTATAAAGAGTGCCAGATGAGCGGGTGTCAAAGTTAAAAATAAACTGATAAATCGTGCGGCGAGCGGAAGATACAGATCTGACGCCGCGTTCGCTATTTATTACGTGTGGGCTGCATGCTAATCGGCGCTGTCGTTAAAAATTAACGCACGGTAAAAAACAATGCGAGTTCTCTGCGTGCCGCGAATGTCCTAATTATAAGTTACGGAGAGACCCAGACGAACCGCAAGGTCTGCCCATTCGGTACTGAATAATGCCAAGACCATCACCAGACATCCTAACACGTTTATATAGTCGAACCAGCGAAAAAGAAATGATCCACGAGTTTAATTTCGCAACGTATTTCAGTCTAATGGTTACTTTTCGGTATTTCCAGTACATCGAGATACTGGAAAAGTAGTTATGACGTGAGTATTTTGACGTAACCATGCACCTCTGATAATGTTGTGGACCAAATAAGCTCATCAAAATGAACCACAGGGTACCTCGAACTTTTGATCATCAATTTGGTTCTCTAAAAAAAACACAAAAGTGGGTTTTGAAGAAGATATATAATGCTATTAGTCCAGGTAGATTACATTTTTCCCTAATCAAAACACATAACTCTGACGTTTTGGAGTTGCTGATTTCATATCCAAGACAAAAATTAAAAAGACAAAATCGCGGGTCTAATATGGAGGAAGAAGTTTCTGAAAATATTTTCGGTTTAGCAAAAAATCCTATAATTCAGTATTTTGGAGTCGCTGATTTGAAATCCGATGTCAAACATTAAAAAAAATATGTCGGATTCAATATGACGGTAGAGGGTTGTAAAAATATTTCCTATTTAGCTTAAATTCATTAAGAGGGTGTTTTTTGGTCGATGATTTAAAATCTGACGACAAAAATTAAATGGAAAGGGAATGTAGGATTCAATGTATTATATTAAATTTTTCATATCTAATTCACCGCTTTTTAAAATTCACTTTTATTTAAACGGTGAGTCATTAGTGTCCCAGTGGTGGATACTGCATTTATCATAAAAGATATAAAAAAATATTTTATACAAAAGTTGTTTGCCATCATTTTCTACAACAGAAAATTATTTTTATTTATACTGGATGTTGCTTGTTGGTATGGCAGAACAACTATACAGTGTTTTAAATAGCATGCCCTATATATTATACCATATTATGAATACCGAGGAAGTTGTCTTTACACCTGTGGAAAGTAAGTAGTTGCTGAGATATTGAATAGTTTGTCAAAAAACTGGTAACTGCAGTCCTATCTTAAAAACTACATTTTTGCTGATATTGTCTCACAACTTCAGACAATCACCAGCAGCAGTACGTGGTGATCTTACCGCGTATTAATTTTTTAACAAATTGTATTTTCTTGGGTTTTTTAAAATAGAATATGTGTGAACTGTCATAACCCTTTACTTGTCTTCAATTTAAATTTGGAATGTCTTATCCCAAGGGTTTACGTTAGTAGTAATTTGAATTTTGTAGGTCCCTGATTCGCTTACCACACAATCGAAAAAAAATGGATAAGTGAACCTCATTAAAAAAATTTATATAAACATGTTAATATCTTGATAAACGCTATACCTTGTATTAAAATAAATCTGGTCAAATAAGTTCTAAATTATCTTTTCTATGACCTCTTAAACACTTTACATCAAACTACTAAACACCATGTATACAGATCAATATTAAGGTTAATACTTACCTTACATTTTCGTTAAATTTGCAATTATCATGAAAACTATTACAAATAGATATGACATACTGAATATAAACTAAAAAGAACTTAACAGGCATTGCAGTTAGCAAATAATATGCAAGGTCTTCCATTTTCAAATCACAAAAAGAACATTTGGAAATGTAAAAAAATACTACCTGCTACGAGCATCCTGTATAGCACATCTAATTGTTCATGACAGCAGCATATGATTTTAGTTATTATCTGACAAAATTTTTATTGCAATATATGCAAAAATGTAGTATTTACGACATTTTTTAAAATGCCAACTTTTTCCAACTTTTTGACAAACAATGGAATATCTCAGACCCTATATTCTTTACATGGGTACAATCTGATACAGTTGGAAAGACAACTTATTTAGAATTCATAATATCGTAAGGCCCATTGGTCGCTTAAGATTAGGGATCATGCAAAGGTCCCTCAAGGTGAACCTTTTTTTAATGATTGCACTACTGAACAGTTTTTTTTTTTATAAATCGACAAACTTCTGTTTTTGCCCAATGTCTACATGTTTGTCGTTCAGCAATGGATTTATTCATTATGATACATTATGCTGGAATCAGGACAGTTATTGAATATTATTAATGATTTTGCTTCATGCATATTTTAGATGTTCCTCCATCTGATATTACAAATGAACCGACTTAACACGAACCTAATCATTGGTGTCCTGTTGCTTTCTTAGAGATAAGCAAGCTCAGTCAGAATATTAGGTAGCTAGTCAAAGTCAGCCGAAAGCCATCCACATAATAAAACATGTACTAGTACAGACAAATAAATAATTAATTCAACATTTGTCTAATAAAGCATCTCAACTCTCGGAGTATTGAGAGCAGATAGGCAAATCTACTTAACCAGCTTGTCCATCGTGTTCTCATCTAGTCACATTAAAAGACTGATCATTCATCATTCCATTCCGCCTGTTATGCATACGTTAAAAATAAATCATCCCGGAATCTATCATGATTCCATGATTGATGACTTGAATTCGCCGTTATTGCTATATTCAGTCTGTCATCAATTTGTAGCATATCTGCAACTGAGTACGTTTAAATTATAAGATATTATTGGGTTTGCGATAGTGCTAAACTAAAGCTTGCTCTAAAGTTATGTCGTTATTATCTAGCGATGGCAATAAAGTCTATAAGTAATAAATAATTGTTACATTAATTAATTAAGATCGTTTTAATATGGCGGAACTGATATTGCAGACGCCGTGCACTTATTGACGCCAGGCTGCTAGATCTGGTCTGGCTCGGACGACATGGTTATGTTACAGTGGCTGGAATTTATTATATGTAAATGTTAAACGATTCCGATTAAATTATCTTTATGGTCTATTACGGGAACGATGCTCTGGAATATCCTGCTGTTGCTGCCAGACACGTCGCTTGCGATTTGATGGCAACCTGGTCAGGTTGCTGTAGTTGCTGGTTATTGGCTAATCGCATATGCTTTATATCTTTTCATATGGAATATTCAATTTAAGTTAAAGTAATTTTTGTCAGTTTCCTATTGAAATACAGGGCTAAAATGAACAAACAAAATGACGACCGCACCAGGTGTGTCACGTGAATAAAGACGCGAATAAAATATTTTATTATCGTTCAGTGGAGCCATCTATGGGATAAACAGCACATCACTCGCTTCGAACAATAATAATAATAATAAACGACTTTATTGACTACAGAAGCAAAGTACACACGTACATAACAAAAATATACCTACATAGTCCATCTGTAGCCAAAAGGTGCACATTCAAAATACCATTTACATGGCATCTTGATCTTCCATCTGTTACTCGCTGAATTCGGCCCTGGTTCACATCCCCACACCGACCGTAAACTGTTGAGCAATAGTTGAAATGACTCAACACAAGGCTGTTGCATAGAAGCCGTTTGGACTTTCTGTCCAGAAATTCTTTTGCTGAATAGATGCGCTTCAGGTCAGCAAATGCGATCTGCACCTTTTTGGACACGTGCTCGCGAAACTTCAGCTCCGAGTCTATTACCAATCCCAGGCTCTTTGCTTTGGTCACAAATGGAAGTACCATTCCAGCAACTGTTATATCGAGCGACTGAACGACATTCAACAAAACTCTACCACCCAATAACATGACGCACGATTTGGTAGGATTAATCATGAGACAGTGATCCCTAGATGCTGCGCATAGATCATCGATGTCGCGATTCATAATGGTTCGAGCCTCTGCCAGTCTCTCCGGATAGATGGATAAATATATCTGACTGTCGTCCGCGTAAAAGTGTGATCTACAGTTCTTAACATAATCAGGAAGACGCGATGTGTATATCGTAAAAAGCAAAAAAAAAAAGCAAAAAAGCAATCAGACTATATAGCATTATTTAGAGGTTAAACTTTTTAATAACTCCAATAACTCTCTTATGCTCATAGTTTTAACGATTTTTTCTTTTCTTGAGACTGTAGAGCCTTATAACGTGTCTAAATATATCAAAATGAAGCTTGTAGGACATAAATTAGTATTCCAGAAAACATGTTAGTTATCTATATTACGAGTTGGTGCGTAGTCCTTTTGTCCCATAACAGACACGTCATTAGTGGATAGTACTATTGACCACACTTTTTTTTCATGTTATCATGATGCGTAATAAAACAAACAGTAAGAATATACTTTTGTTTTGTTTAATTACATATATATTTTATTAACAATAATTCATCTTTGTCAATCGTACTAAAAATAAATCACTATTGCTATCTATCAGTATTAATATGAATAGTGGTTCTAAACCTTTATGATGTTCTTCACAAATTTTCCAATTTTTGCTGCTCGATTCTTCTTTGATGCCTTGTAACAAAAGGGGTCTACCGTTCGTCAATTTATATGTGGCATTATTAGCTGCTTCCTTGTTTTTAATTTGCGCAACATAATTGCTTGAGCTGATATGAAGCAATATTCACTTGAAATTAATTTGCTTTATCAGATTATAAAGTAACATTTTGTAAACTCTGAACATTCATTTTATGTGTAAAATTTTGTCCACAGTCGGAATTTGACACAATGCACAGTGAATGTTGCGACTCCTATAAATAAAACTTTTACATAAAACAAAAAATTGATATTTTACAGAGACTTGACTTACCCACTCGGTTCATATTTAGTTCTGCTGATTTCACTGAAGTGAAGTCATGAATATCACCAGATAGGTATGCAAATGGTTTTGAATGTTTGTTTACATGCGACCTAACCTTTTCAGCGCCATATCGTAAATTTGTCCGGTGTAAAACAGTCTGCGATTCAGCCAATCACGAGCGAGGTTATCCTAGTGACAAGTTTGGAAATTCTTCCTGGTTATTAAATGGACTATTACAGAAATTCGATTGAATATTGATGTTTTAACCATGTAATTATTTCTCGTTATAGAATATATAAGAAAAGTAACTTGGTATACGCAAATAGGGAGAAAAAATGTTTAAAAAATGTTTAGTATACGTTTGACCAACGGTCAAGCTGTTACTGTCTTATTGAAGAATTTTGTTATTAATGAAGTAATAAATTCACAATTAATATTAGTAATTTACACGTTTAAAATACAAGAAAATTATTCAATTAATTATTGAAAATAATTTCCTTCTTTTTTCCCCGAAATTTGGTTTAATTACATTTTTATATAAAATATTACTTCCAATGATACTTGACCATATTTTTTAGACACTAAGTAAATATGATTTGATCAAGCAACCATAACTACTGTAGAATTAGGACGTGGCGAGTATGGTTGCCAGGTCGAAAAATTGTATTCGCCGTTCAGAGGTTTAAAAAAGCAAGACAAATGCAAAACAAAAACAGGAGTGATGAAGAGAGATCAAAGTGTAAAAAAGTCGTGATTTAGGCAATCTTCCCAAATTGTTCCAGTTGAACCCAATGCCCTGAAATTCCTGAAATGCTTCTTTACGTCTACGTCAACTGAAATACGTATAACTGACATATATTAGCCAGGGTTAGGGTTGCCACCATTCATAAACTCGCCACGAGGACATATTGAATAGCAGGCCACAATTTTTTGTTAATTTTTCAAAATCGTTTGTAATTTTAAGATATTTTTATGACAAAAATAAAACGCCTACTGAATGAATTATGGTTTTTATTTTTTACTCAAAACTATACTCAAACACATACTTAAAATTGATATTATTTTAAATTAATTTACACTATTACATTTCTCGTAAAACAAGTCGTTATAATAATGTTTGGGCCCCAAGTTTTTATTTACATGCTTAAGTCCATTAAAATATAACACAAAAACGCAGTTTCTTCTTAATATCTTTAAAAAAAGTCTTCCAATATAGATCGTAAAATTTTGCAAAAAAAAATACATTCTACGAGGACAATAGTATCACACCGAGGAGGCGAGGATACAAAAATGATTACGAGGACAATCCTCTCGAAACGAGGACGGGTGGCAACCCAACACACAGAAAAGTGATTATTTGGAACCAGAAAACATAATTTCTTGAATTTATTTACTAGATTCAAATGCATATTTACTTGGATGTAGAAAGTTAGGTATATACAAGAAATGCCACATACTCAATATAAGTAAAATAATTTCTCAGATACATGCTGTCGACAAATAAATTCTTTCTTTATAAGAACCAATATTGTATTGACAGAAGTTTTTCATCTCAAAAATGTCAATTCCTCCAACGAAGTAATAGTAAATCCATCCAAGTGCGTAGTTACTTGATCCAAGAAAATATAAGACATTTAATATAAGTAAGTATTGTTTACTGAATAAAAATCCACCAATTATTTAACTGAAGTGATTCTCACTTCTTTCAAGTAATCCCTTTCTCTGGAATAAATATGTGCGCCGTGATTTTGTCAAGTCTCGCGCGCCCGCGCGTGTTTCTGGCACCGTATGAGCCTAACCTAGTACGTAAACAACAACGAAGTACCCGTACTCCGTAGGGGATGTGCCTTGTGATTTATTGGGGATGTGTATTGTGATTTATAGTGTACAATAAACGTTTCAACACGGAATAGTTTGATGTAACGCACGCAACAGTTTAGAACGAGTAAGTAAATATAACATACCTATCTTGTTAATTAGCAATAGAAAACGTATTTGTGCCAAATCTTTAAAATTCTTACATTCAGTAGCTAAAAATGTTTACCGGGAATAAAAATATACACTTCATTGAAGACTGTTTACTTACTTCACCAGAGTAACCACTTTCTTAAATCTAGTAATTATTCCAAGAAATAAAATTTCTTGGTTGACGTCAATAATCTCTCGCGTATATACGAACCTACCAACTACTTCAGCCAAGTAATTCTCTCTTCGTTCGAGAGATCACTTTTCTGTGTGTACCCAGGATATACCTAGCTGAAAAAGAAATGTATCTTAGATATTTCTTACATCGTGGAGACGATTGCACAAACTGAGCTTGAGTTACGTACCATTTCGTCATAGGTGACCATATCTCACGAGCTAATGACACGGATCGATCCGATACAAATTATATTGCATTACTTACACGTTTATATTGATATATTATACCCGCGCAGTTGCCCTTATTACAACGAAAGTTACTCCTTCGCCGTCTTGTATTATGCAAATGCTCACGTATCCGTTGTCTTCTAAACGCGATAACATCGCATGAAATCACTTGATGGATATCTGGACAGTTTTGCAATTCCGTATGCACTACACCGTGAAGTTATTAATATGTACCGCGCGGGTATGATCTATCTACGACTTACTCAATCTGAGGTATTGAATGGTATGCACTGCATTTTGTGGTATGCAATAATGCGGCATGGCATTTTTGGATTTCTGTGTGAGGGTTTGTCGTCTAATGTACCGTTGAAGTCTCCGCGAAAAAAGTTATTTATCAAGAATTTTGTAATCATCTCGGATCAAATGATAGATTTTGAGATGTATAACGGTAATTTATTTATATGCAAAATCGCTTGGTTTTTAAGTTTTCAAACAAAATAATTTTTTTTTCTCAGTTCTGTAAAAGTAAAAGTGATGATGTGGCGTCAATTTCATCATTACTCAATGTTCAAAATGCAATTAAGTTCATAATTCTCAATAGGCGGGTCTTCGAATTTGAAATATATGCGGGCCAACCCAATTTCAGAACTCATTAAGTGTGAAATATAGTCCATGGGCGAGATTAGCAACTAAATTGTTTTAGTGTTTGTTTCGTTTTGTATTTCTCGGAAGATTGAAGGTTACAATACTGGAGACTAAATTATCAAAACTAGCCGGTTAAAATAAAGTTTCTATTGCGGAACTCGTGCAGTACAGCAGGAGAAATGGTTGAAAATTTATGGCGCTGTCGTTAATGATTGTGACAAATTAGTAATATCCATGCGGTTAGTTAGTAAACTAGCATGTCAGCCATTAAATGTTATGAATCATTTAATATTAATTCAGGCGTGTATATTTATGTAAACGTTCGACGTAATTAATTATATGGCTAATTAGGCATTAATCAATCCATTACCATTGCTGGCATCACAACATGATGTTACTAGCATTTTGTTATGTCCGCATTATTTGCATCGATGCCTTGATTTATCAAATTGGCAGTTAAACTACATTCTAACTATGGATATATGTACTGCCAACCCAACACTTTCTATTCGCTGTATTTAAAAATTTGTAGACATATACATATACAGGGTGCTGTGGGTCAAACTTTGCAGGCACTTTCTGTTATTCTAGTCTCGCAAAACTTTTCATCGACGATTTTCTAAATCTAGGTTATATTAGCCTAGCTTGCAATAAACGGAATGACTATTATTATTATGAATTGAAATACTGACTTCGACCTTCTAGATTCTGGTGTTCTAGTCGGTAAAAAACACCCGACTCCGACTCCGACTTTGACTCCAGGTAATTTTTGTAGTCTGACTCCGATTTCGACAAAATTCCACATATTCAAAAAAAAATTTTAAAAAAATGTGTGAAACAAAAATTTAGCTGTGTAAATGATTAAAAATTTGTCACACTATAATACCAACGAAGCAACATTAAATTTGCTATAAAAACAAAAGCATTACCAGAAAAAAAGAACAAGCAAATGTAATAAATTAAATTGCTATTCCAGTATTTTTTGTTTAGCTTTCAGTTCACTTGTGCCATATCAAATTACTAACAAACAAGTTCTGAACCGAAAAATGTTTAAAACCAATATGGCTCCCATGAGAAAAAAGTTGTTTTTCGCGAATTAGTTGGCGAAAATTTTAAACTGGCAAAATCTAATTGTAAATAAAAGGTGGCCTATAAGATGTCAAAAGGGCACACTGATCAGATTACAAATAAAAAATCTGATGTGGCCAGGCACATGACTTTATCATACTATATAAAATTAATAGTTTAGCTGCATGAGAATCTATTTGATCGAGATCGGCCATGTCTGCATTAAAATAAAACTAGTAGAACTAGACAGATATGTTGATTATATTGACAGTAGCTATTATCAAAACATTAGCGTTTGACACTACCTACTGTCATTAGAATCAGAATATCTGACAAATCCTGGCTAACTAGTTTTAATGCAGTACGACCGATCTCGATGACATAGAATTTGCTCATGCAGCTAAAATGTTAATTTTACCAAAAAATGTCATAAATTATTCAGAATTTCCTCTACTTTAATTTATTATTTAACTATTTCAACGAAATTCCAGAAATGGCGGTTTATTTGCAAAATCTTTCAAAAATGCTAAGACTAAACCTCCAGTTTCTTTCAACTCTTTTCAACAGAAAGCTTTTCAGCTCTAAGTTTGGTCATGAAACTTCTAAATATGAAGTTTCGTCCCGATACCTTTAGTAGTTTCTCCGGAATCGTCGCCACAAAAAACGGGTACACACACACATACACACACAGAGACATTTTTTGTACCTTGGTACAAATGATAAATGATAAATGTATGGTAATGGTAAATGAGAAAGTAAAGTATTTTTTTTTCTAACTCGTAGATTAAAGATCACGTAAAAACCATAAATAATTCAAAATAAACTCACAGGTAAAACCTTTCTACGTTTTTATGTTCTTTAAAACCCCGTAAAGTCATAAAAAAACATTGTTTACTAAGAAAAACTAAAATCCACTAATAACTTTTTTATTACTTTTAAATTATACTTTCCGAGTCATTTTTAATTATTTTCAAAGCTGTAAATAATCTGTGAACGCTTACTTGTGTTAGTGGCAATGCCGTGACAATTCTGGCTGCAAGACGGTAGCTTCTGGATAAACGGACATTGCTATACAACTTATTGCTATCAACCGCACAAATTCATTCATTAACCAATACAAAATTTCTTTTTCAAATTTCCTTTTTTAAATATCGGCAGGATCAGTTTCGTTAATTGTCTTTGCTTCAGCTTTGAAAATTCTTACTGGTCTAAATAGGCATCAAAAACTTTGTTTTTATTTGTCGAAGATGAGTTAGGTTCGTTTGTTTGAAAGTG
Source organism: Aphodius sticticus (assembly GCA_963966075.1). NCBI lineage: Eukaryota > Metazoa > Arthropoda > Insecta > Coleoptera > Scarabaeidae > Aphodius > Aphodius sticticus. Next base: position 6,415,025 of record OZ014513.1, read on the forward strand.
GCGACCTATATACGCGACGCATCAAGCCGGCAACAATCATTTGCTAATCATCACTTACCACCAAAAGGTGTTTTGCAGTAGGATTATAATCAAAATCTTCGCACAAAAGTTATTTTTTGATGATTTTCTGATCGTATTTTATCAAATTGTAGATTTTAAGATGAAAAAATGTAATTCATTTTTATGCAAAACTTTATTTGAAGTACAAAAGATGACCTGGCAAAAACTGACAAAATTGAATATTTATTTAAACTGAATATTTGAGGTTATATATAAATATTTATTTATGCAGTATTTAACTTGATGTCATTAACCTTGAGGTAGCTATTTATACCTTGCTAGTGCAATCCGTGCTTCTTTATCATTATAACAACATAAGGAAATAAGGTCGTGTGAGACATAATAGGATAGCTCTGACAAATACGAATGTCGTTCTCTCTTAAATCCGTAGGGAACATTTTACAAGGACTTAATAACATAATCCGGTATTATTCCTGGAGACACAAAAGCTTAAAAGGTCTCTCATATCCGCACAGAGGCATGATCTGTCGACATAATCACTCACATTGCTGTACCCGCGATGTTTTGACTTGGTTACAGTTGCTTCCTGGTGTCCTCGACCTTCCAGGTCTGCATCAACTCTTTGCTGCATAGCGAGTATCACTTTTAGTTTTGCTAAGGTTACGGCAAGACCCACGCCACAGCATTACAATAATAACAAAGAATACCAGCAGAGGACGGGACGGTCTAGCCAAAGTCTCTCACATATTCATGCAGTATTTTCATAGAGTATAGAATTTTGCTACAGTGCTACCCACATGCTTGGGCTGCATACATTTGATCTGGCAAATGATACGCGTAGTCGTGATCTTCACACCAGACCAAGAGCGCACCGAACGCAAATATTTACAATTCAATAACCGACGTGATTGCTTGTAATTTTCATATTGGTTATACGATATGGCGTGCGAGTATTTGAAATCGTTCGGTTATACCGTTGTCGCCTGGTCTAGTGTGTACCTCCAGTGACATAAGTACCTGCAACGACAATGGTACTAACATCTGTAATAATTTATCAGATCTTTATCGTATGTGAAAACCTATTATGGTATACACGCACCGACCATGTCGATAGATTGTTGAAAACCGCTTATACGAGGAATCCTTGAAAAAGGGATTGGAAGAATCACATGTACTTATAATGTATGCGGTGATGCTCGGTTTGTCATCATAATCGTCACTATATTAAAGAGCCGACCGATCTTGTTTATGATGTTTTAAATCTCTAGGAATTAGGAAACAAATAAATCATTTGGCGCTATTTCTATATTGCTTATTTAGTTCTTTTCTAGTTTTTCAAATATTTGTTTATTCATGCTTGTTCGTTTAATTTAGTTTTTTGCCTATTTCAATCTGTGTTTACCACTTTTTGACTTATTCGAATGAACGTGAAGAAAACGCAAAATCTATTAAGAAATGTAAAGCAATTTTAGAAAATACAATTCATCTTCAAAATTTGAGTTCTCAAAACAAATTGACGTTAATTTCATAGAACTAATTGTAAAGAAAACTACATAAATTACATTATTTCTATTGTTTATTCCTTAAAAAGTAACAGCCGTTTAAAATAATAGCAAAACTGTATTTTAAACAGTTCTAACATCTTTAGGAATCTCCTTAGGAATCTGTGGAATCTCCTTAGGAATCCCTTAGGAATCCTCTTTAGGAATTTCGAAAAACCCAATAAGTTGACATAAAACTTTTGACTCAGAATCACATTTACTTGTAGAGAAACAAATGACTAAAAAGTTTGCTATGTATTTGGTTTGTTGCTTTATTTGTTTATTTAATTTTGTTGTAATATTTAAAATATTTTACTAAGATTATTCACTTCTATTATTATTATGGGTATTGATTGTATTTTTTTCACCCTTTGATATGTATTCTATTGTCTGTGTTTCATTATTTTGTTAATATGTCAAGCGGCTGTAAGCATTTGAAAAGCAATTAGGTCCATATGAAAAGTGTTACTTTTAGAATGGCATTACTTTCTAAAAATAATTTTTGAGCGTAAAAAAGTGAGGCACCCTGTCATTCACAAAATCAGTGTTGCCAAGAGTAATTAATATTAATTCACAATTTTTAATTTGTCTCTTTCTCAAAATGTTATTATATGGGTACCTAATAATTTGTTGTGCCACTAAAAGCCAATTCTATGTAATGAATGAAGTTGATGAAAGATTCAAAAAAAGATATTTTCTTTATATGTAAGGGTACTTTTGGAGATATTGTTTAAATCATGCAAAAAAGACTGGCACTAAAACATCAGTATCTAATTAAGTTTGGCCCCTGTCTTACCTAATTTTACAATTTATCTTTGTTTGTCATGGGTTTTTAGCATTTGTTATGCTATTTTTTGCGTTTTTAAAATATTAATAAATATAAACAAAAGTTTTGCTTATTTTTTGGTTCTTTTTTGTAGGTTTTGGTGTGCTGTTTCTTTGTTACACTGTGCAACAAAAAAAAATCTTCCCGGGAAATTTTAGCTAATAGTGATTCTTTATGACCCCTGAACACTTCCACAAAGGCGTTTTTCTAGGTTAGGTCGAATAAGCCAGATATTTGGAAATTTATTAATGGTGTTTTGGCCCGGAAAAAATATAGAAGTTTTGTTTTCTATCATTCTATATGTTTTTTTGGGGAGCTATATACAAAAACACAAAATTTGCTATAAAAAGCACCCTCAAGTGTATTTTTTGGTTGAATCGTTTGGCCGCTCGAGCGCGCTGAAAGAAATTGCCCTACTTCATGTGATGTGATGAAGCTTAGACTCTGATAAAACTACATTAAATTGTCTACAAATTGCATAATTTAATGAGTTATTTTGGCCAAATTGTGTAGCCACTAGAGCGCGTTGAAATTTTATGTTACATTACGCGAAACCGCTATAACAAGAGCCCTTCACCAAAAATTCAGTAGAGACTTCTATTATTACTATTTTTTTATTAAGTATATATTTGCTCTTTTTAATTAATACTTAATGTATTATGTAATTTTTTATATTTTTTATAAACATTCCAGCTCTTGACTTAGCGGCTTCGCTTAGCTTAATATGACATAATATATCAACCCAATCTCGCGGCTACACGGTTTAGCCGGAATAAGTGATTAAGATGTGCAATTGGTACGGAAATTAATGTAATTTTAGCACAATCTTAGCCTTTTTAACTAACTCTAACACTGGGTTTTACATAAAGTAGGAAAATTTGCCCTTCTTTCGGCGCGCTCTAGCGGCCAAACCGTTCAACCAAAAATGCATTTCAGAAGTGCTCTTATAGGAAATTTAATGTACTTTACTTTTGCATGGAATGGTCTAGCTCGAAAAGTGCATAGCTTTATCACTTTTTCGCAAAAAACTAAAAAATTTTTCTTAGCTTTTTGCGATTTTCGTTGGGAAGCCACATCCGTGGGAAGTAGCAAAGTTGAAATTCGTATTCAGCACCGCAAAAAACATATAGAATGAGAGAAAGAAATCGAGAAAGAATATAGAATCGTTATTAGCTAAAATTTCCCGGGAGAAAGAAAGGTGATCCAAATTTGTCGCACAATGTTATTTCTGCTCATTTAAGACACTTATATTACAAAAATATATGCTCTCTAATCATTATATTATCGTTTAGTACCAAGTTTTGTGTTTTGTTTCTTCTATCGTCTATCTTCGTTGAAATATAGTCTTAACGGAGAAACCCAAAGTGGTTCAATGCAAATAAACCCTATATTGGAATTCACACAACTAACGAGAAGAACCAACGCTGAAAGAAATGATACACCATGGTACAACAGATGACTCAACTTAACGATTATTTTGAGTCCCATAAGATTAAATATACCTGTAAAAATGGTTAAAGTATGCCGCGACTATCCACGGCTTTTTATGTCACTTAACTGTATAATTAAATATCTAAAAACGGACTTCAATAAATGCAAATCTCTATCTCGCTAATGGGCAACTTTAAATAGCATCATCCTTTCTATTGACATTACCCGACTTAGACCGGCGAGACAGTTGCCGCAATAGACTTACTTCGTGTTCGTTCAAAATATTAATTTCAATTTCGAAACGTTCTCGTTGTTAACAGATTCCTCCAGCCACAAGCAATCGTTGACTATGCCCGTATTATTCAGCCCGCTGCGTCGGACAAATTATCTATTGTCTTGATGCGGCATCCTATCACGACATATATGTTTTCAGTTTTTTACAGACCCGATCAGATATCGCGATGCGTGGTCATTTTGTCCTTTCAGCCGCGGTATTCCATGTGTATTGTCACCACGGCCTTCAAGCTATATAGAAAATGGTAGCCTCCAGTAATGGTTTTAAATTTTAATATACCATAACTAAAAAAATTAAGCAATTTGCTAAAATTATGTTTTCGAGAAATACGCGTCTAGAGTTTATAGCACTGAAACTACTTAACAAAAGCTAATGAAATAAAGTGCGATATACTCGTGAATCGTTTCTATATGTAGTGTATCACTATCAACATTTTCTGCGCTTTGGTTTAAACATGAGCGCGAGAGAAGTGTTGGTACACGATTTCCGCAGTTTTAACTGTTTTAAATTAACTTGTACTTACTGCAAAAATGTCAGATTTGATCGAGTAGAATTTCAAATCTTGTCTCTTGATTGGCATTTATGTTTTCTTATGTGTTTATGTAATAATGGTTGTTGTAAGCAAGTTTGCAAACATGTTATATAGAATTCTCCACGTTGCTAATCAAGTCTCAAGTGCTCTGATTGCACAGGTTCCGCGGCTGTTTATGCAGTACAAAATTATAAGATTTCCGCAAACTCAAACCGCCAAAACTTTTAAATTGATAATAATTTAGTAGTAACCGCCTATATTATACATGACGAGATATTGTGAAATTAATATCAAAAACATGCATTTTTCAAAAAATCATTCTGGGGTAACTAACAAGGATACAGAAACAAAAGAACTCATGTTGGATAGTAAAAATATCGCACTTTTTGACAGTTACTATTGATTTGCGATTCTAATATGACATTTCGAATACTTTGAGATTTGCCAAATGTTAAATAACTTAAGAATTATAAATGGACCACCCTGTAGATCTTGACATACTTCAACAGCTAAAAAATTATTAAGCATCTAATTTGATAATTGTAACTTTTTCACAATAATTCCTAAATTAATATTAAATATCTAATTGCCACGATAAAATTCAACAAACACACAAATGTAGATAATAATACTTCTTTCTATTCATGCAGCAGCTTTTAGTAATAGCATTCCGCAATTTTGATTTACACAACCTTATAGTTTGTAATATTATTCTTCTTCAAAGTCAAATAAATAGTAATTTATCTGCCACTCTAAAATTGTTTAAATAATATTTATCAAAAACATTAACTTGTCTATGGTGGTCCAACGCTTTGGAGAACTAAATCGCCTGATTTAACCCCATTTGATTTGTTATTATGGAGACATATTGAGGAGTAAATTTATGGTAATATTACAACTACGATAGCGTACATGAAAAATAAAGTAAGAAGGCGTTTTTAAAATATTTTTGTGGAAACCATGAAAAATGTAATATTTTCACCATTAATTCGAAGTTATTCGAAGACTTAAACGCATTGACCTGAGAAGGTTGATATGTGCACTCTTGATAATCGTACTGAAGTAATAATTGATTATTCAGTTACACAATTATCCAATTATTTAATTATTTATTCTTATGGGAGTATTACTGACACTGTGTTATATGTACAGAAATGTTACGATTTCTGTAGAACACCACATATCTGTATATGTAAAGCAAATATTACATGTTATGACAATATTATCTACGTGGTCATGTAACTAAGTAAGTAAGTAATCAGGAAAATTTTGCAAAATTTGCCTCTAGTTATTGCAAAAGAACTGTAAGCTTAATTATTTTTTTTTATTAATGAATAATTAATATAAAATCAAGTCTCATCCTCAGACAATTAGGCTATATTAAAGTTTACACCAACAACATTCCCAATCACTTAGTAACAAATTGTTCAACACACCAGTCGAGAATTGATGCGGAAATTAAAAATTAGTACAAAAATCTAGATCGGATTTTAGCCCGTTACTAACCAAACGATAAAATAATTTTGAACTGATACGCATTTTCAGCTACTTTTTGTGAGCAGAAGAATGTATTTTTCTGTGCAACATTTACAATGTTGTACGACGTTATTTATCTGACATACTTTAATAAAATTTTCCGAAGTAGTTCTCCAGCTATGAAACGAATGTTTTTTCTGCATTTCACAAACTTGAAACGCTTTTTCTTGAATTTTAAGATTATTGGGATACGATTCCAAACTCCAAAATCGATAATTTAGCCATAGGACCCGTTTCTTCGGAGCCGGCCACATAATTTAGGCTTAATCCTCTTAAAACGTAGAGATTAAATAGATTTAATCCAAAAATCACCAAAATCAAAAGGATTTTCCGGAGACTTCAACGATGCATCGACCAACGAACCCGTAGAAAAAGGAAACCCAGGATATAACACTTGAAAGCAACTAAACAGCTACTTCAGTAAATCATCGTAATATTGTTAGAACGTACCCATTGGCAAGAGAGCAATAACAATGCGAAATGTACAAATTGCTCGCAGATAAAGGTTAATAGGACATCAATGGATAGACGTTCCCAGCTTTATTGAAACGGAGATACAATATAATACCGACTAAGCGGCGAATATACGGCAGAAAATACGCTTAATAATATAATAAATCCGGTACCGTGTAAACTAAATTGTAGTACCGAAGAGCCCAGAGCGACGATCAAATCGGATTCGGAACGTACCTGTATCAAGAGCAATAAATTCTGGGAGTTTCAACGAACAATCTCTGCCTCTCATCAACCCATTTCATCCATCAATAAATCCGAGTCGGTCGGATTCCTTTTGTAATAGAATAGAGAGACAATAAGATGCCTTGTGTGTATTTATTTTATTTGCCTTGTGGTCCACAGGGGTGAAACAAAAGAACGATAATAAACATGCTTATCTTCCCAGAGGGGAGCATTAATGACTTGCTTAAATGACAGAGAACAACCGGTGCTCTAATGATGCACCCCAACTTATGATATCGAAATTATTACATGCGTGCGCATGCTTATTAAAATATTTTAAGTGGCAGTTACCTAAGATATGTCGTATAGTTTTATACCATTTGGGTGCTATCATATGCCCGCACACTGGTTTTTATATCTAACTTTTTTCTTTAGGTTTGGTTAGGTTTGTCTAACAATGGGTCATTACAAAGAACACAATTGAAGATATATCTCTTACGTAAATATCAAGTTATCAGACGAGAGTACAAACACATTTTTGATGAACTTGATTGCTTAGATTTACCTTTGAAGTACTCCACTCTGAAACAAATAAACAAAAAAGTAAAGAAACTAAATTTAAATAAAAAAAATTAAAATTTTGTACTTTTTAATTTTTACCACAAAAATTCTAAAAGATTTTACTTTTAAATATCGCCACAGTACGATCAAAAACTCGTTAAAATGATATTTACGGACCACTGTTGTTCAATGGAAAGGTTAAATTTTTTTTAATAATTTAAAATCAAACTTATCGATGAAAAATACATTTGTATTTGAAGTAGGCAAATGTTTTTTTGCAAGAAGTACACCGTTCGGTATTCGTATGGATCATTAAACGAAATTGAAACTGAAAATTGAAAAACGATATATTGAATAACGATAGGCGGTCCTTTTTCAAAATATTCTATGAATTGAATAACAATTGCAGTATTTTATTTCATACTTAATAATTTAAATATAATATAATTATAATTTTTTTAATATAAATAATTATTTCGGGGTTGGATTCGGTAAAATTTTGAGTATAGATGTCAAAAGAACGACCGATTTCCAATGACTTAATTTGCCAAAAAAGTATTGCAATAACAAAAAATATCGAACAAATGACAACCGACTCTGCTATGCTTTTTTTCGTTGAATCAGATGACAGAAATTGTGAATTGACTGGAGAAAGCCAAATGCCTAAAACGCGTCTGGTCATTTTTGGCACTGATTTTCAATTCAATTCAATTCAGGCAGCGCGTAAAGTATGGAAACATGAGAAAATACTTGAGACGGTTTGTTGTTTAAAAGAAAACTCCCACATCGAGTGTTAATTATTGAAGTACATATTTTTATTAAAAATTCTATTTCCTATCGCCAATTGTTACTGACTTATGACGTCATCGACACCCACATTATATGGCAACCCTATATGTTTTTACTATATTTGAGAGATCTTTTAATTGGTTAAATCGGTTTACGTTAAAATAATTTTTTTTATGCTGTCACAAGTCCAAAAACAATTGAAGGTCGGAAATTAAATTTGATATTAATATGTGTATTTTGATAATAAAAAAATTACGTGTTCGAGGATTTTTCAAATGACAAACAGTATCCTTTTATTAAACTGGCTTCCTTTGAACTCTTACGTATATTTTAATCCTGTTATCCCTTTTTATCACGGTAGTATTCAAATAAAGAACAAGAAAATTACTATAGTATTTTTAAAAAATGTTGACTTCCAATGCAATTATACGAGTTTGTTTTCTATCTCTTAGAACTTAGAGTAAATGAAATATTTGCTTAGATAGATAAAATCATACTGTATATTCCCCCGGTCGCTAATGTCTCTACAGTACCATCACAAAGTACGACAACCCTACACATGACATACACCTTCACAAAAAACGCCAATCTATAGACGAGAAACAAAAATCGAAAATACAAAATTTAATTCTTTCGCACGATCTGATTTACATAACGAGAACAAAGATGTTACCGTGATGAATCAAAGGTAGGACTTAAGCATAGGCCAGCTTGAATAGCTCGCGGTTTATTTAAAATTATGGCCGCCATTTGTCACCCTTTATTTCATTCGGTCTTATCTATTTGACAAATTGTTATGAAATCCTTATTTATTGCACAATGTGCAACTAAATTTCTAGCGCATATGCGTCTTCTTGAAGCAAGTGAATCGGATGGTACTGTGGTAATAAATGCAACCCATGATGCATTCTGTGTTGTCCGTGAATATAAACAGATAATATACGATGTTGTTCTTGTTTGGATTTCGAATAATATTTGGATGTCTCCACGTGTTTTCTGTCTGAAATGACGCATTGAAATTGTTTGAACTCATATGGGTGGTACACAAATTAAGCAAGCCATAATTAATTTTATTAGTTAACGGCGTTCCTAGATAATTATACACATAACCATCACTGTTAATGGTCGTTCTCACCATTTCGGCAATTAGAGTAGAAAAGTTGTTGCATAGTGTCAGAAAACCGAAACTTGGCTCTTTAAGAACATAAATCAGAAACATCACAAAGCAATAATCATAAAACCGTGCTTTGAAATTACTCTTTCGTTATCAGAAGAATGTTTTGGGTAATTACGTAATTTAGTTTGGTACGTCACCTTCCGGACAGAGAGCTGTCAAGAAGGAACTGTAAGTTGCCATGAGTCACCCTGCAAAATGGATATTTGGTTGCCCCACTTGCAGTAGGTAAACAAAGAAAACATCAAAAGTGACCAAGAAGCATATTTAACTTGCCTTATAAGAACAAGCGGGCTGAAAAGTATTACGGCTGTTTGTTCAAGCGTACCTTTAAACAAATTTACGTCAGTATTAACCCCATTTTTGCATGTTTTATTGCAAATTTAGGATGGAGAAAGTGCTCTTTAACAATTTTTAATCATACTATTGTTACTCGCAACCCACCTAAAATTTCCCTACCTTGTGCTTCCTTAGCAAAACAGTATCGCTGTATATATTGAGTAACTGAAGATTGTGGTATATTATCGTATGTCTGTATGTAACTGAGAAGTACACGGGTTTAAACAATAAGAAAAACCATCACAACTCGGAACGGATGGCATCGTAAAATTTTACTGGCAAATGAGGTCAGGATATGCATTGCGTTCATTCGGCAACATTTAGTATTTCGGCGAGCGCAAGCGAATAAAAAAGGGAACGCACAACTTTAATTATCCCATGAAGTTTTATGTGAACGTTTCTTATTTATATTTTATTGTTCTTTTGGTACCATTGGATATCCGCTTGTTTAAATCTTTCCCTTTTATCGTTTTCCACTTAACGGTTGTGTCACGTACGCAAAATTTAAGAGGTGATCGCTGAATGTAAACGATATCTTTTCCGTCTTTTCTTGCAGCTACGTTGGTACGGTCCTGTTTTATACACGCGAATCATCAATGAGCTCTTTTCCACATGAAATGATGGTAGTTATTGAAAAAAATGTAATTTTCGTCCTCAACGCAGAAATAAAAAAATCTGATGTGGCCAGGCACTTGACATTATCATACTATATATAAAATTAATAGTTTAGCTGCATGAGATTCTATTTGATCGAGATCGGCTATGTCTGCATTAAAATAAAACTAGTAGAACTAGACAGATATGTCTATTAAAGCTGCGTTCGGATATTGTACTCCGTTGACACCTGGTACACCGTCCAAATGACACTTACGTGTTATTGGGTATAAAAAGTGTAACGGTGTACAATATCCGAACGCAGCTTATATTGACAGTAGGTATTGTCAAAACATTAGCGTTTGACACTACCTACTGTCATTAGAATCAAAATATCTGACATATCCTGGCTACTAGTTTTAATGCAGTACGACCGATCTCGATGAAATAGAATTTGCCTATGCAGCTAAACTATTGATTGTACCAAAAAATTTCATAGTCATAAATTATTCAGAATTTCCTCTACTTTAATTTATTATTTAACTATTTCGACGAAATTCCAGAAATGGCGGCTTATTTGCAAAACTTTTAAAAATGCTAAGACTAAACCTCCACACACACACAGACATTTTTTGTACCTTGGTCAAAAGTGTTCAGGGGACCCAAAAACACATATTTCCGCTAAAATCTCAAAAAAATTTTTTGGCACGATTACAATACTTTACATACTACTTATGATAAAGTAAAAAACTCAACAAATATAGAGCACCAAAGTGAAAGATGCAGTTATCATAATCTAAAATAATAATATGTGTTTCTGTATAACCCTATAATGAACCCGTGGACAAGTTGATCAGTATCTCATATATTTTTCATGACCTTACTTAAGGCCAAAATTAACAGAAAAAGTGATGAATGGAGTGAAGACAACTTGTGGCAAGTTTTATCAAATTTTGCACGATAGTTGCAAAATAGAGGACGTTATAGTTTCCGTCTGCCAATTGGAAATGATTCAGATGATGATAAAAATCTGGTCCGTTGAGAATTTTTTATTTATATGACTTCATCCGCAATTGGCGCGGTCATAAATTTGATATTAATAAGAGACTCCGAAGTGCAGACGTTAATATCCATCATTAAGTATACCATTAAGTTCCAATATGAGTATAAATTACATGTGTTAAGAGAGAGCGAGCTTCGCTTGCTGTGGCCTTTTTGTTGTTGTTTTTTTGTCCGCTGCCGTTCAATTTACCGGTTCCTCTTAGCGATATTAATTCGTTAAGAAATGCCACTTTTTCAGCATTGGCATGCGACGATTCCGCGAGAAAGTGTCAGTAATGTAGTCATTGTATGAGATTTAAGTGTTCATCGACTCGACCGGCGCTTACCGAACTTCTCTTACGCCATTTTACCAAAGTGAACAAATTAGGGCATGATTCAAATTTATGGTTACTTTTAATGTCTTATCGCTTGTAAATAAACGGTTACTTTTCTCTTTTATAAAGTTGTACACTTCTAAATATATTTTGAGTCGGTTGATAACGCGTGAAATTTTTTTCTTTGCTTATATGTATCTGTTACCACTATAGTTCGATTTACACTAATTTTAACATTAACTAGTTAATGACAACATTTCCTAAATCGTTAAGGTGCTTATGACTCACACCTGATGGGAAGTCATATGGTATAGGAGCCTCAGGGCTTAGGCGCGAGGTCCGATATGGCTTCTATGTATGTAATAGTATACCGGGTGACCCACGCCATAGGTACTACATTTTTGTCTTTTTATTTATGACTTTGGGCGAATGAAATTTTGACAAGTGCTAATAGACAAAAATGCAAATTTTTGGGATACTTTTGATGTTAGTAGACTTTCGGTTTCACCGGAAATGACGTCGTCATTAATATTTTAACTGGCGCCCTATATTATTTGGGTGGTATTTTTAATCACGATGCCATTTTGAACAGAAAAACATATCGATAACTTTTGTGTTTCTTCATCAGGTGGCTATGAGTTGTTTCTTTTCTGTTTTCCTCAATACTAAAAAAAAGATACATATAAGCAAAGAAATAAATTTCACGCTTGCTCAACCGATTTAAAATAATTTGGAAGTGTACAAAATTTTTTCGCCTTGGTGTTGAGAATGTCATGCTGATGTCGGTCATGAAAATATCACACATTTAAAATTTTAATGATGACGTCTCAGTCTATTAACACTTCTCAAACTTTCATTTGTCCAGCGTCATAAATTAAAAAAAAAATCGGGCGTTCCTATGGCTTGGTCACCCGGGATATAAATAAATAAAATAAAAGCCTAGTTAAATCATTTTTTCCCATTTAACCTGGTGAACTCTAGGGAATGCAGAAAAATCTTAGTATAAACCTTTTTAAGGCTGATCTCCTCGCTGCAAAAGTATCCAAACATCTTAATGTATAGATCGAAGCGGGTATTAATGAACAATAATGGAATCAGTAAACAATTAATATATTTGGCGAACACTGTTAATAGAAGTTCAAGAAGTATTGGGTAGTAACTGGTCTTCTAATCAAAAGCTTCACTAAGTGTTGACCATTTTATTTATGTCCAATATTCCGCAGATAATTTTCTGCTTCCTCAGGAACTATAAAGCAATTTATTACAAAAGTAACAGTTAAGATTACTTTTAATAGACTGTGTAGTTGTATCACGATAATAAGTTTGACCAAGTAATTTACGATTATTTTAGTACGTGCCTCTTGCTGATACATTAAATCTCGTCGTTAATGAGTAATAACGCTGCCAGATCCAGTTTTCACATTTCTAGCTTTTTTTGTTGATATGATAAGATGGTGTAATATAGTTAATTTTCTCTGTCACTATATCGATGGCATTTATTATCATCAAGAATTGATGTATTGGGTAAAATGTTTCAAAATCCTACATTAAACATCGCGGAATGCATTGAAGGCTTAGATAATCTTAAAAAATACTTAGATTCCCAAGGATCTGACGATAATATTAAAATATTTGTCGATTTAGCAACAACACTTGCCAGGATTGTTATGTTTAAAACAGTTTGTTTTAAAACAGTGTTTTAAACATGTTTTAAATGTGTTTTAAACTACCGATATTTGAACAGTTTTTGTTGTTTTTGGTAAAATATAGTAATAAAATATCAGTGGTAGGAAGTAAAATAAGTAATGAAAAGACGCCGATTAAAATTCTTACAAATAAAATAATTGCATAAAATATACAATTTCCTTGTTTAAAGCATGCTTTTTTTCAGTGATTTAAAACATGTTCATTTCATGTTTAAAACATGTTTTTTTGCGAAGTGAAAAAGAGAAAAACATTGTTTTGTCAAAAAACATAATTATATTTTTGTTTCGTTTAAAATAAAAAAAACATTTTCCCATCTCGAAGCTCAGGAAAAAGGTCCGTTTATTTAATTACGAGGGCAGTGATAAACCAGTTTCAGATCCCTTTCAGCAATTCAAAATTGTTTTTTATTTTGCAATTTTTGATTACGCGATCTCTTCGGTAAATGAAAAATGTACCTTATTATCCGAGTAGTATTCAATATTCTGCTTTCTGTATGAGTTTCACAACATGTCTAATGAAGATCTCATCAAAGCCTGCATGGACTTAGATATTAAGTTACAGGTACAGGAGCAAGGAAGATTTGTGAAAGATATAGACGCCAGATGGTATACAACTCTGTAATCTTTAAATCAAAGATATTTTTCCAGGTAAAAACAGCCAACTGAGATGTTAGAAATTATAGTAAAAATCGATCTCATCCCCTGTTTTCCAAATTTTGCTCTAGCAATAAAATGTTTTTAACCTTGCCGGTTTTTGTGGCTTCACGTGAATGAGGTTTAAGTAAATTAAAAATTATAAAAATTACTAGAGAAATAATATGACACAAGAAAGGCTTTCAGATTTGACCATTATCTCTATTGTATCTGAAATATCTGAAAAAAAGTTTCATAGGAAATTTTGTTGTTTTGCATTTCTAATTATAACATATCTATTTTTTTTTCAAAGGTAATATTTTTGTTTGTTAGCTAGCCAAAAATATAAAGTTTTGCATTTTTATTAATGTTTTGCTTTTTACTCTTATACAGCTAGATGAATTTATAAGTATTAGTCAAAATATGAAAAGTTCTCTAGAGGGGCGGTACATTAGGTCTTTGCACGCGGGCGGCCCCACTCTAGGATCGGCCCTGTTTCGACTGTAGGCAGGACCGTCCTAAGATATTCGACGCCCGTGGGCTACTAAAATTAATGCGCCCCTCTTCATAAGAAAATACACGAGATAGCTAACGGATGAGGGGTGACCGACAAACTTATTGAAAAGTGTCAGAACTAGAAAAAGCCAATTCATTATCATTATACTAAACAAAAATATAATAATTATACAAAATTAAAAAAAAAGACGAAATGAAAAAACCAATGTTTATAGTAAACAAAAACAAAAGTAACTTATATATTTATTGTCCGTGCTTTTTCTTTTACAAATTGATATCACACGAATTTAAGTTAATAAATAGGTCACTCTATATAAATAAACTACTCAAATAATTTAGTTTGCTCTGCCCTAAATAATTTGTAGTAGCATTACTAAAAGTGCGCAGTGCGTAGTGCTGTGTCCACGTTGGGAAATATAGACGCAATTTTTGAGTCAATTATTTACTATCCTTGAAAAATTACCAAAAGCTTTATGTTGAAACATTTGATTAGATTTGCCATCAAATATAAAATGATCTTAGAAAAACATAAATCAGCAGTTCCTGTACTGCGGGAATTCCTACAAATTCCCTTTATAAGGAATAAATTGGGAATAAATTGGCTTTTAAACCATTCTTCCATATAAATTGTCAGCCTAGCTTGTGCGAAGATAGTCCAAATACTCAAATAGCTTGCCAACATAGCTTTTGTGTTACATAATTCGATAAGCAAATTTTTCATCGATTAAAGGAGGCAATAAGTATTATAATAATTTATAGTATATATAGTACGTCTTTACATCCCTAATTAGTAAAGCAGCTGGTCTCCGTCTGGTTCTATACAAATCTGAACCGCTTTTTCTCTACTGTAAAAGTTGGATTGTTTTGGATTTAAGCCATTTAAATATTAGAACGACACTGTTCAACATTTTAGTGGAAGTTGTTATTTTCATATTTATGGTGTGTATACATTGAGCGCGTAAAGTATGAAAATATGAGAAAATCTAAATGAGGGTTGGTTATTGTACAAAATTCTCAAACACGTTGATTTTTAACTCTTGGGAACATGGATATTCCGAATAGAATATGAAAATGCGTTTTGGGTAAAATTAGTTCCACTGTGGACGAACCCGGTCTCTTCTCCCGTAAGATAGTTGAAACAAGTGAGATAAAAATGTCAAAAACCTGAACCCAATGTTCTAGAAACCTCAAAAGGATCTCATAGTAAACCTTAAACTTTGTACGTTTACCTGAAATCCTGAAAGCTTGTTCACAATATATTTCAATTATTTACAACGATTCTAAGTAGTGTGCTGATGGTTCAATTCCTATTGCAAACATATCTACCTAAAACTGCTATTCGTTTTTCATTCACAAACAAAATCCTTAATTTTTAAACTTTTTCTCGTAAATTTTCTGATGTAGGGTCATACAATTTGTATGCTACCATGAAGACAATTATCAGCTCTATCATAATCAACAAGAAAAATATGGAGTTTGCCGTTTGTCGATGACGTCATAAGCACAAAACGGGAAATTGAATTTGTTACAAATACGTGTATAATTTACAATCGACGTGTTCGAGAATTTTTGTAGTTAACAAACAGTATCCGGGATTTGGTAATGCTTCCTACTTTGAATATTTCTTTAAAAATAACAAAAAAATCTATAAGTAAGAACAGTTCATAATTGAGTAATAACTGTAATTAACTGTAACTAACATTTCTAAAAAATAACACTTCATAACAAGCCCATATAAAAAAAGCACAGTAAATTTTGAACACCAAAGTAAAGGATGCAGTTATCATTATTAATAATGAACAACAATGAAACCATGATCAAGTAGATCAGTATCTCATATATTTTTTCATGATCTCATACATGTTTACTAGATGTCTCATATATTTTGATAAGTAAAATAAGGCAAACCTAGGCTGGCACATCATAGAAAACGCGCTAACCGAACCAAACCCGAATGTTTTTCATTGATACTCCATATTTAAGTAACTTGTGAAATTCTAAGAGCAGACATACAATTTTCTATTTCATTTAGAAGAGGTTATTTGGTTGATTTTGTCATGAAAAGATTTATAATAAAATCAACTAATATCAAAATTACTAATAATAACATAAAATATAACACCAATAAAAATTGCCGCCCCCAAAAGGTTGGCGCCCCAGGGCTATAGCCCATTTAGTCCTGTGGTTAGGGTGGCCCTGACTGTAGGTAAGGTTGGCACCAACTGGTATAATCTAGTCATAGCTCACCAAACAGTATTAAGTAAACTAAATATACTTGCATTTTAATTAACTCAATCTTGTTCGCGTTTCTTAATATAAATAAGTTGCGTCATATAGTCATCACTCAGAATGTAGAGCACGCATATGAACTTGAACCAGGAGCTGAATATCAGGGAAGACCGAAGCACTGCATAACGATGCAAGTAGCCGATAAAGAGAAACTCTTTCTTGACCAGTAGCACAATAAAGATGGTCTCGATAGCATAATTGATAATGGATGCCCTGTCAGACATGGTTATTTAACATTCAAGATCGTAACTTCCACCGACAGCTCGAGATATATAATTATTATAACCAGTATTCGGCCCTAATTTATACCGGCGCGTGGTTTTTATTCCTCAGAAAATTACCAAACCGGGCAACGTTGCGTTCAATAGAAGATTGGGCAATGTCATTGTTATTACGAAGATTCACGTTTCCGTGTGGGCGTACGGATAGGCCGTATATGGGGCATAACTACCGGATTTTATTTTAAGCTTTTAGTGATAAATGCCACTTGTGGTGCACAAGAGTGTGCGGCTGCTTTCCAATGAAATTATTTCTTAGATCGTGGTTGTAGGACGAACGTGTACTGCGTAGGTGCAGGAAATGACATAAGAAGGGCCATTCATATTGAATTCTTACATCTGCTCTGACTAATATGGCGCGATATCGATGTCAGTAATTAAATTTATGGATATGTACCAATGGAACAATCATACATCTCTGACTAAAAACTAACCCTTGTCCATTAGTATTACATGTAGTTACTACACCACAATTGACATGACAGGTGCTGCACTGTTGGCAAGTCCGCACATTGGAATATTTGACCCAAAACGCTGGCCGTAAATTAAATTTCTAAAATATTAAATCCCAATTGTAAAAAACCTGATGTGGCCAGGCACATGACTTTATCATACTATATATAAAATTAATAGTTTAGCTGCATGAGATTCTATTTGATCGAGATCGGCTATGTCTGCATTAAAATAAAACTAGTAGAACTAGACAGATATGTCGAATAAAGCTGCGGTCGGATATTGTACTCCGCTGACACAGTGTACACTGTCCAAATGACACTTACGTGTTATTGGGTGTAAAAAGTGTACGGTATACTATATCCGAACGCAGCTTATATTGACAGTAGGTTGTCAAAACATTTGCGTTTGACACTACGTACTGTCATTAGAATCATCTGACATATAATCTGACATATCCTGGCTACTAGTTTTAAAGGAGTACGACCGATCTCGATGAAATAGAATTTGCTCATGCAGCTAAACTATTGATTGTACCAAAAAATGTCATAGTGATAAATTATTCAGAATTTCATCTTCTTTAATTTATTATTTATAACTATTTCGACGAAATTCCAGAAATGGCGGCTTATTTACAAAATGTTTCTAAATGCTAAGACTAAACCTGCAGTTCCTTTGGACCATTTTCAACAGAAAGCTTTTCAGCTCTAAGTTTGGTTATGAAACTTGTAAATATGAAGTTTCGTCCCGATACCTTTAGTAGTTTCTCCGGAATCGTCGCCACAAAAACGGGTACACACATCCACACATACACACACACACAGACATTTTTTTGTACCTTGGTCAAAAATGTTCAGGGGACCCAAAAAGACATAGTTCCGCTAAAATCTCAAAAATTTTTTTTGGCACGATTACAATATTTTACATACTGCGTGTGATAAAGTAAAAAAATTCTGGAGTAGGTAAAGGGCTGATACATTAAAGTCACCTTTTTTGTTCCTGAACATTGATGCACTTATGTTGACGGCAGGGCTGTGGAGTCGGTAAAAAGAAACTCTCGACTCCGATAATTTCTGTGGTCCGTCTCCAACTCCAACAAAAATTGCATAGCTTCTGGTGTGTGAAAAAAAAGTCTTATATGTGTAAATCATTAACAATTTGACGCACAATAATATAAACGAAACAACATTAAATTTGCTGTAAAAAAAGCACCAGGAACTAGAAAATTTAATAAATTAAATTCCTATTCTATATTTTTTTGTTTAAGATAAATAAATTCTAACATACAGTGTGTCTCACGGGACCTTGAATTGTATGGATACTTTTGTAATTATTAGTAATAGAAGGTTGGTTAATATGGGTTGATACAAGATACCACACATTTGTTTTATGGTACCGTACGATTTCCAGAGATTCTCAAACAATACTAATCTGTTTGTATTATTAAATCATTTTTCTTTATTTTCAAAGCTAAAAATTATCTGTCAAAGCTTTTGGATAAATGAACATTGCTACATTCAACTTAGATAAACAGTACCGTTTCTCAATCGCATTGACCATTTAAAATATCTTGTTCAGATTTTCTATTTTAAATGTGTTAATCGTCTTCGCTTCAGTTTGATTGCAGGGCCGAGAACAAGCATTTTTACAAAACTACATTATTATGCAAAAGATTTTAGTTTATAAAGGCACAATTAAGCGCTTAGACTGGTTTAAATTATGTTTAGTTTTTTTTGTTGTGATTTTAGTTTCATCACGTTGTTCAGGAAAATACAAAAATTAATATATTATTTGTAATTTGATACTATCATTTGGAAGCATTATTCGATAGTAGACGTAGTTTAGAATGAATTATTTAACCATATTTGTCTATATAATATTGTTATTTTTTATGATGAATGGCGGACAACCCCGATGACCAGGACACTTCAAATGGTTTCACTTTTACGAGAAATCCTTCATGTGTATCCTTGGAGCAATGACGGCGTTTCTCTGTAGAAGTGTGCCCCTCAGACAAAAACTTAAAAAAGCAACGAAAAACCTTTTGAGCGGATTCATATTCAGCGCAAGGAAATCTATCGAAAACGCCTACTCACATTTATTATTTCATTTATCATTTCGTTTATTGTTTAAAAATTAGTAATTGTTGTGAAGACAATTGTAAGTTTGTGAATGGAAAAGTGGCATAGCGTTTTCGATATGTTTTCTACGCTGAATTAAGTATTAAGTATTAATTATTAAATTTCCAAAGTATTAAAAGTTAAGCTTCACTTTGAGACCAGGTGGGTCCTAATGGTCTCTACTATCACGTCTTAATAGAAATGTACCGCTCTGCAAATAACTCTGCACGCATAGCATTTGTCCCGTTACCAGACATAATATCGCCCGATGTCAAATTCTACAAATTGTACGTTTTAAAAGTAAAACGTGGATTCTTTTCAGGCACTTAACTGACTCAAAAATGTCTGTGTTTTGTATACTTAGATTATTACTTCACGTTTAAAATAAGATGGTATATACAGGTGTCCCACTTTTTTCCCGCAAAAATTTTTTTTAGATACAAAATATCATTCTGAGTAAAAAGTTTCATATGAACTTAGGGGTTTTTTCAACTCCTTAACAAGTTACAGCTGTTCAAAATGAAAATCGAGCATTTTTTAAATAATGACAACTGACAAAAATTGTTTTCAAAATAATTCTGAGTTGGCTTTTAAATCTTATATTAACGCCATTCCATAGAAATCAGACGAATAAAATGGTCAATTATATTATTTGGGTACTTGGTGAATTCGTTATTGGTTGATGTTAATCACCCGTTTTATGCTGGCGGTTCGTACAGCAAAAAAAGCAAATAACTGGTAATAAGTTTAGTAGCAATGTATTTGTTATTTCTATCTCATAAATAATACCTATTTAACAAACACTAACAAAACAAAAACAAAAACTGGATAAGTAATAAACAATACATTAACGAAGAAGAAAATAAAATACATCAAAAAAATTGTTCAAAATGACCTCCACCAATATCTATGCACTTTTGGCAACGAATTATGGATTCTTGCACACTACGTAGTGATTCCACATTTGTTTTAAGCATATCAAAAACGGCTTGAATTCTTTGTAGTAATGCATGTCTTGTATTTATCGGTGTTTTGTACACTTCTGACTTAACGTAGCCCCAAATATGGAAGTCCAGAGGAGTAATATCAGGCGAACGCGGTGCCCATTGAACAGGCCCGGCGCGACCAATCCAACGCTGGTTGTAATGGTTATTTAACCAGTACCTCACCTGTCTTGCGTAATGAATTGGAGCGCCATCCAACTGAAACCATCCATTTTGTCGGTAATTAATTGGCACATCTTCCAAATAATCTATCAAACTATTCTCTAAGAATAACAGAAAACTATTTGCATCCACTCTGTCGGGAAGGATGTGAGGCCCAATCAGATGTGATCCCACCAGACCAGCCCAAACATTTACTTTAAATTCATGCTGATAAGATACTACTGTCGTTGTATGAGGGTTGTCGTGGGCCCATACGCAAAAATTACGGCGGCTTGTAATTCCACGACGAGTAAATGTTGCATCATCTGTCCAGATAATTTTATTTCTTACTTCTTGTGGACTATCAACAAACCAACGACAAAAATCTAACTGGTTTCGAATATCTTGGGGCAGTAACTCTTGCACTTTTTTTGAACGGAATGCCTTTCGTCTATCGTTGCGTAAATTTCTCCATACAGTAGTTTTCGGCAATCTCAGATGGCGCGCTGCACGCCTTACACTTAAATTACGGTTTTCGTCAAAAGCATGCGAAACTCTTGCATTAACTCTTCTTACTCTTTGAGCTGCTTGGTTGTGATCTCCCACTGGTCTTCCCCTTATTCCATTTTCTCTAATCATTCTATGAATATTACTAAACACTGCAGCATCCGGAAGTCTTCTCGCTGGAAATCTTCTTTGGTATTCCCTCCGTGCCCTTCGACAATTTCCATTGCAGTATCCATAAATAAAACGAATATCAGCATATTCACTGTTACTAAATTTTTTGGGCATAATATTGTTCGGATTTATAATTATTTGTGAAAATGCAATAACAATCCTGTTATTAGAATTACTAGAATGACAGCAATGTGACGTATAAAATCAACCTGAAGTATTATTTTTAAAGCATTCTTGATAAATGCGTATCAAAGCCGCCTATAAAACAACTGAAAAAAATGCTTGATTTTCATTTTGAACAGCTCTAACTTGTTAAGGAATTGAAAAAACCCCTAAGTTCATATGAAACTTTTTATTCAGAATGACATTTTGTATCTAAAAAAAAAATTTGCGGGAAAAAAGTGGGACACTCTGTATAAACCTTACGGTAGATCAGCGAAGTTAATGGACTGCCGATGTCGGTAGATCGCCGAAGTCATATGTATTCCACCTAATATGCTATATGCCTTGAAGATCCTTGAGAAGGATATAATCTGTGATGAAAATGTCTTTTCTATGTCGAATAGAAAGTGAATATCCATCGATACTTACTTCTAATATAACTGCTGAAAGCAGTCCTATAATAATTTACACTCGTCCACTTGAAAACCAAACCTCAAACAGTAATGAGCTAGCGCCACAATGGACAATGAAAGGTTGTTGTCGTGTTGTAAAGGCCCATTTTTCATGTTCCTGGTATTTATTGGGAGGCTATCGGAGCATCCAATTACCATGGTCTGCAGGACACGAGCGAGGAACACTCCAAAAACGACTCGTCCATAAACAAGCGTTGTGGTGGAAAACCTTTCTTTCCCGAAAACTCTATTCTCGCGTAAATTTCATCGTCCAGCCTCACTCCGCGGCTATAGAAAGTTCGTAATAAACTTTTACTCGCGAATTCCCTGATTACAGCAATTGGGTCGAGTAAGAGGACGTCAATTCATTGCGAGCCCACGCGGACACGAATTTTCATCGTCATTAAGCACAATGAGTCGATAAAGAATATTTTTATCTAGAACTAGATTCCACTTATCATTTACTATCTGTTTATTTCTACAGCAACGAGAAGAGGAAAATAAATTGAACCACAATGAACATAAAACGAATTTAAAACGATAAAGTTAATACAATAAAAAATTGCCATTTTCGGTTACAAAATATTCATATAAAACCAAGATAAACATCCGATGAAAACGAAAGCTCACCTGTCTACGCCTACCCAAATCGGTCGCTACCGTAAAGATTCAAGTTTTTAATACCGTAATACCTATCGTAACAGCCGGCACAAGGTGCACATTTCGTCATGCACCGGACACATTCGAGCATTTATCTCGACATCTATTGTATCAAAATGCGCAACCGTGCGGCCACTTGTGCAATATTGTATTGTAAATAAACACTATGCAAGTATACATCGACTTACGACTATAGTGAAGAGAATGGACATGTTTGTTTGCTCTTGCATCGCGTAGTTAATATAATAGAACGCCTACCTTGTTAGTGCAGACCGCTTGAAACCTAATTCAATTCAATATTGACTGCAATTCTTTTCATGCAAGTCTGTTACTTCATAGTTCATACTGGTGTTGCTTTATAACCATGTTGCTAGCAAGTGTGCCCCATTTAATGTAGATCGCTGAAATTGGTAGTCCGTCGAAGTAGATCGCCGAGCTCCGTTGATCACTGCCCGTTATATTATGCCTTCTGTAATTAATATTTTTGTTTCCTTTCAGAAAAATGGTTGTCTATACGAACACCTGAGGTGGGGTGAAGCTTTCGTGGTGGTGTACGCAGTCAATGATAGGCATAGTTTTCATGAAGCGCAAGAACTGCTGGGTCAGCTGTCGAAGTTGAAGTTGCCATCGTACTACACAAGTCTGCTACTTGGTAACAAGAGGGACTTAGATCACTCTAGGTAAGTATTTCTTTAGCGTTGCTCGCTTTCCAACGTTTATCTTGTTCGTTATTAAGACCTGAATTTTTGCTCTTTTAACTAAAATTGTGGTTTTGGTAAATTTGGCACATGTAGTGCTTTTAATGCATCCAAAGAAACGTTTTATATTGAACAGCTAACACCTTACCACCAGGTTCTCTCCTACAAGTTCTTGCTGTTTTTTGTTTACTTTTGAGATCGCTATCATCAGTACCTAATACTGACTCAAATCTCCACAAAGCAATACCTGTATCGCAGTTTCTCACTGCGGGATGAGTAATATGTCCAATATTTGGGATTCCCAAAGATTTTGATAAGATCAAACTACCTACGAACGAGAACGGTATTAGGTGTTACTTAATACCGTAATAACGAGTCCAGGGGCATGAATATGAGGAAATGATACAGCCATAATTTACTAATATAGTCGAAATGGTTGCTGAAATATAGAGACAATTTTGGCGAAACATCTATTCCGACTACAGCGGCTCTAAAGAAGGGCTACAGGATGTACCTTTCCATCAAATTCTTGTACCAGGACTTGTTCTGTTTCTGAATATGCATTACTAAGGACGTCTTGTCTAATTAGCTTTCTTCTGTAGATCTACTACCAGATAATTTTAAGTCATATTTTATAATAATATATAAAAATCGATACGGATTATAATAAAATTTATTTTTGATTGTGTAGACAATATTGTATAAGTAAAAATTATATTAAACTTATTAGCTGATAAATATTTTAGGTAATATGAATATGAGTGGGTAATTGTATTGTATAATTATGAACTATGAATAATGATGGATAGTCACTATAATTGAAAAAATAAGCTAATGTAGACCGAATAACGTAATCTGATTTTTTTTAGTATTTTAAACGCGATTTATCACGCATAAAGCTTCGCTTTGACAGTTTTATTTCATTGAGTTCTTTACAGTTGTAGAATATTACAATAATGTCATTGCACTATTTTAAAAATAAGAACAGAATACAGTTTTTGAATAAATTTCCTAATATGTAAGTGTAATTTACAGACAGTTAGGTGTATTATATTCAATACAAACTGTGTTTCCAAGGAGGTCATGTGGAAAATGTGTTTATTGTCTAATTATATTATCAAAAAATGTTATTCTTTATAAAAACGCCAAACCAAAAACCCGAATATCAAATTTGTTATAAAATTTGAATTTGAGTTAAAAGGTAAATTGGAAAGATTGTTTAGAAGTAAAAACTAGATCAAAATTGAAAATCACAATGACAATGACAAATTATTCTTTATAACGTCTTTTTTTTGCTTTTAATTTATTTACTCTTTAAGTTTTTATATTTGAACTCGGTTATATCAAGCATATCAAACCGACAAAATCAGGTCACACAAAAAAAAACTTTGAAAGAATTAAGGACATCAAAGTACGAGGAACATGAACTATTAATAAAAGTCGTATTTTTTTACTTTATCATACGTACATAGTATGTAAAGTATTGTTATAGTGCCAAAAAAAAATTGGAGATTTTAGCGGAAATATGTCTTTTTGGGTCCCCTGAACATTTTTGATCAAGGTACAAAAAAATGTCTGTAGAGCTGAGAAGGTTTTTGTTCAAAAAGGTCCAAAGGAACTGTTTACTCTAATCATTTTTCAAGGATTATGCAAATTTTGCCATTTCTGAAATTTCGTCAAAATAGTTAAATAATAAATGAAAGTAGACGAAATTCTGAATAATTTATGTCTATGACATCTTTTGGTAAAATTAATAGTTTAGCGGCATGAGCAAATTCCGTTTGATCGAGATCGATCGTGGTTGCGTTAATATAAAACTAGTTAGCCAAGATTTGATAGATATTTTCATTCTAATGACAATAAGTAGTGTCAAACGCTGATATTTGACATTACCAACTGTCAATAGTATCCAAATATCTGTCAAATTCTGGCTAACTAGTTTTATTTTAATGCAGACACGACCGATTTCGATCAAGTAGTCATGTACCTGGCCACATCAGATTTTTATTATTTTACTGATATCTATGAAAGAATTTATTAAAAGATAAAGAAATTATAATTTATTTCTTTTACTAAATTTAGTAAATTTGGAAAAAAAGTCATGTTTTGTTTTTCTAAATGAACATTATATAGGTAATAATGAAAATAAATATACTTTCAAACCTATATTTTCTGAAATATGGCAGATATATGCTTTAATTTTTTTAAGAGAATCGTCAACATTTATGGGGAATAAAATCAGAAATAGACAAATACATTTTAGCACAAAACAATAAAAATATAGAATTAATTAAGACTTGATTAATTAACTTTTACAATTCACAAAATTCATTTTAATTGATGTTGTAACTATACAATATATATTGAGTACATTTTTCGTATGGTAATTAATTACTTTTCTTAAAAATTCGTTTATCCTCTTCATGATATTGTCGACGTTTATGTTTTTTTGAATTACTCTCATAAAACTCATAAAGCAACTCATATTCGTGGTAATGAAAATATTTATTAACTCACTCATCCTTTATTGGCATGAAAATTTGAATACAAAATTTTCTTTGCAATAAAAATACACGTTATTATAACAAGAGTTTGTATATTAAATATATCCTATGCTGTACATGAGCTTGAATTGGCTTTAGCGTCAGTTTAATAAACATCCTGATGACTTGTTATCATAAAACGTCTCTTTGATATAATTAATATTAGTATTTGTTCAGAATTTACCAAAGCCGTAATGGACAATCCGAATTGCTAACGAAAGGACTAAAAACGCACACATCTTCAAAGAACTCATGAGGTTATCAACGGTCGCGACATTTGCAGATCTAAATAAGTTAAACCAGCATGAATCATAAAAGTCGACGGCGTCTTCTTTATACGGCATAAATTATAAAACCACCCACAAAATCACCGGTATAAAAGTACAATAACGTGCGGGGGTGTCCGCAAGCGAGAGGAAGAAGAAGAAGAAGATATTACCGACAATTCCGAGCGGACAGAAAACGAACGAACCCGGATGCCCAGACGGCGTAATGGCATTTTTCATGTAACTTTCATTCGATCTGCTTGCCAGATAAAGGCTACGCCAAAGAAACAATAAGTAAGCGGCCGGTGTGCCGAACACAATCGATACGATGTCTTCATGTCGATTTTTTCTCGACGTAGGTGGAGAAATTGGTCCTTTGTACCGGCTCGAGTGACACAATTATCTCGTTACGGCGATTCTTTTAATTACTAGTAATTGCTATTGTGTTCTATACGATGGGGAACGCCCCATTATTGTCGCTCAAATGTCTACTAATTGTTACGAAATAAAACAATTCAATACACATGCCAATGGTATAAAATTAAACCCATTTTGAGTGAGATATATCCTCATATCGAGGGAAAATCTTGAAAACGGTGGAGAGGACGCACAGTGTGAAAAATTCCCAAAAAGTTGGCCAAAATTCATATTTTATAGTTTTCAAAATAAACAGCATTGGCCCTACATAACAACTCTTTGATCACTCGCGTATCAGAATCGTACATTGTAAAAATGTTTGCTGAACCGGTTAAGAATGGTATCAGTTCAAAGTTGTCGATTTGTGCAAAGCGTATGTTTGGGTTTTTGACACCATTGCAATTGTAATTTTCTGTGGGCTTGTTGACAATAACTTAATTATTTTTCTGAAATGAATAGTGTTCCTCAAGGTATGTAAATACGTTTTATAATTTATTCTAAGCAGTTAAATAATTTAACATGTATTTTTGCAACTTTTATTGCAACGTACCAAAAATTTTATAAACTTAAAGTTCGCCTAGAGTTTTGTAAAGCATTGTAAAGATCAGACTTTGTACTTTTTGAATATATAGACAGTTTCTCCTCATACTTACTCAAAATGAATTTCTGTTTATTTTTAGAATGTAATACATACAATTTACGTAGGCGTCTAAAGGAAGGCTGTTTAATTTTTTTTCTAATGGAGCTAGACGAATCAACTTTGTTAAAGGATTTCTAGTTCTATTTGATATTCTTGAGGTTGGATTGATTTTTTCTTGCCAAAAATTGCGTCATCCTTTAAATTTTTTAATGTGTTTTAATAGGACGACTTGAAAAACTGCCGACAACTGAGCACAAAAATTAAATAATTTTTGAATATTATAATTAATTGTAGCAATAAACAACAAAAAAATTAGTTTTATTAATCTTGGTGATACAAATTGCTAAAATGTCGTTTTTGGATGCAGGCACGTGTGCCTGGATATTGTATGGGACCGATTCCAAAACAGAATGATTTTAGACGCAAAAAAAAGAGTTTTAAAACTCTGAAATTAGTCATATTGACAAACATTCAGTTAGTTATGAAGAAGCGAACAACATGGTTTGCAAAACGTCAGCAATTAATTATTTTGACGCATGGCATGACCCGGAATCAATTTATTTTCTAATATCATTACAATTAGTACCAAAATTGTATCAACGGAACTTGAAAATAAAGAAGACAGTTCCGAATATGAAGTTGTAGATAATGAAGTAGGTACAGATGAATATAGTGAAGCTGATGATGAAGATGAAGACCAAGACGAATGAACAAATACTATTCTGTTTTATAATTTTATAGTATTCAATAAGCACAATATCTTTATATTTAATACATTTTTAAAATTATTTATTTCATTCATATTTCAATTATTAAAGAAGAATACTAAGCAAAACCATATTTACATTTTAACTTTTAGTGCCTAGAATAAATGCTCTATTACATTATGTATGTTCACTATGATAGAAACTTAATTAAGTGAGGTTCAATTTCATAATACGGGAACAACCAGATTTAAACCGGGTTGTACGAAAAAAAATTTCAGACAAAAGATTCCTTTTATTTAGCGTAAAATCATAATTTGACATAAAATTTGGGTATTCCCATTTAAAAAAATTAAGTAGTTAAGTACAAGTTTATCTAAAACACTTTTGTCGTACCATGCATATTTCTCGAGATATTTAGGAGTCTCAAGTTAAAAAGACCACCCGGTATATCAAAATTTGTCAAAATTACCGGAACACCTAAATAATTCCCCAACCGTAAATAGTTACGAAAAATGCTTCAAATAAAAGTTTTTTGGGTTTAAACAAGTTCTTGTTTGATATATTATTCATTTTATTATGGAAGTTTGCAAACCTTTTGTTTTTCTAGTAAAATATCCTGATTTAAAAGCTACTCGACGTTTCAAAGCCACTTTAAATTTGTTATGAAACCTACCGTTAGCATCACAACATAAAAGCTACTTTAGATGATCAGAGAGTACAGCCGTTCTACACCTACTTTTGATATCGTAGCAGATAAACTAGAAAACCGTTGCCGATAGGTGACCAGCATGAACCAGCAATCTGACGATCTACTAAAAATGTACACAACTCTATCGCGAGCTGCCTGCCTGCCATGGATACAATTTAATTGTCAGTGGAAAGGAAGAAATGTCGCCCATTGTGCGCGACCTGAAAGTAACCTATTATGTAGACGGAGGTGCGATAATCGCTAGAGGATATAAAGCGAGCGAGATACTGTTATCCAAACATCTTTTTTTACAACAATAAACAGTGAAAGTAAGAGCCAGCGTGAAAAAAAAAACCCAGCTCGTGTGGCATAAATTGCTAGGGAGGTGTTTACGGTGCAGCTCACGAAATAAATCCACGGGCACTGAATCATTTCGCGATGCTATCGATGTAAAATGAAAAGTGATATTCATTGAAATAAATTGACCACCGCACGGAGGAGAACTTATTTTTTCAATAGTGGAATACTTTCGCCAGGTTTGTTTGGCACTGAATTGTATCTCGTATCTGATTAGACTGAGACCACCAGAAGTTTATTTTTTTTTTCAAAAGGCATCGTGCAAATTTATTGTGGAGACTTTTATCTGTAAGCCAACTCAAACCATCTCCGCAAGGCATTGTAATCTAATATCTTTGTATAGGTTGACATACAAATGGGTATAAAAAGGCTCTAACTTTTTAGCACGAACACTAGAATAAATCAATAAGTAAGTACAACGTATGTTAGGAAGTTTGCAACAAATTGGAAACTCTTTTTAGTGAATTCACAGAAAATGTCCTTCTTTTTCAAATTTGATGGATCCTTTTAAACTAATACTTCAATAATCAAATTTTACAATATTCCTGCACCGTATACATTTTTAAAATGTAAAATTACTTTGGACTATCACAACACTTATCTATCACACTTGGACTATCACATTAATGTATAATTTTGAATAAAAATAGAAACCGTATTTTTTCAAAACTATAAAATTGTGTTAATAATAAACTAAGGTTATTTTTAATATAATCGACCAATATTATTTGAAAATGTTGTTTAGATATATAAGATTTTTTATGTAGCATAAAATTTGTTGGTATTATAACCTCTGGTTTTCGGGAAATACGTCATCTTTAAAATTAAATTGCACCCTACATTAGTTTTGTGATATTTCAAATCAGAATCATACTATGTATTTATAAATTAAAAAACATACACACAGAAAAGTAAATACTTCACTCAAAGCAATATCCCTTCATCCAAGTAAATGATTAGTTTGGTATAGCCGCAAGTAGATATTTTCTCATGTTAAGAATAAAGAGATATTGTTGAATTGAAATGATCATATGCTTGTATATCTGAGAAAATATTTTCTTGCAATGAGTATAGATATCATTCATTCAGTAAACTATTCTCACGTTGAGAATAATGGAATTTTCTTAAAGTGAATATGTATGCTTGACAATGAGAAAATATTTTCTTGAAATGAGTATAGATATTATTAGTTCAAGAACATGATCATAATGTATTGAATAGAAATTACTGTTTTACTTTCTTTTGTAAAAAGGTAGGGAATTGTGTGAAATAAGTAGACAATAACTTAGCGAATTATATTTGTTTTATTGTATGAAATTTCTTTGCTTAATTACATATATACTTACCTATTTATAAATTATCACTACCTGCAATATCTAAGGCATGGAAAAAAAACACCATATTCTATTAGACATCAAATTGTTTCCATGATAATACACAAGTAAGTCTTCTGTGACATGTATGTTGATTTGGTGACCTCTATATGGCTAGGCAAAATTTACGTACCGTGTGCGTCACAAGTCACAACTACGAACTGCGTCGCAAATACGTTGAACATAAGTACTGTAGGCTATTCACCCAAAATTAAAACTATTTACTTTCATAATATTATAGATCGCGTAGTTATTGCGTACAGTACCTACAAAATTAGTAAAGATATACTTATATATTGAACTCTTCCCGGACAATACTCGGTAGTCAGCGAACACGACGCCATAGCAGACCCCAACTAACTGAAGGCAAAGGCCGATGCGAAAAATCTTAAATCTCGGCAACGTTCGTGCACGTTTGAGTGTAAATGCGCAAGCGCGTTGCAAGCAATGGCTTACGTGATTCAAGATATTGATTAACTTCTTGAATTGAGAATTTAAACTACATGGTTTGAAAATTATATACTTAACCGAAACTAATAACTCTGAGATTGGGATATTCTTGAATTGTGAGAACAAGGAATTCTTAAATGAAAGAAATTGTTTAAACCAAGTAAATATTAACTTTCATCTAAAGCAATAACCGCAAGTAAATAATTTTCTCACGTTTTGAGAATATACTTCGCTGTGTGTATAGATTGTCATTTGAAACGAATTACTTTTTTGTTTATTAACCCAGGTACCAAGTACAATCTAAAAAGAATGACGGCATACCGGAAATCACATCAACATTAAACAATCCACCCAGTTTCATTCATCTATCTTCATAATTAAGAAAGAAACAAGTGAAATTATCGAAAAGTAGGCGGTTGTGATTTCACAAATTTTAATTTGTTTTAATTCTTACTTCTAAGCAACTTTCCCAAATAATTTTTTCGGTAATAATAAAATAATAAAATAAACGGTACTTTAACTTAGTTTAAATTCCTATTTTCTGAACTTCCCTGTATAAGGTACCTATATAAATTGTCACATTCGATAGTACATAATCTATAGTTTTTAGATGATCTACCAACTTTTATAAACAATAAAATTTTTTGAAAAGGAAATAGAACAAAAATGTGTTTCTAGCATTTGTTTCTATTTTGAAAAAGAAAGTATAATTTTTTTAATATTTATTGAACTAAATATTAAATATATGCACACCTATATTCCAAAAAAAAAGAACTGTGTTGCGGAATTGCTGGCATTGCATAATATAGCATTTTGTGGGTCAACCACTAATCCGATCATTTTACAAAAATGCACATTGAAAGCTAGCATTCCGCAGGTGATTTTACTTTTTAATTCGCTGAAATCTATGAATTATTTCCGGTGTAATTAATTTCTAAAGTTAAACGAATGAAATTTACGGGGCAAAATCAGCGCCAATTCTTCTTAGTTTGGAAAAACCGGGTAAACGCCAACATATACAACTTTCCAATTTTTAATTTCAAATTTTTTCGCCGCTAGATTTGCGCGAAAATCGACGTCAAAAGAGCGTACATAATATATGGCCAAGATAGTACATCATGTTCCGCGAGACACCTGTATACATCTTTATTTGCAATTTATAAGTATGCCATTCAACATATATAAATATGTTGAATTCGTAACATATGCGCAAAATAACAGCCGAAATGAGGAGTAATTCACACGTGTCGTGGGACAGAGTATAAGCACACACAAGAAGATTTAATCATTTTAGGGGTATGCTGTAATTCATATGTATATATGCCATGAGCAACTATTAAGCAAGAAGAATATTTTTTGTAGCAAAACATATTTAAGTCGCTCAGCCAAAGAACTGAGAAACTGAACTCATCTCAGTTGGCCATACTTTTTAAATTAACCACTAAAGTTTTTGTTTTTGCATTTACATGAATGAGTATAGCTTTTCCTCATACTTACAGTAAATCCATTTCCAAACGGTAATCAGTGCCATCTATGTGGTTTTAAAATTTCTCTCAATTCATTCCTAGGCAATTAATCCATCCATTGTGCTAGGAATTACCGTCTGCTAGTTCCTATTCAGCGCCATCTCTGGCATACAATTTTAAAAAGTCATTAAGGTCTTTCTTCGTCGTTCGGGGAACATCTTCCAAATGCACTAAAATAATCAGGCCCGCATTACTAGAAAATACCAGTACCTACTCATCTGTATACAATTTTTCAACTCTCTCCTTCAAAGGAGTCGTCGTCATTAGTTTCCTATTGACGCATGAAACTGGAAGTTATAATCCTGTAAGGCAATTATATCCTGTACATTCTTTCTACCAATGGAACAACAACAACAAGAAAAAAGGGAAATTGATTCTCTGTGAGGTTTATCGTACAATTGTTGGTATATATCATTGTGGGTCGAACGAAACTGGGATTCAATTAACTGTCGAGTTAATTATCGGTTAACGGTTTGTAATTCATTTTTAGCACTCGGGCAGGCCGATTTTCACTTTCCTGCGCTCGAACGTAGGTTGGAAGTATGGCCAGAGAAATTCGATCGTACATATTTACGATAATCTAATTTATACAATCCAGAATGAAGGTATAGAGATTAAACGGGACATTATTTCTCTCCCGACGGATATGGTCTTACAGATAATAATTGCATTTTGGAAGCCACTTTATGTCTCAAAAGTAAGTGATTTCTTCATCTGCATTGTTTATTATTACTACCTAAGGATCATATTTCCTAATGAATGCTTGGAGGGTAGGAGTGGCGGTACAAAACTAAGACAGATTGTCAACCAATGCCACAGAATGGAAGCCATAGCTGGATCCCGATTAAAGCATCGGGATAATTTGAAGAAATTAGGAGAGGAGTACATCTAGCAGTGGACAAACATGACACTGAAGACCCTAGGGCAGGGGCCCCGAATCTATTTGTTCCCTAGTGCACATTCTCTAAAAAATGGAACTTTGAAAAATGGATTCTTACAAATTGTATTCTTTGACATAAATACTAAGCGTCCAACAAAATGAACGCTTTGCCTCAGGAGGTTATAAATTATTGTTTATATCTTAGATTAAATAAGTACTTCCAAAATAACAATATATATATGTTATGAGCTAAGTTA
This sequence comes from Aphodius sticticus, assembly GCA_963966075.1. Taxonomy (NCBI): domain Eukaryota; kingdom Metazoa; phylum Arthropoda; class Insecta; order Coleoptera; family Scarabaeidae; genus Aphodius; species Aphodius sticticus. The sequence goes on from OZ014513.1 coordinate 6,448,612, forward strand.
TTAATAGGACAGAATAAATATGACCGGGCAATATGAAAAGAGCCCAAAATGACCGGTCAAGATGATTAAAATAATTGAGAATAATACTTTACCCGGGCATTACTCATAATGCCCTATATCTATTGAACAGGACGATTAAAACATGTTTCATTTACTAATCTCTTTTCATTCCGTATTTTTACAATATCAAACTGTATTTCCTTAACATAGTACCTACACATATTTGGAACTTGAAGTAAAAAGCATTTTCTCGGTTTGTTTTATTTTTTTTTACCCCATTTCTCTAGTTTTTTTTTACATCTTTTTGTCTCTTTTCCACATTCGTTATCTAGGTAAATGTTTCATTTACCGGCTGTCAAGGGGATTGTTGCTTTTTTTTTAGTTTATGGTGAGGTTCAGGTATTTAATATAGACGAAGCCAGAATGGCTGCCAACTCTTTAGATTGCTGAGTGTAACTTCCAGCCAGATGGACGCAAGATAGTACTGAAGTGCATAGATATTAATATTTTCAACAATGAATTTTTTAAAGTGTTTCTAAATCCGATTTTTACTTTGTCTCCAACATGATTGATATGAACTACATTTAATGACAGTGTGATGAGCTCTGTTTTCCATGAATTGAAGAAAATGTAGTGCTTCTGACAATTTACGTGTGTTGATATCTTCCAACCACGAATTAAGCATGTTTGCACGCATTGATTTCCCGCTTCTAGTCACTCTTTACTTTGAGAGTACCTGAGTTATTCATGTAAATTCATATAAGTTCCGCAATTTTTAACTCTGATCATGTTATACAATGCAGTTTGAAACAGCATATCGACTAAATAAAATAGATAGTATGCATATCGATTAAATGCCTGTTGTTCATTTGAGCACTTAGAATCGGGTTTGCCACAAAGGTTATTCCGGCAGCGTGCAAGTCACACGTACATTTAAATAGAAAACAGTACAAACTATATGCGCAATACATAAAACAAAACGTGCATTTATTGTAAGCATTTGATAAAATATTTGACCAATACCAAATATTTGTCAAATATAAAAAATATTTGAGCAATTCAAAAAATTACTTGTGCATTAAAAAAATAAATGTGCAATAAATTTATATAAATGTACATCAGAATAAATAATTGTGCATTTAAATTGTACCATGAGAAAATTATCATGCGCCATAGCAAGAATATAATGTTCATTAAATTCTGCAACCTGTAGCGTACATACAGTAAGCGCGTAAAGTATGAAAACACGGGAAAATCTCTGGAAACTTGTGCCATTTTGAAAGCATGCTTGTAGACGTCGATTTTTAATTATTAAAACACACAATTTTTTAGTTTTAACGTCATCACGTAGATCATTTAATTGTGTAAATGGCAGCGGAAACATTTTATGGCCTTACAAAAGAAAATTTTTTACAAAACGACACTTGAAAATTGAAGAATATGTCAGTTAGGGAACATAAATTTCGTAAATTGAAAATGAAATTGCGTTTTGGGTAGAACTAATTACCCTGAAAACCAATCTAATAAAATAATTTAATTTTATATCGTGCAAGGTTTTTGAAAAAAGAAAACGTGGGGAAAAAATGTAATAAATGCGATTCGGTAATTTTGACAAATTTATACCAGGTGAACTTATTGCTCTAGAAACCTTAAAATGGTCTCATAGTAAACCATCTTTGCACTTTTACCTAAAATCCCAAAAGTTTGTTCCCAAATATGTATGAAGCATTTACAGCAATTCTTTAAGTGGGGTGTGAACGGCTCCCTAAAGGAAAACCGCAATAATCTGACGTGATATGCAAAATTCAAGCTCACATTCGTATTCAGCGCAAATAAATCAATCGATAACGCCTAGTCGCATTCCATAAACAAATAAGTTATCAATACTACCCTAATTTTCAACTGTCTTTTTCTCGAAAATTTTGTTATGTAAGGCCATGCGCTTGCTAAATTTATTAAATTGCCCAATTATTCAGGCCAATATTTATAATGCCCGGGCATTAAGTATACTGCCCGGATGAATCACTAGGTCCGTATCATACTGTGTTGATGACAATGTGATCTTTAGCATTGCATTTTGTGGGCCAGTCCATTCCTGTTCGTCAATCATCCAGATGCTCATTTGTGAGTCGAGATCTGTACTTCGATTTTATGATGTTCATGCTTGAAAACAATAATTCGCACAAGTATGTTGAACCGGCAAAACAATTTCTTTCTTTCTACAGTGTTAGAGAGATTTTAGCACTGATTCTTTCTGATTCGATTGCGTTTTTGTTTCTTTTATGGAGGCGCACATTTCTAAAGAATCTGTAAAAAGAGGCTGTAAATGTTTCACAAACATTCGGCTTTCAGAATTTCTGGCGAAAGTGCAAAGATGAACGTTTGCTATGAGAAATCATTTTGAAGTTTCTAGAATATTAGGTTTAAAAATTTTGAGAGGAAATGCTTGGGTTCGGATTCGAATTCAGGGCATATAATTCTATAAAAATAACACTTATCTATCGACTTCCTGTTCTGATTATTCGTACTAATCCAAACACAATGTTGCAATTCTAAGTTGGTAAAAGCGAGTCCTTCAAATTGAAACTTGACACACGGCCATATGTCCTTAAGTAGCGTTCGCTGTTCAAGTTGCGATTACCAAATATCTTGCGGTTACCGCTGTTGACGACGCGTCTCCTGACCCGAAAAGAAGAAAGTGGCGCCTCACGGGCACCCGTCAAGAGCGGACGCGTATGAAGAATGTGCGTCCAGCACGCGAGCCAACAATCACACGTACCGTGTTTCTGACAGCGCTCCCAGCTTATTATTATCACATTAAAACTCAACTCGCGGTGATTTAACCTATTATTTATGCCACCGCGGTATATCTATGAGCCCACACAACATTGTTTCGTGTTGCTGTTGGTTTTTTTTTTAATAGCGAGATAGCGTTTGTCTAAAAGGCTGTTAGTTTAATATTGGCTTGCGAACAATACTATTAACCGACATTAGTACTTTAGGTTGCGGTTTGTTAACCTACAACGATTCTAAATATAACATTTTTTTTTTTATTAATAAGCAGAAAATGCTTAGGTGCATGTGCAACCAAATCGGTTTTAGAACTTAGGTTGTAATTTTGTAACTTCTTCTGTATCTACTGACCATTGAGAGCTTCTTCCCAAAACCCAGTACAGTTCTCTGTATTTGAGGCTTTGAATTCAGCATCAGACACAAATACTTTCCACTGTTTGCATATGAAACTATGTTAATAACTATGTCGTTAATCTTGACATGAGGTATGTCCTCGATTATTTTGTTTTTTAAGTGAATGTGGACAGATTTCCCATTTGTTTAGCTTGGTCTTCCATTTGTTTGTCTAACCATGTACTTAGTTATTACTACCTTGTTAAAGATTACTATTAGATTCTCCAACTGCTGATCTCACTGCCATTAAAACCGTGTCATCTGCAAAAATGGCGAGTGTCACATTTTCCAACTGTGGTAGGTGACTTGTATATAATAGATAGAGAATTGATCCCAAAACACTACCCTGGGGTATCTCCGCTTTTACTTCTTTAAGGTCCAAGTATTCATCTATCTGTTTTATTCTGAATAGCCTAGGGTTCTCAACCTTTTAGGTTCCGTGTACAACCTACAAAATATCCAAATTTCTTCGTACCACCACCCTTTATACAAAAATGCATATTAATACACGGAAAGAAATAATCCTACTTATTTATTTTGCAATAAAATAATAACGTTTATAACAAAAGTTCACTTGGTAAAAGCTTATTCTCATCGAGACCAATAACAATAAAAATTATATACCTAACAAAATTTCATTTGGTATACAAAAGTAAAATAAAAAGCCCTTGGGGTTGTTTTGCTAAACCATTTTTTTAAGTATCATGATCTGTGTCAATTAGTTTCAAGCTCAAATTTGACTCAATCATTAATTTTGGCTTATGTTTGTTGTTTAAATATAATATTGATGAAAACCCATACCTACATAAATTTCACATAAATCGTGGCGCAAAATGGCATTAAAAGTCTAATATCTTAATCTCCAGTTTCTTTAAAATAATTCTTCCTCTGGATCCAAAAAACGGTGATTCCAATAATTTTAAATTCTTCTATCAGCGCTGTCTGTGAGGAAATGTCTATCAAATATTCTTAAATGTTCTTTTTCTAATAGGTTGTGAAATTTGGTATTTACATACCTTTTAGATTTCTGATTCAATTTTCATTGTCATAGGGAAACTATTGTTTTTTTAAAGAGGTGCAATCAATATTTTTTTTATATCCGACTAATTCATCATTGATGTTTCCCATCTTTCTTCAAGGGAGCCTTCAAATGCTGGCAAGAACCTACATAACTTCTTTTATAATTAAGTCGATTTGTTTATTGGTAATTTTATCTTCAACGATAATTAAATGAACCTTTAATCCCTGCAAAACTAAATTTAATTCATACAGCTTTCCAAAAATATCAGCTAAATATGCTAACCGGGCCATCCACAATTCGTCAAAGAAAGAATTTTTGAATTCGAGATTAGCGTTTTCAAGAAAAACTTAAACTTCTGATTTAAGTTCGAAGAGACGATTCAAAACTTTACCTCTCGAGAGCCATCTATCATCGGAATGTAACAAGAGTGACTTCTGTTGCTACCCATCTCCTGACATAATATTAAAAACATTCGTGAACTGAATGCTCGACTTTTAATAATATTGACTGCATTTTTTTTTGTTAAAGCCCGAGCTCCATCAGTGCAGACATCAGTGCATTTCGCTCATGGAATGGAATTGTTAAACATAAAATTATAAAGAAATTTGAAAATTTCACCAGTTGTTCTTTCGAGCAGAGGTTTACAAAATAATTATTCCTCTGCAATTTTCTCTTCCACATCGAATCGGATAAAGACTAATAATTGACTAAAATTAATTACGTCAGTATTTCATGTAACTGTAGCGCAAAATATTAACTTTGATTTATCTTTTTAACTACACTTCCCTTTACACAATGTGCCATTTGAAATACGTCTGCGTACGGTAATGGGTATTATCTGATTTGACCGCTATAATTTTGGGTCAAACAGTTTAACAATATCATCTGAATAATTTTAAGTTTGGTCACTTTCGCGTACCAATAGTGGTACGCGTACCACCGGTTGAGAACCCCTGGGGGATGACTTCTTCTTCATAGTTTATAGCTTCTTCTTCATAGTTTATAGATTCATCGTTGATTGGCTCTGATTCGATGATGTTTGGCTGGAAATTTTCTGTTAAAGATGACATGAAGTAGAAATGTTTATGTGGTTTTCGTTGCCCAATGTTACGATTTATATCATTGGGGGTTTTAGGTACACCTTGCAAATTTTGCCAGATATTTTTTGGCAAAATCAGTGAACTCTGCAATTCACCAATTGTCTGATCAGCATTTACATGTGGGTGATATGAATAACAATGACTATATATTGAATGCTCAATATATTGACAGGACATTGCTATGACCTAAAGAGAGAATTGAAATATGACTTAAGGGAGATGGTAGTATGGGCAAAATTCACAAAACGACTTGTTATGATTTAATACTTTGAATTTTCCTGTATCCAATGTTGCATATGGTCAAATATAAAAATATGGTAAATTGCAATTGCAGATAACAATTTATAATGCCTTAAAGGTTTTTTTTTTATAAACAACAAGCAGCATCGCTATGTATCATTGAACATTTTGAACTTTTCTCTAGTCAATATATGTATAGTAATTTCTCCTGTGATTCGGAGCCCTTCATAAGCTGTAGCCATTTTTACCACAGTCACTCCCTTTTCAAATCGTTAATTTTTTCAGTTACTTTTTGTCAACATAGACCATCTTGGTGATTTAATGAAAAAAAATCGTCGGCCTAAATTTGAACCAGTGGAAATTATTTTTTTCATGCTTTATAAGTAAATACTTCTTAACGTATGTGAAGAAGTTGTGAAGTTGATGTTCTTCTAAATGTATTTTTCTTTATCCCACACAATTAAACGACGCGTGTATTTCTACCAAATATAAAATATTAGCAAATCAATACTAACTCTCATCCTGCCAAGTAAAATATTTGAATGTACGTGCAACAATTCTCTAGAATCCATCATCATTATTTGTTCCAGCCGTATTCGTTGGCACGTTTCGACAATTGTATGACGACGTTGTATATGCAAGCGCAAGACCCGGCGTCACTTATTAAATTTAAATAACGAACCGACCGTTCGATTTGTTATCTGTCATTTTCGAGTGTCTCGAGAAGAAGAAAAAAGTGGTAAATACAATTTGTCACTTTTGTTTGAAAACTGGTTGCATCAGCGCTTGAGTCAAACGCACGTACGTGTGCTGCGGTATTTGTCTGTTGCATTAGCGACCAACTGTCAATTGTACGCTCAAAAGCTGTAATGCTAAGCACATACGTACGAAGATGAACGAGATAAAGATGAAGAAGTCTTGGGTTATAAACTTAGAGAGCTGTATAACTGCTATCCGAGAGATGTTAGTTATTATTATTGCGTAGGTTACATTGTAATAATATTATCTCATACGACTGTTATATGTCCGCTAGTAACACATCATAACAAATATGCTTTACTGTTTGATACGTCTGTTGATTTAGTTTATGACACAGGACCAAAAACTAGCCTTTGTGGATAATTATATCTCTTTTTAACAGAAATATAAGTTATTATCAATCAAATGCGTTTTCATGTTAATACACTCAAACAGTGAGTCTATAAGGTTTTAAGATGTATGGGCGTTTAAAAAAGAACGCTAAAGTAAAGTAGGTAAGAAAAATCTAAGTAAAATAACCAAAAGAACAATGTTTATAAATACTGAATATAAAATAAACAAATCTACAGCTAAAATTTACAAGATACCTTTGACTCCGACTCCTGAACACTGTGTGACAAGATTTTCTAACATGAATCGTTATCATTTATTTCGAAGGGTAACATAATCAGTAGTATATTTGTCATAGGCAAAAGGGTTCCATCAAGTCACATTTTTTAATTAAACGGGGTCAAAACCCCAAAAATGTGTGATTTTTGCAAGGTCATATTTATTGCGACGTAACCCAATAATCAAGCTAATCCATGAAGGATGTACTTATTATTTAAAATCCTAGAATTTGCTCACAAGTGGCATTGAAGTATTGAAGTACTGATGACGTTTGTTTCAGGGTGGGCGACCAACCAAAAAAATCACGTTTTCATAGATTGACCACTGTAATAGGGTATTACGGTCATGTGGAAACTTAAGCAAAAGCGTGTGTATTAAGCGATTTTACAGTATATAACCCGAAATTCTGTTAAGATAGAATTAATTTACATTCAGAATTTGTTGAGAAAATTACAATTAAAATTTGAATTTTCCGATCACTGTCGTGATTGGCCAAGTGTAGAATTGGCACCGTAGCCAAGAAATTGATCAAAACCTAGGGAATTTTCTTGGAACAGTGTTTGCACCGCTGTTTGTGTGTATGTGTGTTGACAAACTTCGACGGTACTATTTACAGCGTATCGTAAAGTTATTACTTATTAAGTAAGTTGTTATAAGTTGTTAAGTTACCAGTGCAAGCATGTGTTTTGTGGAAGATGATTTTACCAAAGCGAATTCGCAAAATTTGCCCACGATCATACACTGTCATACATATTATTCAACCAGCTTGCAATTGTTCATAGTAAATTAACGACAAAGTAATGAAACATCCCCCAATCACAAGGTTCACAAAGAAATTTGAATGTATAGGGAAAGACTAGTAGTAAAAAATAACTGCATAAATAGAAGTTTATTAATAATACATATTGACAATACATTTTTTATAATATATTCCTGTGTGTTTATGAAACTACAAGGTAGATACACCATTTCGTCTAAATGTTGTATTGAATTCTGGTGTTTCGACTGATTTGCTGTTGCAACCCGTCACACAACAAACTCTATATTATTGTTTGCTCATGTTGATTATGTATGGTGTTTGCTGGTGTTGATATATTAAAAAATCACTGACCACCTAACCTCAATACACGAACGGTAAACAGAGTGAACTACGCGACTGTTGGCACCACAGCAACATAAAATAACTATGCGCAACGTTGTCAAGTTTCGCATTATAATCCCTCCTTGTGACGTCACAAGTAGGATTTTTATTTGAATTTCAAAACGCGTTTTCTCCTAGATTAAAGCGTTGTTATGCATTTTACGTGTGAAAGGGTGATGCTAAGCTAACCTACTTTGTAATAGAACAGCATTTGAAAAGTGCCGTAATACCCTATTGTGTTGCATACTTGAAGGTAACTACTTTAAGGGATATTTACCATTTGGAGCGCCTTTCTTCTGGAACGTACAACGTGTCCCAGAAAATGTGCAACAAATTGAATAGTTCTTTATTACTTAATAATATCACTGAAAATTTGCGCTTTTTCATTTTAAAATTGTTTAATTGATGTACCGCTTACGAAGCAGTTCTGAAACTATTAATTTAAGTACATTTACATTTAATCCAGTCAAATTGAGTTTTTACCAGGAAAGTTGTGGGGTAGTTTTTGTATTCCATTCTATATGTCAAATGGTGTTCTTTGGGGCGGGGGGGAGGTTGCTGAATCTAAATCTGTGATTTGCTAACATAGTTTAGTGACGTAACATTGAAGAAAATACTATAAAGGTAAACATTTTCATTTCTTGCTTATAACTCGGATGATCAACTTTTCTATATGTATTTTTTTTAAACCGCTACATTTACACATACGATCTCAATAAGGTATGTGCAGATAACTGGGAGAAATTCACTAATTGACAGCCTTTAATAATAAATTAGAGTTTTGGAGTGGAAAATGTGGGGTTTTTCGCAGGCAGATTAAATACGCCAATTTTCAACTAGTAAAGAGTGAAGTTTGTAAGAAATTTAATCAAGAGATTATTTAGCAAAAGTTGATAGTTTTCGAGTTATATGAAAAAAATTAATATTTTTACCTTGGTTTTTTGCATTTTCTTCAATCTTGCGTCACGAAATATTGTTAGCAAACCTCAGATTCAGATTCAGCAACCCAAAAAACATATAATACTACAGCCAAAATCCGAAGCTCTTCGTCGGTGCATGATTGATGGCATATTTAATGCCTTCTAATATTTTGAAATATTTTTCAACTAAGTTTTTGACATAAGATGAAGGTACTTTACTCTTATGTCATTTTCAACGCAGAAGGTGACTATAATTACGTATTTAAAGTCCAAATATATTTTCAAATACCATTTTTGCATAGCTTTGAACATAAAGGTATTTTATTCTTCAGTGTTTTTCATACTTTTGGTAAGATCCGGTACATGCAAGCAAATACATACATTCTAATATTTGCATTTTAGGTAAAAGACAATCCACACACTTTTATGAAGAATATAATTTTATGAAAAATTGATAATAATATGTTAGTAATTACTAATAAAAACACCCGGTATATGCAATAAAGAAGGTGATTATAATTTCGTATTTGATACCTCTAATATTTCTAAATACTTTTGTCAAATAACATTTTTCGATAGCTTTTAACACAAAGGTACTTTACTCTTAAGAGTTTTTCATAGCTTTGTAACACCAGGCATATGCATATACATACATTGTAAAATTTAAATTTTAAAGTGGAAAAATAAATTCCATTGTTTCCTTTCTGCCGGACACGGTATATATTATCGAAGGGAAATGAAAAAAATATATATTATTAGCAAATTTGTAACTTAATGATATCGACCAATCTTTGAATAGCAGCTTGTTTGTCGCCCGCCGACCTGTCAACAAGCTTTGTCAGCAAGTCAAGGTCATTAGTGACCTAACTTTGAGGATTACATGTAAAAAGTACACAGTTTGCGGTTTAGTTTCACATCTTTTTGAAGTTTCTGGGACATTGGGTTCAGTCGAAAACCAATGTCTCAAAACAACTTCTCTCAATTTGTCACGCAGTGTTATTGAAGCACACAGATGAGTAAAATAATGATGAAAACTTTCCTGATCTGGCGGCTGGCCACGTTCAAGTCACCACAATAATTTAGTCTTTTCGCTTACGCAACTCAAATTTCTTTCGTATTTCGTATCCCGATTTCATTCGTGTAAGTAGCTAATTAATTATTTATTTCTTCTATAATAAGTGGTTACTTTAGTTGAATCTAGTTCTTATTCTCTGTGTGCATTGCGCCATTCTCACTTGACAGAAAAACTGGCGTACAATTCCTCGGATTCCGGATTTACCAGGTAACACCATATTCAGTTGATTTATTATAAATATGTTATTACCAGAGACCACCATAATAAATTCTAGTGATATACCAGACGTAATAATTACCTAGGAGGATATTAATAACATTTAAAGTCAGGACCAGTCAAGTTTATCCCATTAATGGAACGGGAGGTGATAAATAAATAAATTTGATAAATTAATTACCGGTTCGGTCGCCTATAAAAAGTAATCTCGACGCTCGGAAATCGTCAGACGTCCGCGTGCGGCCAAATATGGCGTTTCTCTGCGCTTTCGGCCGTGAAATTAAAATGCACTCTCGTATATCAAAACGTATATTATATTACGCTTACGAATTCCGTGTTCCAAAGGATAATTAATCACAAACGGTTGCGCCAAACGAATGAATCGTCAAACATTCAAACGAACTCCGCGGGTGTTTGTTTTGGGGTTCGAGATAGTAGCTGAAGTAATAGCGGGGTGCCTCATGATACCTTTCGTTGAAGCCAGGGAGGAATATGAGGAGACCGCAATCTATATGCAAAATCTGACCCAAATCACTGCACAATAAGTCCTAAAATTGTCAAGTTTGTAGACTGCTCATACTGCTCTCATTCATAAATTTAGCGACGAATCGGTCTGTCAAAACGTATGTTTGTGAGATGGTTGTGAGGTTATGGTGGTTATGTCGTGAATACGATTATTTTATTATATATTTACAATATTTACATTATAGGTACCGACTGTGATAGTGACAAATTAAAGTTAGATTTCACTGGTTTTTCACTATGAAGTGGTGTGTGCCAGGTTGCAAAACGTTGAACAGCAAAACAAAATTTACATTACTCTCTGCTAATACTGACAGTTGTTTTATTTCCATTCGTATAGCCGCAATTCGTAGAAGTTTTCATTAAAAATAAGTGAAACAAAATTCTGTGTAACTTCTTTCAACAATCTTAACATTCTGTTGATAATTTTTAGAAACATAACCTCAGCACACAATGACAATCGTCGCTACTCGCATGGGTCAATTTATGAATGAGAGAAAAGAGATAGCAATATGTGCGCACTGCACATGTCCACACAAGTTGCCGTTCTCGGCCGATACTTATCATGCAGTCATTTGAAAAATTAAAATTATGTGCGAACTTTGTAATGTAATAATGAATAATGAACATCTCATTTAATTATCTCTATTTATTGGTGATTATTAAGTATCAAATAACAGCATAAATTAGCTACACTTAGGGTTAGATAGGCTCTATCTGTTGTGATTCTTGTTCGTTTTTGTTTAATCGCGTGAATGACGACAAGGGCCGCCATTCAAGTTGTGGCGAGAAAGATTTGTAAATAAACAATAAAACGGTTAAAAATGGTAAATATCGTTTCAAGGTCGCCGTCGATTATGCAGTTGGTAGTGTTACCAACTTCTCAAAAACCTTCTTTTTTGTCGCCCAACAACCCTTAATTAGACTTGTTCTATGGAAGTCAGGGTTGTCAGACGTCCCAATTAGACCATGCTGTCTGGAGTTCAACAGACAAATCCGGATTCACACATTCCTCTTAAAATCCCGACTTCAAGATGTCGTGACTAAAACTGGAAAATTTGCTAAAATTGCCAATAAATTGTTAGTTGTGTTTAACAACAAATTATTTAAACTAAGATAGGCAGATAAAAGTAAAAAATATCTGGTTTACTGTGAAAAGAAACCAAACTAATGATTTATAAGATTTCTACCTCAACCTTTTCGAAACCCACACATAAATGGGAACGAGTTCCGATTCATATTCAGCGCAAAGAAAACCTATGCACCTTCCATTCAGAAAATCAAATCCACAGATTGATCAATACTTCACATTTTTTTTTCATTTGCCCTTTCTTTAGAAAATTTCCTAAGGCTACGTAATTTAAACATGATTAAACATAAAATTAAAAAAAAACATCCTCTTCTAAATTACTATTAACTAAAACACCACTATAGTCTAATTTGAAAAACAAAGTTGACATATGCCTGCCACAAAAAAATAAGATTGCTAGGGGGATTCTACTTCTTACAACGATATAATGGTTTGTTCAGTTCATTAGTACTAGCGGTATGATCAGAAGAACATTATAAGCATGTATTATTACAATTTGAAAATAAAATATTTAGGGATCGCCACTGCTTGTCAAAGTTACCAAAATAAGGACATTCGTATGAAATAATAATATACGTTTTATTACAATAACTGTGCCCATCACAACAACAAAATATTTACGGGTTTTTCATTGATTTAATTGTTAGATAATAATAAAAAATAATCAACTTTTGAGTGCAGATGGATGTACTGAAAATAAAAAGAAAAACAGGGTTAAATAGAAATGATAAATGACCACAACAAAAATATAGATACATAAACAAAAAAATTACAACTGATTGCAACTGGTTCTTTTAGCCTAGCTTTAGTCAAAATCAGTGCTAAAAACTCAATTCACACTATCTGATTCTCAGTTGTTTGTAAATTTATTGTAGAATAAAAATAAATCATTTTCTGTACAAATTCTATAACATTTAGCTGCCAGTAGCAATTTTGCTTTTATTATTTTAACTAGTGGACCTGTATATCGCCTATTTAGGTAGATCAGTGAATTCGGTAAAGTCAAAAAAACACAGTTGCCACCGCCAATAAAATTAGGCTTAATAAATGTTGAAAATTGGGTACATAACCAGCCATGAGGTACATATTTCTCTGTTACTCAATATTTGGCGAGTCTGCTGTCAAAATAAATTACAATTACAACTACAATCTTTAGTTTACCCTCAAAACTTTCTTTTATCCCTAAGGTAAAGATACTACTTTTGGAGGGAAACCGCCCAAATGTGAGAGAAAATCCCCCAATCTGGTAACAGTGCACTGCTTTTTTATATAATAGCATGTGGTTGGCTAAGCAACTACAGTATACCGTATATAGATAACATTATTGAAAAAATTAAAATTGATTTGTCATTTTTTTTCTTTCAGTTAATATGAAAGATGTTTGTCACTTGAAAAAAAAATGTTAGATTTATTTTTCCCAATACCGACTTAAATGAACTACAAAAATAAGCTAAATTTGTTCAAATTACTCAATTTTATGCCAAGTTGCATTAGCATAATATTTTTGATACTTTATAGTTCTGGTTTTTGTTTTGATATTGGACAAACACTATACAGCCAGATGCTCACTTTTTAAATAAAATAAAACGTAAAATATAAAATAAATTTATAAATTTGTATACCAGTATCTACCTTTCCTCCTTCGTAAAAACAAACGGGAAATATGTTAGAGTACCCTCGTCAAGCAAGATAAAACACACATAATAAAATAATGTGAAAATATTTAATTTAAAATTTATTAATGTCTACTATAAACAAAAAACAATTTAGTTAAAAAATGAAATTGATAGAAATCTTAATGATAGATCTAGTAATAATACAATAGGTATATAATACCCAAAACTAATACCTAAAATTAATATTATCTAATCTTGAGATGATTTAACCCATTTAATTGTTTAAGATTTATCGCCTGCACCTCACTGACAAAAATGCATTTGGTTGCCGTGACCACATGAACTAAATTATTACATATTTACAAAAATTTAACGTCATACCGAAAGATATCAAAATTTGCATACCACTTGATATGCCCATTCAAATTTATTTGAATTCATAGGTATTAGAAGGCTTGCAGCTTAGAGGGCTTTATCACCCATCTCCAATAAATCATTCAGAAAACAATGAACTAAAATTATTAGTATTTTTTTATACGCTCACGTAAACATTAAATTCCATACCAGTTAACTTCATGTGGTAAACTGAGTGACGTATGCTATAAGTTACCAGACAGACCTATCTATTTTTAGTAACCTTGCGTCATAGCCAAATCTAAAGTACAGGTAGGCAAAATATATCCCTTTACTGTCAACAATGATTATTATCGACTGCGGCCCCTTGTCTCTCCGGTACTCCCTTAGTACGCCCAATATCTTTTGGTTCAAGTTTTTTCTTAAATAAATAATTGTTTGCCACTTTGTTATGGTAGCTTGTCTACGCAAAGCAAGTTGCTGTTATTCGGAAAGACCTTGAACCATTTCCACTGCGTGTGTACTCTTTTCATCATACCACGTTACCTGCAAAAATATTAAATTAACAAAAGCTACGCATTCTAAACTCAAAACTAACCTCAATGTTGCCAACAAATTGATGAATTCCATGTAATTCTCTTACTGTATTTTAGTTTAATCTGGAGAAACCATTAGAGAGAACCACGGGCAGTTCAAAGTAGTTTGAAGTGGGTGATCAGCCTTTGCAACAAAATTTTGCTGGGGACCATATTCCGAGCCATTGGAGGCTTTTTTCAGGCGCCTCTATCAATTCCACACCCTATTGATCTTCTACTACTTCTTGGTCGTGCAGCTAAATTTTGTATAGTGTTCATCCCTTCCTCCATGTGTTCATCCAAACTTATGTATAATTATAAGTTATATAACGATATTTCACGCCCGCTAGGGGCGCTAGTAGCAGAAATATCTTGTGGTGCCATCTAATATGTAACCTCTCAAGAGTTGTATTCGTATTCGGTTAAAATAGGTTCTGAGCGGTGCTTTCACGTTGGGTTTGAGACGCGAACTTTTCACAAATAACATTCATTGGATCGATACACGTTCTTCGAACAAATATTAACGCAAAGGCAAAAATAATCACGAATTAATAATTATTATTATACGTACAACATTGTTATAGGTTTCTCAAACATTATTTGTGGGTACGGACTACGGAGTTTGTGCTTTAGCCCCGCAGATAATGAAATCGCTTAGCTTTGTACATACCAATGTGAATAGGTTATGGTTGCGTTTTTGACGTTTCTAGCTCGCAGCCATGACGACGCGGAATAAACAGCTACTGAAATGTTGAGGTCCTTTCACCAAAATCGCTCGCGTTTCGGAAAATTTTGAACCAAAAACGCCCGAGAGGTCGTTTTTCGTCGATTTCGAAAACTCACGCAACGTAGAATGGTCCATTTAGGGGGACAGTCGCGCTCCGCGCGACTGAAATACCTTCCCCATTTTTTCCATAAGCAATTAAGAATGGATTTTTTGGCAGGTGAAACACCGATTTAAAATCGTTCAATTGCGTTTACTTAATATAGACAAGAAAAATACTGTAACTCTAGGTTGTAGACTCTACTGTAACTGTTTTCCTACTCATGATTAGAATTCGAATTTTAGCAAAATAAGCATCACTCAAAGAATTTTGATCAGAAAAAAAAGTCTAATGCAATAAGACCACAATGACTGTAATAGAATTTTTTCTTTTGGGCACTTATTTTAGCTATTTATTATTGTAATATGTTTGTGAAGTCATAAAGGATTATGCATATTATCTCAATAGATAGCGACGAAATGTAAACAAATGTCGGGTTTGCTTGAAATATATTCACCGTGATATCTGACGATCCCTGATTTATCAATATACGAAAAAGACTGTACAATTGCTTACGAGGGGCGTTTATGCTAGTGAGATCGACGTCGGCCTTGAGTCTGTAGTACGCCCAGGATGTGGTTCCATCTAACGTAAACCGCTGTATTTAAATGCTTGTGTATAAACAAACATACTTACTTAATTGGTTCAGCCGATTTCTGCCCTTTGCCAATAGGCAGCTACTGTAGTTGTTCTCAACTGTTAGTTATTATTATATACCTTCCTTACAGAGCTCCGCGGTGACAGTTCGTAGTAATTCGACACAATTGCATAGAAAGCAGATCAACTTGACAACGGCTGGGTCAATTTTTAATTTCTTAAAATGTCACCCATAAATTAGCTCCTGTTCCGTGATTAATGCTATTGGCTTAAACAAAAATTAGCTTCCTTTCTCTAATTAAGTTTATGATTAAAGCAAGCGCAGTTGAATTTTATATTTATCCCTGAACAATGCCCTATGCTTACACATTCCAACAGTACCGTACTTTTACACATTAGTGCAATATTTTCGACTCCGATCTGCTTTTTATGCGCCCGTGTTTTGCATGAAACTGGTATATGGATAAACGCCCCTCTTAATACAGAATTCTTCATCAGTATTTCTACATACATATAGAAAGATACTTATCATATAACTTAGGTAGTATGGTGTGCTATAATATAACCAATGATGGGCCTGACGCCATGGACAAGTCATTTCACTTAATACTATTTAGTTTGAAGGACCAATTATAATCTTGATGGTCCATCAACCTATAAGCAAACAAAACAACACCAACAAAAGTGGACACACAATCACGGAGATAATTGTCCTGATTTACATGCATTCTCAAATTAATTACAGCCCACTAACATACAATTAATGTCGTGTAGATATCTCCACCGGGGTCACTGTTAGTAGCATTAACGACACGTTTCAAATGCCCATGATTAACATAAATTTGAATATCTTGATGCATAACGCACACGTAGAGAACGTTGTCCTCGGGACGACATAACTTATCCCTGTCAATTCGAGGACGTCGGCAAGACAGAGCTGTCAACACCCACCCACACAGTCCACGTAAAAGCTGCACTGGTTCTCGAAAATATACGAGATACTTCCTTTGGACCTGAAGCCTTTAACCATGTGTTTCGTTTGTGTTTCGTTGTTTTATTCGATTCCGAAATAGGGGGGTTATAATTCAACGCCAAGTCGTGAATCAGACTTTGGTTGCCTTGTTGTTTTTCGTAGATGGATGGTGATGTGTAAAGGAACCCTTAAAGAAGGGGTTACATCACTCAAGGTAAACATATCAGGTTACGCAGTCAAGTGATAATAAATTGTATGCAGAGGCTGGATTCTTTAAGGTCGTACCTTCAAAAGTCTTAGACGAACGAAAACCATTTATAAGCATAAATATGGATGTATATGATAAATGTACTAATACTAAAAACCTAGCAATTTTGCACATAAACATATTAGCTTTGATGCAATGACGTATTAACTAAATTGGAGCCCCTATACCTTATCCATTCAAAAACAAAAATTAAACTATGTTGTGAAAGAATATATACAGTGTGACCCCCGATGGACCTAACTATACCTATAATGGACGTAGTTTTTAATTTCTCGAGAAAAGGTCATTCTTTATAAGGAGTTTTGGATGTCCTAAAAACATGAAAGCCATTGTTAATATTTTGATTTAACATACAGGATGGTTAGAAAACACGAAAATGTTAAATTGGCCGAAGAGTAAACTATCGGTTTTTCGGAATTAGAACAAAAATGTTACAGGTAAAAGTTGTTTTATATTTAAATTTATGCCCAGATATCAAATTTCAATGTTGTATTCTAAGTTTTATATTTGATTTATTTTTAACAAAGTAATTTAACTAAACATTACTCCACATGTTCCCCTCCTACAGCTACACATTTTTTCAATCTTCTTCTAAACTCCCGATATACCAAATCAATTGTACTGGTTTATAAGGATGAAATTTTTGATTTGAAAAGATCCTTTGCAGGTGGCTTTTGCTGATGTTCAAGTCTCGAGATCTTTGCCTCAACGATTTTTTTGGGCAAGTGTTCACGGAATCAACAGCTAACATAGCTCCCTGCATCATCTTCGTCATGTCGCTTTTTTTTCTTCATATTTTTCACGTCTCCTGTTGCATGAAATTTTTTAACCAATTCACGAAAACAATTGATAGAAACGAATACCTCAGGGTATTTTCTGTTAAAAACTACAATAGCACGGCGGTACGATACCTCACCTATGCTGTAACAAAAAAACTAAATAAACCCTTTGCTCTAAAGTAGACATACTTTCAATCAGCTTCTATCAACAAATTGCTTGGATACTGTTGGATACGCTGTTACTACTGTCAACAGATCAATCATAATTGTGGTCTCTAAATTTTTTGTTCACCTTTATGTATTGTCTCTTCACTGGTCCGAGATGTAAAATTTTAAATAGAACATTCAAGTTTGATATTTGAGCATATTAATTCAAACTAACTTTTAGCTATAACATGTTTGATCTAATTCCGAAAACCCGATAGTTTACTCTTCGGCAAATTTAACATTTTCGTGTTTTCTAACCATCATGTATGTTAAATCAAAATATTAACAACGGCTTTCGACTTTTTAGGACATCCAAAACTCTTTATAAAGAATGACTTTTTCTCGAGAAATTAAAAATTACGTCCATTATAGGTATAGTTAGGTCCACCGGGCGACACCCTGTATTTGTAACACAAATTAAGAAAATTTACAAAAAGTTGTAAAAATATAATTTTAAATAAAAATACACAAACACAAAAATATATTATTACTATCATTTTATATTACAAAACAAAATAACAGAAAATAAAGCGCGATGGAACTGCGTTTCAAAATAAATGAGAAAAGATTTTAGAAATTTTAATACCTATTTTAAGTAAGAAAAAGTACAAAAATAGAAGAAATTCCGTTTTGTAATAGATTTGCGGTCGTGTTTAAAGTAAATAGCGAAAATAATAATTAATTCGACTAATTAATTAATTAATGCTGTGGGGATATTTTTTTGGTTTGAACCGCGCGAGTTTGAACCTAGGACCTCTGCAATTTCCATCCGGCGCTCTAATCAATTGAGCTACCAAAGAGGACATTTATAGGCGCATTTGTCATTTCAAAGAAACGAAATTTGAAATTGGTAGTTCGTTTTGTTGCTAAGCTTTTTGAGATATTTATAAAAACATACGTACACAAGATCACAACTTTGGGGGAGTCGTTACACGTCAAAAATTGTAACGCACTTTTGTCGAAACTTTGATTTTTTAGGTTTCCGGAAAAACTAAGCTATCGATTTTTTCGTGCGGCTTTGTGTTCGTAGATTGACTCGCTATTTTGTAGTCTAGAATAAATCGGTTTCACTAAATATAATTTCTTTTATCCAAATTTTTTTTGGTAAAAGAGCATTTTCAATCCTTAATTAGACTCAGTTTACAACAACTACACACAGAAAAGTAAATACTTCACTCAAAGCAATATGCTTTCATCCAAGTAAATGATTAGTTTGCTATAGCCGCAAGTAGATATTTTCTCAAGTTAAGAATAAAGAGATATTGTTGAATTGAAATGATCATATGCTTGTATACATGAGAAAATATTTTCTTGCAATGAGTATAGATATTATTCATTCAAGAAAACTATTCTCACGTTGAGAATAATGGAATTTTCTTAAAGTGAATATATATGCTTGACAATGAGAAAATATTTTCTTGAAATGAGTATAGATATTATTAGTTCAAGAACATGATCATAATGTATTGAATAGAAATTACTGTTTTAGTTTTTTTTTAAAAGGTAGGGAATTGTGTGAAATAAGTAGACAATAAGTTAGCGAATGATATTTGTTTTATTGTATGAAATTTCTTTGCTTAATTACATATATACTTACCTATTTATAAATTATCACTACCTACAATATCTAAGGCATGGAAAAAAACACCATATTCTATTAGACATCAAATTGTTTCCATTATATTACACAAGTAAGTTTTCTGTGGCATGTATGTTGATTTGGTGACGACTATATGGCTAGGCAAAATTTACGTACCGTGTGCGTCACAAGTCACAACTACGAACTGCGTCGCAAATACGTTGAACATAAGTACTGTAGGCTATTCACGCAAAATTAAAACTATATACTTTCATAATATTATAGATCGCGTAGTTATTGCGTACAGTACCTACAAAATTAGTAAAGATATACTAACATATTGAACTCTTCCCGGACAATACTCGGTAGTCAGCGAACACGACGCCATAGCAGACCCCAGCTAACTGAAGGCAAAGGCCGATGCGAAAAATCTTAAATCTCGGCAACGTTCGTGCACGTTTGAGTGTAAATGCGCAAGCGCGTTGCAAGCAATGGCTTACTTGATTCAAGATATTGATCAACTTCTTGAATTGAGCATTTAAACTACTTGGTTTGAAAACTATATACTTAACCGAAACTAATAACTCTGAGATTGGGATATTCTTGAATTGTGAGAACAAGGAATTCTTAAATGAAAGAATTTTCAAACCAAGTAAATATTAACTTTCATCTAAAGCAATAACCGCAAGTAAATAATTTTCTCACGTTTTGAGAATATTCTTCGCTGTGTGTACTTACATTTTACTTATTTGAACATTTATTTGAATAAATGTGTGAAAAACTAGAAGAAGAACATGTACCATTCAGGGCACATTATTTGGCACTGAATGAAGCTCAGTTAAGAATTTTGGGTTCATGATTTTGTCAATTTTGGTCAGTTAAATGTGGCAATTTTGGTCAGTTTCGAATATTCATTCTCTCACGATAATTGAGTGAATTCCAATGAATATTGTCGCCCTTCTATTGCTTATTAATTTTAAAGCTGCTAAGAATTTTATGATTTTTTTCTGATAATGCCGCTTTTCTATCGTTTATTAATTCGTTATTATAATTGTTTATTACAGGCTGGATGAACTAATTGTGGCATTTCCGATTTTGTCAATTTTAACTCTTCTTTTCATCTTATCGACATAAATATCCTCTCTGGACAATTTAGCTAACAGCTAAACTACATAATATTGTCGCATTTCTCTTGTCTATCAATACTTCTTAGATACCTATATCGAAAATTATCAAACTTGCCCTCGTTCGTGCTTTCAAAAAAAGAAAATTAGCGCCCAATCTTGCCGGGTCCTTTAATCTTGCGCTACTTTGTGGTATAATGCGCTCCTATAATGTGTTCTAAATGTAATGTATGCCTTTTCCGCTTTAATAGTCTTAAAATCTATAGATTGAACAGAGTTAATAAAAAAAATCACCAAAGAAGTTACTTTTCGCAGAGACTTTAACGATGCATCTGACGACAAACCCGCAAAAAATAACAAACAAGACATGCAGAGATATTGAAGAAGGAAGCGTATTATTGCAACAGCAGCTAAGTGATGCTTTCATGGTGTTAGCAATTGAACTTTCCCTTGATTATTAAACATAAACAAATCATTGGGGGCCTCTGATAATTACTGGAAAGATCAACAACACTCCTGCGCTATGCGACGAGGAGAAGATGGTATGGAGAGTGCATCTGGCACAACGAAAGCTCATTGTCACGTTGAGAAATGAAATTAAACGTAACAAAAAGCTACCGGAGCGGAGCGACGAGACTTGGATTCGTTCCGGGTGCACGTTCGGCCGTTCCTCACTAAATTAAGGCACGTCATTGAGGAGTAAATAACTACTCGCTTACTCCAGATATGTCTCTTGTCCTTTCATGACCGCCGCGCCGTTTCGTTTTCGTTTCGACTGAACTTGTGTACTCGGTCGGAAGCAGGATGACTATTAGTGTCACCTGTCAAGTCAACTGGGCACTATCAATTTCACGAAATCTCTTCGGTGCACTTAGTCAAATGGAATGCTCGAGCGCGAGCACTTGTTGACAAGTTGTACAAGAAAACGGTGGCTAAGACCAAGTGGCTTTATTAAATTAATTGAAATATTTAATTCGTTATGGTGTTTTAAGTTTAGGAAAGCGTGTGTTTGGTATACGACTTTTGTCATTTAGTAAGTGGATACCTTTTAGAGATATGATGAGTATTTCTAAATACATTCAAATGAAAGTTGAAGTAGGTACGCGATCCTCTCATCTCTGGAAAATGTATTATTTCGAAATGGTCTCAACTTTTGCAAATCTCCCGGCGGCATACCGAAACGCTTTGCTGAATCCTGAAGTCAAGAATCGCATACTTAGTTTGATAATTAAGAAATACTTTTGCGTTTCTAAAACTCGCTCCATTTGCCCAGAAAAGTTTTGTTTAGAAACAAATTTAATGTAACTAAGAAATCATATATTACATCAAAGTAAGAAATATCCAGTACAAATTATATGCGCAATATATAAAATAAAACGTGCATTTATTGTGAGCATTTGATAAAATATTTGGCCAAGACCAAAAATATTTGTCCAATACAAAAAATATCTGAGCAATGCAAAAAATTTCTTGTCGCTACCTCCATAAAAATATAATGAGCAGTTTAAAAAATACTTGTTCATTAAAAAGCATTTATTTCCAATGGTTTAAACTTTAAATAAATCAGCACAGAAAATTATAATGCGCCATAGAAAGAATATATTGAGCATTAAGTTCTGCAACCTGTAGCGCACATACAGTGCGCGCGTAAAGTATGGAAACATGGGTAAATCTCTAAGACGATTTGTCATTTTAGAAGATCCTTGATTTTTAATTATTAAAAAACACATTTTTGTGAAAACTTAAATTTCAGACCGTGAATTGTTACTACATCGACTCTTTTTTTAAATGGCAACGCATATTTTTCTTACTGAATTTGATAGATCATTGAATTGTGTAAATGGCATCGGAAACATTTTATGAACTTTAAAAGAAAAAGGCAATATTGATAAGTTTAGGGAAAATGGATTTTGTAAACTGAATATGACATTGCGTTGTGGGTAGAATTAATTCCCCTGAAAGCCAATATAAAAAAATAATTTAATTTTCTATCGCGCAAACTTATTTGCTATTCAATGCACATTATTTATTATTTTAATGCAGAAAGTATTTATTTTAATGCACATATTTATTAAAATAATGCACGTTTAAATCGCACCCAAAAATATCTTATCAACCTGAGCCCGCAAATAAGCCGGTTATACAGGCTACTTTCCGGAAAAAGCAAAAATATGCTAAACCCGGATGACCGGAGAAACGTTTTGTTTGTTTTTCTAGTACAGTAGATTTTAATAAATTTTCAAGTTTTCAGTTTTAATTTTGGCTCTATAGCTTTTTAATTTTTCTGTTTTTGATTGAGTATGAACCGATATTACAAAAATAGTAGCCTAGTAATCAGGCAAAAATGTGTGATTTTTTAATATATCTATCTCACAAATTACTGTAGTTTCTAAACCCCAACAATGGTGGACAGTGAAGAGGCAGAATCAGATGAATGGAAAATCCTGACAATGACTAATAAAAACTGAATATTGATTTATATTATACAATATATTACTTATTGCTTCTTAAGATGGGAATATCTAGTTTTTGCGGAAAAAACACGTATTTTGCAAAGTTTGCATTTAAAAAAACGCTAAAAATGTAAAAAAACCAGAAAAAACTAGACTCAATTCACAATTTCATTTTCCAAACTCTAAAAAACGAGTACCTACACCAGAAGCAGTGTCATTTTTTTTTCGAAAAAAAAGGGGAACACTTTTTCGAAACCTGTATTTTTTTAATAATAATAGTTCTAGGCAAACAAAATGTGGTATACTTCATCGGCATATATTTAACAAAAGATAATTACAAGAACAATGTTACAAGTCTTAGTTACTTCAAACTTACACTTAAAAATGTAAATTATAACGCAAAACAAAATGAAAATGACGTCATAGTATCGATGACAGTCGGGTTTTCTGTGGATTGGTGAGGTTTAATACAGTGCATGCCCTCCACGAGCACTAATCACTTCCTCACACCTGTGTCGCATGCTTCGCACTACTGTATGGTTAGTGGTGGATTAGGGCGCTTGCGAACACGTCGGTCAAGCTGAACCCACACGTGTTCAATAGGATTCAGGTCAGAACTTAACGCAGGCCATTCCATGACCAGAATTCCACGTTTTTTTAAAAAGTTTCTGGTGATGCCGGCGGTATGTGGCTTTGCATAGTCCTGCATTAAGATGAAATTTTGACCGACGCTATATGCAGCAGGCATTACATCGTCCTTTAAGATGCTTTCGATGTACTTCATGGCATTTAGTCTACCAGGAACCACAACAAGAGCAGTTTTGTTGTCTATACTGATTCCAGCCCAAACCCTCACAGATCCACGACCAAATCTATCTACTTCCTGTATAGTAGCGGCTGCGTAGCATTCACCAGGACGTCTATATACACGTACTCGACCGTCGCAACGAGTTAAACGAAATCTGGACTCGTCTGTAAACAGTACAGGCGTCGAGTGACGAAGTTGCCAAACTCTGTGATCCAGAGCAAACCTCGTTTGTTCATTCGTGCTGCTTTGTGATGCTGCGTAAGGCATGGTGCGCGGGCAGGTCTTCTTGGTTTCAAATTCGCTTCTTTTAATCTGTTTCTAACAGTTTGGTCGGAAATTTCAATTCCACGTGCTCGTCTTAGGTCGTTTAGGAGACCTCGTGCTGTGGCAGTACGCTGACGTAGAGAGGAAAGGAAAAGAAATGGGTCTTGATTTTGAGTAGTTTTCGATTTCGACCTTGTCCAGCTCTTCTAACATATTGGCCAGTCTCCCGAAACCGATTCCATTTACGCTGAATAACAGAAGGGGAAACTCGAAGGTCCCAGCTTACATGTCGAATAGAGTGGCCATGCTGAATACGGGCGACAGGACGAGCAACTTGCACTTCACTAAGATGCCTCATTTTACTTCTAATGACGTTCCTAATAAGTTCGTTCCTAATCAACGAAAATTGACAACTGAATTCATTTGTCATCTTTAGTAGGCTTTCATACGTGAATTCAAAGCATACTTGACATTTTTTCCATTTTGTTTTGCGTTATTAATTTACATTTTTAAGTGTAACTTAGGAGTAACTAAGGTTGTAACATTGTTGTTGTAATTTTCTTTAGTTAAATATATAAAAGTAAAGCATACCATGTAAAGCATACCAAATTTGATTTGCCTAGAACTATTATTTAAAAAGTTACAGGTTTTGAAAGAAGTGGTCCCAACTTAAGCAATTGGAAATACTTATAATGTTCTCCTATCTATACTAAAAAGTTTATGGACAAACTTAATATGTTTCCTATTGCCTTAAACTGACTTTGCAATTGTTTCTTAAGGTCATGTATCATTTTGAAGGGGGGGGGGCTTAACATTTTTACAAAATAGAAAGCATCCTAATAATTGACTATTGAGTTCGCCGGGTTTAACTCTACCGTCTTCTTATTAACTCACAATTTTTAATCATTTTTGCATCGAGTACTTTTTACTCGGAAGGTGTTTTTCATTCACAAATTCAAAAGTTCACAAACAATAACCCATCTTTAACCAATTCATCTTGCTAATATTCAAACGAGGAAATGAAATTTAGACGTATATGAAAGCAATTAAGCAATGATAAGCAATTAAGATTAAATCAGATAAAACTTCCTGTTTTGGAGATGCAACGAAAACGTAGATAAAGAATAAGTGTGAACACAATAAGGCTTTTTACCAACCACCAGACAGACCAGAAACAAAACATTTATCACAGTTGTAACTAAAGATTCAATATCTCCTGACCAACTACAAGTTACAAGTGTCCGAATAACACTTAATTTAAAATGTATGTCGTGTGTTTTACTTATATGATTACAGGCAGAACCATCTGACTCTGACATACGTTGTACAGTGTGTGAAATGAACACCCACCTCACTTTTAGTGGCGTTAATGATAACAGAAATAAATTAACGAGAGGCCTAATCTTGACGCTAACACATATACACACACAATCTTTTATTCATGAGCGGTATTAAAAATTACTTCCGAGGCAGTAATCTGACTAAGGTGCACGGTCAACACAACAGATACGATTTAACATACGTCCGTAATAATACGGTATGGCGCTTGGTATGCCCCAAGGGACAGTCGGACCCCGTACTTTTATAATGATTGACAGTAATTTATGGTAACCCAGTTTATGGCGACTCGATGTCATTACATGAGGAAATATTTTGAAGTTTTAACTAATTACTTAGCATTAATTTATGGAGAATGCTCGATAATACTTTCAGGTATTTGTAAAATATTTTACAGGACGACATGCAGACGGTCACAGACATATTTTGTTCGAAACTCGGAAATTGTTAGTTCTGCAATACGTGATAAAATTTGAGGGCTTTGCAGGGCTATTTTTCATATATACATTCTGTAATATTAAACCTAATACAGTTTACATACGAATACAGTTTTCTTTTCGAATAATGCTTTATTTAATTATTATTATTGTTTTATTATTATTGATTATAAATTATGCATATTCCTCAGGTTTTTAATTTTTATATTTTATATTTAATGTCAAGGACATTTTGTTGTTTTTGTCATAATTGAGCAAGTATTTACTATAATCAATAAATAATCAAAGCTCAAAATAAAATATTTTTGTCCAGCTACCTTGTTCTAGGCGATTCGCTGTTGCTAATTGATTTACAAGAATATTTTTCTTGTTTTTGCAGATAGGTATAATATTATGATATTTATAACAAAAAAAACCAACCCACTGCTAATTGTGTTTTAATATCATTTTTAGTACCGAGTTATCTGGACTAATATAGTAGGTATTATAAAATTTCATAATTTTTGTTGGAGATCAAATGTTATAACGTTAAGTGTTAATATCTAGTTATCCATATATAAAATACATGTTGATATAGAAACATAAAAAACAATAATATCGGTGTCACTTCATATATGTATATAAAACGCTCATTATATGAAATTACTTCTTTACGACTTTCTTTACTATATTATCTCTGATCCACCGCAATATACAAGAAACATACTTTATTAATCAACCCCCTCCAAAACTACCCGATTATCAAATGATTTTAAAAACATATTTTTAGCGAGTTACCAGGTGTAATAACACATTTGCAAAGTTTCAGAATTTTTAATTATACTTTATTTTTCAACCCCCTCAAACACTACCCTATTGACACTTAAAATTGTATCTGCTATTTATATGTCTTTGTGGGTATAATACTATCACATTTAGATGAATTCAAATTATTAAACGAACATTTAGCGTTTCAACCCCCTGAAAAGCAACCCCTTAAGGTTTAGATTTTTTTCACTATTTTTCTAGTTACCAAATTATTATTTTAAACTCATCTAAAACAAAAAAATAATTTTGTTCACCTAAAAGTTGCAAATCACTGTGCTTTGGTTAGGCATTTCAAATCACACTTACAAAATGACCGAATTGGGTTTTTACATTATCTTGAGGCATTTGTAGGGTCTGCCAACGGTATCAACATAAGACAGTTTGTTTCGTTTTGCCATATCGCAGTAAAGTATACGTCTAACCTCACAGTGACACGCTACGCTTTAAACAATTGTTCTCAATATGTAACTTATTTAAATTCTTATGTTATTAATTGTTCTTAGATAACCAAAAGACGATACTTTAAAGCAGGTTACCAAAGCAATTACATAAGTTTTTCCTTTACGGGACTTATCTTTCTTCAAACTAGAATATAATTAGAGGGTCGCATGAAAAAAAGTTTGATGGTAGAAACTTAGGGTCCACCCAATATTGCTTACAATTTCTTGTGCTCGAGTGCACCTATTATTACGTCAGAGTTCTTATTCAAAACACTCGGGTGTGCGATGAATTTGTAAAAGTCCATAGTCATGCTGTAATTGGAGTAAATAAATACAGTCGCACGTATTTATTAGTAGACGCTATTTGAAAACGTTTATAAAATTACGCGTTTTATAGTTACGCTTGCGAATTTCACCAGTTAGATGTGTTGTGTTGGCAAATGTTTCATTGGACACCTGTTTCAATAGCCGGTTGGATTCAGATTGCTTTTGTTGGGTCTCAAAATGAATTCCACTAAATTCCAACATAATTGTTTATTGCAGTCTCTAAGCAATACTGTCTCCTTTCTAATCTATTATAGTAAAATAATTCACTAGTCCATACAAAGTAAAATAATTTAGATGATGCCCAAAATTACAGTTTCGCCACCGAAAAAAAAACGGCAATTTTGATTTAGCTTTTCCGTTCTAGTCTACTCTATAATGAGTAAAGCAATTTCAAATATGATGATGACATAAAATCCCCAGTTCAGCGCCTCCAATGCGGAATCTTAATTGCTTATAGCAAAATTTGGATAGGCCTGCGCCGCGTGAATTTCAAAAATTTATATTTTTGTATTTACGAAATCACGAAACGAATAAAAGCAATGTATAAAAAATGCGACCTGCTCACAAAGCGATCTATCTACTATAGTAATATTTCCGTCTCAAAATTGCTACTACATATGAGGTCCAAATAAATTCTATATTTTAAGCGTGTTTGCGTTTGTAATTTACATACTCAGTGTATGTCTAAATTAGTAGAAGAAAGTACATAACCGCAGAGACAGACCTTCGCTAGTTTGTTACGTTGTTAGCACTGTGGCGCCGACCGTATTACTTCTTTTAAAGAGAACATTCAGACTTCATAACTAAGTGATTTGCCTACACTGCTGCGGCAATTAAAATGGTATGTTTGATAACTGGTATATGCAGCGGAAAAACAAGCTGGTGTGTTTTCTCTACCGTTAGTAGATACTATTATAATAATTAATAAGTATAGAGCTGACATAAAAAGTTATATACAACTGAAACAATATGCCCATCAGGCATATTTATACTTAATTTAAGTCTTAATCAGGATAGAATATGCTTTTGGCACCATAACATACAGGAGTAATAATAACTAAAATTCCAGACACAGAAGCAGTTTTTATAGAGTAATGTGTGCAGTAAATTACATACATGCATAGTCAATTTTGTACTGACATTTTTAACCTTCGCCTTTTTTGCTAAAGATATGGATAGTGAATATTTATAAGAACATAATTAAACTACTTCATAATTATTATGGCAAAAAACGTGAGTCGCGCGCGTGTTGCATTCATTGCTAGACATAATACAACTAAGAAAAAACACATGATCTAATTTTTTTTTGCATAGCTAATTGGCAGATACACATAAGATACACATAATATCAATGAATTATGATCAAGTATTGTGGACATTTAAACGTACTGAAAATCACTTTTGCGAGGCAAATTACATCGATTATACCACATAAACTAGCAATATATCACCGATCTCCAATCTGCAGTGCGACCGCTCAGTTTTTATCTAAACAACTTCAGGCCTTATTACCATATTTTCAATTACCGCTATGAAATATTGCAACGTAGTCTGGCATAATCAGCACTTGGAGTCATTGTCGCGACTGCATAGATAGACTATAGAATACGCTGCGCCGTATCCACCTCATTTTTCATGACGGCGAAGTTGGGGGAGAGATATTATGATGTATAATTACAGTTAGGTATGTAAATCGTGCCTTTCCACACTCATTCCAATTTCGTTACGAAACGAAGAGAACAATGGATGGAATGCAAACGGGAACAGCGTCAACATCTTTATAAGATCGTCAGAGTGTATAGGACCAGCGATGATTTATCGCATCATTGTGTGCGACGATCAATATTCGAGCATTCGAAACACTGTACTGTTCCGGTTATGAATTATAATGTGGTACGGAAGACACATTTTGTAATGTTAATTCGATCATAAACTACTAATAAACTACGATCATAAACTAAAGCCTGAAGGGCCAAAGTTTGCCAAACATTTCCCAATGGAAATAAAGTTTGACCTGGCGTTTGTTTCTTTTCACACTATTGGTTTCTTTAGTACGTAGTCCTTAAAGGAGATTTTCTGGGAATAATGTTTTTTTTTTTTTTTGGGATGTCGCCCTGTGCACAAAGCCTGTTGGCTTGTCTGTGCGGCGGTCGTGGAGACGGAGTATTTTTAAAATCCCTGCCTAACCTGGGCTTGAACCCTGGGCTTCATAGTGGAAGGCATTCGCCTTATCCACTAGGCCACCTCCGCTCTGTGGAAGGTATCAATTTATTTTGCGGTTTGATGGATTTATCTCAGGCACTATGCCTCCATGGAAAATATGCACTATGGAGCAAAAGCTGTTACGATATGTTGACGAATAAAGTATCAATCTAAGAAAAAGTTTGTAATGCTAAGCATGATAATACATTTACAGATAATTCGGTGTCATGGGAAATATGCAGAAAACCTGAAGACGCGGGAAAATGGACCGATACATTGATAAAAGATACATTGACAAACTTCTATGGTTTAACCATAAGAAGTCATGTGCCAGGTACACTATCATACGATCTTGAAGAATGATCAGCATAATATGTAATGTCCAGTCGGCCAATTTAATTGTCCAGTCGATAAAATTAAATCAATATCTGAATTGGCAAGATTTTCTCATTTTAATTATCTCTATTTATTATAGATCTTAACATCCATGCTCTCCTAAACGGAATGGTATATACCTCCGTATTAAAATAAATAGTAATGAACGCGTCTTGTACATTAATCACTTAAATAATGTACTGTAATCGTGCTTGTTGACACTTGGCGCCATCACGTGGTGAAAATTGTCACTACGAGGATTGGTTCTGTAGTTACAGTTTAGATAAGCTCTATCTGTTGTGATCTTTGTTCATTTTTGTTTTATTACGTGAATGCGAAAGATTTGGAAATAAACAATTGAATCGGTGAGTAGAAGAACAGAATAAGTCCAAATCAGGCGTTCGCGGCAAACTAAAAAAACTGTATAATTCGGCAGCTGTGTATTTTACAAATCTGGTAAGCACAGAAAAGTTATACTAAATTTCATTTGCAGTTGTTCTGGAAGTAAATTTTGGTTCAAAAGGCAATTAGCCAAAGCAATTAGATAAAACATCGGCTGCACTTTTTCTGTTCTTTCAGTCAACGACATGCTCATCGATAATAATCTCTTATTTGTTGAAAAAATTATGCTATTAACACAAGTGGTAAATAAAAATGCATAAAAACGAAAAGAGCAAGTTTAATATTAGAAACAAAATTAAAACTAACAAAAAAAACAACATTATTAAACTTGTCATTAGTCTTCATCATGATTTGATGTTTCCCAAGAAATAATATGGTAATAAATTTTAAGATCTTCTCCTAAATAGTGCATCACTTTTCTTAAGTTAGCAATTTTTAGAAGGTTAATAGATATTGAGTTTTTGTACACTGATTTTGTTGGAAGTGTGGGACGATTTTTAGTTTCTCTTGATAGTTTGAAAGTATGGGTGGTGCAGCCATCTATACACTGAGGGCGTAAAGTATGGAAACATGACAAAATCTCAAGAACGGTTTGCTATTTTAAAAAATCTTCGAATAAGTCGAGTTATTATTATTATTATTATTATAATTATCAAAATACACCTTATGATATCAAATTAATTTTTTTTCCTTAAAATTGCTTTTAACTGATAACGTCATCAACATTTTTATTAAATGACAACCCTATATTTTTTAATGAATTTGACAGACCTTTTAATTGTCTTAGTGGTAGCATAATATTTTTATGGCCTTACACAAGAAAATTTTCGAGAAAGAGACCATTGGAGGTTATGAAATAAAAGTGACAAAATCTCCGGAACGGCTCGACCGAATTTAACGAATTTTTGGAATTAAGTATTTTGCAACCATGTGAAGTCACTGGCGTTACCATCGTTGATGCAACGTTTACAGTTTCTGAGATATAACCTCAAACTTTTGAGTTTGAAATCCTGTATATTGTGACATTTTCTGTTACACCGATTCAATTACAACGAACGGTTAAAAGTAGTGAAAATCGCTTCAAGGTCACCGTCAATTGTTGGCAGTATAAGACTATACAATGCAATTCCAACTAATCATGTGATAACCACTTGTGCATAGAATACAACTGAATACAATATTTTTAATTCAGACCACCTTGAGTCCAGAAATCATGCGAACAAGAAACCATGGATCTCCGCGCAGCGTCATGGTCGAGGAGAGTTTACAAGCCTGGTTTTCCATGAAAATTATTATATCTTTTTTTCCAGGAAATACCTGAAATGTTAGTAAATAGTTATACCAAACTTGGAATCAACTGATCGCATAGTATCGTCAATAAAAGAAAGCCCAACAATCCAATTCAGTAATTTCAACGAAAAGGAAACTGAACCGCCCATTATAGTTAAAGTTTCCTTATCACCAATATGTATGAACCTTACCTTCTTCTAATACTCGTTTGTATTTTCAGGCAAATTTGCGTTGATGATGGCCAGGAGCTTTCTCTACAATACGGATGTCAATTTTACGAAGTGAGCGCAGCTGAAAATTTCGCCGGTGTGTCATTAGCGTTCCAGTCACTCCTTAGGGAAGCTAGATCCGTGCAACTGTTGAAAGCGCTGCCAATTAGGAGGAAGTTAGGCGTCAACAGTGTCTCAAAGGTGCTGGGCAATATTTTCGGCAAGAATTCGAAAGGAGACCGCAAGAAAAGGCCATCACTTAGTATATAATCGAGTGACAATTTGTTTTTTTATTCGCGTCAAAGTTCCTTGTATGTCAGACTCTTTACGAAATGTATTTATGGAAAGCTAGTGCCTTATTAAAAGAATCATACTTCTGTGGACCAGACAAAACCGACAGAATTCCGCCCAATTCATTGTGATACTACTAGATCTTAAATTAATGATATTATTCGGTATTTATAAATAGTTGTTAAGTTGTGTTTTAGGCTGGCTGCACTTGGTTATTTGCGATTATGCAAACCCTTGGTTTCGCCTAGTATTTTATTTAAAAAATTAATATATACCTACGACATAGTTATAATCGTACCGTCCTACTGCAGTGTAGTCTGAAACATCATTTAGTTCGTATTGTATAATTTTACATATATTTCATTGCATTTCAAGTTATATGACGAAGTCCAAGAATTTTAATGATGAAGTTTTACATACACCCCATATCTTACTTTTTGTTCGTTTTGAACTTGATGTTGTAGCTAAAAGAAGATTATCAGTAGTTATTTAAATATTGTTTCTAAAAAAATAGTTCTGATAATTTTAAATATACAGGCTGAATCATTTGAGTCGCATTGGTCGATATTTCCGTAATAGATAGAAAAAAAATATATTATACAAAAGTTGTCTGGCTCGTCATTTTCTACAACATGATTATGTTTATCTATACAGAATCTTGCATGTAGACGTGGCGGAAACGCTATATAGTTTTTAAATTGAATTTCTTTTATATCATACCAGAATATGAATACTAAGGAAGTTATCTTTTCAACTGTATCTTGTTGTCCCTATGCAAAGTAAATAGTTTCTTAGGTATTCAATTGTCTGTTAAAAAAATCTGATGTGGCCAAGCACATGACTTTATCATACTATATATAAAAATAATAGTTTAGCTACATGAGATTCTATTTGATCGAGATCGGTCGTGTTTGCATTAAAATAAAACTAGTAAGAATATTATCTTCAGCCATTTTACATCAATACTACACAACACACTGTATACAGAGCAATATTGAGGGATACCTAATAGCGTAATACTCTAAATTTCACAAAAACTAGTAAAAATAGATGGTATGGCATAATTGAGTCAGTAAATTATGTTTAAAAAACATCCATTTAAAAAAGTCAAATAAAAGCCATTTGAATATGTTAAAAATTTAGTACACGATCACCTTGTATGCACATCTAATTTTTTCATGACTTCAGCATCTAGCTATGCTTTGGTTATTACCTGATAACATTTTTATTTTTTAGACCAAAATCTGCAAAAATGTAGTATTATTCCCTTACTTAGTTTTTTAAAAAGCAGTTCAATATCTCAGAAACTATTTTCTTTACATGGATACAATTTGATACGATGGACTTCAATTTAAAAAAATTTATATGTTTTCCTTCACATAAATGCAACATCATATATGAATAAAAATAATTTTCTGTTGTAGAAAACGATGGCCAAACAACTTCTGTATAAAATATTGTTTCTATCTTTTAAGATAAACACAGTATCGACCACTGCAACTCAAATGAATCATCCTATATATTAATGCTGCATATTTTATATTTACATTATTCTAAAGAAAGTGATGTAAATTTCGTATATTGCCTAGTTTCCACCAATTCTTTGCAATAAATCAAAAATGGAACTTTAGTAGTGATTTTTATATCATAATCTGACATAGATAGTGTGGGACCAGTGTAAATATTTAAAAATTAATGGCAACTTAAGTACACTGGCCAGATGTGCTTTCCTTTATTTAAAGAATGATCAAATTGCAATTTTATTATTCTTATACTATAGCTATGATTGAGACAAAGAGAGTAGGGTAAAGTTGTGTAAGGGAAAGGAGGGATAAGAGAGTAAAGAAAGTAGTTTAAAAATTCTTGCCTTACTACAATACATGTAGTATTGTCGTAGAAGTAACATTTGACAGGCAACGTACATTACCTGCTATACATATCATGTGTATCATTATTTTTAAAATAAGTGACCAGTCAGTTAAGACTATACGAATGAAATAAAAATCACTACTAATGTATTTAAACATAAAATGATCTCAGAAATTATTTTATATCTTATAAAGAATTTTCATAAATCTAATATACATAAATGTGTTCCAGTTTATTTAAATATACATTTTCCTAAATAATTTAAACCTGAAATTTTATGAAATAATAACTACAACATTCTTATCGATCGCATCCTAAATATAATGTATCCCATCACGTTATATTTCATCGACTTCTAATGTTTGCATTGGGATAATATATTTATTACAGTAATTAGTAACTTTGTTAGCCAGTAAAAATTATTACGCATTCCACTATAATGCTATGTGCCTGTTACTGCTTAGTTTTCATGTGAATACTTGTGGCATGTTTTCTATACCATGTGTTGTACTGGGAGCTATAACTGTCGGTCAATATAAAAGCATAATTTATCACGCGTTCAGAAGCCTGAATTTTCTGAACATCTATTTTCATTCACATCATTATCTCTGTTAAAAGAGAAGCTACAACTTTCTTTTGCTTTCCAGTCTGATATATATATATATATATATATATATATATATATATATATATATATTGGCATCATATAATCACATAAAAGAATTTGAACTTGTGACCAATTATGCTTTTATTTTGCCAGTCAGAAAAAGACATTCCTAGAATATCGGAAATGCTAACATGTTTCTCATTATTTATAGTAATAGTGAATTTTGTACATAAATAAAAATTATATGTAATAAAAGCCATAAATCTTTAAGTGTTTTAATTTCTCCTCAAATACTTTGCACTATTTTGAAAGATATTCTTTTTCTCTATCAAATATATTAGCTTTTAGTTTCGTTCGGTTGAGTTTTATTCTGCATGTATCCTTCTCTATAGGCAACCTAATAAACACTCAAAGAATTGTAAAATTAAAATATCGTCAAAACCTAATTTCTATATTTTGTTATAGTACTGTTTTATTTATTTATTAACAGCACTAGTAAAAATAAATACTACAACACAACAAACATTCAAGCAAACACAATATTTATTGTTGCCATGAGGAGTGTTACAAAATAACAAAGACAAAATAAGCTAATCTACATTTTATCTAACAGTAAAAATATTAAAATCTGTACATATTAACATGGCTTACAACTATCACACAGAAATATTTTGAGATATGTATTTCATACTGTATACTGAAGGAACTACACAGAATACTTTGACAACTGTTTAATAAAATTAAATACTTAGAATATACGTACACATACTTTTTTATATTGTTTTCTTAGACACACTAGCATTTGCTTACTTATAAATGTAGTCGAGTTCACTTAAAACTTATTTTATTTACATGTTACACTTCACTGTAAGTACAGTCACATGGCAAGTAAATTCTTTTATTTGAAATGAATGCTCAATATGGTAGTCTAGAGATTCTGTAAAAAAAAGAAATGATTTTGTAGTTAGATATCAAGATATAAAACTTTTAGGTACAGCTTGCAAAGCAAAATAACTGAAATCATATCCTGCAGAATCCTATGGCCAGGTTTATTAATGCCAGATTAAACCATAAACCGAGTTTAAGGCTCAAGGATTGTGTACGACTAAACTCAGTTTAGGGTTTAAACTGGAATAAAAAAACTTCGTCTAGATCTTAACTTGACATTAAATGACATTGAGATCTTGACATATATGTATATTGCAGTGACAGTAGATTCTCAGTTAACCTCACATTTACGTCAACATTGACATCATCTTGACATTTCTTGCAGTAATGTAAATGTAAGTTCACAAGAATTTGAGTTTCAGTTATTGCAAATTAAGAATGAAACTTGACCCACAAAAATAGTGCAGTTGTGTCATACCTGTTCTTGCAACCGTTAATAGAAAGATGATTAAGATAGCAATAGAAAGAATACAAACGTTACTATTCTAGCTACATCTGAGAATTCTAAAATATGTTTTGAAATTATGATAAATCCGCACTGCTTCCGTGGTTCAACCAAAGTTTAGTGTTAGGTAGGTATAATTTTGTTACTGGGAATGTTAGTGGGTGTGATCCAAAGAAGTGAAATAAACATACCAAAACAACACCTTTACTACTCAATTTTTAGAAAATGATGCGTGAGCAAGTATGATAATGATTAGATGTTAAATGGTTGATGCCGAGATTGGTTGTGCCGAATTCATTGGATCTGGATATTCCTCAGGGTATTCTTCTTCACCCTCTTCGTAATCCCCTTCGTTGTTTTGATCCTCACTTTCGTTGTCAACATCAAAATCGGGAGGCTGCGTCGGTGGTGCATAAGTGATCTCCTAAAAATTATATTAGTAGAGAAATTAGTCAACTACGCATGCATGATGTAGGTGTTAAATTGTTAATACTACTTGCTAAGCGCAGTAGAACACCTTAGTAAACTTCTATAAATCTCCAGCTTTCATGGTCCAACGTGTTGACCAGCTGTAGATTTTTTACTATAGTTTAACGATCTCATTTAGGAGGAGTTAGGTTTTTGGTTACCAGAAGAGTGGTAAATACCTTTGGTAGGCGCCAACCACAACCAGGCAGAGGAAGACCATCAGTGCCCAAAGGACAAGGCGCATCCAGACCAGGAACTCCTTGGTCACCCTTGTCACCTTTGTCTCCTTTCCTCCCACGCTTTCCAAGTGGACCCTGAAAATGCCATCGTTCTCTAAAATATATGATGTTTTAACTGGTTTAAAATTGAATTCTGTCGTAGTTGATGGGTTGCAGGGTAAAGTCATGATTAAGAATTTAATATATGAACAATCATTAGTTTATTTGTGAATTTTCAATATCGTCAATATCGTAGTTTTCAACATTAATATTAAATAAATGTCTTTGCAAGCTATTTTGGTAGCAGCGTACGATGCAATCAATTATGAATAGTATTCACTATTAATAACGATAATAACAAAAGTTAGAATGCAATAGATGTATACATGCCACCAAAAAGCTAAGCTTCATAGCAATTCCAAGCCTCCCTCTTTATGCAATGCAGATAATTAAAGTGCAAAATTTGTTCACTCACTATATTTTGAAGAGACTAGTAATGAATCCCATTTTTTACTGGAATTGTTATAAATAAAAACGTATTTTTTTGAAATCCTTATTTATACATATAAAAGTTGCTTTTTTTCTTTTCAAATTCCAAGGTGTTATCATGGACACGTACAACTAACTAATAAAATTGCTGTACTTACTGCATCGCCCTTGAAACCTTTGTCACCTTTTGGTCCCTGAAATCACAAGAGAATAATTGGCGGCATCAATAATATTATCAAAGGTACTGGTAGTTGATGAAAAATGATGAAGACATGCCCAGCTGAAACGTCTCAACAAGCTGGTAAGGAATGAGTTTAGTTCGGTTAGGTTCGGTTATCATATTTGGCAAGCAGACTTGCAATTAATTTGTGTATTTTGGTTAGTACCTCTTGTCCTGGAATGCCGTCAGTTCCCTAAAATCAAGCAATGTTATAATTAGTACTTAAGAGTATAGTATTACATAGAAGAAATAAATTTAAAATAATGCATGGCAGTGAAATAAAAAAATATTGTAGGCGCCACCGCTGTTTTGCAACAATCTTTTAATTGGTGAGATTTTGTGGATAAATGGCATATTGCATTGTAAGTAAATTGTTGGATATTGCATTGTTTTTAAATTTAGTGATAGTAAAATAGGCTATAATTAATAGACTAATACACAGGCTGCTCCCTAAGAAAACAGACAAACTTTTCTCTATCTGGCACCAGTTTTGACTAATTAATTATTTAAAATGCAGGAATTGCACCCCACGATTTTAGGAAACCTAGTGGACCTACAAACTCAACGATGAGCTGAGCGTGCGCCTTCGTTTGCGGCCCGTGTTTACGTCGTTCCTGGTTGTCCGTGTCGGGTTTTGTTATTTTGTGTGATCAAAGTGTTAATTCGTGTCGGTCCGTTTCCGCAGAGAACACCCAGTATTTTATTTAGAAGCATACTCTGTTTACTTACCGGTAGTCCTGGATCGCCCCTTTCGCCTTTCGTTCCTGGTTCCCCTTGAGCACCCTAACGGAAAATTAACATTTATATGCCTATAAACCTCATAAACGACTGATAAAAGATTGTAATACAAATATAATTTTAGCAACAATAAAATCTAATAGAAACAATCATTAAATATTTACTTGATTACTCTAGCTTTTGTATACCTAGTGTATTTCTGAAATAACGGCTTACCTAGAAGGAGGATATGCCCCTTCATGGGTGAAAGAAACTTTTTTTGTCAAATAATGTTAAGTCTAACTTTGATTTAGACCTACTTAGATCATAGTGATTGTCAACTGTTTTCTACGTAAATACAACCTTTTTCCATTTGACCAAATTATTCTCGGATATGCCCCTTCATGGTTTCCAATTATTTAATAAACCAACTGGATAACAGAAATAATCAAAAATATACTTACTTTCATTCCGTCTAATCCAGGAGGGCCCTGTAGAGTAAAACAGTGAAAGAAACATAAATTTATAATAAGATTAGACTGGGATTTATCGATTGTATGGGTGAAGATGTCAGCACGCAAATGCATCAAAATGCGAATTCCTTCATGCATTGTTTTTCAATCATTGACAGTTGAGCGCTGTCAGAGACGGGGTAAGGAAAAGCTGGCAATAGTTTGCCCCATGAAGATTGATATCCTAATAAATTCGTAAGTTTGCCATCTTCATAGGCCGATACTAAACCAATAACAGAAAGACAAACCAAAGACGAGCGTGTAAAATAGGTATAGCACATGCATTTATTCCTTCATACATGTTGTTACATCAAGCTTAATACGTAAAATATTTTACAATTCTGTCGGTTTCGCAAAAAACCCAACCGGGATCAGTCCGTAATACATCCTTATATCCTAGAGTCCTTAATTACAGTCCTATGTAACTACTATAAAACACCTAAAAAAAGTTTTATTAAACATTTATATTACACACATTTACTTTTATATATATATATATAAATATTATAATTCCTCTGCAGTAGCGTGACTGCGACTTTTTACAACAATAAATATCGGTAAATTCATATAAAAACGCACTTAAACAAGTAATTATACATAATAATAATAATAATAAATCGGTAATTCATCTTCGATTTTAAAATGGACACGTTTACAGTTTCATTTTTAAGTACTATAATGGACGTAAACTGCTTCTTGAGGCTCGATTTTTCGATGAGTACAATAATAAGTTACTTCTGTTTCGTGCATACAGTTGTCCCAATCAAAATATACTATATGAAGAGTTGAAGTATTAAAAAACCTCATCGATAGCATGTGAGCTACAGAAATTACACGATGTCAAATGTCAAGAAATTCCCGAAATATTCTTCATTAGTAGAAAATATCAAGAATACTGAAATGTAGCAATATTGGGACAGCTGCATACAATTATAATTACAACTTCAGAGGAAAAGTTTATGGAAATTAAATAGCCGCTTTTTAAAGACAAACAAGCATTTTTATATATAGCTGAAACGTACCCTTTTCTGTTACTAGGCATGTTGTAAATATGTATATTTGTGAAATAAATTCGTCATTAGATAAAAATAATGTTGCAGCTTTGTTGCGACAAATGCCATAATAAAACATTTCCTCTGAGTCAGACTACTTACGTATATAGCGATACATACAGCGCATTAACCTACTTAAAACTAAACCTTAACAGTACAAAATCATCGATAAAACAGCTTTCAGTAATGCATATATATATAGTATATAACAAAAATTACACATTTTTACAATGAAAGTTAGTTAAGGTTATTTCGCGTGAACACACGTTTTTCTTCTCGGCGCGATCATACGTAGTCTCCTGTCCGATCACCAGGTGGCGTCCTAAACGATTCTTAGTTTACATCCACAATGTCTTTTAAGTGTGTGCTGTGTTAAACGTAACAATCCAATGGAAACAAGGCTCTGTGTGATGTTTTAGCAAGCTCGAGTGGTTGTTAAGTTTCTATATCTCTCGCAATCGATTTTTTGTTAATATGTCAAGTTATGTTAGATCACTGCATTGTTCGGTTAACGTTTTTAAAACCATTATTTATTTATAGAAGGGCTTCCTTACCGTTGGGCCTGTCTTCCCGGAGTCCCCTGGTCTTCCGCTCTCGCCCCTCAAACCCATGGGACCCTGCACCACAAATATTGTCATATTATTCAATCATGTAACCACAACTACTATGGTCATGCTGGAATTGCTAATAAGTGAAACAGGTAAATGTTAGTTACTTACCGGTAATCCCATAGGTCCAGGGTCACCTTTTGTTCCTTTTTCGCCCTGAAATTTGTTTACAAATAAATTATCTATGACAAAATATTAGACAACAAAATATTTTTAGTTATTTCAGAAAAATGCTTTGGCATTGGATAATATGTACATGTCCGACTCCAACATAGTTGTGGAAATGTCCGCTTTTGATTCTAAACCTGAACATTACTATCAAAAATTTCTAGGGATTGGTTATTTATCGAGCTTGTGGACAGACTTAAAATACCATACATACTGACTCATCTTTACTATAACTATTGAATACAATAATTATCTCCTGGAAACTAGAGAAATGGTCAAACAAAGAAAAAGACGAGCTAGAAGAAGAGGCAGCAGCCAGATCTCGATCCGGCGGACAACACAGTAAGTCCCAACAACTTAAACCCAAAAGTCAAAAACTTAAATCGACCCCGATGAAGAAACAGTCTACTCGTTATGGAAAGCAGTGAGGAACTACAAGAGGCCAGTGGCTAGGGCATCCAAAGATACCGAGATTTTCGTATAGCGGTAAACGATAAAAGATTTCAGTCAAAACCTGTTTACCGGTAATTGAAATTTTCTATCTATAATCACATAAAGCGGCATTTTAAAAAAATACAGTACGTTTGTTACCCATCAACCACACGCAGTAGACAGATAATGTCTAATGTTTTATCATTCAGACTTGCACAAGTCGACAAAATCTCCATAGTATTATTCTACTCTGGAGCTACGTAATGTCAACATGGGCGCCTGCAGAGAGGGGCAAGCGGGTGCACTTGCACCCCCCCCTGGATTTTGATGTAACAGGGGAAAGAACAACAAGAAAAAATCATGAAATACATGCTGATTTATAACTAGTGCTAAAAATATTTAACATTTACTTGAAACAAAAATAATACAAAAATGGAACTTAATAATAAAATAATTAATAAAATTCTCAATTTACACATAAAAATTCAATTACAAAAACAAAAACAATTACAAAACAAACAAGTGACAACCGATTATGTTATCAATTTTTGCAAAAGTTGCTGATTGAAATACGTTTGCTATTCGAACGGAGATTATCGCCATTTAGAAAAACTCCGAGCGTCGAAGGGCTACTAGGTCTTTTAATTACCTACAATTTGAGGTATGATAGAAATTTATGCAACCATTTTTGTAAAAGTTATAAACATTTTTCTGTAGCAACTGATAGATTTCTTTGCTATTCGAACGGAATCATCGCCATTTAGGGGTTATTTTCTGGGGGGCAAAACTCCGAGCGTCGAAGGGCTACTAGGTCTTTTAATTACCTACAATTTGAGGTATGATAGAAATTTATGCAACAATTTTTGTAAAAGTTATAAACATTTTTCTGTAGCAACTGATAGATTTGTTTGCTATTCGAACGGATATCATCGCCATTTAGGGGTTACTTTCGGGGGGCAAAACTCGGAGCGTCGAAAGGCTACTAGGTCTTTTAATTACCTACAATTTGAGGTATGATAGAAATTTATGCAACAGTTTTTGTAAAAGTTATAAACATTTTTTTGTAGCAACTGATAGATTTATGTTTGCTATTCGAACGGATATCATCGCCATTTAGGGGTTATTTTCGGGGGGGCAAAACTCCGAGCGTCGAAGGGCTACTAGGTCTTTTAATTACCTACAATTTGAGGTATGATAGAAATTTATGCAACAATTTTTGTAAAAGTTATAAACATTTTTCTGTAGCAACTGATAGATT
The DNA here is from genome assembly GCA_963966075.1 of Aphodius sticticus. NCBI lineage: Eukaryota > Metazoa > Arthropoda > Insecta > Coleoptera > Scarabaeidae > Aphodius > Aphodius sticticus. Next base: position 6,491,041 of record OZ014513.1, read on the forward strand.
TGTTTGCTATTCGAACGGATATCATCGCCATTTAGGGGTTATTTTCGGGGGGGCAAAACTCCGAGCGTCGAAAGGCTACTAGGTCTTTTAATTACCTACAATTTGAGGTATGATAGAAATTTATGCAACAATTTTTGCAAAAGTTATAAACATCTTGCTTTAGCAACTGTTTGAATTTCGTTGGCTATTCGAATGGACCATATCGCCATTTAAGAGTTGTTGTCCATGGAGCAACACTCCGAACGTCGAAGGACTACTAGGTCTTTTAATTACCTACAATTTCAGGTATGATAGAAATTTATGCAACAATTTTTGTAAAAGTTATAAACATTTCTCTGTATCAACTTTTAGATTTGTTTGCTATTCGAACGGATATCATCGCCATTTAGGGGTTATTTTCGGGGGGGCAAAACTCCGAGCGTCGAAGGGCTACTAGGTCTTTTAATTACCTACAATTTCAGGTATGATAGAAATTTATGCAACAATTTTTGTAAAAGTTATAAACATTTTTCTGTAGCAACTGATAGATTTGTTTGCTATTCGAACGGATATCATCGCCATTTAGGGGTTATTTTCGGGGGAGCAAAACTCCGAGCGTCGAAGGGCTACTAGGTCTTTTAATTACCTACAATTTCAGGTATGATAGAAATTTATGCAACAATTTTTGTAAAAGTTATAAACATTTTTCTGTAGCAACTGATAGATTTGTTTGCTATTCGAACGGATATCATCGCCATTTAGGGGTTATTTTCGGGGGAGCAAAACTCCGAGCGTCGAAGGGCTACTAGGTCTTTTAATTACCTACGATTTGAGGTATGATAGAAATTTATGCAACAATTTTTGTAAAAGTTATAAACATTTTTTTGTAGCAACTGATAGATTTATGTTTGCTATTCGAACGGATATCATCGCCATTTAGGGGTTAGTTTCGGGGGGGCAAAACTCCGAGCGTCGAAGGGCTACTAGGTCTTTTAATTACCTACAATTTCAGGTATGATAGAAATTTATGCAACAATTTTTGTAAAAGTTATAAACATTTTTCTGTAGCAACTGATAGATTTGTTTGCTATTCGAACGGATATCATCGCCTTTTAGGGGTTATTTTCGGGGGGGCAAAACTCCGAGCGTCGAAGGGCTACTAGGTCTTTTAATTACCTACAATTTGAGGTATGATAGAAATTTATGCAACAATTTTTGTAAAAGTTATAAACATTTTTTGTAGCAACTGATAGATTTATGTTTGCTATTCGAACGGATATCATCGCGATTTAGGGGTTATTTTCGGGGGGGCAAAACACCGAGCGTCGAAGGGCTACTAGGTCTTTTAATCACCTACAATTTGAGGTATGATAGAAATTTATGCAATCATTTTTGAAAAAGTTATAAACATTTTTCTGCAGCAAATGATTGAAATTCGTTTGCCATTCGATCGATCGCAGGCATCGCTGTCGGACGCGAATTTTCACCGGTTCGCGATGTCCGATTCTATTGTTTGCGGTGTGTGTAATAGTTCAATTAAACGTAATTCATCTGTTACGCAGTGTAGCCTGTGTGATTTACAGTTTCATATCAAATGTGTCAAGTTGGATGAGAAAGTTTTAGACTTCGTGGAGAAAAATAAAAACCTGGGGTGGTTTTGTGACATCTGTTCGTCGAATAGAAAATGTGCGCAAAAGACAGTTCTGATGGAAATTTATAACGGTATCAACGAGCTGAAGGCTTCTCTCAAGAAGCAAAGCAATCATTTCGGACAACAAGAAAAGTCATTGGAGACTATTACAAGTTCTTTGGAGGTCATGGGTTCTACGGTGAAGAGTGCCAACAGGGAGGTCTTGGACGAAGTTCACAAGGTGTCTTTGCATCAGGAACCCAACACCTATGCTGGCATGGTTAAGTCTAGAGGTTTGAAGAAGTGCGGTCCTGTCGTGATAATCAAACCCAAAGATTCATCTAAGAGCAGTGACGATACCACAAAGACGTTGAGGAATTTAGTCAATCCTATTGATTCTGCATTGATTTCATTGAAAAAGGTTGCGAAGGGCGGTGTTGTTGTTGAATGCAAGGACATGGAACGCACAAAAATGCTGAGCGACGAAGTTGTGTCCAAATTAGGAAATGAATTTGAGGTAAAAATGTCCAGCGGAAGACTTCCGAGGATCAAGTTGATTGGTCTCCGTGATGAGCTGAGTAATGATGACATCAAAAAGTATGTGAAAACTCAAAATGGTTTAAGCGATGACTGCGTTGTGAATGTACTGAAGGTGAATAAAATCCCGAGTAAGTCCGAATTTACTATTATAATTGAGGTAGACGGTGTCACGTTTCGCAAACTTATGTCTGATGGCTTTGTAAGCGTCTTCTGGGATAGCTGCCGAGCGTTTGAGGTTATTGACGTACTGAGGTGCTTCAATTGGTGTGAGTACGGGCACTTATCGAATGACTGCAATAAGAAGGATCCTGTATGCCCTTTATGCACCGGTCCCCATAAGGTCGATAAATGCGTGGCTAAGAATCGATGCTGTACAAACTGCAAGCTTGCCAAAGACAAGGGCTTGGATATTACGTCTATTGATCATGCTGCATGGGCTTCTAATTGCCCGATTTACAGACGTAAGGCAGAAGTGCAACAACAGAAAATCAATTACGGGGCACATTTTTTACAAGTAAGTACGCCAGTCGGTGCAATAGGCGGGTCGGGTTCCGACATCGCTCAATGTGCTGACGACGCATCGGACACCGTTAATAGAACACTATTCGTTCACCTCAATGTTAGGTCATTGCCATGTAAATTTACTGATATTAAAAATTTTGCAATTGGCTTAAACTGCGATATCCTAGCAATTACTGAGACATGGTTAAATGAAAATATACCCGATGATGCCGTTTCTATTCCGGGATACAATATTGTACGGAAGGACAGAAGAAGCAGAGGTGGCGGTGTCGCTCTATACATAAAGCAAACCATAAAATACTGTCTTCTCGACGAAATCAATGATCCCGACCCAGATCTTGAACAACTATGGATAAAAATTGTCATTAAAAAAATTACCTTCAGTGTTGCAGTAGTATATCGCCCACCATCCGGAGGTGCATTCTCGCTGATTAGTTTCGAGAGAGCGGTTAGTGAGGCTCGTCGGCATTCGCAACACGTCATTTCGTTGGGAGATTTTAATATAAACATGTTAACTCCCTCAGCGCTTAAAAACTCTTTGCTATCTGTTATGAATGACCACTCGCTCGCTCAGATTGTGGCGGATCCGACTCGAGTCACTCCTGATACCGAGTCACTGATTGATCTCATTCTGATTGATGATAGTATTCACAATGTTGAGAGCAGAGTGATCGAGTGTGACTTCTCCGACCATGAGGCGATTGCTTGTTGGGTTCCACAGGCCGTTCCAGTGGAGCAACGGGCTCCTGTCCGTGTGCGCGACTTCCGAGGATTCTCTCAGGATGCTTTTCTCAGGGACGCGGCGTTTATTCCATGGGATTGCATGTATTCTCTAACAGACTTGGACGAAAAAGTTGATTTCTTCAATCTCTGTCTGACGGATTTATTCGACATTCATGCTCCCTTTAAACTGGCCATACATCGGCGCAAACCTACTGAACCTTGGTTCACAGATACGCTGAGAATGATAAAAAATATGAAGAGCTCCGCTTGGCGTAAATACAAGCGTACAAAATCGACTGTTCATAGAGAGTATTATTGCGATCTCCGCAATTATTACAATCATGCTCTTACCCACGAACGAAGAGCGTACTTTGCGTCCCGGCTCAGTGGTTTGAGCGATCAGCGTCAATTGTGGCAGCATCTCAAATCATGGGGTGTTTCGCGAGGCGGTTCAGTCGATGTCCCGTTGGATCTCCGCGACGCGAGTGCTTTCTGTAACTATTTCGTGAACAGTGTTCCTCATGTTGCATCGGACCCTGTGTACGTTAAGTCATTCGAGCGTGGATCCTGTCCGGGAGTCGGGAAATTTTCTTATCACCCGGTTGATGTAGTGACCGTACAGCGTCAGATTTCGCGCCTCAGGTCATCGAGCTGCGGTGTGGACGATATTTCTGCAAAGATGTTACAGCTCTCGGTTGCTGTCTGTGCTCAGCCTTTAACCCACATTATAAACTATTCCCTAGAAGTGGGCGCTTTTCCGGTACTTTGGAGGAGAGCGTTAGTGAGGCCAATTCCCAAAAAGCCCTCTCCGTCTGAGTTCAGTGATTTTAGACCTATTAGTCTATTATGTGTGACTTCGAAGATTGCGGAGTCTGTCATCCACGAGCAGTTGGTGCAGTATCTCGAGTCCAACAGAATTCTGCCAGCGATGCAGTCGGGATTTAGGCGATCTTATGGAACAAGGACTGCACTTCTGCGTGTTCTGGACGATATTGTCACGTCCCACACCAGCCACTCGACATCTGCTTTGGTCTTGCTGGACATGTCAAAGGCCTTTGATAGCGTTTCGTCCGCTTGTATTCTTGCCAAGCTGAAGTACTACGGAATCGAGAATGCTGTTCTGAGCTGGTTTGGGGATTATCTCCGTGGCAGATCGTTTCGCACGAGGCTTAATGACTCAAGCATCTCGGAAGCGGCGACGGTCAACAGTGGCGTGCCTCAAGGATCAGTTCTTGGTCCACTCTTATTCAATCTGATCACGGCGGATCTGCCTAGCAAAGTTCAGCACTGTCGCCTCCACATGTACGCTGACGATATTCAGATCTATGCGCCCATCTCCACGAACAATATGAATCAAGCTTTGACGGCCATCAACGATGACCTGCATCAAATTCATGTCTGGGCAGCCTCCAACTCTCTTTCCTTGAACCCCACCAAGTGCCAGGTGCTCTTCGTTGGGGGACGTGTCGAGGATGTCGCTGCGGCCAGAAATTCAGAAGTCAGGATTCACCTCAATGGCATCAGTCTTCCAATCGTGGACGAGGCGAGAAATTTGGGGGTCATTATCGACAGTGGCCTAACCTTTGAATCTCATGTTGGCAGTATTTGCCGACGCGCATATGCCAGACTGAGGATGCTTTACCAGTATAAATCTGTTTTTTCTACTAAACTTAAACTCAAACTTGCAGATTCCCTCGTGCTGTCCGGTTTGGAGTATGCGGATGTCGTTTATGGGCCGTTCCTAACCCAGGCCAGCAATCGCCGCCTGCAAAGCGTCCAATACAGCTGCATGTCTTTTGCTGTGGGTTGTCCTCGACGTCAGCATATGTCTGGGATTCAGCGGGATCATGGCTGGCTCCGGATGGGTGAACGTCGCTTCCTGCACTACGTTGGCGTTGTGCGATTGGCAGTGGCCCAGGGTCTTCCACCTTACTTGGCCGAAAGAATCCAACTTCGTAACGCCGCCCACAACAGAGATCTTCGACACGTGTCTACCATGGCATCTGTACCGGAGCATCGCCTGTCCTCTTTCAGAAGATCATTCACATACCTTGCCTCATATATTATTAACTCTGTCCTGAATACGATGGGATTCACTAGTCATTCGGTAATCATGAGGTCACTCAAACGTGATCTCCTCAATCAATCTTTACACCTTGAAGATATGTTTTAATTTAATTTCAATTTCATGAAGGGTAGTATTTTAAATCACTATTTAGTGTTATACTCACCTTTTGTACCTTAGTATACAATAAACGTTATTTATTTATTTATTTATTTATTTATTCAAACGTACATTATCGCCATTAGGGTTAGTTTTCCATGGCGCAAAATTCCGCTCTAGTCTTCTCTCCGCTCTTCAATTTGGGGTATGATAGAAATTTATGCAACCATTTTTGCAAAAGTTATTGGCTTTTTATACCAAAAGCGGAACGGTAGCACCCGTTTCCGTTAACATTATCTTCTGGAGTTGGCAACTCTTAACCCAACCCTTGGCCGGCTTTCGTTTTGCACCCCCTGGAAATATTTCTGCGGGCGCCCATGAATGTCAACAGCGTAACTTGTTATGTAAAGCTAATCTACCCTTACTGTTAGTAGATGATTATAAGCCAAATATTAATACTTCACGAGGCTACCATTTAAACCCTACAACATAACAATTTTCTAAGTTATTAAGGATTACTAATTAATATTTTATGTAAATGCATCATGGCATATTTTTATTGCATTTTTAAATATGGAGTTATGGAGTTCTTCTGGATTTTAAGTATTGAACCAATTCTTTTGTTTCAGAAGCCTTTAGATTCAAGGTAAATTTATATTGATACTTCTGTGCTTTTTGTTTAGGACAAAGTAAATACAGGACATCAGTGGATAGCCTATTATAGTCCTAGTACCTAGTTTTAAGATACAGATTCAAATTGATGGTTGTTGATCTTTTAGATTAGTTTCAATATGTTAGGCATCTTGTGGTTATTCACAAAAAGATATTCATTAGATAAGAAATGCAAAAAATGTGACAACAAAATACTTACGGGTTCTCCTTTAATACCATCCATTCCTCGATCTCCCTTAATTCCAGGTGGTCCTTGCAATCCTGCCGAACCTGGTGGTCCAGGTGGTCCTGGAGGTCCCATAATCTATACATATAAAGAGTAATTTATTAACACATTATCATGGGTTTCATTAGTCGATATTCTTGGAACGAGCAACTTACGACGTCGCCACTAGTAATCAACTCTCCCGTGCCATCGCCCTGGAACAGTATAGAGAAAAATAAAAAAGATAAAATTATTAACAAGCGCTGATATTAATACATTTTATTATCTTAAACACCCTAGAAATTAGAATACATCCAGGTAAAAAGCATACAACCAAAAAGAATTAATATTTACCTGTCGCCTTCGTAGTTTCTTGTATTTCTGCATTTTGGTGGAGGCGCCAAAAAAGAAGATTTAATTAGATTTGTGTCAACAAAATTTCAATGAAATATTTGTTATTATTGCTTATGATAATATGCATAAAAATTCAGACACACATTATTTACCGATTCTCCCTTCTCGCCTTTCTCGCCCTTCTGGCCAGGATAACCTGGCGGCCCTGGTAGTCCTGGAGGACCCATCAATCCAGGCGGCCCGATGTCGCCGTATTCTCCCTTCTCACCTTTGGGACCAGTGAGACCCTTAAAATTGAAAAATTGAGTCAAAGAGAGACCAGGGAACAAAATGTTCAATTCGTGATTTAATGCAATATTATTAATATCCGAGGTTATCTTCTTATAGTATCTTATCGAAAATTGACTTCTTCTGATAGATAAAAATTCAAAAACCGTGTTTTATTATTTATTCCGGTTCCCCAAACCAATAAAGTTTAATCTCGGTCGCCCTTCCGTACCCTTTGGTGCGAATATAAAGGATTTTATTTGAAGACCACAGAGAGGAGAGTTTTAAGGTTGCAGGTACTGTGATAAAATTTTATAGCGTTCAGAAATTCCGCAATATCCGACGCCACTCGCGGATATTTTTCAACGGTATCGCATAAAATCTGCGCCCTACGACACCGCAGTACTCAACAAATCGCAATGAGGGCAATCGCGTGCATAGGTACGTATATACATCGCAATCTCATCTCACTTGGATTGCTGCAATGTGCTTGAGTCTGAATTTCAATGGCGTATTAACGTTCGGTGATATGTAAGATATACAGAAGATAAGATAAATAGTTATTAGATATAACTAACACATTAAAAATACCATACTTTTCACCCATTATTGGATTCTGGCAGTCATGAAACACGTGTGTGCACCGCTTTAATAAAGGATTTAAATATCAGCGTTTACGTATCTAGGATTTAAAATGGATCCTAGATACGTTTTAAATCGTTTTTCGTACGATGCATTTTTTTTCGTGCGTAAACAAATCCTATGCGCATGACGGGGCAACGCGCGAGATACCAAAACGTGTCCCCGCTATGCACACCTTCCTACGTTGTACCATGAGTGTCTACTCAGTCGTCGCTTTGACTGCCAGACGGCGAGCGCATCCCATGCAGTGGGAGCGGTCGCAACTACCGCAGACGCCACAAACTTCCATCGTCAATAATTTTTGATAGATGCATCGTAAGAAAAAAATTTTCAGACAAAAGATTGTTCTTATTTAGCGTAAAATCATAATTTTATAAAAAAAAAGTTGGATATTCTCTTTTAAAAGAATGAAGTTAACCTCATTTTCACCGATCTGCAATGAAACTGATATCGCCATCTCATTTGCCCCTTTGCGTCCTACAAGTTTATTTAAGACACTTTTGTCGTACCATGCATATTAACCCTTCTCGGTGAGAATGCTTCTTATAGTCTTAGTGAGTATTTTGATGCAAATTTGTAGCCTTATTTAACTTTGTAGCTCTATTTAATTTGGACTATCGTTCTATTACTTTTGTATAATTTTGGTTGTTTCTAACAGTTATTCTTATTGCTTCTATGTGATTTTGTCATTACTTTATATAATTTAATCTTTTTCATTTATATCGCTTCGAAATAATCTGTGTTTGTTTGTTTACAATATCATGTAATTGTGTGCTTAATTTTTGTATATTTCTTCTCCGACATGTCTTACACATATACAATGTAAATTAAGACCAATAAATATGATTTGATTTGATATTAACTGTCACATATTATTATATAGACGTCACATGCTCCAAATGTCATGACGAAATAAAAAATCTGATGTGGCCAGGCACATGACTTTATCATACTATATATAAAATTAATAGTTTAGCTGCATGAGATTCTATTAGATCGAGATCGGCCATGTCTGCATTAAAATAAAACTAGTAGAACTAGACAGATATGTCGATTAAAGCTGCATTTGGATATTGTACTCCGTTGACACCGGGTACACCGTCCAAATGACACTTCGGGTTTAAAAAGTGTAATACAATTTCCGAACGCAGCTTATATTGACAGAAGTTATTGTCAAAACATTACCGTTTGACACTACCTACTGTCATTAGAATCAAAAAATCTGACAAATCCTGGCTACTAGTTTGAATGCAGTACGACCGATCTCGATGAAATACAATTTGCTCATGCAGCTAAACTATTGATTGTACCAAAAAATGTCACAATTATAAATCATTCAGAATTTCCTCATCTTTAATTTATTATTTAACTATTTCGACGAAATTCCAGAAATGGCGGCCCATTTGCAAAATCTTTCAAAAATGCTAAGACTAAACCTCCAGTTCCTTTGGACCCTTTTCAACAGAAAGCTTTTCAGCTCTAAGTTTGGTTCTGAAACTTCTAAATATGAAGTTTCGTCCCGATACCTTTAGTAGTTTCTCCGGAATCGTCGCCACAAAAAAGGGGTACACACACACATACACACACACACACACACACACACACAGAGACATTTTTTTGTACCTTGGTCAAAAATGTTCAGGGGACCCAAAAAGACATATTTCCGCTAAAATCTCAAATTTTTTTTTGGCACGATTACCATACTTTACATACTGCGTATGATAAAGTAAAAAGTATGGAATATTTTTGGGAAAAAATATAAAATATGGTCAAAATAATATGACCAGGAGATTGAAACCTAACATACATACTACAAGGTTTACATATTTACTTGTTCGTGTAGATATTTACCCAGTACCTGTACACAAAAATGAAAAATTATCCATAAAATTTAAATATTATCGAAATAATAATAAATCCTAAATCTTCTGAAACTAAAATTTGGCATATTTAAAAGTTTGCAAACTTGCATATATTCCAATAGTAGTAACATCAAAAATGATTGTTCGATACCACAAAGGAGATATCCTTGCATACACACAGCGAAGTATATTCTCAAAACGTGAGAAAATTATTTACTTGCGGTTATTGGTTTAGATGAAAGTTAATATTTGGTTGGTTTGAAACAATTTCTTTCATTTAAGAATTCCTTGTTCTCACAATTCAAGAATATCCCAATCTCAGAGTTATTAGTTTCGGTTAAGTATATAATTTTCAAACCAAGTAGTTTAAATTCTCAATTCAAGAAGTTAATCAATATCTTGAATTTTGCATTTACAATCAAACGTGCACGAACGTTGCCGAGATTTAAGATTTTTCGCATCGGCCTTTGCCTTCAGTTAGTTGGGGTCTGCTATGGCGTCGTATTCGCTGACTATCGAGTATTGTCCGGGAAGAGTTCAATATGTTAGTACTAATTTTGTAGGTACTGTACGCAATAACTACGCGATCTATAATATTATGAAAGTATATAGTTTTAATTTTGCGTGAATAGCCTACAGTACTTATGTTCAACGTATTTGCGACGCAGTTCGTAGTTGTGACTTGTGACGCACACGGTACGTAAATTTTGCCTAGCCATATAGTGGTCACCAAATCAACATACATGCCACAGAAAACTTACTTGTGTAATATAATGGAAACAATTTGATGTCTAATAGAATATGGTGTTTTTTTCCATGCCTTAGATATTGTAGGTAGTGATAATTTATAAATAGGTAAGTATATATGTAATTAAGCAAAGAAATTTCATACAATAAAACAAATATCATTCGCTAAGTTATTGTCTATTTATTTCACACATTTCCCTACCTTTAAAAAAAAAACTAAAACAGTAATTTCTATTCAATGCATTGTGATCATGTTCTTGAACTAATAATATCTATACTCATTTCAAGAAAATATTTTCTCATTGTCAAGCATATATATTCACTTTAAGAAAATTCCATTATTCTCAACGTGAGAATAGTTTTCTTGAATGAATAATATCTATACTCATTGCAAGAAAATATTTTCTCAGATATACAAGCATATGATCATTTTCATTCAACAATATCTCTTTATTCTTAACGAGAAAATATCTACTTGCGGCTATAGCAACTAATCATTTACTTGGATGAAAGCATATTGCTTTGAGTGAAGAATTTACTTTTCTGTGTGTACGATCATATAACGCACCACTTTACGTAGTTTTCAAATTTTTCCAAAAACTGTAAAAATATTAATATTAATATACCTAGGGGGGACATGGTTTTGTGAATGTAACGTGTTTCAAGTTTTCGAAAAAGTTCCGCTATAAATTCCCAAAAATTGCCAAATCACAATTTTAGGGATTTGGTATTGGTATTGGTATTTAGCGCAAAGGAATCTACCCAAAACGTCTATAGACATTCCTATCAACATTCCATATATGCCAATATAATTTTAACATGGAACTGGATGTACGTCCAGTTGTTTTACATATCTGATATAAAATAGAAAATAGATACAGGCACCAAGTATAAGATGCACTTTTGGGAGAGCTTGTATTGTACTTAATGACAAATTTTTGTTTATTTTTTTATATCGTCTTTTCGTTCTTTTTTTTTCTATTTGAAAAGTATTCTTTATACATTTCGAACTTTAGGCAACCCTAAGCTATAACAAATTATTTATCAAACTCAAATCTCAATTATGCCCATATGCAGGTGTTCAAGAGTATGAAATTGCCGATAATCGACAAAACATCAACAAAATATAGGTACATTACTTCTACTGTGTAATGTAAAATAAACAATGGTCATTTTATACAACAACAATGCTCATTTAGGGCTGGTATTGGAGTGACCCCGGGATTGTTACCAGTCCTGAATAGAACGTTACGATCGCACTTTTGTGACCGCTTGAATAGCGGTGATTCGCATTTTTTTGATGTTCATACATTACAATTTTTGCGTAATTACAATGATCGTTTTGCGGGTTCCCAGAAAAACAAGTTTCCGAAGCCACAAAATATTTTTTATCAATTTTGTATCACGCGAGGACACCATAAAACAAAGTTTATAAAAATTGGGCTATTTAGGTAATATGCTCATAAAACATAAGCAATCTTACTGGTAATCCAGGTGGTCCTTGAGGTCCTGTCTCTCCATTAACTCCACTTTCTCCAAGAGGTCCTGGTGGTCCTAAATCTCCTTTCGGACCTAAAAGTTACAATAAACAACTTCAAAACAAATACAATAATTGTGCAAGCGATGAAACAAGACAAATTTGGTGAATCCCATATTTTAAAATTGAAAATCTTTAAAGATAAAGTCAGCAATTGCTAACAAATCTGATGTGTCCTCATATAGGTATACCTGGTAAACCAAAATCTCCTCTGTCACCTTTTGGGCCAACATCTCCAACGTCTCCTTTCGCGCCAGGAGATCCTGGAGCACCTTTAGCTAAGACTTCGGCATCCATACCCTACGGAACACCAAACCACACTCATTGATACAGTAGCTTCATATTCTCCAGTGTTGGCTAATATCCTCGTCAAATTAAAACAACAACAATAAAAACAACATCTATCAATCATGCTGCAAATTATATACAGTAATGGTACAGTATTGGTTAGTTCCACATATTAGTCTTAAGCATTCATTTTCTCTATTGTTTCATCTAAAGATTCTAATGGATTATTATATGTATGGTATTTGTATGGGTAATGTTAGTTTAATGCAAAAGATTTAGTATGTGGAAAATCCAATCGTCATATTTACAGTTCTACCCAAGAATATTTGTTATTAACTTCTTTCCAATTAAAAACAAAAACCAATCTATATTTTTGAGTAAAACTTATACATAAACGAATACTCAAAACTAAAGTAATACTTACGAGACAAAAAAAAACATCCTCACTGTTACATACAAACAATGGTGCACTAAAGTTTGGTGTAAATAAGTGTTAGAAAAAAATCAATTAGTGCGCTACACTCCACTACAAAACTTGTTAAATAGAAACCATCAAGTTGTGTGCTAAAAGTAAATAAGAATTAGCGTGTATGGCGAATGTGAGATGTGTGTGCGTGTGTGTGTGTGTGTGAGTCAGTGTGTGTGTGTGTGTGGAAATGAACTATTAAATAACAAAATGTAAACGTATAATCATTTCTGAAGATGTGCTACAGATGTTAGTCTAGCTTAAATAAGACAATATATTATATATTATTTTCGATCCACTTACACCGGTCTGCTTACTTCGTGTCCCAAATTCGTTCATTTCATGACGTTTTTGACTTTTGTAGCTGATTTAGGTTAACAAGTTGACAACCATGCCAACGCTTTAATTCTCAAAAAGGCTTGAACGTCACAACAACATATTAGCTACCATGGCAACGAACGCTACTTCTCGCAACGACGCCGACGTCTGCGAATAAATGTCATTACAACCGTGACAACAACAATTGCCTACTAAGGCAGCCACGGAAACTACCGCAATATTAACGGTACTTCCGCTTCCTCCTCGCACTGACGTCACTTGTAGGCGTGGCCGATGCGCGTAAGCAGACCGGTGTAAGTGGATCGTGCTTTTTCATTTAATTGAAAAAGCCCAAGTATTTTAATCTAAAAAATAGCTAAGATAAAAGTATAAAAATGTCCATGTTTCTGCTGTCTGGACATCATTCGCAAACTCCAGAAGCTTTAGCCGAGACGTGTGGTTTACGAGTCGGTAAATACCTCTGGAGCTATAAATCTATATTTATGTATCAAATTATTTTTCTTTACCTTTACGTGTTTTTAACAGATGACGTCATCGACATCCTTTTTAAATGACAACCCTATATTTTCTTTAATGAGTTTGACAGATCTTTAAAGTATCTTAATGGTAGCATAATATTATGGCCTTACATCAGAAAATTTTCGAGAAAAAGACAATTGAAAGCTATGAAATAAGTGACAAAATCTTGGGAACGGCTGGACTAAATTTAACGAAATCTTGGAATTAAGTATTTTGCAACCATGTGAAGTCACTGGCGTTATTATCGTTGATGCAACGTGTACAGTTTCTGAGATATAACCTCAAACTTTTGAATTTGAAATAGAACACTCTGTATATTTTGAAATTTTCTGTTACAGTCTTCATTATCATATCAAAAACATCTAGAAATTAACAAAAACCTTTATTACTTAGGTCCAAAAATTAACAAGCAAAAAATCGGTAACAAAACATTATTACATTTTCTACTGCAACTACTCTAGTTGTTTTATGAGGATTCTCAACCATTGACAAGAACATATTGTTTTAAATTTGATCGGGTTAATGATTTGTTGTTGTTATTTTTTGTTATTAATTTTTTATTTGTTAATTTTTAGACCTAAGTAATAATAGTTTTTGTTAATTTCTAGATGTTCTTGATATAATACTGTAACAAGCGTAGTAACATTGCAGGCAATGAAGGCTGTAACAGAAAATGTCAAAATATACAGGGTGTTCTATTTCAAATGCAAAAGTTTGAGGTTATATCTGGAAACTGTAAACGTTGCATCAACGATAATAATGCCAGTGACTTCACATGGCTGCAAAATACTTCCAAAATTTCGATAAATTTGGTCGAGACGTTCCGGAGATTTTGTCACTTTGATGTCATAACCTTCAATTGTCTTTTTCTTGAAAATTTTCTGATGTAAGGCCACAAAAATATTATGCTACCATTAACACAATTAAAAGATCTGTAAAATTCATTAAAAAAATATAGGGTTGTTATTTTAAAAAAATGTCGATGACGTCATCTGTTAAAAACAATTGAAGGGAAAAAAATTAATCTGAAATCATAAGGTGTATTTTGATAATTATAAATCGAAGTGTTCGAGTATTTTTTAAAATAGCAAACCGTTTTTGTGATTTTGTCGTGTTTCCATACTTGACACGCCCACTGTATATGATAGTGTAGGATATTTTAGAATTTAGAGAGAACTGAGCTCTTGCATTTTGCTCTGCATTTATTATTTCATTTCAATGAATAGTATGTAACATTACAACGTATGACAACGTACATAATATGTACGTGATTTTATAAAGCTACATTTGAAATTATTGATCAGCTATATTTTACAAATATAAGTAATGGTTGTAATCCTTGCCACCTAAAACATAGTCAAACTATATCAGTTTCAAAATTGTTTGCTCTTAGATTAAAATCTAAAAATTTTGGATTAAGAAGTTTCGAAGGAAAAAAGACAAGTGTTAATTTAAAACAGCAAAAATCTCGATAATGATAAACTTCATATAGAAATAATTAAGTATCTTATCGCAGTTTATTTCATATGCTTGTGATAAGTTGTTATGAGTCTTCAAATACAGGGCTCAATACTATTATGGAACACCGAGCAGCGCTGTACTCCATACACGTCTTTCTCAAAATCTTGCGTTTAGCACTAAGACTTATTCGGAGCGGGTCACACATGTTAGTTGTTTGATTGATCCCAATATCTACATTTCTGCAGAAAGTGGAAAAACATCATGTTGTTTTTTCGGTATAATATGCTTTAAAAATGTCTTGTTTCAAAATTCCATAAATCATATGATAATTTTAATAAATTTACTTACAATTTTGTTGTAATAAGCAACAAAAACTTAGTGGTTTAGTGGTTACAGTAACAATTCAATGTTATGTGTGCGATGAATACAAATTAGCTAAGTGGTTTGATTTTCCAACAGAGCGGTATTGTCTGTAACAGAGACTGTAAAATCATTGAGCAAAATTGTAGTTCATTCGATTGCACCCACGAGAGCACAACATTGAAAGTGGTGTGTTTATTACCAATAGACAACAATAGATGCAAAGCTATATAGCTTTGTACGCATACACTACTACTGTTAACAATAATCACGAAAAACAAATAATGATAACATGCTCCATGCAAATTCTATATACAGTGTTGTCACATAATGAAGCTCATGTCTAACACAGTCATGCCAAATGCCAAAGCTAGGAAAATACACAAACCATGCCACAACCCGGTCGTACCATTCCCATTTTTTTCCACCGAAAGTATACATTTTCTTAACCTGGTTACACCCTCTAATACCCATGCAGAGTCCAGTAAGACTTGATCCCAAGAGTATATGAAGCTATGCAATGAAATGTGGTTGGTTAAGAAAGACAATGTCGCAACACAGAACTTTGAACGATCCTTTTGTACGTTATACTAATATTTTAACAATGTATGAACCTGACGCAACTGAAATTGAAACGCGAAAGAGTTAATAAAAAATCGGTAATTTCGAAGAGATTATTCAAGTTATTCTGCGTAGCCTCATCGCTGCCGAAGGGTATGGATAAAATTTCAGTTAACGTTACCCTTTTGCCTCGTCGTCCTCGCGTCCCTTTCTCACCGGGTAAGCCAGGAGGTCCCACAGGGCCGGCCTCACCTTTCTCACCTCACAAATCATCACTGAGTTTAGTATTCGCGCCGCCAGAGGGACATACATAATGTCGCGCGCGACACGTACAAGTTGGAAGCTTTTCTTCCATACGTTTGCGAGAGGGAGATGCCATTTCGGTAACAAGATCATGTCGCAAAAGTTCGCACCTCTGACACAGAGTCTGACTCGCAAATGAGTGAATATCTATGGAATGGCTGATGCGAAAGAAGAGGTCATACATATAATATGTGGTAAAAGCAGGTGGTGACAACTGTAAGAGAAAAATTCGATTTGCTGAATATTTTCCATTTTCTCTTTTTATTCCCGCTCATACAGCCGGCCATTTTATTTATTTTTAAGCTTTATTATTGACATTGGTCGATTTTGAGCTATTAGGTGATCAAAATTAGTCAAATAATGAAACAAATCTCAGCTCGAAAGGGGACGCATTGTGGGGATTGTAACGTATATCTGGCGATAAGAGCAATCCGTTCTACTCGCAAAATATGTAAAAGTTCTGAGAGGTTATCTCAACAATATGTTCACAGAATCGTAAAATCAACATAATATACAATACATGTTGATATTTTGTTCGTTTTTGACAAATCTGTTACTGAATCTGACATAAAATTGACGGATCTTGGCGAGTTTTTTTTTACAGAGAACATAGGTTAAAATTGAAAAAAAAGTACTACATAATGGATCTAAGTTACACCATAGTTACACCTTCCTCTAAAAATGTACAACATGTCATGTAAAAATATCACTATCTGAAATGCTTTTTCCACTCAAAACTTTACTTCTTTGAGTATATGTATCAGACATATTTTATCACGTAGCGTGGATAAAACAATAACAATTAATACATTATACAGGTGGTTTCTTAATAACATGCTAATATTTAAGGAGGCTATTCTTGGGTCCATTTTGAGAAAAAAAATGATATAAACTTAACTTTTGAACTACAGGGTGCTAAGGTTTTAAGAAAAAAATCTGTATTGGTAATTTTGATTACTTAAATACGTGACATCTAGACTAGGTAGACAACTGTCGAAACTGTTTTTGTTTACAAAACAAAATCTGCTTCTTACCTACACCTACTAGATACGTTTTTAATCCTTGATAATAACAAATTTCATAACAACATGCAAATTAATGAATTTTATTTGTTTATGCGAAAACGTACGTCAAACAAAAAAAATCAAGAGACCAGATTTGCTGAGAAAGGAATGAGGATTTCAGAAATAATTTTACTTTGACAAAAAGCAGTGGTGTATCACTTTTCTCTTTAAAATGATTCAGTGCAAATCCTGTAAGAACGCCACTGGCAAGAATAGAAAAATAGGTTGTACAGCAGAAAATGCCTTTTGATGCATAGAAGATGCATACTACGTTTCACAAGGATATCTAGGGTCATACCAAAGTAATTATAAAAAAAGATTTTTTTCTTAAAACTCTAACACCCTGTAGTTCAAAAGTTAAGACCTTTAGGACATATGTTCATATGAGTTCTTTTTCTCAGACTAGACCCAAGAATAATAATAACAACAATAATAATAATACACCATTATCCATAATTTGATGCTCAACATGTGATAATTAATTGATACAAAATTACGCCCACTATGGACGCTAGTTTTGTAAACGTACTAGCTGTAATGATTCTTCTTAAGGATATAAAATATTGTGAGTATGATAATATTATCCAGGAAAAATTTAGTATACAGGGTGTTTATGGTCTTGTGATTTTATTTTCAAAGGGTGATTAAACATCATAAAAGAAGGCCTTTACCATAAAACTTTCTTTACAAAAGTTGCATAATAAGAGAGATATTAAGTTACTGACATCAGCCTACTTAGTAAAAAATCCACTGATAACTTATCGTTATAGTTTAAATTTACTTTGCACAGGTTGTTGATCAATCGTTTTAGCGTTAATAACCATCTTTAAAGGTGTTTAGGCACCCTTTAACATTAAAAACAAAGAAAAAGATAACAGTAATATCACACGTATTATGCAACTTTTGTTAAGACATTTTTACGTTAATGGCTTTCTTTTAAGATGTTTAATCACCCCTTGAAAATAAAATCACAAGACCGTATAAACACCCTGTATATATGAGGTGGGTTTTGAAGGTGGTTTAGACACAAATGTAGTTTTAAAGTTCTAAAACCTGGGCGATCACAATAAAAATGAACCTGTAAACTAACGAAAAATAGTAAACAGTCTAAGTAACAATGTGGGCTGGATTTTGACAGGGTTGAGATTGAGAAATAATAAATTCTGAAACCAATGAGCACATGATAACTACAAACACACGTAAACTGTTTTAAAAATATAAGTACCAATGAAATGGTATAATATTATTATACCTGCCCGTCTTATCACAAGCTTATTTCCTGGTTATATGACGTCACAGAGATTCGGGAAGTAATTAACATAAAATAAGCCATCCTGAATACTTTAATTATAACAATTTTATATCCAGAATATACCAAAATTTGTCATAAATAACTGCACTCTGTTTCAAATTTGTTAAAAAAAGAAGTTAAAAAATAGGTGGTGTGTGGCACCATTGGAAAGATATTTTAAAATTAAACATCTTTCATTGGATAAAATCTTACCTACTCATATGGTTAATGAAATAACCACTATGATATCATATTATGGGAAATATTTATTTATGTGCCAAGGGCAGTAGACGGATGTTTATGCCCCGAGGGCGATAGTTCAAAAGCGCGAGGGCCGATAGACCCGAGAGCTTCTTAAGTCTACAATGTCCTACAATGGTTTTGTACCTCCGATTGAATAATATTAATAAATATTTTGACGTTATCAAGTGACATGCGTATCTACGGAGTGGAATAACAATACAAACAATTCGGAGTTGAGTGACAATACAGACAATTAACTGTCAAAGTTATAAGCTTAATTGCCAATAATTGACATTGATGAGTGACAATTTAATCGCCAATAATTGACATTGACATTGACATTGACATTGAGAAATATTTGATATATTTGACATATAACCATGGCAATCCTTTATGCCTTAGGGCGCAAAAAGTATCTTTATTGCCCTAGGGCGCGAAAAGAAGCTGTTTTTGTCCCGGTATCTAAAATGTAAAACGTCATTTTATGATCATTTAGGACATAAAATATTTTTTGAACAATAGACTGTCCGAAACTGACTTAAAGGGCTTACAATCACCGTCATCAGATGCGCTAAATATTTAACTCAACATAATATCACTTGCCTCCTCTACTAAGTAAATACTAAACTATTACCTGTAATTGTCGTCATGGTCACGCTCATGCGGACTGATTATGGTTCTTTTCGTGAACGGTATGATTTAGAAACAGTTTTTTTCAAACAAAACTTGTCTCTTATTAAAAATATCTATTCAATGAAACTACACATGACGACCCACGTTATAGTTTGAAATTTCACCTCGAATGTAGTTATTATACTTCCGGTATATTCCGGAAATCAAAACTGTTAAACGCGTCAGTAGTAGTAGGCTTATGTTATACCAATGATGTTCGTGAACCTTTATTAATGACTACCGATAAAAGCTTCTATCGGTTAAAGCAACTCTGACATATTATGATAATAACTTCTACGTCGTTATTTGTTTCTTTATTTTTACTCTTTATTGCAAAAAAACTGTAAGCTTAATTAAACTTACAAATTTTAATTTTTGAACATTTAATATAAAATCACAATCTCACCCTTAGACAATAGGGTATTCCGGTGTTTTTGAAATTGTCATTTTTTACAAAGTATGGGTGCTACTGTTTGCTACTTCACAAGTAAAATATCAAACATTGTTTTAAATTAAGAGAAATCACTGTTTGAAGTTTGAATTAGGATTGGTCTTTGTGACGTCACAAAGACCGTTCAAAGTGAGCAACTTGACAACGTTGCTATATCTAGGGTGCACGTAGTAAATTTTTGTCTTCAGTTGTGTCAACGTTTAGAATCGCTCGTTTGTTGACACCTGCTTTGGTTATTGAGGTTATATCAAACACTTGTTCAAAATGTATAAACTCCAACGCCGACATTGTTCTGTGCCGGGCTGTAACAGCAGTGGAACAGTAACTCCTGATAAGATTTTCTTTACATTGCCGACTAGCGAGATGAGAGATGTTTGGCTTCAAGTTTCAATAATCAAATCATCTCTCAAAAAAGTTACCTTCATTCGTTGTCAAACAACAGGGTCGCCAACCGTCAACTTGGCCGATCAGCTGTTCGAGAGCTGTCCGCTGTTGCCACCGCTACTAGGGATCGGTAATCATCGTGTATTTCCGAGGGTGGTCGGTGAACGAAATGCACTTTTAGTTGCAATTATCTCATAGAAAAACTAAATCAAAAAGCTCATAGCTTAACTTTATGAATCCTCATAAACTGTACAATAGGTTAAACCTTAAATTTTGACATGACCGGAATACCCTATTCAGCAATATTAAACTTTAACCAACAACCAAGTGATTGTGACACTTGGCAACTAAATGTACAACAGAAAAGTCAAGAATAGATGCGAAAAGTAAAAATTAGTTTTAAAATCTACATCGGACTTTAGGCAACTAGTAAACGAAAAGTAAAATTTCCAGGGTGGCAAGCTGATTGGGTTTAATCATCGTATCAAAACTTTTGCGACATGATTTCCGAGAATAACACATCTGCATCGCAAGGTATCCCTCCTTATTTCTATTTTTTTGTTATCGAAAAAAGATTAGACTAGTGAACATGTTACTTACCAGGTGGTCCTGGAGGTCCTGGTGGTCCTTCGATGATGCCAGTCGGGAATTGGTCTCCTGTTAACGTGGTTGTAAGGCCTCTTTCGCCCTTATCTCCCTTATCACCCTGTAACAAATTCCACACACATACAAATCACAGTTAAGCTCACAGAAAAGCCTTAAAAAGACAACTTCCACCATGTTTGTTAATCGCTGCCATTGTTGCTTTACACATTCTAAACGTTATCGCAAGCTATTTAGGCTGTCCCATCTGAGTGTGCCATTCGTTAAAGGTATCAAGGAAAGTTCTTGTCACAGAAGTTTAGTGAGCACCATTTAGAGGGTATCGATTAGCACCAGAAAGACTTATGCCCCTGATGATAAGGATAACGTTGTTGGGTTATATTCTAAAAGCAAAAGACTGCTCTTTTTTTGTCTAAGCCTTCTCTAACCTGTTAGTGCTCAATTTGTTATTTTTGTAAGTAGAGGAATATAATGTAAGAGCGTAATGTATATTTTGATAATAATCCAAATGACTTTACCACAATAAGATATGTATACTAAAAATTTGTTGTCTCTTTCACTATAGAATACCTCGTTTGTTAGTTGGCCACAGAGTGGGTAGATGATCAACTTACTCTTAAACCTCTTGTTCCATTTCTACCAGGAATGCCCTTTTTTGGTTGAAGATAAAATGTTATAGGTTAATGTAGAGCATGTATGTAGTATGTTGGCTTACAAGGTTGAGTAATATCTCATTTAATTACCATGTGATTAATGAATAAAAAAATAATTCAGACCGACATTTTATTTCTCTCAATCTTGCAGCCGTAACTTAAATTTATCTTGAACCAAAATTAAAAATCTCACTGGCAAGCCCATGTGTCCTGGTAGTCCTGGATATCCTGCTTCGCCAGTTGAACCGATCTCTCCCTACGAATGTATTTTATTATACAATTTAAATAATGCTATGTTCTTAGTTAAATTAATAACATTCTATTTTTGTTTTGACTACAATATTTACAATAATTGCATCCAACGGATAGTTATTAAAAGAATAATTTGGAATTAGTTAATTTGTCAAAAATACAATAAACTAAACTAAATGTTCAATCCACAGTTCCTGTCTTCGCAGCTTGTGTTTTTGACAAATGAAGTAATTGGACATCTGTACAATATTCTATATCTATAATGAAATGTTCATGGATTATATATTTTTTATGAAACTAATATAGGGGTTATCAACTATTATAGTTAGCAATATAATAATATGATTTTTTATTGTTTATTTTATTTGATTTGTTTAATACCAGGTGAATACCAGGCAGAGAAATAAATGTCTAATAAGTTTCGAATGTATTTAGTTTCTTCCTTCACTTGTTTATTTATTTTGGTTTTAATATGTTGAATTTAATTTTTTTAACAGTTTTTACTTACATTTATTTAGTACAAGTTTCATTTGGACCTATTTGTTATCTTTATTCCTTAAAAAGTTACAGCGGTTTGCAATAATAGCAAAACTGTATTTTAAATGAGTAAACTTTTTAGGAATTGGTAAACCCAATAACATTAATTTTTTTATTCATAATGACTTACATACTTGTAAAAAAACAAACGTCTAAAAAGTTTCATACGTATTTTCCTTCATTTGTTTATTTACTTTTATTTTAACATTTTGAATTTTTTACTTAAATTTATTTACTTTTATTGTAGTTATGGCTATTTATTGTGTTCTTTCTTCCTTTTCGCAATGTTTGATTAGTATTTTATTGTTTAGTTTGTTTATTTTGTCAATATTTCTAGCGGCTGTAACTTTTTAAGGATTTGAAAAACAATTAGGCTCATATGAAAAGTTTTACTCAGAATAGCATTTACTTTAAAACATAATTTTTGCGGGAAAAAAAGTGGGACAACCTGTACAATATAGAAAAAACATACAAAACGAATTTCAACAAAATATCAAGTATTTGGTATCATTGTAATCGAAAAGATGTTATCTATCGAATAATCAGTGTGTGGCCATTGGGTACCCGTGAAAAAAATGACTCACTGGCCAAAAACCAATAAAATCACGCTAGACGGCGTCAGTAATGCAGTAATGCAGTAATGCCAAAATCGATTGAGTTAGTGCTTATTTGACAATTTTCGACTATTTTCACCAATTCTTAGCCACCTAGAGTAATACACAAAAAAGTAATTTTTGCGTTGCCTTGGTGATACCATTTGACGATCGATATGTTTTTGTGTTCAGAATGTCATCCTGATTGAAAATATCACACAAAGAATATAGGGTGCCATTTAAAATTTCAATTATGACGTCATTTCTGGAAAACCAGAAGTCATATTAGCCTCAAGAGTACCCCAAAGAATGGTATTTTTGTCTATTAACGCTTTCCCAAATTTCATTCGTCCAGCTTTACAAACAAAAAAAAATAAACGGGAGTACCCATGCCCGTGGGTCACCCGGTATATTATGCACAATGCCCTAGCTGAGGTTTGCAACAACTAAGTATCTTTCTCTAAGATTGATTATACTATTCGGAAAATGGAAGAAAATGGCATATAACATATAATCTATAGTAAAATTAATATTCGTATTGTAATATTGCAATCAAAGCAAAGTAAATACCACTAAAAGTTTACAGCAATTCAGTTGTAAATGTACAGTGCACAACGTAAATTTACACAATGTATGTAATGCAAAATTAAAAAACTAGTAATTTTCATGGAATCATACATTGGAATCTTGGAAATTTACATATTTTATGTATAATTACTGTAGTTTCACGGACAACAAATTTATCCATCGTTTTACTCTAGAATCTCGATTTACAGCAACATATTTTTAGATGTGTATTATTACTTATAAACGCATTTAAACCTTCCATGAACGGTAGTGTACCTACATATGAACAGCGTTATAAGCAATTCCCATTTATTATCGCCAAACATTCGAAATCCTCCGCAGATTTCTCTTCCCCGTGCTAACCAAGCTAAATTTAAATATATTGCTGCTACAATACGTCACGTATTCACATTCGAATACTTCCCCATAAATATAATTGCATTTACTGGTACGTCCAGATTGTAATAGCGCAAGATGATTTACGGCGATCTGAGACAAAGCAATATACAGCGCGCCAACAGAAGAATAAGAAGATGCGCCCCAACGCGCACCTCCGCAATTTTAACAGATGCATTCCGCGCGGCACATTACAAAATTTATACTCGATGCGACGGTACGTTATCTTTACACCTACATCTCGGTCTCCCAATGTTTTATCCTGATATACGGCTACTTGGGTAAGTCTGGAGACAGCTTACAAGGATAGTGGAAGGCACAAACGGTGTCGTACCATGTATGTCAACACCCAGAAGATAATTTATATGTATGATGAGGATGCTTTGATAATAATGTGGTGGGCAATGATTTAAACTGTGACTGTTTAGGATGCAAGTCAATTTCACTTTAATATTAAATTAGATTTTAGGAAATTAAGTTATAAAACGATTAATTTTAATGTACCAGATCGAAGAGTAAGTTACCTACGATCCGCCTTGATCAAAAACTAACAACAACATAACCCCCAAACAAAGGCGAAAATTTTTTGTAAATTATTGTATATAAAAGTGGTTACATGTGGTTACGTGAGATTCAGACATTCCAAATGGGTGCGATTAAAGCGTGCATTCATACTTTGAGCATTAAAATAATAAATATTGTGGATTATATAAATTACGATATGTTACATTAAAAAAAATGTTATAATGAGCAATACTTTATTCATATTGTGCTATAGATTACTTGAGCATTCAAATAATAATATTTCTACCACAATTCACACAATAAATATCTATCAAAATCAGTAAAAAGCAAACATCGGGTTGCCATTTAAGAAAGGTGTCGATAACGGCATAACTTAGTTACAACTGACGGCCGGAAATTATTTTTTCACCAAAATGTGTATTTTAATATTTAAAAATCGACGTTACGAGGAATTTTTTAAAATACAAACCGCCTCAGTTATCTCAGTGGCGCACACTGAGATAACATCATATGCACATCATATTATTTCTACGGCACATTATAATTGTTTTATGGTACAATTTAGATTATTGAATGCAGTTATAATATTTCCAAATGCTGATTTAGTTAAACTATTGGAAAAATATTTTTGCTATTGTTATAGAGGCAACGATTGCATTGAGAATTATTTATATAAGTGTGCAAAATACATTATAAAAGGAACATTCAAATATACTATTGAAAAATTGAATCGGCGAGTTCGAAAACAGTACAAGTCCAAAATTGGCCATTTTGAACTGAAATAGCCAAAATGTTCACTATGATTTATTCTATCGAATAGACCTAAAGAGAATGCTTGGGCGAAATAAACAAGTCCAGACCAGTGCCTTTTTGCTCGCTCATGCGACGCGTTTCTACTCAGATTCTACTGATATCAGTCGTAAACATTCGCCAACTTCGTAATTTGCATTCAAATCGTTGTTAAGGTACGCCGAAGTAATCAATATGAATATCAATATCAAAAAGATAAATAATATTAAAAAAATCCACAAGTATGTAACTGGTGAAAATTTAGAATTTTACTACCACGTCACTTCCGGACCGACTACCACCGTAGAAGAGGAAATTTAATACTATTAAGTATATAATCATCAAACTCTATATCATACTCTATCATATCGCCAAATATGTATAGGGTTAGTCAAAACACCTAAATAATTTTCCAACTGTAAACAATTTCAAACATTTTTTTAAGTAAAAGTTGTTTTGTTTTAAACTATCGTTTAAATATATTTTTATTATATAGGGTGTTCATTTTATTCTGGATATCTCGCAACCTTCCCTTTTTCAAATAGGACATTCTGTATAACTTTACATTTTTTAATTCTAAGATTAATTCAAGTATCTTTTATATGATTTTTTTATAAAATGCCTTATTTTTGAGTTATGATCAATTAATCAAAAATAGACGAAATTACCGAAACCTAAATAATTCTCCAACTGAGAAAAAAATTTGTGTCTAAACAAACTATTGTTTATTCTGGAAATTTGGTAACATACATTTTTTAATTCTAGGATTAATTCTTTTATAGAAATCATTTTTTTAAAAATACTTTACTGTCATCTTTTAGTTATAAGCAATTAATCAAAATTCCTGGACTTCAAATTAAGAATGGTTTCCCACATACATACACATTTATTTAATTTGCCAGCTTGAATATTAAATTTATTATGCTATTTCATAGTTTAGTTATTTCTTCTTGATTTTTTTATTTTTTTATCCGTTAATTAATGATCGGTTAATTGTTCATAACTCAAAGATGATGCATTTTATAAAAGAAATTATTCTTACAAACACTTAGAATAAAATTTTTTTAAATATACAGGTGTTCTATTAGAAAAAGAAAAGTTTACCAAATTTTCAGAATAAAATGAACATCCGTATATTGAAAATATATAGCTTGTTTAAAACCAAAAAACTTTTGTTTGAATTTTTCTTTGAAATTCTTTACGGTTAAAGAATTACTAAGGTGTTCCGGTAATTTTGACTAATCATGTATAATCCGCCATTTTGAATTTATTTAAAAAATCAGACATGACATTTTTAATTAGCAATCTTCAAATATTACGGGAAATAAGTTTAATGCAAATCCTACATCATATATACCTACATCACAATAAAAATATTATTTAAATGCTTTAAATAAACTAGTATTGTTAAAAATATAAGCTGTTTTTCCGTCGAGTTCAAAGACAGTACATGTCCATGATGATTGTTTTAATCATAGGTCTGCTTTTAATCAAATATAAATAAAATATGTAGTACATTTAATTCTCTGTGAACTACTTTATATTTTTTGTCTATTGGCACAAAATAGCAAACTGCTATACTTTTCAAGATATTGCACCAACAAAATTATTTTGTTAATTTTCTCAGAACTCACGTTTTGGACTTGTAGTGTTTTCGAACCGACCGATTCATTTGATAACTCAACAAATAAGCTTTTCTTTGCAAATCTTCATTTAAAAATTCTTTGGGTATCCGGTTTTGTTAAGTTAATAGCATCGTTAGATCTGGTGTCGATTTAGATACTATAATACTTAATTTAAAACAAAAAACCAAAGAATTTTAGTCCAGCAACAGTACTAGAAGTATTAGAATTTTCAATTTAATTCGTTGCAGAAATAAAAAAAAATGTTAAGTTGTTTTAATACCCAGTATATTATTCGTCTAAGCAAATTAAACTGAGATTTATATTTTATAAATAAGTCAACGCTTAAAAATTCCTAGAGTATAAAAATGTTATTTTGATTCCAAACATCGCATATGTGCAAAACACGTTTCAAATTCTCGAAGCGGACCGGCCGGTTGGACAAAAACATGTTCTATTATGGCTGTAAAATTCCCACGCCGAATGTTGCTCGAATATTTGACGAAAACATATTCATACCATCAATGCTCCACAGAAAAATACATTTTTGTTGTCGAAAGAAATTATTTTCGAGGCATAGTACGAGATGTCTTTTTATATTTCAATTTCGACAAGGAATTAATATCCTTGTACGAAGTATGCACATGTTTGTTTTTGCTGCATTACTAACGCGTTTCGGAAAATATAATAATATGAAATGAATAAGGAATTTATTGTTGACGCCAAAAACACTACACATACCTACATCACAATAAAAATATTATTTAAATGCTTTAAATAAACAAATATTGTTAAAAATGTACCTACGCTGTTCTTCCGTCGAGTTCAAAAACAGTACATGTCCATGATGATTGTTTTAATCATAGCTCTGCTTTTAATGCAACTATAAATAAAATATGTGATAGATTTAATTCTCTGTGAACTACTTTATATTTTGTCTGTTGGCACAAAATAGCTAACTGTTATACTTTTCAAGATATTGCACTGACAAGATAATTTTGTTAATTTTCCCAGAACTCACTTTTTGGACTTGTAGTGTTTTCGAACCGACCGATTCAATTATTTATGATGGATATTTATATAAATTTGTTCATCAATTCATCAGGTCATTTTTTGCATTGCTCATGTTTACTGTATTGCTCAAAAAATTTCTCCATTGGTCAATACTTTATCAAATGCTTACAATAAATGCACATTTTATGTTATATATTGCGCATATAATTTGCAACACGTAAATCCAAAATTATGATTAACAACATTTCAAATTTAATTAAACTGCGAAGGAAACCACAAAAAACAACACCGCTTTACGCTAAATATCAGAGCAAGCTGACGCGCTTACCTTTATAGTGGATTCATGAGATTTTCAGCCCAATTTAAGTTCGCGACTTCGAGACAGGTCCTCGAAAACTGTTCAAACTTAGCCCAATTAAATTCAAACTTAAGCGCACCCCGAAGCTACAGTACCGTTAATTACATCACAAAAACCACAAAACCTCCGACTATAGGTAAAACAACTTTTAAGAAAACTTCGATGTGGATTATGTCACTCAAAAAAATCTTGATAGAAAACAATTACCTTTGGTCCTGTTAAACCGTCTATGCCGGGAGGTCCCATAGGTCCCATTGGTCCCGGTTCTCCTCTTTCTCCAGCTGGTCCAGGCTCTCCAGGGATTCCTTGTCTGCCATCGTGTCCAGGATGTCCTTCTACTCCTGGAGGACCCGCAGGACCGGGAGGTCCTGGCTCACCCGGTTCACCCTAATATTTTAATCATTTTATTCAACTGAAGATGTGTTAACGAGTTTAAACAAGCGCGTGCGGGATTTGAAGGAAATAAAATTAAAGTACAAACAATAAGCATTTCTATAGGAACTTACTTTATGGCGAGAGGTACGACATCCTTGGAGTATTGTATAGTTTTAAGACATAGTGGATTACGAAAAAGTAGTACTTGAAGTTTTTAGTAAAGTTATGCAAGGGAATATTTAAGAATTTGGTTGCTTTTGCATGGTTAGTAGTGTTAAGACTCACTTTGAGAGTGATGATAGTTTCACCAGAAATGTTATGGCCTCTTTCCTGTAATCCCTAAAAACAACTACCAGTCAGTACTACTCTACAACTATACGGTTTAGTAGTAAACCAATAATTATATCTAAGAAACATATATAACTCATATAACTGTACACCGCATGCCAGGACTAAAGGACTTTGCTATAAATCATAAAAATACTAAACAACACCAATATAATACAGAATAAGATATATATAGATAGCAATAATAGAATTTATCAACCACATTACTGTTTTCAGATAAAAAAAGTAGTGAAATACAGAATCTTCTATAGTAGTGTGAAACGGCGGGTTCTAGATCATCCTCCACCACCAGCTCTAGAGGTATAGTGAGGTTATTTGTTATTTATAACCATAATGTCGTGATAAATTCGCAATATCTACCAGAGAGAGAAGAAACACAGAAGGGTAAAAACACCGAAAGTAATGACCCTTGAAATAGGTATCGTAGGATACTCCGTCGCCTCACCTTTACAGCTACGATTTCAGCATATCCCAGAGTGCCGCCTCGTAACGTCGTTACAGATCTTTTCAGCCCCTGAAATGAATGTAGCGCATAAAGAAAACTTTACAGATCGCTGTTCCAATTTCGACAAGAGAAACAAAATAAAACTCGCAAAGCAAATGCTGCACTACGGTCGCCCAACAAACTAAATAAAATGCTTTTTAAAACAACGTATTGTATGCCACATTTTACCCAATTGCTACACAAACATAACATAACAATTTCCTGTTGAACAGCTACGAAATAAAACGAAAATATTGTCGTGTGTCTCCCCGTTTCATACTTGTTTATATTGGAATTCATGTACGAGGAAACCAGTCGATGTGAAACTCAATTATTCGCTTCGTAGCGAGGAATAGCTAAACGCCATAAAAGTTCAATATATATTCAGTAGTCTGGCTTGAATACCAAAACGCGTGTGAATATACAAACTGTTTCATTACATATTGAGATTACAAATAATGTAGTTTGCATTTATTGAAACATCCATGTAGATACTTTAAATATAAACATGTACAAATCGGGTCTACAGTTTACAAAGAGGTTCACCAAACTAATTAAATAATGAACAAAATAACTGCTAGATTGAACGTAAAAATAGCTCGTAAATAAACAACAATCTACAAGAAGACTACGAATAGCAAAATCTTGTGCGAATAAGTAGTACTCACCCTTCCCGGAAGCTAAGTAAAATGAAGCAAAATGAAAATGAAACAATCGCCTGGTGTAATAAATGTGAGAAGGTAACAAAAGTACATAAGCTTATAGTTACGTATCCTATGTTGCTAAAACTAGTGTAACGGGTGGTTATATTTACCTTAACAGCTGAGAGTACATCAAATCCTGCATTCCCTGGTTCTCCTCTTTGGCCTTTGTCACCAGGTCGACCCTGAAATTAGAATTCGTAAATAAGGTCTTGAATTAAGGCTTGTACCACAATGTATAATTCTACAAATAACTAAGTAATTAACATTGATATTGCTTTCTGGAAAGGCGGGGTACCACACATGTGATCACAGGCGCTTCTACACTATAAAATGAATACAACTGCTATGCCGCACGACCGGATCAGGCTTTTTTTGGATGATAATTGATATTCAAAAGACGACATTGGTTAATATTTTGTGAAAATTGTTAGGTTTCCATCCTAGAAAGCTATGCTGAATAAGGTGGAGTTGAAAATTTGGCTGTTGAAACGCATTATGTTGTTGCAATCAAACTAACTTTAAAAAACACTCTCCTAGGAGTATTTATTGAAATCCGTGCAATAACAAGAAACAAAATTTTTTGCATTAATCATTAGGTAAACTGCAATCGGGTTAGTCAATATTACCGGAACTCCTAAATAATTCTTCAACCGAAAACAATTAAAAAAAAAAAATTCAAATTAAAGTTTTTAATCGTTTAAATATATGTTTTGTGCTGTCACACTCGAAAGTCAGAGGTTGGAGAACCGCTATGGAACTTTGCCGCTCTATTGCGGCAAAGTACAAAATACAAATTTCAAATAAACTAAGATCACCATTTTGATTGTTTGTTGATAAGGAATATAAACCCGTTGTTATAGAATAATAATAATAATGTATTTTATTAGCATTTTCTTTACAACAAAATATATATATATATATATATATACAGGGTGTTTACGGTCTTGTGATTTTATTTTCAAGGGGTGATTAAACATTTTAAAAGAAGGTAATTAACGTAAAAATGTCACAACAAAAGTTGCACAATAGGAGAGATATTGCTGATATTTTCTTTTTGTTTTTAGTTTTAAGTGGTGATTAAGCATTAAACGGATCATATTTTTTAGTTTTTCTATGGAATCCATTTCACACTAGTTGTTCAAAATTATCGCCGTGTTATTGAACACAACGTCTCGCTCTACGTATCCATGAATTACCATAATTCACTAGGCTCGGTCTTGCCGTCGAATTGTCGCCGCTGCTGCCTCAACGCGGTTATGAAGATCATCTAGATCAATTATTTCGTTGGTGTATACCATGGTCTTCATAACGCCCCATAAATAGAAATCCAGCGGATTAAGGTCGGGTGACCGAGGAGGTCACGGAACAGGTCCGAGGTGGACCTGTTCCGTGACCAATTGACCAATTGGCCGAGGTGGCCAATCCACCTATTTTCAAACACATTATCTAAATGTTGGCAAACTACGCGATTAAAATGCGGCGGTGCGCCACCTTGAAAAAAACACATTTGTCGACGTACATTCAAAGGAACTTCCTCCAATAGTTCCATCAAATCATTTTGCAAAAAAAGAGATAATCATTTCCAGTCAATCGATTTGGCAACACAAATGGGCCAATAAGTTGTCCGTTGACAACTTGACAACAGTCCGGCCCAAACGTTTATCGAAAATTTGTGCTGGAAATGATTACGACGAACAGCATGTGGATTTTCGACAGCCCAGATATGTAAGAAAAGTCCGGGTAGGAAAAGTCCGGGTAAGAAAAGTCCGGGTAAGAAAAAGTCCGGGTAGAAAAAGTCCGGGTAGAAAAAGTCCGGGTAAGAAAAGTCCGGGTAAGAAAAGTCCGGGTAAGAAAAGTCCGGGTAAGAAAAGTCCGGGTAAGAAAAGTCCGGGTAAGAAAAGTCCGGGTAAGAAAAGTCCGGGTAAGAAAAGTCCGGGTAAGAAAAGTCCGGGTAAGAAAAGTCCGGGTAAGAAAAGTCCGGGTAAGAAAATTCCGGGTAAGAAAAGTCCGGGTAATAAAAGTCCGGGTAGAAAAGTCCGGGTAAGAAAAGTCCGGGTAAGAAAGGAACTTCCTCCAATAGTTCCATTAAATGATTTTGCAAAAAAAAAGAGATAATCATTTCCAGTCAATCGATTTGGCAACACAAAATGGGCCAAATGGGCCAATACAACAGCATGTGGATTCTCGACAGCCCAGATATGAGTATTATGACAGTTATTTGTGCCGTTACGTGTAAACGTTGCTTCATCAGTAGCCAATACAATGGAATTTCTGTGTGGAATTTCAGCATGTTTTTGTAGAAACCATCGGCAAAATTGTAAATGTAAAGGATGATCTTCATGTTGCAAAGCCTGTAGTTTTTGTAGGTGGTAAGGATACAATTGATCCTCGCGCAGTGTTCGCCAGACAATTCGATTTGAGACATCTACTTGGCGAGATATTTGTCGAGTACTCCTAGAAGAATCTTCTTCAACAAGATTCAAGATTTGTTCTTCGGAATCCAAAATTCGTCGGGGTCGGTCAGGTCCACCATCCCGACCTTGACGTGTTTGCAGTACACCAGTTTCTCGTGCACGGATTACTAGAGCGGTAAATTTTTGTGGAATAGGTGTTGATCTGTTAGGAAATCACACAGCATACAATCGACTGGCAGCAGCAGAATTCTGGCGTACTTCCCCATAAATTAACAACATGTCAACGTATTCACTATTGGTGTGAAGGACCATTTTTTACTTTCCTTATTAGAATTTATTCGGGAGAATTCATGTCAAACCAACCGAGCAGTAACAACTGATGAAACAGCTTGACATATGGGAAACGTTAGTGACATCAGCCTACTTAGTAAACACCCTGTATAATAGTGCGCAGGGCGAAGTTAGGGAGCATAACTCCCTATCTTCCACTCAATTCTGCGAAAACAGAAACAATAATAAAACCGTAAAAATAAACAAAATTAAGCTACTTATACTATATACTAAGGGGAAGCAGACTGATTTTGCATTAACATCTGCTGAAAACTTTTTCTAAACTTAGCCAAATTCATTGATTTTATGGAGTCCGATAGAGGATTATATAAGTTTGCCAGGTTATATGAAAAGGATCGTTGGAAAAGTGCGGTATAACGCTGAGGTGGAGAAATGAGACTTCTATTTCTTGTATTGACATGTACATCAGTTCTATACCTAATCTTATTATACAAATACGCTGGAGTCTTTGTCATCAACAGTTCATGAAAAAAGGTCAATGTGTGGAGCCTTCTTCTGTATCTAATTCTAAAAACGATAAATTGAGAAAATTGTAAATAAAGTATAGCGACGAGTGTAGTTTTGTTTTAGTATGTTGGTACGCATGTGACATCTACAGAGTAATGAGTCTGTCATAATTTAAATTAGTTTTTTATTCTTGACGTTTCGTGGAAGTGGTTCCAACCTAACATTTCTTATACAGTAATATAACTATTTTTTAATTTTTTTTAAAATATATATTTACTCAAAAAGCAGCACAAAAAATGTTGTATGTCATTCCTGCCAAAAACTATTTGCTATTCCGTACCTTCGGCACTTGTGACATAAATAACTATTTAATATACAAGTTCGTTTGTTTTTCAAGTTCATTCATTTCATTATGGAAATTTGGTAACCTTTCCTTACTCTAATAGACACACTCTACACTCTGTGGATTGTATTTTTTTACTTTATCATACGTAGTATAACAAGTATTGTAATCGTGACGAAAACAAAATTTGAGATTTTAGCGGAAACAATTTGTCCTATTGGGTCCACTGAACATTTTTGACCAATTATTTAGGTGTTCCGGTAATTTTGAGTAATTCCTTATTACCTACTGCATTTTATAAGAAAATGATTACTGCAAAAAAACATCTTAACATTAATCTAAGAATTAAAAAAATATATATACAGGGCGTTCTATTTGAAAACGGAAAGGTTCCAAATTTACGTAATAGAATGAACTTAAAAATATATTTAAATGATAGCTTGTTTAAAAACAAAAAACCTTTGTTCGAAAAACGTTTTGAAATTTCTTACGGTTGGAGAGTTATTTAGGTGTTGTAATTTTGACTAACCCTGTGCAGCATTAAGCTGCAGGAATAGTACAGAAATTAAAAGTGAGTATATGATGATGAAGAGGCTTAAAGCAAATGTAAGTAAAGTATGACATATGATGAATAAGTAAAAGACCTATCAAATTTTGTTATAAAAGCTATCCTTTATTTCTTGTTTCAAAATCTTAGCGGTGATACACATGCGGTACAGCTCTTAATTTTGTTAGTATTATGTATCTATATTATCAGCTATTTTTTTAGTAATTATTTACAAGCACCACTACACTAATTTTTACTTACTGGCTCACCCTTAGGTCCGTCTAGTCCTATCGGGCCCTATAAAAAGTCTATATTAGTACGTGATTATACCTAAATCTCAAGAGAAGTGTTAGTTGTACGTATGGTATATGTGGGAAAATTAGTAAAAAGAGAGCGGTACTAACATTAATTGGTATACTATTATAAAGCCTCTCACTATGATATAACCTGAAATCCCCCGTAATCCAATGAACAAGAAGTATTAGTGCGATCTGTTATTGTTGTTTCATTACACCCACGAAAGCGATATGTTATATTAGTCACTTGTTGTTAAGATAGACATCAATAGTTGAAACACCTATAAGAATGTATAATGTGTGAACAAACCGGAAATCCAGGGTATCCACGAATCCCTGTAACACCCTGTAACAAATAATAACCAATGGTAACACCCTGTTTAGACTAGGTTTTGAAATTTATCATCTATGTTTCTGAAATAACTGCTATTATTCAAGGATTTAATATTAACCCACCCTTTCCAAGTGAGCAGAAACATACATTACACTGTGAAACAAAAAATTTCCTCCCGGGAAATTTTAGCTAGTAATGATGCTTTATGACCCCGTGAACATTTCCACAAAGGCGTTTTTCTAGGTTAGCTCGAATAAGCGAGATATTTGCA
Source organism: Aphodius sticticus (assembly GCA_963966075.1). Classification (NCBI taxonomy): domain Eukaryota; kingdom Metazoa; phylum Arthropoda; class Insecta; order Coleoptera; family Scarabaeidae; genus Aphodius; species Aphodius sticticus. Next base: position 6,526,110 of record OZ014513.1, read on the forward strand.
AATTTATTTTCAATTTTATTCATTTTAGTACATTCACATAGTGTTTTGGCCAGGAAAAAATATAGAAGTTTTGTTTTTCTATCATTCTATATGTTTTCTGGGGAGCTGAAACCGAATTTCAACTTTGCTACTTCCCACAGATGTGGCTTCACAACGAAAATCGCAAATAACTTAAAATTTTCTACTTTTCTCCAGTTTATTGCCAAAAAGTCATAAAACCATGCACTTTTTGACGTAGACCACTATATACAAAAATAAAGTATACTAAATTTTCTATAAAAGGCGCCCTCAAGTGTATTTTTTGGTTGAATGGTTTGACCGCTCGAGCGCGCTGAAAGAAGGCCAAGTTTTCCTACTTTATGTGATGTACGTGCAATTACAAAAAGACTTAGATTCTGATAAAACTACATTAAATTCTTTACAAATTGCATAACTTAATCAGTTATTTTGGCCAAACTGTGTAGCCGCTAAAGCGCGTTGAAATTTTATGTCACATTACGCGAAACCGCGATAACGATAAGAGCCCTTCACCAAAAATTCAGTAGAGACCTATATTATTACTAGTTACTTATTAAGTATATATTTGCTCTTTTTAGTAATTAATACTTCATGTATTATGTAATTTTTTATTTCTTTACAAACATTCGGGCTCTTGACTTCGCGGCGTTGCTTAGATTAATATGACTTAACAGTAGAGCGTCGATAATCCGAACCTCGGTAATTCGAACGTTCGCTAATCCAAACGCTAAAAAAAAATAATAAAATAAATCACTGAGTAACCTAGGGAAAAGTCATTTTTGTCGGTTCCTGTTTACAGAAAAATTTTGCTTTTGTTTTATATATATTTATATTAGTAATCCGCATTACTTTCGGTCCCAATTAGTTAAATGAATAACAAATAAATAATAAATAAATCATAAATAAGTCATAAATAAATAATAAATAAATCCTTTAGATATCCCTTTGATATCCCTTCGATATCTCTTCGATATCTCTTCGATATCTCTTCGATATTCCTTCGATATCTCTTCGATATCCTTCGATTTTTACTTTTTGACATTCCTATAGTTTAAGAAGAGCGGGATCGAATGGTGTTGGTTTTATTAAGATTGAACTTCTATCCAATACTCGTAGTTTCTAGTATTTAGCTGCAATATTTGATAATCCGAACAATTTGATAATCCGAATCACCTTCGGTCCCAATTAGTTCGGATTATCGACGCTCTACTATACATATATCAACCCAATTTCGCGGCTATACGGTTTGGTCAAAATAAGTGATTAAGATGTGCAATTTGTAGGGAAATTACTGTAGTTTTAGCACAATCAGCCTTTTTAACTAACTTAAAAACTGGGTTTTACATAAAGTAGGAAAATTTTCCCTTCTTTCAGCGCTCTCTAGCGGCCAAACCGTTCAACCAAGAACGCATTTCAGGAGTGCTCTTATAGGAAATTTAATGTACTTTATTTTTGTATGGAATGGTCTACCTCGAAAGTGCATAGGTTTATCACTTTTTCGCAAAAAACTGGAAAACGGTCGACAATTTTTAGTTTTTTTGCGATTTTCGATGGGAAGCCACATCCGTGGGAAGTAGCGAAGTTGAAATTCGGATTCAACACCCCAAAAAACATCCAGAATGAAAGAAAAAAAAGTTCTATATTTTTTTCCTGGAACAGGCACCCTGGGAAGCGATTTGACTGGACTATTTTGCTATAGTATACAGAGTGTTTTCTTATCCGCTTATTTGAGCTAACCTAGAAAAACGCCTTGGGGGATGTGTTGATGGGATGTATTATGTACGAATATAGACACCTGTTTAAGGTGACAATAGGAACACTCTCGAAAGGTCTCTAGATATGCACTATTCATATTAATAGTTTGAGAGCTGATGATCGTAACGCCTGTTTCGGCCGTTGGCCGTTCGCTTCCGGTTAGAAATTCTAAATTGGATTAAATGTGCATCCTATTAGCCCTAGGTTCCTCGACAACGCCCCTTAGGAACAGCTAACATGCTAATGGATGCAAATTCAGCTATTATTGGTCGTGTTAAGCCGAACAGGTCAGTTTCATTAGACAGCTTGGGTGGACTGCATTAAGACTTGAGTGCTTGAGAATCTGCTCTTCGTCTCAGTAAGATCAATATTTAACATCTTTAATGAGAGAGGAATTATGAAAGGAAAGGTAACAAAATGAAGACCATTCGATATATTATGATTAATATTGGTTCTACTGTAGGCTAAAACAACTAAAAAACTCTCCCCTAATCACTAAAATGAGGATCACGTGCGTCAGCTACAAGAAATAAGGGTCCGCAATCTGAATATCATCATTTATATATTAATTTGTGTTCCGTCTTCTAGTGGTTGAGCGTAATTTAATTACATAAATTGGTTGGAGTAGGGCGAGCTTAAACCGTTTTCAGAAGACGAAGGGTAATTCATAAATGATGACATTTTGATTTTGTTAGGTACAAATATTTCAATGATTTCCTTTAGATATTTATAGTTTATAATTTTATATGTATCAGATAAAAAATATAATAAATGTAATTAAAACAAATAGGCGGTTCGAGTTAAGTTAAATATATTTATTATATTTCACGATCATAACCGATAAATATTTCATATAAATAATCCGATATTACGTAATTGTCGATGCTCGAAATTTCGGCAAATTATCCAATGCCGAGTAATTTATGCCCTTTGTCGGGTAAAATGTTGATTTACACCGCCGCAGTGGAAACGGGGGCCAAATGTTTGTTAATTTTTTACCGGTATTAGCCGATATTGGAAATTAATAAATTACCCTACCGGTCGATTTCCCACCGGTGAAATTTGCCAACAAATTAGTTGATTCCATTGGCGAACATTTGTACACTTTTTTTACGTGACTGAAAAGTAACCTACAAGTTTTCGAAAGAATATTTTGTGTTGCATACAAAGCCGGGCTTAAAAACTGTCCACCACGTCAGGTTTTCTTCTTAAAGAGAAAAAAAAAAACAAATTGTACTTTTACCGGAATGGCAAAACAGGCGTACGAAAACAAAATAAAACGCAAAAATCTTACATAAGTGAATGTTCGAGAAAAAAATAATTGAAAATGGGTAATTATTGGTCTGTGAATTGGACTGAGTAGTTAATGAATATTAAGCGTGACAGTAATAATCTCCCCTGTTGACATTTTAAGCAATTTTTTCGAAAATGTATATGTAAACTTTGTAGTCCTGATTAGCATTCAGAGCGAATCTATCAAATCGACCTTCACATTAACAAAATCCATATTGATCCAGCTAATTATCAATTGTATTTTTTTGTAACTTTGTTATTTAAAGTTTCTGCGTTTCAGTCTTTCTTTTACGCGCGCACGAAGTGAAACAGTGTCCAAGAACACTTCTGAACAAAGTTTCACCATTTCGGCAAAAATTGTATTTTTGTTGTTTACGTTGAGAACTTCAAAATTCGCCAAAATTGCAAAAATCAGTTTTTGACATTTTGAGCAATTTCTTAACGAAAACCCTTTCATGATAGCAAACTTTTGAGTCCGTATTTGCATTGGGCGGAAATAAATATATAATAAATCCATATTATATTCCCTAGTAGGGCTGGGCAAAAAAATCGATCGATCGGTAGCTCTTTTTATTTGAAAGATCGATCTGTTCAGCTTGTTAATAATCGATTTTGAATAACAGATGAATAGATGATTTTTAACACCAGTTGCATACACTGCTCCGTTGCCAACAATAATCTTTTTCTCGAAAATTATCACATGTAAGGCCATACATTTTTATCCTGTCATGAAAACAATTAAAGGAACTATCTACATCACTAAAAAAAGTATCAACGTCGTTAAAGAAGTATCAATGACGTCGTAGATGAAAATCAGTCGAAGAGATGAAGTAAATAACGGACTACGCGGGAAGCGCCAAAAAATTCAATTGTTCAATTGCTGGGTATATAGACCGCCACGTTGATGCTCAGTGTTACGGCAAAAGCGAGCACCTCTGCAAATAAATGCTGCCAGCACATCTACAGAAGATGTGACTAATATAAGAAAGAGTAACATGAAAGAGCAAACTCCAAGCCTAACTTTCAGACCTTTCTCAAGTTTCCAGCACGTCGTGTTCATAAGCTATATACTCTCAAATATGGCTAAAAACACCATTAATTTATAACTTGGCGTTATTTTTTCATAAAACCTGACGTGGTGGGCTACTTTTGACGCCGGATGAATAATTCAGGGCATAAAAACGATGTTCCCCAAAGTTAGCAATGTGGCTTTGACAAAAACTAAGGCCAGTTTACATTTTGTCTATGAAATTCAGATATTGAAATTAGCACCCCTATAGTTATAAAAAACTATACACAAAAAAACGAAGTAATTCAAGAACTGGTCTTTGAGAAACTGTGTAATTTATGTCTTGTATTTTGGTGAACAAAATTGTTTAAATACGATAAAAATGGTTGTTGATATTTTAATGATATTTTAACTAAATCAGAGAATATTGAAACGATCTCCCAATCGTGGTGCATCCAGTATTCCTTGACAATTTTTGAACAGAATTTTGAAACAAACAACAGCGAAAACAAGAAATAAACAAAGTAAATATAAAATACGGATGATCGCGACGGACATTTTGAATGTTGAATGTGTAAAGTATGTGCCAGTTGCTCCAGAATCGACACAGCATAACTACTTTTCCCCACAGAAAATAATTCAGTAGCCTCAGAAACGTTCGGCAACTCTTGGATGGTTATCATAACCATTAAATCTTAGCCGCAATAATACCCATTTTCAAATACAAGTAAGTGGACCAACATGTATCATCTTCATGTTCTTCCACATTCTGAAACCTTAAACTCAGTCTCGTTGAGGCGTTTATTTTTTAATACGCTTCTTCTTTGTTTCGAAATATACCAATTAACATTAGCGGTGACTAGCAGGTAATCTGTATGTCCTCCACAGTCAATAATAGATCAGTATCTAAGCGCATATCTCAAGCCGATAAAGCAGGGCGATGATGACAATGAGACACGTATCGATTGTTTTTTTTTAATATAAGCAAAAGGAGTACATGAGGTACTAAATAAAAATATATGTATATAATACCGGAAAGCCGTTCTTGCCAGGCGTACCGGACGCACCCTGAGGGACAAATAAAAACAGAACAAAATCAGAATTGTTAGTGTGCTGTGCTGAACTGTGGACGTGCTCGCAATTGGCGAAGAGTTTAACTTACCGCCGGACCTGACTCCCCCGCATCTCCCTTCTTCCCTTTCCGCCCTCGCTTCCCTGGCACTCCTGGAGGACCCTGAGGACCGGGAGGACCTGCAAAAAGGACACGGTGTAAGTTAGAATTCGTAACGAAGGAGGATAAATTGTTTTTGTCTTGTCTTCTTTTCATGGTCTTATTTATTATTTAGGATTATACCAAAAGGACTCCCCTAAAATGGGGAAGAAAGAAGGATCAATGTTAAAACTGGATTAAAGTTAGAATGGTTCCTTCTATTAATTAATTGGAACCAGTGGCGGCTCGTGTATTGGGTTGCTACTCTGCGCAAGCCCAAAAATGATATTATATATTTTGATCCGAAATCAGACACCTTACTATTGTAGTACATTATTCTGACAAATATAAACATTCAAGTAAATATTAAGTGTTATAAATATTGTTAAATAAGATTTTATTATTAAGTAACGTTTATGTTTTACCATTTTTAATGTAACACAGTATAAAATACGTTCTTAGTCTTCTTCAGTCTGACCGCTCTACCTCATCTGTATTTTAATATTTCTTGCATCTGGAATTGTTAGTGTTTTCTTTTTCTTGGTGTTTTTATTCTGTTCCTTTTTCGCTTCGTTTCTTATTTTTCTAGCTCTAGAATGACTTTCTTTTGTGCTTCCTTATTTCTTATTAACGAATATTCTCTCCAAGCGTCAGACATAGTGTTACAGAACAACAGTTTCTTTTTACTTTTTTGGGCTAAAATAATGATACTTTTTTAATGCAGATGGAAGATGGAGTTTAACTGGTAGCTCAAGATGTGGTGGATTAATGTCAAAATCGCTACTCTCTGCTGCTAGTGTTGCATCATTCTGTCTTATTTCATGATTTCGTATGATGCCTGTCGATAGTTATGACGGAATCCGACACCCTGCAATAATTAGGGATTATTGTAATTCCGTAATTCCGACACTCGTGTCGGAATTTGGACAAAATGCGTACAATTAATTGTCATATAGCAATCGATGTAAAATATGTTATTTTCTTGTGTAAAGACAGCAATAGAGCCATATGTATTACATCCAACCATGTACACAATACACAATACGGACGTGCTATATTTACATATACCTAATTCCGACAACCCTAAATGTGTAAATAATAGTGGTTAAAAGAGTAGTACACCGTCTTATTATGAAAATATAAAGCATTTTCAGTCAGCCTAAATAGATAGTATTAGAATTTTCTTAATTACTGTTATCCTATAGTGATGTAAAAGGAAGTCGAGTTGCCGTTAACCTTATAAGGAAAAAATCAACTTTTAGCATAACACTCAATTATTAAGATCAGTCCAACTTCTAGGTTATTTTCTGACCCCTAGAACATTGATAGAATAAGAAACGATTGCGGATTGATAAGTGTAATGTCAAATCAACAAACTGGATGTCCTAAAATAAAGTTCAATGTTGTAGATTTCTTGTTTTATCCAACTAAACGGAAATATGACGGAATTTAGGCCAGTGTCTGAATTTGGGAAGTTTATCTTAATCGAAAGCATACCCGATTTTAAGCTATAATGTTCTTACGTCATGAAGGAAGGCCAGAAGATAGTTAATTTTATTATATGCATGATGTGCCAAAAATCTAAAATGTTAAATGTTTTCGATAAGCTATCTATGTCATACAAAACTGGTACCATATTTCTAGAGCATGACCCTGATTGAAACTAATCTCACTTTATACATCACAAACTTTTTTACTTGACCATTCTAGCCATAATTTCTGTATCGGAAATATTTCAGAATTCGCTATATCCCTGGATTTGGGGTTGATTTCTTGATGAATACTAAAAAAAAATTCCAACAGGAAAAAACTGTTGTTGTGTATGTCGACGAAAGATATCGTTTATAAATAATTCTTTAGGCGTTCAAATGCGTAGGTCGAAATATGAAATAAGGAACTCGAGGCAAGGATAACGCCACCCCGTCGATGCTTGTTTCGCGCCCAGTTTGGCCCCATCGCGGGCGTACGTGACAGGGGAATAAAGAGTCCTGCTCCCCCCTTTATTCTCGAATAAAGCTACAGACGTCTCCTCGTATCAAAACATAACTTGCTATGTATTTATTCTCAGCCGACAAAAATATGAATTAAGTTTGAATTATTTATTTGAAAATCAACCGTGTAGCGACTGAGCTAGAAACCAAAACAACGCCGCAAAAAAACATTTCCTTTTTTCTAATCTAAATCATAGCTAAAAGTTAAGAATTGTCAAAGAACGGTTAAGAACGATCTTGAAATGACGATTATCTATGAATTATTTGGCACGTGTGTGTAAATGTCAGTGATTTGTTGAGGCGCTCTACTAAATTGAGCAACTTCATCACAGTTTATGTTATGCACCCTCGGAGCATACATCTGCATAAGAATTATGGTTTCTGTACGGGTATGATGCTGCACACTATGGATCCTATCCACTTAAAATGGACACCGATGCGATGTTAACAGTAACCAACCCCTCGCAGATTACCTTCCAACGAGCAAAGCATCCCTTCGGCCACTTTCTCTGCATTACTAAATAATGAAAGACGAAATAGCGTTGCGACCGTGAAATGTCCCATCGCATCGCTGATTTTAAAATGAAGCTTTCAGCACGCTAGCGATGTGTCTCCATTAAGCGAGGTTTATGAACCGCAAACTCGGCAAAAGTGGAAAGTTTTAACGAGATTTTTTACTCGGCGGTATTTTTACGGTACATTGTGTTAGTATCCTGTTGACAATTTCTCGAGAGCCTCTGCGATCCTGGCACTCAGCGCCATTTTCAGGATGACAGGTTGCGACGTGAAGTTCATTGAATTGAATCTTTTACCAAGGCATCATATTGATTCAATAATATAATACGGCGATCTCCCGATTTTGGCGACATTGATTTCGGCGATCAACCGAGTTCGGTGATACCGATCGTCTAATTGTTTTACATCATCATTATGGTCTTTAGTTTAAGCGTGTGATACGCGATGTCGCTCTTGTTTTACTCGTTGACCTTAACCTCAACCTTACCCAAAATACTGATTTTTTGGTCTCATTCATGCTCTACTCATTCATAATATAAAATGGTGAGAGAGAGACGAAACAAACCTGTAAAATAGTTTTGAGGTTATGTTTTTGAAAATTATCATGAAACTGTGCTGTTTACTCTTAATTTAATAATCATGTGTAAGTGAATTGTTTTAAGTTCAGTGAAGTCATTTATACCAGATTAGATTTTTAAAGATATGAGACAGATACTGTATAACAAGTGGTAGAGAATTGTGTTTCAGTGAATTAATTTGAAATCAACTTTCTGTTAAACTAGTTTGAAATGCGTTTTGAATTTTGTGTCATACCAAATAATATCTATCAAGTAAGAGAGGCGAAAAGTGAATAGAGTATGAGTTTTTTTTTGGTAATTTGCACATGCCTGCCTTTCTTGACAAACAGGATAGTAACGATCACAAATTTCTGTGAGAACTGAATTCGGACGAGAATTTTCAGTAAGAGTTTGTCAATCGGAGGCTACATTGGTATATAATAATTTGATGCTGTCCTACTGAATATAGTAACAGCTAGTCTGTTCTATATAACAGCTAGTCGTAGGTACCAATGCAATCATTCCTATTTAAATACTAATGATTATTTTTTGACGTTTCTTAAAACCAATGAAATGCTTCTTTATTTGTCACAAGGGTAAGTTTCAACAAATTATGTCATTATTATAGTGGGAATAAATCTCTTGTGATTATTCTCGGGAATAATCACTGTAGCTTTTATTTGCCTAGCAACTGTCAGATACTTGTCAAAATAATTACTTAATTGTGTCAACGCGAAATGGGTGAAAGTCATCGGTTTAGTACCTTTTCTAATGCAGAAATTACAAAAAGGATTTTAGAAACTACTTCGAAAAATACTCTAATAAGTAATCAGTCTATATGGAGACAATTTAAGACCTTCACCAAAGAAAGAAATTATATTCTGGATCAATCTACTACAACAGCTACTCTGGCATTGATTTTAAAAGATTGGGCTTATAACATGAAAAGAAAAGACGGAAATGATTATAAAGAAGCAGTAATAAAGACAATGTGGAATAAAACGGCAAAATTAGTTCAAGAACTTTACTTTAATAAGTATAACAGGTCCTTTGATCCTTTCCATGATATAGAATTCAGAAATGCTCGGAATGCAAGAGATGCAAAAAGAAAAATTTTACAAAAACATCCAAGCACAAAGTTCTGTGGCACTTTCTAATACAGAATTGTTGCAAATTTTTAACTATTGGGACGAAGATACACCTTGTGGATTGCAAAGAAAGTTTTTTCACGTTGCATAGTATGAACTAGCTTGGAGGGGAGGAGAAGCTACGAAATGTTTAGTTCATTATTTTAAAAAAGAAACCGACATAAAAAGATTAAATACTGGGCCGCATTGAATACAATCCCATCTTTACAAAAACTGCACAGGGTGGAAGCACAAAGGTGCGCTAATAGTAAATGGTTGACTCCAAACATAAATAACCCAGATATTTGCCCTGTTCGTCTTTTTGAAAAACTAATGAGTAAACGTGAAGAAAATATTAAAACCGAACGCTTGTTTCTTACTCCAAATCCGGCTTGGCAAACTCATGGTTTTTGGTATAAAAACGTTCCTGTGGGAATAAATTCCATTTCAAAATGGATGAAAGAATCCGCAGAAAAAGTAGGTCTAGACACAGTTACTAAAAAAATAACTAACCATTCTGCCAGATCAAGTGCAATAAGTAACCTTTCAAAAGCTGGTGTAGGAGAACAAGAACTAATCAAGGTCACTGGTCATAATTCTGCAAGTTCGATTAAACCATACTTACAATTGAACCAAGAACATCATTCAAATATAATAAATAATCTTAGAGAAAATACGCAGGAGGAAACACTTAATATAACAAGCAATTCCAAATCCTCAATAAATAATGAGTCTCGAAATATTTTTAATAATTGCGTTTTTCATTGTACTAATTTAAATTGTTAATTCTTTTAATATATTCACAATGTGTCAACGATATTTTCATATATTGTAAGTAATAATTAATTAAATTAAATTTTTCAATAATTTTATGATAGTTTTATTGATCTTTTTTATTGTAAAAATTTGTGAATCAAAAAATAATCTAGTCAAATATAACTCGAGAGTTCCATAAATTAGAAAATAATTTGACAGATTTTGTTCAAACTTGTTGCCATTTGGCAACAAGTTTTCAAACAATCTGTCAAATTATTTTCAATTTATTCTCACTCTCTTGTTATATTATTACTGAAAACAAAATACGTTTCAGTGACTAAATACAGTGCTATTATGCTGCAAAATCACTGCAACTAGCAACTAAATAATAATAAACTGGACAAACAATATAAAAATAACATAATTTCACTGTGCATTAATTACCCCTGCCTATGAATTGAATTTTGTATATTGGGCGGTAAATTACCGCGTTTGCAACAAATCTACCGTACATATAATTTAAATAAGTAACAAAATAGCGTTTTTCTACTTTGCATTCACAATGCACACATTGTAACACTGCTTTCCCTCACTACCCCTCACTACGTTCGTCGTGCCCAAAACAACTCGTGCGCCAATTTGACGTCTTATAAAACGAATAATAATATAGCGAGAACAAATACCTTGGACTGGAGTAACTTGTAAAAAATGCAGTAGTGCTGTATTTTACAACAGTTATCACTATCGCTTATTGTTTTAAACTAATAATCGTAGTAGGAGTTTGGGCCTACAATAAATAAATGTAGATTAACTGCGTCGAAAATGCAACCCAAATAACAGTTCTGTTAATGGTTCTGCAGATATTTTTTGTCGGCCGCCGATCCTTAAGCAAAATTACATTCAGATCTTGTGTCCAGATCCATTGCGTCATATTTTTAGCTGGAAGTTTTAGAATGCCATTAGTTTTTGTGACCAGTACTTGTAGATTTGGGTTTGATCTCAGGCGTGTAACCTACTTATATGCAAGCTTTATTAATCTAACGCCCAGTGCAGATCGTAAATAATAAATGGTTTGTTTACACTTCGTTTATGACCCTTTCGGCGCCTCGACATATAAAGTGGAATTTTAACTTATGTGTTATAACAGAATTTATAGCCGCAACATAAATTTACAAGTGTGAGTTGAATTATCTCTGCCGTCAAAATGGCTAAAACATGCAACATATATTATATTGCAAAGGCTTTATTAAAGATTTGGCACGCGATGATATACAGACCAAGAATTCTAAATTTCTATCGAATTAAGAATAATTTTATCTAGTACTTCAAAGATATTGGCATTATAAAGTATGTAATAGCGCAAAGTAAAATCATTAAAAACTAGATGACATGAACTTCGTTTTCGGTAAGGATGAAGTGTTCGGAGTAATGGCGTAAAATCGGTAATTTAGTGGTAACTTAACTAACGCACATGGGATTTTAGGTCAGTGGCAATATATCTTTTGACGATGGCAGACATAAAAGAATGCGCCATATATTTATCAATGTTTATAGTGGCAGCTCTACGAGATATTTTTAACTGTGCAGTAAAGTTTGTAGGAGCGCAGTTTCCATCATGACTTTCAACACACGCCACTCTCTTTAACTTTAGCTTACCCATGGGACAAACATTTTTGGCGTATTTCATGCTCCTGAGAAAACAACGCTGCAACACGGAAACGAGGTCACACAGAAAATCTCTATTACAATAATAACAATAAACTCTACACGTTATCCGTTAAATTACATACCAGAGTTAATCAACAATCATACAGAAAATGACGCAAAGTCAATTTGTCGCAACGAGATTGTCAGAAAGTCCGATTTTGATTTACTTAATACGGAGTAGTGATCCTGTGGACCCCGGTAAATGACAGACATCAGAAATAAGCTGGCCGCATAAATGTAGTGATTTTTTTTACAGTTATCAGTACTATTAGCTAGTACTTTCCAGATGTTTTTTTTTTGAAACGTCGCTTTGTTGAATCATAAAAAACACAACCGATTAATTTTCTGCAGTGCTCTCGCAGTGCTAGAAGTCGCCCAGCTATGTGTGCGTAGCGGGCACGCATGAGTCAATGACGACTTATGCGGTCGATTGGATTGATATCCATAGGCGCGAAGCGCCTGGCGGTCGGTAGTAAACCGAGTGAATTTAATATTAAATGTTTGTCGTAACTATATGCAACACGTTCCCACTGAAATATTTTACTCATTTCTTGGATATGCATTGAACGATTGTATTACTGCATATTTTTCTGAATTATCTTCAGTAAAACTATTTCACGTAGATGTTAAAATGTCTTTAAACCTTGAAAATGATCTTTCTACATCGCAGCTAGTCACAGGCGCAAAAAATAAACCAACACCAAATTGGAATATTTTTGAGAAATTCCTCCATCCGTAAATGAATTCCTAGAGATTTGTTTTAAAATATTAAAATCCGAATTTCTATGTACTACCGCATCTATTTTTTTTGTAATTTTTTACTGATTGGTGCTTCAATGCTTCGTAACCTTTCGTACAGAGATTCAATCCTTTGAAAACTGCTTGCAAGTTCAACATTTTGTTGTTCTAGAAACTATATGGTTGGCAATACTGGCGCAAAATTTGTATCAATAAATTTTAATTGTTCATGCAAATCTTGTAATGATAGTACTTTTTTGCAGTCTTTAATACTAACTGCTTCATCAGGCAAATTTAAGACGAAGGGTTTGAGGATATCAAAGTTTCCTGCATAAAAAATTGCCGCTTCTAACCATGTACCCCATCTCTTAATAACTGGTTGTGGTGGCAAAGGTAGATTAGTGCACTTTTCCTTGTAAAGAGACAATCTGGAAGGAGCTCTCAATAAAATTTTTTTGCATGTGCTTATTTGCGTATTCACGTCTGGAAATTCTTCCCGAATAAATTCACAAATTCTATGAATAGCGTGTGCAAAACATGTCAAATGAAGAATATTTGAAAAATGTTGTTTAAACAATTTTCCAACTTTTAACATAATCGCAGCAGCGTCAGAAACAAACAGTAATACTTTGGTAGCGTCTGTGATTCCTACTTTTTTTTATGGTGTCATTTACTATTGTACATATCTCTTCAGCTTTGACGGTACAGCGAAATGTAGATATTAAATAGGGTCGATATAAGTCTTGCGGGTCCAACAATCCGACAACGACGTTGACCACACATCTACCCTTCATATCTGTAGTTTCATCTGCAGAAACCCAAATATATTTATCGGATAGTTTTGACTTTATTTTAGAAATTGTTTTGTCATATTGCCCTTGTACGTAATATTTTCTAATTGTGGATTCATCGGGTAAGTCTCGTCCAGTATACTTCTTGATAAATTTTTTAAAAACGGGATTATTAATTTTTGTGAAAGGTATATTAGCAGAAATAAATGTTTCACATAAATCATCAAAAAAGTTTTTAGTTGACGTTCCTGATACATTTTCCATGTGCTTTTTTGTTTTTCCATGAGCCCGAACACATTGTTTACTACGAATAATTAAATTTCGTGAGCAGAAATTGTAAACCACTTCCCCTTTCTTAACGAACGTGAAAGTATTGCCAAACTCAGCTAGCGAACGATTCATTGCAGGATTTTCTAACTAAAACAACAACACAAACTCAATTTGACTAAGTATGAGGAGAAACTTTCTACATATTCATAAAGTACTGTCTGATCTTTACAATTAACTATAATTCTAACTGGGGATATGCGGAGAATTTTATAAAAGTCTAGGCAAACTGTAAGTTTATAAAATGATTGATACGTTGTCATGAAAGTTGCAAAGAACATGCTAAATTCTTGAACTGTAAAGAATAAATTTTAAAGCGCACCTAATGGTTACCTTGACGAAATATCAATTTTGTTCATTTTAAAAATAATAAAATATGAGTTTTACCAACTTTACAAAAATTACAGGGGAATTTAAAGGAGCATCATGTTTTATGATAAAATATCCCAATAAACAAGTAGTCAAAAGTTGGCCGTTTGTTCCTTGTTTTTTATGGGATTTTTCCAAAACTAGTATCCTTTACTTGCGTACACTTGAATACATAGGTACAGAAATTGTGTTACATTTCCGCACAAAAAAAAATAAAACAAGGAGAGGATTTCATAATACATTTCTCTGATATCTCATATCTTCTGACGGACATGTTTTTCTAGCTTGAAAATACAACTCGTAGTGGAACTAGGAATAGAATATAAATTTTTTGTAGAGAATTTATAGAGCCGTTTTGCGTCGATTCTTAAAGCTTCGCGACGTTGAATTGTTCAAATTGGCCTAACCAGATTTATCACAATAGTCGTAGTTTTTTGCTTGTTAAATCATGATTTAAAACGGCTGTATTTGCTTTGTTATAACAGGACTAGCAACTGCAATTCATGCCTTTATAGTAGAAGGTCGACGCAAATAATCCTTACTCGTCAATTACGTCCATGTGTCGTATAGTAGCCGTAAAATCTTCAATCAAAATTTAACTACCTCCATTAGACGCCCTTTTAATTAGTTTTGGTTCCGCTTATATTAATGTTGGTTCTCAGACTGTACGACTGTCATACCCAACGCTACGCAAAACGATTAAATAAAATGCGAGTGTATTTTCTTGTTCAACGTTGATGGCACTGCAGCTTTTTATTCACCATATTGTGACTAAGGCAGATGATCGTAAATGTTCAACCGCAAACTTTATGGGACTTATAATTACGAGCACTTTTAGTTTCAGTCGAGTCACATGGTTTGCATAGAGACGTTCTATAAGTTTTATTTGAAAATGTTATGAAAAATGTCAGTAAAATAATACAAACGAAACACTACGAAGAAAGCTCAATTTGCGGTTGTCTGTGTTGCCCACATACCTTAAATAAATACTCCTTCCGATATCCTTAATATCATGTAAAATTCATGCATGTACGAAATGCGTTGGTGTTGTTAATGTTGTCTGTTCGTGAACGCAGCACGACAGCAATTATACCGATATTTTCGTACGAAATAAAGTCATCGGTTAAAAATGCGAGACGAGAGACAGTACGCCCACACTTCAAGAAACTTAATCTTATTAAGCGCATTTACATATTAATTACAGCGAGAAAAAGTTTATGAATACACATTACATTGTTTATGGGTTATTACAGCTTAATTTATAACCCCCTGCAGCGCCATTCGGGAAATTTACACCAGCTTAATGCTTTCGCATTTACGTCCGAAAGAAGACGACGGCCGACTTCTCGTTTCCGAATCGTTTATTTATTGCATTCTAAAATATTCATTTTTTTTTTGTTACTGACGGTAATAAATTCCTTAATGTCACGGTTCCAGCGGAAATTACCAAAATGTTGTTTGTAAATGAGTGATATTATTCTAATGTAAGTGTTGTGTGTAGTAATTAGTTTACCAGAATTGTTGTTGTGTTTGTTGTTTGTAATATACAGGGTTTTAGGTAATCATGCGGCAAAAATTCAACGGGTTATTCCTTGGCCTATTCTAAGAATATTTTGTCTAACTATATTCGATATTTGTTGAAATTATTAATGTAAATAAAAGTATGTTGATTGAATGCTTGCATCCAGGCTGGAGGAAGTTATTTCGAACATTTATTGTAGATTGAGCAACTTTACACGTACTTTTTGATAATAACATGTTGTTACTGCCGCAAATTTTGTTCGCCCTGTATCTTCGAAACAAAGGGCATAAAAGATTCTTAGAATAGGCTAAGGAATAACCCGTTGAATTTTTGACGCATGTTTACCTAACACCCTGTATAGGCCGAGAGCCCGCGACAAAATCATACCCTCATCATACATCACTACGAGTAATTTATATATAACGTAAAATTATTTAAATAAAGGAAAGTTGCTGGTGTTCCTAAAGAACTTTGGCCGAAAGGGTGTTTAATTAGGCTAATTATATGCTGCAATTCGGTGTCATAGTACCCTCATAAAACATCTCTTTCATTCTTTTCTCACTTATAGATAAATACATATTCTCTCATAATAACTTGGTGTGGCTAACCACATTTGGCCGAAATTGCTTGGAACACCTCCCAGAAAGGGAGAGGCAATCAGTGTATCGATTGTTTAGGCCAAAATTTCTTAGGCACACCAGCAATTGCCTTTTATCAAATCATATTACTTTATATATAAATTATACGTAGTGATTGTTTTATGATTTGGCGCGGGATCTCGGACTAACACGATTTAGAATATTTCTACCTCGCAGAAACTCCTTAATATCTCTACAGAGTATCAAAGTTAGGCCACCAGAACATAGTTTTTGTTTTCACAGTAAAATAAACTTTTCTTCTCAAAATTGGCGTGTAGTAGGTACTATTGATACATGTATTGAAAAAAATAAGTGATAATCTTGATGAACTTACTTGTAATATGTTGGAAAGCCCATCTAAATCCATTATTAATTACACAAGTTATTAAACCTCAAAGTTTGGCAAAATATTAGGTGTCCGGTTTTCTCTGCTCAGCAGTGTAGTTAGCAAGCGAATATCCATCGGCAGTACGGCAATGCGCATCCATGTCCCATTAAAATACAAATTGACATCCCCGAGGATTCGCCTACCCTAGTATCGACTGTGCAAATGACCCTTGCAAGCTAGGGGAGGTCTTGTGAAGGCAATACAACATAACGTATTTAACACTAACTGCTAAACAATGAAAGAACACAATTATGAGGAGTAGTTCGAGTTGCCGTGCGTTGAAGTGGTATGGGAATCCCTCTGGAGAGCTTCAAGGACAATTCAGTTAATTGCCTCTAATTCACCCCTTTTGACGTTTCTTATTGTTCGCACACAAACGACTCTTAAATACAAGAAACGTTTAACAGAACATAAAACCCGTGAAAAGTTACTAACAGTATTTTGAACAATTCTCTTATTTTTCTTGTAGATTCGTTCCTGAAAATGACAGATTTTTATAGATTTGACATATTATGAAAATCAGGAAATAAAAAGAAAAACTAAGGTCCTCCTTAAAACCATTTTCCGTCTTCGATTAATTTTCGTTATTAGTGCATCCTGTCCTCAGCCGTTCTTTCTGTAAATTGTCGCAGGTCCGGAAATGTCATTATAAAGTTCTGATATTTTAAATGGGGAATTAAAACTTATCAAACCATTGGTCGACATAATTATGAAACTTCGGCGATTTGCCGGTAGAGCCGGTCCGATACCTTTTCGTGATTCAAGTCATAAATTGCCTCCATTCATACTACTTTAAAAGTTACTCCAGAGATGGCGCTCGCCGATTAGTTATGAATTATCTATGCTGAATGCCGGCCTTTATTTTAGACTTTTGGGATTATTTTCTTTTGTAATTTCATAACTCGAATGCCAAAGTTGCATATCTTCGTCAGGAGTTAATAGTTCTTTATTAGCCATTGCATCTCAACTTGCCAAAGTGGAGCCATCTATATCTGACAGATAGTGTCAAACGGCCGCTGTAAGTAATAGATCGTTTTACACTTGAAGAACGCTGGAAAATATTTAAAAAATATGTAACCAAAGTGCAAAAGTTTTTGGAAAATTTTTCGTAGTAATGAAGCCGATTTAGCAGGTGATGTAAGGAAATTTACAAAGTTCGTGAAACTGGAATTTTGCATAAAGACAGGGTCCTATACAGGGTCTTTCGAGTCGAGCTGCCATTAGAAGTATATGAAGAACCAAATAAAATAAGGGATTGAATATTTTTGGACATATGTTGTTGATTGCGATCTTTTTAACTAAAATATTTTCAGTTTTTTGTTACTTCCGGTTACACCGCAAATGGTGTCAATTTTCGTCGCCAAATCTAGATTGCATTGGAAAATAACTAAACAACTAGAAATAAACATAATATTCCCGAAAAAATGCCTCTTTTCCTTTGTACATTATATTAAATTTCTTAGGTAAAGAAACTTAAGAAATTTATATATTGTACAAAGTAGGTAAGAGGCATTTTTTCGAGAATATTATTTTATATACCTTTGGCGACATGGACGCATTACAAATAGAAATAAGTCATTTGTCATTATAATATTTAAAACAGTCTTTATAAAATTATATAAAAAATCATTGGTCCATATTATGGTTTTGGTCAAATCGCCATTTTCCTGTGAGATAGTGAAATCCCATTTGCAAAATTCATCGTGCGATACCTAAATATTCCCCTTTAAATTGAAAGTCCTGAAATTTAAACAGATACCAATGTTTCTTAAAATTTCAGTGGATTCATTAACCGAATTTTTAAGATATGTACTGAAATAGGCAAGAACCATGATTACAATTTTATCAAAGAACACAAAAGGTTTGGTCTTGGTCTTACTTTTGGTTTAAATCAGGCCTGGCCAAAACAAATGGTTTCACCGGCCACTTTGCATGCGGTACACAGGCCGCACTTAGACCAGGCATGGTTTAAAGGATCCAAATTCAAAATAATTATTGAGAATCCTATGTACCCTATCCATCGCTTTGTACGTCAAACAGAATTGAAATATGTTTAGGAAACAAAGGCAATGTATTGATTTTTTTAAAATAGTTTTTGAAATATACTTAAACGATTTTCTTTTATTTTTTATTTTGCCTGTTTCATTATTGGTACTCTTATGATTTTATAAAGACTAATTTAATTATAATAAGGTTCTTGTTCAATGAAGTTCTGCTTAATTCTAGTTGTTTAGTTGTTCCACAATGCAATCTAGATTTGGCGACGTTTTCAGTTTTTATTGTGCCCTTTAAAAATAGTTATAAGTAAGTAAAAATTCAGTTTAGGTATAGGACATTTTACACAGAGTTGATCTATAGTTTTGAAAATGCATTCATATGAATAGGTTATTTATATGAACACCCTATATAACTTTTTGAAGAACTCTACCCAAGTGTCGATTGTGATGTTCTCTTCGCAATAATTTTGCCTGACAACTTTTTTCCAACGACCGCAGCAGATAATTTATAAATACTTGATACACTTTCCGGTGTTACCGGAAGTAACCGCAAACATAAAATATTTTACTTAAAAAGTCAAAAAATTAGTACTTATAATCAACAATATTGCATTTTGTCTACCTGTATCACTTAACCATAATAAGTTCATTCAACCCATTTCAAGCTCGTAAAAAGCATTGAATGGACTATACCATTACTGCGTGTTTTAAGATTCAAACAAAACTAGTAGATAAACAGTAACAGAAAAGGCTGATGGTACACGCAAGCAAACACCGGCAAATAGGTTAATAATGCACGACTACTAGTGTGTGCCTGTATCTAGCGGGTACATCAGTCCAACACGCACGCACAATGGGCAGATCATTACGAAGATATATTTACCGCGACTCCGTGAATAGTGGAGGGTACCAATTATGGACCACACATGTTGGCTAGGTCCAGAGACCATGGAGACGAGTCGATGTTGTGAACGGGTCAACGCCTGTCAGATAACTCTCTTCAGTTCAATTCCAACCCTCCCAGCCTACTAGTTATTCGTCTGGGGAACGCAACACCATGACAGGTGTCTATCTAGATTACCTATGATCTATGGTGAAGTCATCCCTAGTTGCATTAGTAGAAAAATGTACCAGTTGACGACAACTTTTGGTCGTGTATATAGAGAAGTGGGCCCAGAATAGAACCTTGAGGCATAGTGCTCGATATATTTACTTATTAGAGTATACCTCCAGCCCTTTATGTTTGGGTTAATGAAAAATGGTTTGCACCAGAAGTTCTACTTAGGTAGCGATACCGATACTATAATTTAAAGCAAACAGGAAGGCGGGAATCAATCTTCCATGGCGGACAGGTTATTTTATTCAGGCGATTATATTATCCGTATCCATCGATATCAAGCAATCGATACAAAATCAAACCATTAATCAGAGCTGTGGAACACGAGCGGCTCGAAGAGCAAGCTGGTATAAATTCTCATGAGTCACCCGTCCTAATGAGAAAAAGAAGTTCTCTTGAGGTAGCTCTCAAGCCACTGTGGTGGAATTTTATAATTTTCCACCTCGGGGAAGACGACAGCCATTAAAATAAAACTGATGCTGTCCTCATAATGAAGGCAAACGATATAATTTACAAAGAGGATGCCGTGTGCCTTAAAATTACTCTAATGAGCCGCTATGGCGCTCTGTTCGTGCTCGTCCATTAAACTGAATCAAATAAAAAGCTAATATCAATTATTTGGGCATCAAGAGAGTTTTCAAGTGGCAACTTTAACTTTTTATTAATGAACACAAATACTTTTTTAAGTTATTCATAGTATTGGCACCTATATTAACTTTGAATGGAAAGCGCTTATAAATGGTTTTTAAGTTATAATATTAAAACCGGATCCCACAGATAAAATAAAATAATCCTTTGCTAATGCTCTGTTTTCAGATTTTTCAAAAACAAAAAAACTCATACATTGTTTACACTACACTCCATGACTTTTTTTTTAATTTTTTATGATTGTTTATTCGCAATCAGCTCAATTCGATTGATACTTATTTTAATTTGGCCAGCAAGAGTACGACAATTAAATTTTTGAAAAAGACTGTATGTAAACTATGCAACATTCTAACGTAGTTAGTGTAGAACATATACAGTGTGTATTTGATTTTTTTTATTTATAAAATTCACAAAACATTTAGAGAATAATTACGAGAGAATAATTAATGTTGTCTTCAATTACTCCACAATAATCCACATGTTGTCTTCCCAGTGCTACATCCATTTCTAATATTTTTCTAAATACCGCATAAACTAACCCTGGTATCCTGATTTATTTCTGCTATTGCTTTCCTATTCTTTTTATTTTAGAATTTCTGCCCGATTGTATTATTCGTTAGCATAAACCTTTTGATTTAAGTAAGCCTATAGATAAAAGTCTATAGGCGTAATATGGGGGAACACATTCTTGATAAAGTTCGACCCTGTTCAGCGCAACAAAATCGTCAACATCCTACCACAGTTGTGCTGCAACTGGTGAGAAAATAACTCCGCGTTTAACTCCGTTTTTCGCTTAGTGGCATTGACCATGCATTCACCTATATACTGTTCATATCATCGTAGTTAGCTGTTTATTTACAATAAGTATCTTTTAATTGTGGAATATATTATATATTTCCATGAGTTTATCATCAAATTGACTAGGTAAACTTTTACTATCCTCTAATATTGCCAAAATATGTATTTATTTTAAAATGATGTGGGAAATTACGGTCATATTGATTATTCGGAAGACTTCGGAAAGAAATTAGTTTACAATTCTCTAGACGAAAAGTAAAACCCATTTTAAATTAAATTACTAACTGGTAGCATTGTGAAAGCGCTACATAAAGAATGCCAT
Organism: Aphodius sticticus; assembly: GCA_963966075.1. NCBI lineage: Eukaryota > Metazoa > Arthropoda > Insecta > Coleoptera > Scarabaeidae > Aphodius > Aphodius sticticus. The sequence goes on from OZ014513.1 coordinate 6,547,704, forward strand.
TAAATAGTTCTTCGGTGGAGTTCCAATTTTAATCGAATCCAGTTTAGGAACAATCCCAATCGAAACACCCCCTGTGTCTACTAATAATAAATAAAACTTTTCAAACAACAAACAACAGTCTCTAAGGCGTCTCTTATTATATTTCCAGGCTGGATGTTTGCAAGACAACATTAACATATTTCGCGACAGTTTGAACGTGTTTCTCAGCACGTTAGCTTGTACTGGAGGTGGCAATTCAGAGAGATTTGCATACATATTAGCGGGCTTGTCACTTGTTCTGCCCGTTCTGCCCCACATGTAGACAATAGCAACGTGCACACGTTGGTGTTCTCTTATTGGACCAAGTTAACAATCGTATGCGAGATTTGATTGCAGTGAAATACATGGGTCAGAAATAAACCCACCACTAATGTAAATTAGCAGTTTATATATATATATATATATATATATATACAGTGCTTCCCAAAAGTAACGGATAAATTCAATAAAACCTTAAATAAAAATATTTCAGAAAAATGCTCTGACACGTCGATTTTTATTTTTAAATTACTATCCTGACATACACTTTTCAGCCCCCCACCCCTTCGCCTGTAAGGGGTAGCAACCACAACTTTAAAAATTCAAATAGCAAGTACCCCTTGCGATACCTCAATTGATAGATTTTTTTATTCTGAATACAACGAAAAAAAGATTATCAAAATCAGTTGATAAATAACCGCGATATTTACCAAAATGTATTCAAAGAAGAACGTCAATATTCGAGTAAGCGCTGTTGAAGCGGGCATAGCAATATCGTTCAAGCAATTGCAACTTGTTTTTACTTATGTCAAACACAATTCAGATTTTTCGTCATTGAAGAAATAGTAGCAAAATGAGATTTACAGAAACCGAAAGAATCGAAGTTTTAATGATTGGGTTTGGAGATAGAAGCCGGACGCATGACGAAGTTCGTGTTTTGTTCAATGAAACGCACCCGGACCGTCCGCCAATATCGGAATCTACAGTAAGTCGAATCGAAAACAAATTTCGCGATCTCGGTCATGTACGGGATAAGCCTAAGGCAGGACGTCCATTGGCCTTAATTGAAAACCGACAATTGGATGCTATTTTAATGGTGCAAGAAAATCATTCAACCCTTGCGGAGGTCGCTTCACAAGTTAGTGCGTCAAAAAGCACAGTGTCCAGATTATTTCGAAAACACAAATTTCACCCGTATGAAGTGCACTTGGTACAAAAATTGTCCGATGAAGACTTTGATCGACGAGTGCAGTTTTGTGAGACAATGATGAACTCTCTAATGAAAATCCTTGCTTAATTAGAAACATCGTTTTTTTCTGTTGAGGCAACATTTTGTCTGAATGGCACCGCCAATAAACAAAATTGCCGTTACTGGGCTCGTCAAAATCCGCATTGGATGGTGGAAGCGAACACACAATATCCTCAAAACCTTAATGTGTGGGCTGGTGTGGTGGGTTCTAGAATTATTGGACCAAATTTTTCGACGGAACACTGAATGGTGAACGTTATCTGAACTTTCTACGAAATGAACTACTACCTACTTTAGCGGTGTTGTTTCCCAACGCAGAAGATCCTGATAGACACAAGGACAGAATTTGGTTACAGCAAGACGGTGCGCCTTTACATTATGCGCGACAAGTTCGAGAATACCTCGATCAAGTATTTCCTAATCCAAATATTACCAAATTTCCTAATGGATTGGTAGATGAAGGCATATTGAATGGCCAGCAAGATCGCCAGATTTAACCCCACTAGATTATTTTCTTTGGGGCTATTTAAAAAGTAAAGTTTATTTTAATAGACCTGTAAATATTGAGGCGTTAAAGGAAAGAATTCCTGCAGTAATTCACCCTAGGACTCTAGGAATCTTCGAAAACTCGAAATAAAATGTCAGAAAATGTTCAACAAGCGTTTGGGGATAGATTACGGCATTGTCTCGTCGTTAACGCGCAGCACTTTGACAATTAATTAAGGATTAGTTAATTAAATTTTGTTATTCCTCAATTTCGTGTATAAATAAATTTTGATAAATATCGCCGTTATTTATCAACCGATTTCGATAATTTCTTTTTCTTTGTATTCAGATTAAAAAAGTCTATCAATTGAGGTATCGCAAGGGGTACTTTGCTATTTGAATTTTTAAAGTTGTGGTTACCACCCCTTAGGGGTGAAGGGGTGGGGGGCTGAAAAGTGTATATTAGGATAGTAAGTTAAAAGTAAAAATCGACGTGTCGGAGCATTTTTCTCAAATATTTTTATTTAAGATTTTATAGAATTTATCCGTTACCTTTGGGAAGCACTGTATATACCTATTAAAACACAACTTTGTCTCAATTTTTGTAAAAAAGTTGTTGCTCTTTGTATTTAACATCTCGAAGCAGTTGTATTTGGTCTCAAGAGAAGCGATAAGTTGGTATGAATGTCTGCCAAAGCAAGTCAGACTAGACGTCACCAGATTCTGCTATATGACGTATAGTATGTCATATAGGCAAGATGTACTTGACGTAAGTCCAACATTTTTGTTCAAACCCCCAAATGGGGTTTACATCTGGATGGAACAACTTTGAAGAATTTCTAGTGATGTATAAGGCACAAATAGGAGTATTTGCTTGCGTGTTTACGATACTAAATTATTCCGGATTTCTATCATCATGTTACTTGGTCCAAACCGATGATAGGATTCGTATACCGAACTCTATATTCATTGGAAGTTTCATACTGACGATGGTGACAGCAATTTACGCATCTCTCCTAGAAGACAAGTTACTGCTAATTGCTAATTTGGTATTCGCAGCTATAGATTTGTATTGTATAACTATACATTGGTATCATTCTAATGACAGATGGGAAGAGACTTATACACCAATGCTACAAGCTACAACACTAATCATCTTCTTTAAGAAGTATACGGAGTTTGAAAAAAAGAAGACTGCTATGACTAGATTTGGAATTATCCTAAATATTTTCACCTTGTTTGCGTTGATGCAGCCGACGAAGGAACTCGAACTAGTTATCCGCGACAGGCGTGCTCCACGCATTCCAATGTCTATGGTGATCACCACAACTTTCGTCTGTTTCTCATGGGTGTTATATGCTTTAGCAATGCAAGATATCTGGATCTTTATACAGAACATGCAGTGGTTCCTTATGTGCTTAGCACAACTTGTACTGTGTGCTTTGTATCCTCAAGTACAGCCGGACAACATTCAATAAAAAAAAAGTCAGTAGTAATTAATATATTTTATTGTTGTTTTGTTAGAAGTAGATCCACAAAAAGTTAGTGCTACCAATCATTGGAGGGTCAATCCATCTGAAATGGTCCAGAAAAAGATAAGTTGGTCGCTTGAGCATTGTAGAAAAAAATCTTCTGGGAGTGCAAAACCATTTTTTTTTATTATTATTTTATTCAGTTCAGAAATTTTTTTTTTATTGTTCATAAATGCATTACAATCTAGTCATAATTGACTAATGAGTAACTTAATTCTAACTTATTTTACTAGTTTAACTTAGCCTAACAGGCACCCATCGATGTCTCTCAGTTGGTCCTGGCATACTTGGCACGTTTTTCTTGCGCACTACGTAGCACTGTCTCTGCTATTAGAACTAACACTTACAACTAGCACTTACTCTGCTTTTCCACTAACTCACATTCACACTAACTCAAAAGGCTTCTTTCTCTTGAGTCTTCGGATTAATTCGGTGTTGTCGAGGAGCTGGATGGCCTCAACGTTTACGTGATGGTGAAGCCTTTCCTCGTGACTTCTTGCTACTTTTTGGATTTCTTTGCACACAAACTCCATTTTGAGGTCCTTGTGGAGATCATCATTCCTGATGTACCAAGGCGCATTGACAATGCATCTCAATGCTTTATTTTGAAAGGTCTGGACAATGTTAATGTTACTTTTTTTGGTGCAACCCCAGAGTTGAGCACCATACGTCCACACGGGTTTTAGAATTTGCTGGTACAAGAGAAGCTTATTATGTACAGACAGCGTGAAGTTTCTTCCTAGCAGCCAGTAAATCTCTCTGTAGCGGATTCCTAGTTCCTCTCTTTTCTTTTTGACATGGGCTTTCCAGCGTAGCCTGGCGTCTAATGTCATGCCGAGATATTTGGCTGTGTTTGCGTACGGTACTAGTTGGTTATTAATAGTAACCGGGATATGTTGTATTTTCTTATTGGTAAAGTCAACATGTACTGACTTGAGTTCGTTCAGTTTGATTCTTTTTTTCTTTGTCCAGACCTGAAAATGACCAAGAGCTGTTTGGAGTTTTCTCGTCGTTTCTTCATTGCTGTTCCCAACAGCTAGGATAGCCGTGTCGTCTGCGAAAGTTGCGACAGTATTATTTTCTAGTGCTGGGAGGTCGCTGGTGTAGAGTAGGTAAAGGACCGGCCCTAAAACACTACCTTGCGGCACTCCTGCTTTTATTTCCTTAAGGACAGAGCGTGCATCCCCTTGTTTGACTCTAAAGTATCTCTCAGTCAGGTAAGATTTTAATAGTTGTGCAAACTGTTTCGGGAGGATACTTCCTAATTTATTGTTCAGTCCTTCATGCCAGACTTTATCAAAAGCCTGTGCCACATCTAGGAAGACTGCAGAACAAACCTTTTTTTCCTCTAACGCTTTTTCGATTATGTTGGTTATTCGGTGTATCTGGTCAATAGTAGAGTGCTTGTTGCGAAATCCGAACTGATGGTCTGGAATAAAGATTTTTGCTCTCAATTATTGGCTTCAATCTATTGAGTAGCAATTTTTCGAAGATTTTTGACATGATGGGCAGCAAAGAGATAGGTCTATAAGACGTTGTTTCGTGTGGAGGTTTCCCAGGCTTCCAGTATCATGATCACCTCTGCTACCTTCCACAGTTTGGGAACATACCCTAGTCTGAAGGCAGCATTGATAAGATTTGTAAGCTTAACTATGGCCTTCCTTGGAAGTTCTTTAAGTACCTCTCCAGTAATCAAGTCATAACCTGGGGCTTTTTTGCGATTAATGTCATTTTTTATTAAGTTCTGAACTTCTGTTGGTGTGGTAAGCATTATTGGCGTGCCATCTTGGTAATTCTCTTCAATATGGATTTCTTCATCTTCTCCTTGATGAGGTTGAAATATGTTTTGTAAATGCTCAGAAAATCTTTGAGCTTTTTGTTCATTATTCCTGGCCCAGCTTCCATCAGGTTTTCTGATCGGTGGAATTTGAATTATCGGCCTTTTGAGCTTTTTGGTTGCCTTCCAGAGCGAATAGTATGATTCGCTGGTGTTGGATAGTTCCCTCAGGTAGGCGTTGATGGATTCATTTTTTAGTTCTTTAATATCTCTTCTGAGTTGTTGAGTGAGGTTGTTTAATCTCGTCTTGTCACGTCGTGCTCTAGTTTGGAACCATTTTCTTCTTGCCTTTCTTTTCTCAGACAGCAGATTTGTTATCTCTTTGGGGTAATTGTTTCCTTTTACTCTTCTTTGTCTGTCAGGGGTGTTCTCCCAGGCAGTTTGTTGTATATCATAAACAAGTCTTTCCAATTTTGATTCGAGTTGTTCTTCATTCCTTAGTGGTGTGTTCAGATTTATCCTTTCTTCGAGTGTCTGTCGAAAACTTTCCCAGGCAGTGTATTTATTTGTCAATGTTGGATGACTTTCCCTTTGAATAATATACTCACTCAGGGTCAAAAGTATTGGAGAGTTATCAGAGCTTAGGTCATGACATTCTTCTATCTGTAGGAACAGTTCAGAAATGGCGACCAGTTTTGTGTCAGCGAATCCGACATTTTTGACATTGGTATGTGTTTGCGTTAAGGGAAATACCTTTGTTTGAAATTGTCATAGAGAGTTGAAATAAAAACCAGTCGATTAAGCACATTCCAAGATATCTGTTAGGTATATAATGCATAGTTTACGGTTATTTTCTGTTTAAAGAAAAAATATTGTAAAGTTTACTTACGATAGTCCATTAGGAGGCGTTTTCTTGATTTTTTTTTAGACATGAAGGGGTACTTAATTTGTACATTCAATATTTTTTAGTTATAACCTTGTAAAAGGGATTACAATAAAAAAAATAGCTTTCTTACTCCTTCTCCCTATTGATGACAAGCTATTGAAATTTCAAAATTTCTTATTTTTACGATGTTTAATGTCAAATATCTCTGATGGGACCATGACAAAAAATCTGAAACTTTCAAAATTAATTCATTTTTTCATAAGGTTTAATAATAAATAGAAACATTCTTGTGTATTGCACTGTTTGGAATAACAGCCCTTAAAATGAGAGAAAAATCACATGACGGTAAAACAAATTTAATTAAAAATTCTCAGTAAATACAAAACAAAGCATACTATTCATAACTTTTATGGCATTTTTTACAAAAGAGACTAAGTGATCTTCAAACGTTTTTGAAGTTGATGTGATGTAACTTATTACACCTTCTATTGGTTGAGGAGAGAATTTGTGCTGCAATACACAAGAATGTTTTTATTTATTATTAAACCTTGTAAAAAGGTGAATTAATTATGAAAGTTTCAGATTTTTTGTCATGGTCCCGTCAGAGATATTTGACATTAAATATCGCAAAAAAAATGAGAAATTTCCAAATTTCAATAGCTTGTTATCAATAGGGGGAAGGAGTAAGAAAGCTAATTTTTTTATTACAAGCCCTTTGCATACAAGGTTATAACTAAAAAATATTGAATAGACAAATGAAGTACCCCTTCATGTCAAAAAAAATCATGAAAACGGTTCCTAATAAGCTATTATAAGTAAACGTTAGGATATTTTGTTAAAATAGAAAATGAACGTAAACTACACGTATTGTATACTTAACAGGTAGCTTGAAATCTGCTTAATAGAGTGGTTTTTATTACAACTCTCTAGGACCATCCCAAAAAAAAATATTTCGTTTAACGCAAACACATACCAATGTCAACAATGTCGGATTCGCTGACACAAAACTGGGCGCCTTTTCTGAACGGAGTAAAATAATTAAAAAGAAAATGGTTTTGTACTCCCAGAACATAGGAAGATTAATTAAAAAAATAATTTTTTTCTAAAATGGTCAAGCGACCACCTCTGGACCACTTCAGATGGATTGACCCTGGAGTCAAAGGAACTTAGTCCCGATTGTTTCACTGGTTTATGCCAACATCATCAGACACATATGATTAATGCCTCGAAGATCGTATACAATTGCAGCCAAATCTCATACAAGAGAAATCTCAGTATGGAACAATATCGAACAATTTATAGTAGCCACAATGCATGTCGCCGCCCACTGTTCAACTTCATTATGGCATATATGGCTGACAATCACCCACACCTCTGGCCCTCGCGTCTAGGAGCCATATAATTTTATTTCTTAATATGCCCATTGTGATATACCGGGTACAAGATGTACGCGTATCGACAAATCATTCAACGTATCTCTCGAGTTCTGTGAGGGTTGTGTGCGCGGTCTTCTGCAACTGAATCGTAAATCAGATCCGCCCACGAAGTGCAACTAGGCACCCAGAAAAAGCTTACAATTTAAGCGCCGGACGTTGGTCGTGTTCAAAACCGACCAACAAGTGGTTATAATCGGTTTTCTTTCGATGATAAATACATCATGTTTTAGAGCAGAGAAACAAACATTCTACACCACTAGTGTATGTACTAAACATGAAAAAGCAATGCAAGAATTATGCTAAATGTTTTCAACCAAATGTTGTGTCTTATTAAAATATCTATGACTTTTTTCTGTTGGGCTATCTTCAACAAATGTTTGTAACAATGCATTGATCTAAACGGAGGCCATCTGTCTTTTTCCAATTTTAAAAAAATAACTTTATAATCTATGGTAAATAAATGGCATACTTGGTAGTAAACCATCTCGCACAAGCAGTAACTTGCACAGTCCGTTTAAATCATGACAGTAGCTGGTATGCTGTAACTGCCATTATCAACTCGCCCGCCATCTCGCACCATGTAAACACCGCATAAGTAAAAGAAAACTAAATACGTATTCATTTGGAACCTTGCGTAATGTGTCTTATGAGCTGACTCCGGTTAATTTTTTTAGCGTGCACCAAAATAAGGTGTGATCTATTGAACTGACGATTTTTCCCGAAACTTAATACCGGTATGGTAAGTGGCAACGTTCTATTTATCTTGCTGAGCATGTCGATAGATTGTGGGTAGGTAGTGAATACTCCTACGCATACGTACGTCGACCGTAAACGTAATCGTGATAGCTTCATTTTCTCATTGTCCGGTAAACGGCTTAGTTGCGAAACAAATAACCGGTTACCAATAGATAGTTCCTCACAGGAAGAACAACTATTGGCTTAAACGAGAAGGTCTAATTAATACATCCTGTAGGTGGATTACACATAGCAATTACGTTATCAACGCAATCAATCCTAGGGATCAAAAGGTTTCTGTGGTGGGAGCAGTGCGCGCCGGTTGTCGACCCTAGGTGCCCGGCGTGCAACGACAACCAACGCCTCTATCGGCCCGCTCGTCGAACTAATTGTGTTTGCTGCTCTCGCCGATAGTGCCAATCCGTACTTATTTAGAGGATCTGTCATGACTGACTAATCACGTTTTCAGGATTGCGCCCAATGACAGACTCTCTACCCGATTCCTAGTGCCAATGCAAACAAAAATTTGACTGTTTAGAAATCAGCGAGCTTGTTGAATAATACATTTCAAAGAAATGTCAATGTTGCGTTATAGTTAACCAGCGGTTAAGGTGACCAGCGAGTCTATTCACGTCATCTTTTTGAAGCGAATGCGAGTCTTCTTGAATGGTTGGGTGGGCGGAGTGGGGATATCAGCGGTTCCCCTCGCTTCAAAAAGATGACGAGAATGGGGTCGCAGAACTTTCTTGGCGAAAAGCGGGACATAAGCGAAGGGGGGGGGGGGGTGATGATTAAAACCAAATGATGGCGTCATCGTAGAATCGACAAATTCTTGGTCTGCTACAAAAAAAGACAAAAATGGCAATATGATTTTAATCTGGGTGGCATACACAGATCTTATTTCAAATTTTGGTGATGGTGATTAAATAAATGGTTTAACATCAAAAATAACACTCTACATCATTTTCTTTAAGATTTTTTTTGTTTTGCCATATTTAGTTCAATTAAGTACATATTTAGAATGTGTGCATGTTGAGAAAGGTAGATTCAATGTTTGTAAAGGTTTATTCAATCTTTTCAATCTCGTTTTAGACAAGATACAGTTTCTTTCATTATGGTTCATTATACTGCCGTTTGCAGATGTATCTGCAAAAATGACATTGATTGAAATAGTTGCCTTTTTCTGTTAAATGTAACTTTAATAGTAGAACAAGTTAGTATTAGGTAGAAATAGTTAGTATTTTAGGTAGAAATAGTTATCATGATACCCTATAGTAAATACTTTAAAATGTAAAAAATGCGTGATTTTTTCTATTGAAACAGAAAAATTATGGTGAATTTTGTGAGTGTATACGGCGCTTTAGGTTTCGAGGACAGTAAACAGAAAACATTAACTCTATTCTTTAACAAAAAGTTTTAAAATTTACGTTCTTTGTACCAAACAGATTTTGCAAACATATAAATCCATTTTTATCCACAAATAGGTAAATTGTTACCTACATTCAAACAACTTATGAATAAAAATTAAACAAAATTTCACCTCTGTGTAAGATTTACCATCAAGGGAACACACACACACAGAAAAGTAAATACTTCACTCAAAGCAATATGCTTTCATCCAAGTAAATGATTAGTTTGCTATAGCCGCGAGTAGATATTTTCTCAAGTTAAGAATGAGATATTTTTGAATTGAAATGATCATATGCTTGTATATTTGAGAAAATATTTTCTTGCAATGAGTATAGATATTATTCATTCAAGAAAACTATTCTCTCGTTGAGAATAATGGAATTTTCTTAAAGTGAATAAATATGCTTGACAATGAGAAAATATTTTCTTGAAATGAGTATAGATATTATTAGTTCAAGAACATGATCATAATGTATTGAATAGAAATTACTGTTTTAGTTTTTTTTTAAAAGGTAGGGAATTGTGTGAAATAAATAGACAATAACTTAGCGAATGATATTTGTTTTATTGTATAAAATTTCTTTGCTTAATTACATATATACTTACCTATTTACAAATTATCACTACCTACAATATTTAAGGCATGGAAAAAAACACCATATTCTATTAGACATCAAATTGTTTCCATTATATTACACAAGTAAGTTTTCTGTTGATTTGGTGACCACTATATGGCTAGGCAAAATTTACGTACCGTGTGCGTCACAAGTCACAACCACGAACTGCGTGGCAAATACGTTGAACATAAGTACTGTAGGCTATTCACGCAAAATTAAAACTATATACTTTCATAATATTATAGATCGCGTAGTTATTGCGTACAGTACCTATAAAATTGGTACTAACATATTGAACTCTTCCCGGACAATACTCGGTAGTCAGCGAACACGGCGCCATAGCCAGACCCCAACTAACTGAAGGCAAAGGCCGATGCGAAAAATCTTAAATCTCGGCAACGTTCGTGCACGTTTGAGTGTAAATGCGCAAGCGCGTTGCAAGCAATGGCTTTCTTGATTCAAGATATTGATCAACTTCTTGAATTGAGAATTTAAACTACTTGGTTTGAAAATTGTATACTTAACCGAAACTAATAACTCTGAGATTGGGATATTCTTGAATTGTGAGAACAAGGAATTCTTAAATGAAAGAAATTGTTTCAAACCAAGTAAATATTAACTTTCATCTAAAGCAATAACCACAAGTAAATAATTTTCTCACGTTTTGAGAATATACTTCGCTGTGTGCATAAACACTAAAAAGTGACAAAAAAAAAACTAATAGTTTACTTATAGTTAATAAGACAAATTTTAAGGTTCAAGAAGATAGTCAACAACTGTTCTAATTCAAAAAAACCTAATTATTTTGTCAGATTCTGTTACAGATTTTTAAAACACAAACAAAAATATCAAAAATTCCTCTTAAAACTTTTTACATATTGTGACTGTAATTTTGATTGCATTTAAAGATTGAAAATTTATGAAAAGATGGCCTACTGGGATTTGATGGTAGCAAGCCTTTGAGTGGGAGATAAAAAAAACAAATTACGCACACATTGATTCTCGAATTATTTTAGCTAATTTGACTTAATTGAGTTTAAATTTAAGCCAAATTGCACTGAATCTCCAATGCACCTGTGAGTCTTATTGAAATTGTCCCCGCTCGTTCAACCAAATCATCTCCGTGCAAATGGCAGAAATCTACTCTTTTATGGTCAGTGATAGTGCCTTGTAGTGATAAGCTAATCTAAAACTAATATTAATTTAAAAATTATTGCGGTATGTGTATTCCTTAAAACAAGTAATTTATATTTTTCTTTGTAAGAAAATCACTAATTTCACTATGACACTAACATAACTAAATCGGTAGCGACCCAAAATGCTATTTTAAAATACGATAATAGAAATAATGTTACTGCTCTTAATCAAACGATTTAAAAAATAGGTTTGGATAAAATAAGAACAAACCCTATCAGTAAACTTGTTAAGTAATTTTCTAACTACCAGTTTTAAGAGTTTTTCAAAAAGCCGGGTATTTTACAAACACTGCGAGACGCGGGACAAAATGTGAAAAATCGGGACTGTCCCGCCAAAAGCGAGACGTCTGGTCACCTTAAGGACCGCAAAAACGCAATCAGTAACGTGCCGTACCGCATGCCGTTCCGGACGACGAAATTAGTATATATTTGCTGAAATGATCTCAAACAAATTGAGCGCCATCTACCGCAGAAGTATATACACAACGGCGCATAACCTCGCATGTCAGTGTTATTGTTGATTGTATTAAGCAGTGGTAGATCGTGGTAGATATAATAAATTATGGACGAAGGGCTTGTTGCAGCAACAATTCATTCTGAAGTCGTTCTCGTTCTGTGTTCTCGTTGCCACAAACTATCAAAATGCTATCAGTTAACATACAACTTATTGGAAACTGCTATTCACTCGCCGGTACACGTACAGATGGCGCCATACGCGCGCATACGCCGGAAGACGTAAGACGTCGCAGGAGATTAAATTCGTTGCGGTCGAGAACGAACTTTACGGTTTACGGAGACTCACTATAATCGCGCAGTAGACATTAAGTACATTGATCTTTTTACATAGTTGCGTTGCAGTTACGTTGCCAATACCGGGATCACATTCTAGAAAATGGATTACCAATTTCTTAAAGTTATCTCAAACTGACTTCCAATTTCGTATTTTACTACTAGCAAACAGTTTTTCTGTCAGTTGAGAGTCCATTCAATAATTCTCTTCGACGGCTCTTGGTCCCGGCTTCAACTTTTCAATAGCGAAAAACATTTCGCGCGCTGGATATATGGTCTAAGTAATGGAATAAAATTGAATTTCTCGATAAATCAGATCGTCGCTCTGCTTAATTCCGAGCTATACGCGATGGAATTTATTGCGCGTATTGATTTACGATCGACGTTGAAGCTTGCTTGCCCCGCATTTGATTTAATATCGGCACATTTTTCGGACGCCCCCAAACGCTCACAGCCTGCTTGCTTTTGTAGTAAACGTAAAGTCAAACGATATTTATGCCAACGCAATATTGAATTATATCAAATTTGTTTTATTAAACTGTTGTGGAATTTCTCCAGTTGTTTCTCCAGTTCTCAAAGATGTACGTTATATTTATACAGATATACAGAGATATACGATCTTGAAGACTGAGACGTAGATTTCACATAACCAAGGATATTTATTACAATGCACGCCTCAAAAGCTTTGGCACAAAATTCAGATTTTTGTTTTAAAATTCTTATTGTTCCTTCGGTCACTTACGTCATTTTAGTCGTCCGAAGCAATGTACAATTTCATTTAACTTTTAATTGGTATCCATCTACATATTATTGAATATTGTACACACAATTTTTCTAGTATTCATTTCTGGTTAAAGATTGTTTAAAGTGGTCTATTCCCGGATCTCCAAAATATAACAGAACAAGCAATACATCTTTGCATTCTGTCTGAAAAGTAACAGAGCGCAGTGGATTGATTATTAATAAAGGAATGATTTGGAAAGCAATATATAAAATAAAAACCAGCGTTAAAAATTGCATCACAAAAAGTCCCGCCAAGACGATACTTTCTGTTGTGTGACGTCACACGATACTAGATGTCAAATCGGCCCATATGGTCTGTCAGCATGGGTATCGTCGCCGTTTGGTAATTGTGTTGTATGATGTGTTGTTTTCACAATTTCTACATAAAAATGGGTTATAAATGGTGTATAAATCCACAATGCAGAAATACGACAATAAAAACTCTGGATAAACTATTTGTAGCTGTTCCGCAAGATTTGAAACTGCGAAGAAAGTGGTTGGCTCGTAGAAATCCAAATGAAATAAATAGCGGCCAATACAAGTGTTTTTTGTTGTGAAGATTACTTCAACACAAGTCAAACTGACTAGAATAAGTTATCTATCGCATTTTCGAACCAGGTATTATCTGATCTGACAGCTTAAGATTAGGGCTAGCCTAACCTACAAAGTTATGCTTACATGGCACTTTAGTGCTATTAAATTCCAACGGGAGAAGCATAAGACAGCGTTCGGATAATCGGGTAGGGTACGGTGAGAGTGGCGCGCTGCATAATAGGCGGACTAACGTCATACGGCGTGTATCTGCATAGAAGAGAGAGACAGCCGACCCTGGTTATCTGAGCATTGCTCTCCCCATACCCTACCCTGACAAACCGAACGCGCTCGAAGCGTACTAACGAATGATGTTACTGGAGACTGAGCCAATTACAGAGCGTGTTCAATCACGCGATAGTTTTAAATAAAATTCAATTTTAATTTTGGTTTTTAATAGAAATAAAGCATATAGCACTTTGAAAAGTAATAACAAATAGTTTTAGTAAACTGTAATCTATTAGGATGACTATAATACAAGCCATATTTCTAATACAGTCAAATACCCTATTGTAATATTTTCGAAAAGATCAAGAAATTTTATACAAAATGGCATCTCAGTTTGAAATGTCAAATTTTGGACTCCTTCTGTTCTTCCACTCACCGATTCAATTATTAATTCAAAGATTTTTTTAAACATTTTACGTGTATTTGCAATTATAATTTTATCACATGCACGTGATTATAGAATTTTAAAATAAACTTTATTTCTCAATCTCGTCCCTGTCAGAAACCACCTCCTTTCGACTTTTTTACTGTTTTTTTTTTTGTATATTTTCAGGTGTAATATTATTTATTATAATAACCAGATTTGACAACTTTATAGCTTTAAAGTTTTATTATTTATTTCTAAATAACCCCAAAAAACACTTAACACATTTGCTTTTTTCCTCTGTATTTAACGGGGGCCTTAACACACCTATTTTCTAATAAAATGACTGCCAGGTGTCAACAAACATCACGACCACGCCACTCCAATAAAATAAACCACCTCGGGCCGTCATTGGGCTTTGTCTGGCACACTTTGTGCCCGACTGTCTCCGTAACATCGTTATAGTAATGCGCCGATGCTATCGAATAATCAGGCGCTGAATGTCGATGCCCTATCCCTAACCAAATTGAAATTCTATGTCCCGGAAAGACATTTATCCATAAAATGTCCCTATTGTCTCATCATTAGCGAGAGCTCGATCCATTTCGTTTATTGATACATCTGAGTGTTATTGATACATAAATCTCAATTAAATGTAATGTCCATGTGTAATGGAGTACATGATCTGGTGTGGATGTGTTTTTCATTTAATGATGTGATGATAATCAAATCTATCAATTTATAGAATGGGTAGATGATGCAAGGATGGTTATACTTCAAGGTATAAATAATACAGATGGAAAGCCAAATTGTTTTTATTAAACTATTGTTCGTAGGAACAATTGAAAATGCCTGTTATGAATTTGTCACTACGACACCACACAAGGACCCCTAGAAATGTCAGAGCCACGTTCCACAAACCCTCCCACATCAGACCAAGTCTTTCAATGTAAATTCAGACAATAACTCGTGACAAATGTGAGATTTATCACCAAGTGTCTGCGTAGGCAGAGATTATGATAAGTTATCTTAGTCTTTCCTTCTCATATCTCTTAAAATATTTTGAACTCCAAACATAAAACACAATAAGTTATTTTAATTGCGTCGATGTTTGTTTGTATTCCAGGGATTTCTACAAACATAAATCCTAAAAAACACAATCCTGCACTCAAATACTGTATCTCATCGAATGGTTTTGACATAACTAATTCTATTCCATACCAAAACAAATGATACAATTCGTAGATTTATTTGAACCGCTTCCTGACGTTTTCAAACAAGCCGGAATAATACGGAAATCTTTGTTTGTTTTCATCTCAAAATAGGTGCTTACGTCCAAAATTGAATCGGCCGACCTGGAAGCTACGTTTATGCATCATTTTATGAATGGATTCCTTCTCGTGCGTTTGTATTTTGTTTGTGGAAACAGTTGGGTTGCGTTTCATACGCCGCCATTGTTATGCTCGATGTATATAAACAAACACGAGCAATGGTAACGCAGCAGTTCTGTTAATAGATGACATATCATATTCATATGTAGGTACTTTTTGATATGACAACAACAACTAAACAAATTGCAACACCATCTTATTTTTTTTTGTATACGCATTGTAAATCATGCTATAAACCTTTCAGGAAGTGAGGTTGGATTAACATTTTGTGGTTCTTCGCTTGAGTACGTTAATTTATTACACAATCTGAAGGCGATAAGTATGAGGTTTAACACGCTAATGTTTCACACGTGTGTCCACATGTATTCGTCGTGTAAAAAATCTAATTTATCATATAAACTGACAGCACTTGGAGAAAACGTTCATCTCCAGACGCTTGAATACGATGGATTCTTGTCTCGGTATGTGTGTGTGTATGTGTATACTTTTGACTAATTATAATTGTCAGCCGTCACTCAAGGCAAAATTGACCAAATGTTTTCTTAAAATGCACCGATTTGTCAAATAGTTTCGGGATGTTAATAGTTAAAGTTGGCTTTGTATTCACATTTATTATGGGGTAAAATTAAACTTAGTAATTTTTATTAAAAGGGCTTACTACACAACAAACGAATGTTGTTTCCCTTAATGATATTAAACTGACCTCAAAAAGGGGTTCGACAAGGATGTATGTTCTTTTGCCTGAAAGGTTGCTTTTTACTGTTTTTACTAAACGAATCTGAATGGAATTTAAGCGACAGAACAATTTATTATAAAACCACAGGCGGCAAAAGTGTTCAATTCTATGAATTAATTGAATTTGGCGCGAGATAAAGGTATAATAAAATCACAGGTACCCAGAAATTTTGAATTTTACGTTTGACTGAAAATTAGACGCCAGATCCAGCTGTATTAAAACCAGATGAAGCTAACATATTATATTTTAAAATCCAGATCCAGTTATAACAAAACCAGATATGGCAAAATGTTGTATTTTATGATTCCATGGAATATAATAATAATAAGAATAATAATCTCTTTATTGTCATGAAGATCTCATAGAGATATTGACAGTCACATTTACAAAAAAACTATAGTACAAACATACATAAACGTGATATTTGCAAAATCATAACTAATTCCATGGCCATAGAAAACATTAAAGGTGCCATTTTTAGGTGCCAGATCCAGTTATAATAAAATCAGATGTAGCAAAATGTGTATTTAATTTAATGATTCAATGGAATTTAGGCTCCAGATACAGTTATAATAAAACCGGATGTAGCAAAATGTTGTATTTTATGATTCAATGGAATTTGGGCGTCAGATCCAGTCATAACAAAAGCGTATGTGGCAAAATGTATTTTTTGATTCAATGGAATTTAATAATAATAAGAATAATAATCTCTTTATTGTCATGAAGACCTCATAGAGATAGATATTGACAGTCACATTTACAAAAAAATATAGTACAAACATACATAAACGAGATATTTGCAAAATCATAACTAATTTCATGTCCATAGAAAACATTAAAGATGCCATTTTTAGGTGCCAGATCCAGTTATAATAAAATCAGATGTAGCAAAATGTGTATTTAATTTAATGATTCAATGAAATTTAGGCTCCAG
This sequence comes from Aphodius sticticus, assembly GCA_963966075.1. Classification (NCBI taxonomy): domain Eukaryota; kingdom Metazoa; phylum Arthropoda; class Insecta; order Coleoptera; family Scarabaeidae; genus Aphodius; species Aphodius sticticus. The sequence goes on from OZ014513.1 coordinate 6,564,862, forward strand.
ATCCAGTTATAATAAAACCGGATGTGACAAAATGTTGTATTTTATGATTCAATGGAATTTAGGTGCCAGATCCAGTCATAACAAAAGCATACGTGGCAAAATGTTGTATTTTATGATTCAATGGAATTTAGGCGCCAGATCCAGTAATCACAATACCAGATGTGGCAAAATTTATTGTTTGATTCAATGGAATATAAGCGCTGGGTCCAGAATCCTGTTACAACAAAACCAAATGCGGCAAAATGTTAAATTCTAATGATTCAATGGAATTTAGACGCCAGATCCAGTTATAACAAATCCAGATGTGGCAAAATGTATTTTATGATTCAACGGACTTTAGGTGCCAGGTCCAGTTATAATAAAATCAGATGTGGCAAAATGTTCTAGTTTATGGTTCAATGAAATTTAGGTGCCACATCCAGTTATAGTAAAATCAGATGTAGTATTTTAAATTTTAAAATCAGAATGTTGTATGTATTTTATAACAAAACCAAATGTGGCAAAATGTTGTATTTAATTAATGATTCAATGGAATTTAGGTGCCAGATCCAGTTACAATAAAATCAGATGTAGCAAAATGTTGTATTTTATCACAAAACCAAATGTGGCAAAATGTTGTATTTAATGATTCAATGGAATTTAGGTGCCAGATCTAGTTACAATAACATTAAATGTGGCATAATGTTGTATTTTATAATAAAACCGAATATGGCACAATTTTGTGTTTTATGATATAATAGAATTTAGGTGCCAGATCCAGTTATAATAAAATAAGATGTGGCAAAATGTTGTATTTTATAACAAAACCAAATGTGGCAAAAATTTTTATTTGATGATTCAATAGAATTTAGGCCCCAGATCAAGTTATAACAAAAGCAGATGTGGTAAAATGTTTTCTTTTATGATTCAATGGAATTTAGGCACCAGATCCAGTTATTACAATAGCATATGTGGCTAAATTTTATAATTTTATGATTCAATGGAATTTAAGTGCCAGATCCAGTTATAACGGATGTGGCAAATTGTTGATATTAATGATTCATTGGAATTTATGCGCCAGATCCAGTTACTACAAAACCAGAAGTCGCAAAATATTGTATTTTATGATTCAATTAAATTTAGGTGCCAGATCCAATTATAATAAAACCACAGTGTCGTTCTTAATGTAGTTTGCTCAGAGGAGGTGTTTACGTTTTAGGCGGTGGAATGATTTTGCTTCATGTGCATGTCACACATAAATTGGATAATTAATTCCCGAAATCAGTTATCTACTTACCGGTGTTTGTTCAGGGCTATTATTTAAATTTAGAGTTTACGTTGTTTTTAGGTGGCCGAATATTATGATTTTGCTTCATCCGATTACGAGCCCACCAGTTGTGATAAAAATTATTATCATACACGCCTCAGATAAGTTAGTAATTAATTCTGAAAACATAGGTTGCTGTAACCTACCGTAGTTTGTTCAGGGGAATTTTTAGAACTAATCCGTTTTAATCTTGTTAAATGTTATGATTTTGCTTCGGAGATTTAAAACTTGAACGTTCTTTCTTTTGCGTAAGCTCTGAATACAAGATTTCAACTTTTGTCCACCGACCTCTTGCGAAAAGAATTGAACAATAAATTGCAAACAATTTTAAACCATATAAACAAATTTGCATTATAGATATATATTTTCTCATTGGAAACTAATCCTAAATTAGGTACCTACTATTTATCTGTCGGCACAATTACGATTCTGATAATATAGCAATCATTTTGACATTCCTCGGTGTTATTATGCGTGCTGGTGGTACAAGTCGTGACCGCTACCAAGCAAATTTCTTATTAATTATGCCTTATTGAGACATCGCAAACTGATTGTTGGGAATAACTGGTTTTGCAGTCATAATTACTCAATGTTGGTGGTCCATTGGATACACTCGCACCAGGCCGTGGAAGTGGCCTCTATTTGAGCAGCTTTGGATCTTTCGTCCTGGTATCGAGAGTATTACGGTGCCATTATAACATGTAAAGGACGCGGTCTATTTTAAAATTAGACCTCACACGACCAATTAATTCCAATAAATTACTAATCTGTTCAATTACAAGAGAGGGACAATTTTGTATCCATAGACATAAGAAGATAGACATAAGAAAACCATGGAGAAAAGCACAAGAAGAGCAATATAATTAATTATTTCACGCTACAGCAAAATTAAAACCGGTAAGTAATTAAGATTAATGTTACTACTGCGAATAGTGCCTCGGACAATTTTCTAAGTGTAATTGAAATTTTGCCTCGCCCAACGCGAAATTATGAGGTATTGTTGTTGTATTAACTACATTAGTTACTTCACCGCAAGAGGCTTTGTGCTTCCGCGTCTTAAGTTTTGATTCCTTTCATTCCTGTTCTGGGCGCGAGAAAACTGGAATGCCGTGGTGTCTGTTTACTTGGAACTATGCAGATATATTTTAGTTTTCTATATATTTTAAAATAACATTACGATCCGCCAAAAATTGGTACAAATGTTTAATTACTTTTATTTAAAATAATACTTAGTCACTTCTTAAACAAACTGCTTATATTGTGAATTGAATATTGTGAATATTGTGAATACATGAGTACATACCATTATATTCAATAACAAAACGTTTCTATCATATGTTACTTTATGTATAGCTATGCAAGTCGGAACCGTTGAATTCAACTTCTTATTTATTAAACCAAAATCATAACAGTTTGCTTGCACTTGTGTAGGATTTTGGCTGCTTGTTTTTCACATCAAAATGACATCTTCAAATGAACAATATCGAGACATACAATCTGGTGCTTTATTTTTTAGGTGATTTCTAATATATGTACACAATTTCTTCGTTGTTTGTTTGTAATGTATTGTATTGTACATTAGGATGATGTTATTCATTTACGAATGTCACTTCTACATGAAAAACATAGAGAGTTGGTTTGGGTTGATGTGTCGTATATACTATATACAATTAAAAAAAAACTTTGATTCCAGCTGCAAATCAACAAAAAAGTAACATTTGTGTAAAATTTGCAGCTAAACAACACATTTGATACATCATTGAATATCATTCTGTGCCACCGTACAATGCTATAAAATTTCTACTGTTCTTTAAACTAAAAAAAAAATTACTAGAGAGATGATTTTTAGCATTTTGTTAATGTTGTCTTTTGTAAGCAGCGTAAGAATCTTATTGTTTAAGAAACTCCACTGCCGTCTTATGTATAGCGATGGTATATGAAAATTTGTACAGTCTTTACTTTTTCCGATATAATAATATGAAGGAATGTTTTTTTCTTGATCTGCTAACAATTGACAAAGAATTAAAAAAAAAAGAAAAAAACTCGTTTTTTTTTTGTTGCGACAATTCCGGAGAAACTACTGAAGGTATCGTGACGAAACTTTATATTTAGAAGTTTCATGACCTTGGACGACGTTTCATGAACTTAGAGCTGAAAAGCTTTGTGTTGAAAAGGGTCCAAAGGAACTGGAGGTTTAGTCTTAGCATTTTGAGCATGAGCAAATTCTATTTAGTCGTGTCTGCATTAATATAAAACTCGTTAGCCAGGATTTGACAGATAGTTTCATTCTAACGACAGTCATACCTATTTACAATTAGGTATCTAAAAGTATAACATCATTTAGCACATTAATGAAGGCGCATTACGGATACTTTTATGTCCATTTAAGTTATGCCGTCCTATGTTGGGGTCCTATGTTTTTTGCCGCTCAGAGGAGATGTGTCAGAACTCAGAGCGATAGGTGGTCTGAATTACAGAGAGTGCTGGAGAGCGAGCTATAAAGAACTAAAAATTTTGACCATTCCGTGTGTGTACAATGTGCATTCTAAGTTGTCTGTTATATGTTAGGGCAAACATTGACTCATAAGAAGACACGAGGACGAACATCGTCATAATACCCGGAATAAGAGCAATCTCTTTTTTAATTTTAATAGAACGGAGAGGGCGAGAGACGGATCAAACTACAATGGTGTTAGATTTTATAACGTCCTTTCCGATCATGTTAAGGCACGCAATCCGACCAAATTTAAATCAATAATGAAAAATTACCTGCTGGGGAAGGCATTTTACAGTTTGGAGGAATATCTTCGGGACAGCTTTGCTGATATGTCTGACCATTAGTATGCGTTCGATTATTTATTATTGCATTCTGTATGTTGATTGTATCTTTGTGTTTATTTGTGTGCTTTTGATTTTTAAGTTGTCTCACGTAACCGATGACTTGCATCAATATGTAAGTGTGTACGTTCGATCATTGTACTCTGTATGTTAGTTGTATCTTTCTGTATATTTGTGAACTTTTGATTTTTAAATTGCCTTAATTGGCGAATGACCTGCGAAAATATGTAACATATGAATATCGCCAATAAAATAATTATTATTATTAACTAGTTTTATTTTAATGCAGACACGATCGATATCGATCAAATAGAATCTCACGCCGCTAAACTATTAATTTTATATATAGTATGATAAAGTCATGTGCCTGGCCACATCAGATTTTTTTAATTTACCTCGCCTATTTTGCGCTTGTTATAGTTCAAAAATAAATACTTCACACTCTAGTCATCACTATTTTTAATTTATCTTTTATTTCATATTGACCTATTATATTATCAACGGCATAGTAGCCCATACATAAAGTAACATAACATTGGATTTGAACGTTCTTAATTGCAAATATGTATGGTATGCTTTAAATATTCACAATAAAAGCGCACAATATGCGTTTTTTGGACAAATACTTAAAGTAATAGTGTATGATTTTACTGATAGTAAAATAGGTACTCACTTAAGGCTCCGTATCCTACGTCGAAAACGCGCCGATACACCACACAATAATTATTGTTTAAATTGTGAAACTATAGCAACTATTCGATTGAATAGGTCCTTACGCAACTCCGTCCACAAAGAATTTCAATATTTATGCAAATTATACTTGCAAGTTTTAGTGTTAAAAAAAACTAAACTACAAATATAGAATTGCTTTTTGGTCTTACTGGCGTATGATTATTGTGTACTGTAATATATTATAAAAATACATTAAATGTTACTTATAACGATGGGGTGTAGCTTTTAGTGAAAGTAACTAGAATACCGTTCTAGGAGAGTTTTAGTCTGTTGGCATTGCAAAATAGTTCAACGGTCTGTGGATAGATGGCGCTGTTTCAAATTGAAAATGTAAATACAACATAAATAATTTATTTAGATATGACCTAAAGTACACTAAAAATCGGTAATACTGAAAACAAGACGTAACATAAAGAATGTCACTTTGAATTTTTTGTGTTCGTGTTAAACAATATAAATCGTAGATGTCGTCTTATTTGCATTTGAAGGTCGTTTAAAGTTGTTTTTTTTTTTTAATATAAGCTGTAGGAATAATAACTTAAAAATCTGTTATTGTATACAGCGAAAAATGTCACAAAAAAATCTTTAACTTCGAATCAAACTAAATTCAGATAAACGACCTTCAAACTCAGTTGTGTCTACGGGTTTTTAAAAATCACAGATGAACTGTAAAATAGTTTCCGATCAAAATGTGTTCAAAACAAAAACCTCGTTAATAGTTTAGTCACAAATCCCCTTTCTTCGGACCAAAGCTGATACTATATAGTTATACCGTCATTGTAAAGGTCAGGCTATACGACAGCTAAATAATCATACGTTAAAACAAAAATCAGTCAGCATTTTATTAGTATTTTTCTCCATTTCATTTGACATAAATAGTAAACAACACACAATTTTTATTTATTTCTATATTTATGCATATAATTATTAATCATATCGACCCATGCAACAAAGACTATCGTAACAAACTAAATGTAGCAGTTAGCAGTTTTTATATTTGCGAACCAGTAGATTGTTGAGCTGTTTTACGTGTTGAGGAAAGTTGTGAGGTAACCGGCCGAGTGACTTGTAGTTGCGTTATGTTTCAATTTTGTATAATTGTTTTTAGCGAGGCCATTGCAGTCCGCCTACCACTGCTGTTTAATAGTACGAACTTGTTGTCTTGGACGCTCAGAAAAAGTGTTTTCTCGCCCGTTTTACGTTGTTTGCTCCTTATATGTGTGCACTTTACCATCGTACATCAAGGATTCACTGACCAGTGTTTAGGTAACCTCTTATTGCTTTGTTTCTTTTTCCATTCTTAATTGTTACTTGTGTAATTGCTTTATAGTTCCTGAGGAAGCAGAAAATTATCTGCGAAATATTGAACATAAATAAAATGGTCTACACTTAGTGAAGCTTTTGATTGGAAGACCCGTCACTACCCAATACTTCTTAATTTCTGCTAATTACTACCGGGCAAGAACCTCAAAGCATTTTCATTTTTACGGTAAGCATCATTTAAAACATAAATTGCCCCTCAAGACTGCGTAATAAAATATTGAAATCTTCCAGTTGTGTCGAGCAACAAAAAACGACGAATGATACGATCTCCATTGTATGGCGTTATTTCGGAATGAGCTGCTGCGTTAAAGGTATAATTAGACGAGTCATTTTACGGAGAGCGAAGGTAACTACGTTATGTAATACAACACAATTTGAGTTACCGTCTAATCGTACTTAAGGATATTTAACACAGACCATCTCTGATCTAAATTTAAATCAGCCGCTAATGACATATCGTGTATTCAGACTAAAGTATACAGAGCTGCTGTCCTTGGATGGTATCGTAAAGTTCTATATGGAAATGGAACACCTTAAACAATATTTAATTAGGAAATATGAAAACCAGTGAAATTGTGTACGTACCTATCAATAAATCCCTAATAAACAAATAATCGATCAATCATTTTGAGAGACACACTCATAAATAAATCGCTCTCGAGAAAACTGCTTACAATAACGAACATAACCCTATATTGAGAAGTAGACAACCTCTTATTGGAATGGTATTTTCCGTGGTTGTCATGGTTACGAGAAATTGTATACGGTTAGATATTTGTGGTGGGGTGGATTCTTGCCGCAAATTAAAATATACGGGATAATTCCAGATTTGGTAGTTGTGTCGCCATCTACATCTAGTAAAACATTGGTCGGAAGCTCTGGAGAAAAGAGCGGCAACTCAACGTTTTGAATGGGGGATACGGGAGCCTTAATCAAGTAATGTTATCCATAGATACAAAAATTCATTATAAAGTGATTTTCGCCTAATAAACACAAAATCTAACATAAGTACTGATTAAATCTTGCATGTTAAATGTGCTGTTGCATGAACCACAGCCTACAATACAAACTGTGGCAACTGTGCATATGTGTAGCAAAACGAAACTTTATCTACCATCGAAAAACTGCATTAAAAGTATGACCGGCATATTGATATCCCCGGAAGAACTTCTTGTTATTCAGTGGATGTGGAAACTTTTTAAATAAACGGCCAACAGACGCGGATGCGACGCACACCGCGCTGCTACCGATTTTATTAAAGAACTTTCCTTCCATAAGAAGAAATCCTCCGTTATTCCTCGCAGACAATAACCAACTATTCGCGAAGACGATCGGAAAGTATAATGGCAGTTTAATTCGGCGCGCATTCCTCGGCATCTGTCGCGATGTCTGAGCACGAGCCCAAGCCCGAGCCATTGACTCGCGCGACGAGGCGTTGCTGGGATGCGAGGAGACGCTTCCTAGCCGAGTGCATCCTTCCGTGTCCGAGATCTGGAAGGAGTGTACACGGTAACGGCTATCGTTCTTTCTTTGATGTTAACCGGATTTGAGGAACGCGCGTATCAGATGTTGCAAGAGCCGCTGCTTCGATAGCGTGGCAGCGACTTATTTTGCGCAGCAACGAACTCTTTTAGTTTATGTCGCAAGACGTAATGATATACGCTTCCTTTGATTCTTTAAGGATGCTGTAGCCTGTAACTGTGTTGCTGTAGATACTACACGTTGAGTGATACAAGGCGGAATATCTTTTATCTCAGTTTTAGAAAGAAAGCAAAGAGAATTTTTATACACAAAAAAATTTAGGAATAGACCGGGTAATAGGAAATTTTTTAAATATTTTTAGGGACAAGTGTATTGTTTTTTAATGCACTATTTCTAACTCTGAAAACCAAACTGGCGATCATGACCACGTAGATATCGTGAGGGAAAAATAGCGCACTTTTTCTGTCGCTAACATACATTATTTTAAATATTCCAGCTAAGGAAATGATCCATTTTATTTAATAATAACTGAATTTACTTTTCATTATTTAGTGTAAGAAATATAATTTCACAAAACTTTTTAATTTTTGATGAAATTTTTCATCCAAACGATGTGTAATCAACTAGCTTTGATATTTAGACACAAAAATATAACTAAAAATATACTTAAAATATACTTGAAAACCGAACAAAAAATATGTGTTTTGCTCCAAAACTCGAGTACTATTGGGTTTAGAAAAACATATTTGAGCCATAAGAGAATTTTATTCACTACATAATTTCTAATAAATAGTTCTTCTCCACGATGTATCGGAAAGAAAATACTTAAAAAAAATAATTTGGGCTGTGAATTTCGGCGAGATCGCTTTTTACGCTGTATTGCCTGCGTATTGTGCATTTTGTTAAATAACTAACTAAATAACTGAAAAATTACAGATAGCTGCAAACAAAATCAACCTTTGGACAAAGAAATGGCGCATCAAACTAAATGAAGGAAAATCCACGCATGTAAACTACACCAATAAGAGAGCTAACTATATTCCAGTAACCATGAATGGGAACGATATTCCATACGCGGATACAGCGAAATACCTTGGCATGACACTGGATGCCAAGCTTAGATGGAAAGTACATGTCAAGAAAAAGCGGGACGAACTCGACCTAAAATTCCGCAAAATGTATTTGCTAATGGGACGGAGGTCAGCCCAGTCAGTGCAAAATAAGCTCCTACAATACAAGCAAATATTAAAGCCAGTATGGGTGTATGGAATACAGTTATGGGGATGCACTAAGTAGTCCAATATCAACCTCATTCAGAGGTTCCAAAATAAAGGGCCATTGTTGGTGCACCATGGTACATCAAGAACACCAATCTTCATCGGGACCTTCGCATGGAGATGGTAACTAGCGAAAATCAAAATTTGCGAAGAAGCACGAGGATCGTCTACTCCACCACGACAACATTGAAGCCATCCAGCTGCTAGACAACAGTGCGCTAGTGCGTCGGCTGAAAAGAACTAAACCATTCGAACTAGTGCGGGAGTGACTAAAAGCAGAGCACCCGTAGTGTATTCACAGTGATAGTATAGGTGAAAACAACCGCCGTCTACTTGAGTGGTAAAAACTGTCAGACTAAAACAACTTGGGCCAATGGGAAAATTGTAGAAACACTCATTATTTTATCAGTTTAGGTTAAGTGAAAATAACTTGTTAGTCATTGACTAGGTGTTATGTCACAAACACTCTGTTTGAACAAAAAAAAAAAAAAAAAAAAAGATAACTAACCACCTCATCTGACCACCAACAATTTCATTCAACATCGTGAGACATTCCCATTTTACGTTCTTAGTGAGACATTTTTTAATGTTCTAACTGTTAGTGGTCCACTAATAAGTCACTTTTGTTATCCATTCTAGTCCTGGAGAAATTAGTTCAGTTAGAAATTATATACTTAGTTTTTTTGAGAAAAGACAATTCAACGTGAAAATGTGCTTTGTATAGAATTAATAGGCCTGAATACGAATATAGACTCTTCGAAAAAAAATTAGATTAAAATATCAAAAAGCTGAACCCAATATCAAAGAAACCTCTAAAGGGTCTCATAGTAAACCTTAAACTTTGTACTTTTCCTTGAAAACCAGAGTTTGTTGACATATTTTTTAATCGTAAACTTTTTTTAAGTAGTAATTGTGTACTGTTTTGAAAATTTCAAGCCCGGTTTCGTATTCAGTGCTTTGAAAACTACCGAAATCGGCTATTCGCTTTTCATTCACAAACAAAAGTTATTAATATTCTAATTGTCTCGTCTGGCAAATTTTCTGATAAAATTTGTATGCTACCATAAAGAAAATTAACAGATCTATCATAATCAACAAGAAACATAATATAAATAAATAAATAAATAATGCCTTTATTGCATAGATAAAAAGTAACAAAATAACTTTAATTGTATAATACGTTTTTGCAGGTCCACGCATAGTGGGTCTGCTCAATTTAACCGAACAAAAATATCTGGTTACCATTTAAAAAAAAAGAGGCGATAACGTCATAAAACAAATATCAGGAAGGAAATTGAAATTGTTATAAATATGCGGGTTTTGACAATTAAAAATCGACGTGTCCAACGATTTTTGTGAATAACAAAGAGTTTCCGAGGTTTTGTGAGGTTTCGATGGTTTGCGCGCTCTCTCTATATTTCTGAAGAAATACCAAAACAAAATGTGTAGAATGTGGCAACTCTAATTGGAATCCACGTAAAAAACAACCCCGTAGTTTTTCTTTAAGTCACGTTTGCTTTAAGTCACTTAATAAAGGAAACTGATGACTTAATATACAAAATCTTTTCTTGGTGCAGCTATACTTTCAAGTATATTTAACAATATTCATTCATATGGTTCATGGTTTATATAGAGGTTCATTTAAAACTATCCACCATTAATCACTTGTAGATGTGATGTGACATACTGTATAGAATAGAACATCAGTAAGCTTTTGTATGCTTTTGGCTCGAATTCATAATGTTCACACATTGTATAAAAATCGGTAAAACTACTATGTTATCATTAGGACAACCAAAAATATGCTCTAAAAAACTGTTTTAAGCAGTTATAATATGCCCTATAAATATGAAAATATGCAAATGAAAATATGGCCTAAAGAATGTGTAAATACGTATTAAAAAATAAAGATTTAATATAAATTTTTTTGTGCGGGATATAATAAACATATGATGCAAGTTTTGAAAAAAAAATTTGGCCGCTTTGACCTTCTTTATTTATTTATTTATATATGTGATGTACAAACAGGCAGAGCCCAGGGTAGTACACACAAAGAAAACGAATACATCGAGAACTAAACATTAAAAAATAAACATTATTAAGGCCGACAAAAAAATTTATATAAAAATAGAAATGAATAACAAACTCTCATATACATTAGAACAACAGTAAACTTTTAAATAAACATCTATAAAGATTGGAAAGTATTTAGTCTTAAGACCCAGTTCTACCTCTCCTAAAACGCGTTTGCAAATAAAAGCGTTATTTATTGTTCAAAGTTTATGAAATTTTTTATGTAACTTCCTAGATAAATAACGAGTTGGGCTGGATGAAAAAAAAATTTTTTTAAAGATAAAAATCAATTTTACTTCTACGTCTTTGGTTTTTTTCAAATATAAAACATTTAGCCCAACTCATGATACAAAAATAGATTTTTTATTTAAGTACAATTTTAATCTAAACATTATAATTGCGATAACAAACCGTAATTGCCAGAAATGTATGTAATTTGCCTATATTACGGGCCCGGTGTAGACAGCAGACGTTAGCAGTTTTAAACACCGCCTATAACTACGCCACGCCTACTGCTATTTTTAGATTAGACTGTTCACAAGGTACGACCGTATATTGAATCAGGAGAACCGAGTTCTCGCATTTCACATTTATACGCACGGTTTACAAATTTAACACACGATAAAAGTCATATACTGTATGATATTATACTTAGTGTAGTTATACCCGCTAGGTGTTAGGTACATTTGTTTAATAATGGGTAGAAGTCGTGGCAAAATACCTAAACATCCGCATCTGCCCTCTAGACGAATTAGTAAAAGACGACTACGTACCACCTAAGTTAAAATATATGTATAGATAATCTAAAAGAACAATATTGTACCTAATTATTTAATTACAAATGAGACAAAGAGACCAGAACAGGACTCAAATGAACATTTTATTTAAAATGTCGGTTTTGTGGACAGGAAGAGACAATTAGCAGTGACGAACTTGGGTCGGCTCTAATGGATATTAGTTCAGCGACTGTATTGGGCAGTGTTACAGCGAGAATTGGATATAGCTAATACCTGAATTTGTTTTCATTCATGAATCTTGCATTCATGACGCCCAAAACGTTATAAAATATAGCGAACTTGTAGGTGACAAAATATTTGGGATTTATATAAATGGTTTGGGGAACTTTGCACTATGTATATTATGATTTTACTTTATCATACGTAGTATGTAAAGTATTGTAATCGTACCAAACAAAATTTTTGAGGTTTTAGCGGAAATGTCTTTTTGGATCCCTTGAACATTTTTGACCCAGGTAAAAAAAAAATTCTGTGTATGTGTGTGTGTGTTTTTTTGTGGCGACGATTCCGGAGAAACTACTAAGGTATCGGGACGAAACTTCATATTTAGAAGTTTCATAACCAAACTTAGAGCTGAAAAGCTTTCTGTTGAAAAGGATCCAAAGGAACTGGAGGTTTAGTCTTATAGCATTTTTGAAAGATTTTGCAAATAAGCCGCCATTTCTGGAAATTTGTCGAAATAGTTGACAATAATGACAGTAGGTAGTGTCAAACGCTGATGTTTTGACAATACCTACTGTCAATATAATCAAAATATCCGTCTAGTTCCAGTAGCTTTATTATAAGATGCACACATGGCCGATCTCGATCAAATAGAATCTCTTGCAGCTAAACTATTAATTTTATATATGGTATGATAAAGTAATGTGCCTGAACGCATCAGATTATTTTTTTTTTATTTTTGTCTTCGTGTGTCACTGCCGTGCGTTCGTTCGATATCCAGCATGTTTATAAGTAGATGTATTGGGTCCTCATTGCTCGATTTTAATTAATTCCTTTCTAAATTGAAGTCCATAATTCACCGATGAGTTATCATGAGTTAATACATTTTTGTCAATTTACTATACTGTATGTATGTCACCCTGTTAAAAAGATTAAATATTATAATAGCAAGCGCGCTCTCTCTAAATTAAATCAATATATTTTCTTTTACCGCCTGGTGGCCGCCAGCCAGCTGTATGCAGTCCGGGATGCATATGCGTCCGTGATGAGTGAGAACACTAATACATTGTAACATGAGCGAAAGCGAAAGCGCCGACGCGCGGCGACAAACTGGCTGAGTACTTCCCCTTCGAATGTATTCGCGTCGACTATGCTCCGCCTTTGCCTGCTTCCTCCAAACCCCCCAACTTCCCCTTATCTTAAAACTGTGGCCTGGTTGACGTTGGTGGGGGCCAGGCAGACCACTCCCAGCAAAAAAAAACATCGCAACGAAATATTTCGTTTGGAAGTTGCGATGTTTTTAAAACGGAGCCTTAACCTACGTTTGAACGAGTACGGGGAATTACTGAAGGGATCACAGTCTCTACATCTACCGACGATCACCTCAATTTAGAGATTTCAAATTTTAATTTTACTGCGAGAAAGAATCATTCTATATATCATTGTATCACTCTGTCTAATGCCGCACTTGTTCAATAGTGGTTTAGTCTGAAACCCGTAGAGCAATACTCACCCATTAGTGATTCGCTGTATTTTTAATGCTAAATAAGTTCACTAGTTTGCATCATATGTATCAGATTATACTTTGTTTCTAAGGTACGTGCGTCCACCTGTCCGCATCGTAGGGAACGTAAAGTTTACTGTATTACAAAAATAGATCCGATACATATGATGCGAAGTACTGTTCCTTAAGCCGGCCTGGATACATCTACACGAGAACATGGCGCGAGGTCAACCAATCTGGTCAACATAATATCAAACGTGCAGTAGATATTCTGGTTGTTTTCTATTCTGTGCTATGGCTACCGATTTCGGCGGTCAACAGATCTACGCGACCTGCAGGCCTTATCAGGTCTATTTTTTTGTCAATCGTATGAAAAGAAATATGCCACTGCTTACATTTGGTTATCGTTATCATTAACTCGTAAACATATTCAAAATATACTATTTTTCCTATCACGGAAAACAAACTTGCTGTTAACGCCAGCAGTAAGAAACGAAAATAAGACCGCAATTTATTCAATTCAATGGCATTATCCGGTTCGTCTGTCGCTCACGTCACCGAAACAAATCGAATAAAGATGCGAACCTGGAGGACCCTGTCAGGCGCAGGTTGCCGTAACAGTTCCCGCGTGAAGGAGTGTCGTTTTTATGCCGGCTGCTCTTGACACGACCGGCCTCCGGCACCGGGGAGGATTATAGTCGCTTTTGTCCCCGCGGCTGGCGTTCTCTCTTCGTTATTTTATTCCGGCAGTACATGTGTACCGGATGATTAATGTCTTCATTTGTATTAATCCCGAGTGGCCGGCCGCTGACGAGCACGAAAGTATTTTAGATCTCAACACAGAAGGAATAATCAGAACGCCGCGCCGGTCGTAAATCATTCGTCAAGAGTGCGATTTTCAATGCTCCGCGCGGTTGGGTCCATGAACCTATAAAACCGTGCGACTTCAGCGCCACCTTCCTATATACACAACGCCACAGATACATAATTTGTTCGAGCTGGTGAATCCCACTTCTAATGTTGGACACGCTTTTGTGAGCCATTCGCTAAAACGAACGAAAGAGTCGCCCCCTCGTGCTAAAAGAGTGAGTTACTCTAGACGGGATTCGGTGTGGCCAGTATTGAATGAAAACATGGAAAGGGCAGTGAAAAGAACCATAAGAGCAACAATTATTGTTGTTTTCCTCAATGTAGTTCATTCTACAGTGAGGCATTGTCATTCCACAAATTTCCCAAAGATAAACCGTTCCGAAACGAGTGGCGCCGTGAGTTATAAATTGGAAAATCGATATCAAGCCACATGCGTGCTCAAAACATTTTAAAAATGAGCACTATAATTACAATCGAGATGAGCACAGATTCTTCATATTACTTATTCAAATTCAGTGTTACATATTTTAATATTGCTGTCCTAACCTCACAAAAGCGGAAGCTGAAGAGAGGAACAATACCTTCTGGTAACCTTCAAAAAACAACGTTTGGCATAAAGCGGAAAGTACTTATAGCAGAAAATAGAGAAAGAAAACTAAAAAATCGTCAACAGTTCGGGTAGATAAGTAACTATATTTTGTGAAGTCAAATGAAATAATTAATGTTATTGTAGAGATCGTAATAGACAAATAGAAGAAACTACCAAGGAAAATGTTATGTCAATAGTTGTAATGAAGAAACGTATACACAAAAGAAATCAAGTAGGATTATAACAGTTCTCGGTTATCCGAGTTAATCGGGGCAGGTGCTGGCTTTATATAAACAAAAACTTGGCTATCTGTATTTAGATATGGGCAGTGGAAGCCCTCTTGCATAAACAATTTGTCCGATTTTACAATCCCGGTTTGGTTGATTCTCTAACCGTTTTCTTTAACAAAATGTTACGTTTTATGTAAAAATATTTCTTAATTAAGTACGTAGGCTTTCCTGGCCAGGATCAGTTAGAATTATTCCTTAATGTTCTTTTTTCTGAATTAATAAAATAAAAACGAATTAAATGGAGCTTTTATTTAAATGGTATTAAGTTTACATTACTATTAGACATGTACGCTACGAAAATTTTTCAGTTGATTGACCACGTTTTATATATTTGTTAAAGTAATCGTAGTTGTTAATATATTATTTACATTTGAGACAATTGTACAGGAGTTACGTTTCGAAACAAACGAGATAGTTTAATTCTTTGAATGCCTCGTTTGACATGGACTTTTGCTCTAGCAATTTCAGCAGTTTTAATTACATCAGATTTATTTACTTGGTTTTTCTTTCTTAGAAAGAGTGGGCAAATTAATTTTATATTTTGTTCTGCACGCTCAATTAAAAATTCTTTGTCAATGCAAACGTTTCCTTTTTTCCCCAAACTTGTTTGACGTCTGTCTAACGTAACATATCAGGTTATCGGTGCTGTAAACAATTTTATGAATTATAGTTGCTTTACTCTACAATGTTTAAATACTTGTAAATAAAAATTTAGGTAGCCACTATATGCTTGCGTTTATGGCCTGCACCCGATTTGCAGGAGCAACTGCATTTCCACTGCTTGTGATCTAAAAACCGGTAACTTGTACATAAATATTATTACGATGCTAACTTTGAGGTTAGATCCTTCGCGATTTTCGCCAATATAACCGCAACCAATAATATGTCCAGCCGCAAACAGTTTATGCTTTCTGCAAGGGACTTTTTTTAGTCTTGCTTGCTCTGTAAAAATGCTGCTAAAACTGATTAAAGTTATATCGGCTATTGTATGTACTAAGACTTATCCCGTCTACAGCGGCCATAACTATTTTTTGCAGCGCCCTCTACATTTGGTCGTTCAGGCGAATTGTAAATTCAAACGTTAAATCTACAGTACGGCATTGCCGAAGATTAACAATCTGTACAATGAAGGCACACAAGAGGACGATCTGTTTGTCCAGCGAGAGCTAAAATCCTCGTCTGCTGAAATCGGCACACACGCCAGCGCAGCCTGGAAGCTGAAATGTATGAAATACCGCAAAAAAAAACTAAAGACAATATTTATCGTGGAAACGTGAATCTGGCCGATCGTCAATTTCAATCAATGCCTACCGCCTGCTGCTTTAATAAGTATCTCGTCTATCCGGACCGTGGATATAGCAATGACTTACAATGACGTTACTGGTGGTTCTTAAAAACTGTGTGGTCCGTTGATTTTAATCAAACTTGCTGAAATTGTAGTGTTATCAAAGAAACATTTGATACTCAAAGAATATTTGAAAACGTTCAAAATTACGGAAGTTATAATCAATTTTGTTATCATTGTCAATTTTGGCATTACTGGCTTTTCGTCAATAACTGATATTTGTGAAACCATGAAACCAATTTTAGTGAAACTTGGAGGTATTCTAGAGGAAAATATATAACATTTTATGATTATAATAGTCAAATGCACATGATTTTGATTTTCCTAGTTAAGGGTCGGCACCAAACGAAAAAAATTTCTTAAACCGGTAAAAAAAGTGCTATTTGGGTTGCATACACGATGCAGTAATATCAGAATTTTGTGGTAAAGAATTGAAACAGTACACATGAACGTTGGATCACGTGACTAAACAAAGACGAATGGCACAAAGTGGGATGGAAAGCAGGCACATTTCTACTATACGAAAACCACTACATTGTTTACTCTACATACTTTTCTGTTGAATATCTTGATATCAGTCCAGGGATGTTTTTTTCTTGCCGAGCGCCGGCCACACGTTTGTTTTGAACCGCTTTGCACAAAGTGTAATTATATATCGTGAGTAATGAAATGAAGTGAGCAAAAAAGTTACATTTAGTATGTGCACATAGGTATTTAGTTTATTTTATTGACTAATTACGGTACCGATCGGTTGGTTATTAGTGTTATTACTTAGGCTGTATACCTATACCTAATTTTGTCTATAGGTATACTTATTACTTTAGAATAAGTATGTGTGGTAATAGTTACAACTTTTTGTGTAAGTTATTCCAACTTTTTGCAAACTAATAAAGTACATATAAGTACTAATTTTTGTCTAGTGTCCATGTCGGTGCAATACGTAGGATAATATTGCTTTCTCAAAGAATTTCGTGATATACAATTACATACAATTTGGCATGGGCCAGATTTGTTTTTAATATTTTTTTGTGCTAGGTTATGTATGAGAATTTATACGTAAGTATAAATATTATATGTATTCTACATACATATCTATAATATATACGTACTGTATAGCTTGACTAAATCCGCCAATTTCGAAAATTGGTTTGCAAATGTGAAAATAATAATAACCAATAAAATGTATTTGCCGGTGCTAACTTCATTGTGTAATTCTTTCATGGTCGGGATTGACTCACCTCAAGCACACCCATGCTAAATAGCATTCATTATTTTTATAAATTCTTTTCGAAGAAGCATAAAATTGTGTTATGTATCCTTCGAAACTTGGTACATTACAAATTTACCACTATCAAATGGTTTCAAATGCGAAAATAATAATAAACTATGAAACATATATACTGCAGCTAATTTCATTGTGTGCTTTTATATTTTTGGGGTTGTACAGAAGTAGTCAGGTCTTCAGGGAATCAATCGATACGTGCCATTCTGTACTTGTATATTTAGTTGTAATTCGTGACAGAAAAATCCTGAAACTTCTGTTGACTAACAAATTTTTGATTTCCATTCATATAACCCCAATTCACAGAGGGTAACACTTACGTTACGCTACTAATAATCCGTTATACATCGGTTAAACCTTTACGATAAATACTTCACATTTCATTAATTTTATAACCATTATTCAAATAAACACAGTTTGATTACACATGATTTCGCAGCTTATAAAAAAAGCAAACAGTACAGTTTCAAGAATAATTCTCAGAAACATAACCTCAATAATGCCATTGCAGTTTTGACGCTATTATGAATTAGATTGAATCCGTATGAATGAAAGCAAAAATCAATACATATTTCGTTTGGGTTGCCTACATCAAGGGGTTAAACAAGAGCGACATCTCGTATCAAACGCTTGAACTACAGACCAATGAATATGTCAATTAATTTTACACGACCAGTTTTTGTGAATAAAGTACAAGACGACTAAATTACAATTTATTTTATTATGGTTGTATATACCATTCGGTTCAGAAGAACATGGTGATTTTTATCTCTAGTTTATCTCCGTTAAATGTTCTTATTGCGGCCATTTGAGCATAACAAATAATAAATTTATAGAGACAATTAAACTGCGATCTCTATTTATAATCTTGCAAATTTAGATATTCAATTAATCCTCTCTATCAAATGTCTTGTATACGTTTCAGTTGCGAGCAAGATTTCTGCGTCGTATGTGGTCAGCTTCCCTGTGACGCCGACCGTTAATATATGTGAAAGAATCAGCCTGACTGCCATCTCCCGTTTCGGTAGTATTAGCCCCTGTGTTTGAAGGCTCGTAACTCTGAAACTACTGAACAAATAAAATTGAAATAAAGAGTGTTATACTCCTAAATCATTTCTACATATGTTTTAAAAAATGATTTCTTCTTTCAGATTTGTATCAACAATATTAATTTTTGTTGAGGCTGCTTAGAGTCTCTTCTATAGATTGGCGTTTTTATTTTCTTTAGTTCTTATGTAATAAAGGTTGCCTTTTTTTATGGAAGCGGTTTAATTTTTTAGACCGAAATAAACTTGATTAGTATTTTACGCCGTTTTGCTTTCCGAGTGGTTGACGCAAGGCAGTCAAACGACAAGGGTAATATTGTATACATTTTACTACTATTTGCAATCACACTACTATAAAAAAATTGAACTCTCCTACACTAACTTTTATCACGCTCATGTTTACACCGAGGGGCAAACAATGTCGGTAGCCATACAAATTATGTAAAAATAATTCAACAGTATAAAGTTAGGTTTGTTAGAGTTTTACTATGAACGAGACGTGAGCCAACAACTACATGGAAAAATATAATTTGCCTCTGTAAAACAAGACAATGGCTCTAACAAACTGTTTTCCATACATACTGTTTATTTTAGGCAGGCAGATGTTAAGCGAGTTTTTGAGAAAAGTTTCCGCAGAAAGTTTGTAGGGTGGCATTCAAGTGCAGCCATTTAACGTAACGCTTTCAACTACGTTGTTTTCAAAAAGATATCGTACTTTTTCTCTAAACGGTTAGTTTCGACAAGATGTACCTACATAGAGACAAGATTGTCGTGTATGACTAACAAACCTTTGCTCCATCAGTCAATAACTCACATGGATTTGGCCAACACAAATGGAATATTTTTAATAACCAGTTTGAAATCTGTGAGGTTTGAGAAGCTAGGTAATTTACAAATCTTCAAACTGTTGTTTGAAACTTGCATAAACTTGTTTCAGGGTTCATAAAATTAAACGTTTTTTTCGTCATCATAAAAGTTTTACATTTTAATTTTGTATTCTGACAACTTTTAATCTGACCTAGAATCACAACAACAACAAAATTTAATATACAGGATAGGATAGTTGCAAAGCAAGACATTTTTTTTATAGTTAAATTTAAAATTCCATAGCAAGAAACAGATAGTTTACTCTCGAGAATGTTTAATAATTACTTGCTTTGCAACCTGGCTGCATGTTAAATAAAAATTTTGACTTTCGTTATAGTACTTTAAGGACATCATCTTTATACCGAAAGACTGTCTCGAGAAATAAAAATTTGGTCCATTATTATAGGGATAGTTGCGTCGATCTGGGAATACACTGTATACCACTCCTTACTACTAAATTCCTTTTCTACTTTTAAATTGTATACTTCCATTATAATGTATGTCATAGGACATAGAATATGTATGCAGTATAATATCTATAACCATTAACTTGCTTTACAATTTTCAATATCTAACGTGTTAGTAACGGACCCGCTTTCAAGAAATTATGAATACAGAACGTGCAAGGTATCGTGTGTCGCCTGACAGTAAGTAGACATAAATTTAAGCTCCTCAACGAAAGCTAATTCTTTCTCTAATAACCGAAAGTGTGTTCAACCAACACGACTGGGTGGTCTGTAGTCATAACTGTCAAGAACATTAACACCAGGATTTCTGTTTATGACGTGCAAAAATGTAAAACCTTGGAGGACGTATATTTGGAAAGTTTTGGTTTTAATGTAGATGAAACCCATACACGTTTTATATTGCATATTTAGTCTAATGTTAGCAAATTGGTGAACCAATCTATCAACGGCGCAATAAGTTCGCTCTCGACAGCTAAAAACGTTTCTCATTAGTTTGATTCCAGTTTTAGAAATTACGAGATTAATAGTAATAAATCCAATTAAAATTAATAAGAGAAGGAGCAGAACCAAAAAGGTTACAAGGCATCATTAAACTATTCATACCCTAGGTAGAATTTTATAAAGTTTTAGCACATTTTTAAGGGTAGTTTATGGTGAAATCGAATCAACGCTCAGTGTACAAATTCGTATTGGGGTTAAGCGTCATAAATCTGGATAATTCGTTTATCGGTGCGCTGTATAGTATAAACTGATCCGTGACCACAAATCAACCCCCGACCCGGCTTTATCTGTTTCGGTCGAATTAACTGCCCTGATAGATATTGCTGATCGTGTCGCTTGACCAGAGCCCAGTCCGTCCGAGCTAGGTTCCTGTCAGCCCGTACATAACGAATGATCGTGCTCCAGATGATAATATGGCGAAAAGACGGACACAAAATATCTAAACTCTAAAGCCAGCTATACACGTAACGATAAATCGCAACGATTTAACTGTACAGACCGAACTGCGCAGATTTATCGAACGATAAAATAAATCGTTACGATTATTATTATTACTATCTATTATCAATTCTAATAATTTTAAAACAACATTTTGGGATAGCCACCGGTTTTAAAATTTAGTATTTTTTTACAGAGAAAAATATGAATTAGGTACTTATTTTAGGTAACTTACAGCCCGGCCACTCAGAAGTCGTTCGGAGAAATGTAAACATTAGGATGCGCAGTGGACACGGGATAGTTTTGGTGGAGGGGCGCACGTAGTGTGTTGATGCCGAGCGTACAGTGCCTCTCGCTTCCGCCGATTGTCGTCCTTGTTCTCGTTCTACGCACACGTCGAGTCAACTTCAAGTTGGCGGAGCTGTACATACCACACAAAATATATCCTTAATATTCATTAATTTGTTGTGCAATTTGTATTAGTTTCAAGCTTTTATTGGAATCTGCCATTTAGTCGTAAAACAAGAATTTAATTCTTCTTAACACGAAACACAGAATCGTAGCAATACACCAAATTATAGGCGAAAAATATACAATATTCTATTCTGTGTAATGGTGGATATTTCATATTTGTGTACGTTTTGGAAAAATCCTAAAAGTAACTATCAAATGTAAAAAGAATTTATGGATGTTTGCATTTTTTTACGAAAAGCACAGGACAAAATTGAATTGATCTAGAAATCCAACCTTCCTGGAACCTTCCTTTATACGTTTACAAGATTTATGTTTACAACAGATATCAACATTTGATATACCGCATGACCAGTAAAATTTAAATTTGCAATCTTTGCCCGATTCTCATTATTTTTTCGGAACATGTAAAGAAATTTATCAAATTTATCATATATAACACACCATTTGAAAATTAAAGAAAATAAGGTGTTCAAGCAGATTATACTGTATTCAGTATTCAATTAGCTTTGAAGAAGCGAGCAACATGGTTCGCGAAACGTCAGCATTAACAAATCTTGACACACGGCATAACCCGGAAGCAGTTTATTTTCTAAATGATTCTGGCCGCGAAAGCCTACGTAACAAATAATTAATCCTTCTTAGTCATCTTAATATATTCATTATTTGATGAAAAACTATTTTTTTAGAATATTTATTTTGTACAAAGGGTATATATTTGAATAAGCTATGTTAAAGGAAAGAGTTAGAACGAAATAAACTTTTTCATGTACCAAAAAATATTTATTTATTTTAAATAAATTTAGCAAAACAATTAATCTCTAATAATGTAAAAAATCTCGAGTATTCAATAAAGTAAATATATTTTGATCACAACCACAAAAATTTAACAGAACATATGTTAATATCTTTAAAAAAAATCTGTTCCCAATAAAAAAAATACATTAATAATAAATTTTGTGTTAAATATATATCAAAATCCTAAAATTTTCTGGTCTCTGTAAAATTCTGGTCACCTTACTCAAGTCGACCCTGGAGAGCATCGTACTAACCTAACTAAGTAACGGGTTGTGTTATCATTGTTGTGAATCAACCTCAGGTCAACAAATTGATAACGGAATCAATTTCTTTCAAATCTGCTATTATACAACTACCATTCACGGAACGCCTAGACGAATAACAATATATGGTGCGACTTTATAGCATACTCAAATATGGATAAGGTAAACTAGGAACATTCGCGTCAATGTAAGAGAAAATATGAAATCGTTTCTGTACCTCTATATGTGCATGTGTTGGGATCTGGAAAACGTGTTATTGCATTCGGATAATATAGTACGCCACTGGTGGAGCAAATCTAAACAAATAACCTTTCGATAGTAATGCAATATACATGTACGTATCCATGGTATTGCGGGTCATTATGTCCAAATAAAGATTACCAAGGGATATATAGTGCAGAGTTTACTGTCCATGAACCTAAACGCTAATGTCTTTATTCGGCACATCAAGTTTCCGATGTTATTGGATTTTATGCAAGGGAAGTCTGGTAGAGAACTGGTTTCTTTTGTTATATACAGGGTGTATATTAAATGAGTGCAATAATTTCTTAGGGTTATAGATCTTCATAATTGGAGTAAAAATTCAAATACGTTTTTTCTCTAAGTGACACCAGTATTGAGTAATTAATTATTGAAAATGCAGAATTTGACGCCGCACGTTTTTAGAAAGGGTAGTAGCGACTTGACCTAGAGCCTGTGGCGAAACAGCTGACAGCTGAGCGAGGGGAAGTCCCGTGCGTGCTTTAGTTTACGGTCTGCAGTTGTTTCTGTTTATCGGGTTTCTTGGTTGTTATTTTGTGTTTCAAAATGGACAATTTTAGTAGTGGTGAGTACGTGGACATGTTACTTGTTAATGGTGAATGCAGAAAAAATGCAGGGGCCGCTCAAAGACTTTATTCGCAACGATTTAGAAACCGGCGCGTCCCCAATAATAGAACTTTTACTTCCGTGGTTCAACGGTTAAGGGATAGTCCTGCTCGGGTATTTTTGCCTAATCATGGAGGAAGAGGCCGTCCACGCGATCGTAATATGGTAAATACCGAAGAACAAATCTTGCACATGGTCCACGAAGATGATCGACGAAGCACTAGAACAATTGCTCCCACAGAGGGTCACTTTTTGTGAGTGGTTTCGTGGTCAATGTCAAACCAATGAAAACTTTCCTAATTTGGTGCTTTCTAATGATGAAGCGACATCTACCCGAAACGGAATTTTTAACAGCCGGAACATGTGCCACTGGACCTATAAAAATCCGTGAATTATACAATGTATCAATTTTCAGCACCGATTTGCCATTAATATCTGGGCCGGAATTATTGGCAATTGTTTAGCAGGGCCAGTGGAACTGCCGCCCCGTCTTAATGGTGAAGAATACATGAATTTTTTTCAAAACACACTACCAGGTTTGTTAGAAAATGTGCCGCTTGATGTTCGCCGTGAAATGTGGTTTATGCACGACGGTGCTCCTGCACATAAGAGCCGCATTGTAGTGCAACATTTAAGTGAAACATTTGGTGAAAAGTAGATAGGGATTAATGGACCGAGACGGTGGCCAAGTCGTTTTCCAGACTTGCATCCTCTGGATTTTTATTTCTGGGGTTATTTAAAAGGATTAGTGTATAAGACGGAAGTAAACAATGAAAGTGAACTCCGTGAGCGAATTTTCTATTGTCCTGAAATTGTGCGCGATGACATTGAACGCCGCTCTTTATGTGCGAATTGGAGGCGCCGGGCAGAAGCGTGTTGGGATGCAAACGGTGCGCACTTTGAGCAGTTTCTTTAAAATCTTTTGTAAGTTTACTGTTAAATCATTGAATACATCGTTATTTATACACATTTCGTGAGCTCCGCGTGCTACAGATAGGTGCGGGCTAGTTTTCGACGGAGTACTACACATTATGAAAACATGTGGGTAGCGGTAATTGAATTTTCAACAGCAAAATTTTGAAAATTTTTATTAAGACTTTTTGTTCCTCATATTGAGTTACACAGAATTAACATACAGCCTGTATAGACACTCATTTTCAAACACTACAAATTACTCGTGAATGAGCGGATCACAGTACTCATTAGGACTTATTTGCATTTAAAAAACGAACACACACCTTTTACATGTCCAAGAACATGCTTAGGCCCGAAACATCGCTTTTATTTGGACAGCGAGTTCCAATTTAGAGGCATTCTCAGCCCACATGAGGAAACCCACGAATGGGTTACTTAGTACACAATTCTAGCATTCTATTTTAAACACAATTTTAAACCAGGTCATGTAAAATCTTCCAAAATGAGTTTAAACTTAAAACAAAGCTGTTTGTTTCGAATTATGTTTGGAATAACAATGTGCATGCGTGGACTGCGTGGCATACTACAATGAATCTGGCGTTTTATAGTAATTTATCCTAGGAGCGTTGCTTGCGTTAAATCTTGTCAATCCTGTCGGTTTTCTTTGGGAATGAAATTTAACGGAAATGAAGCTCATCTTAACGCTAATTCTATGTAGACACGTGGGCGACGCATACCATACGTTTTCAAATTAATGGGCATAAAATGACTACTGCGACCGAACACGAGACGACATCTCTCGCCGCCAAGAGCAACACTGTTAAAATACTTGATGAGTCAATTAAATCGTTCTTTGTTGCTCAAATGCCTACGCGGTCAGCCGTAAAATTAAAAATCCTCGAAAAATATCTTAGAGAGATATTAACATTAACAAGGTCCGTCATTTTAATGATAAATAAGAAATTTATACAAAGCCGCTTACCATAGCTGTGTGTAGCGAAAAATACTTTGACTGGGAATATTTACCTGAAACAAAAAAAAAATATGTTAATATGTTATCATGTTGTATAAGTTATATAGTTGCTCCAAACTTTCTCTAAACATGATTATCACATTAGGGTCACTGAGCGATGTTTCTTTTTCAAGCTTCGAGGTAAAATTACGAAAATATCCATGAATTATTCAACGACAGCGGTAAAGTTATTACCATACACATTAGCGCGGAGAAATATTGAAATACATATTCATGGTGACAAATGGCCACAAACACTATAATAAGTAACTAACATCCGCGACACCGCTAAGCTAAATTCTATATACCTGTACAAACCTCATTTTAATTCTTGCTGTATAATAAGCAGTGTATCTGTTCATAATTACAAAAGACTCATCGGTGAATAAATAAATATCATATTAAAAACAAACCAATAAAAATAATTATCATTCAAAGAATACCTTAAACTAAATTTTGACCTTTTTGAAGTAGCATGCATGTTCAACCATTCTGGAGGGTTGTACAATCTTGAAGCCGTCGAGAGACGTGCTTCAATTAACATAAGGGCCCTTCGCAGTTGTCATGGTTGAGCGGCGCGGCGGCGGCCGCTTTAAAGAATCGGAGGATTCGTGTTTGTCTAGCGCTGGCCCTGAATCTTAACCAAGAGAGAAAAGTTGGGGGACGACGACAGACTTCTGGGCCACGGAACAGGGCGGATATTTTGTGGTTATGCACAGAGTGTTACCACTTAGGGACCCCAAAATAGCCGAATTCTTTCACGGCAGACCTGTGCGGCACCTCGAGTGCCCAATAAACATGTAGAGGGAGCCACACTTGACGTATACGAACAAGAGTAACCCGATATGTGTTGTACAACCCGAAATGCCTAGAGATAATCTCATTTGAGGCATCTGCTATGTATCATTCATTAGGGAAATCTATTACGTGCTTTTTCAAGGGCACGGAAATATATATGACATAAAGTGACGTGGTTTCAAAATATCTTGTTAAATGAGCCTGGATCCCTTTTGACTGAATCATTCGAAATACACCCACAAAAATAAAGAACAATCTACTCAAGAGTAGTAGCTGGAAACAGGAGCAAACGCGACTGAAAAAAGTCAAAGACGAAGTAAAAATGACTTGTAAGATGAGACGTCCATCAATCGAAGGTCGTCTGCGAAGAAGAACATTAGCGAACTTATCGGGAAGGCTGGAAAAAGGATTGACCGAAAAGCCAAGTTAATCAAAGCAGATTTGAGGAAGACCAAGCAGATGACGAATGGTAGATCAATAGCCAGAGGGAAATGCAAAAAAAACCCGAACTGAAACTAGCCACGACGGATGTTGAACATGTGGAAATTGAGCCACCAAAGCAAGTGGACGAGGATGAGAAGAATGTTGATAAGAAGAAGACGAATAACAACCGTTCAGCCGGAAAATAAAAGAGTTGTTGAGCATCTCCATGGCAGAAACCAGAACGAGAAGGCAAGGAAGCCAAGAATAACTCACCTGCTAGTGATAAAAACTTTGAATGAAAAATATCGTGAATGAGCTTTTTCGGATCAGCCAGTTAAAGAAAAATGTTGTATAAGCACCTGGTGGCCTGGTGAAAAGGTGAAAAATATGGCCTGGGAAAGCAACCGGCGAAAGAGCTTCAACTCTGAGACCTGACGATAAAGATAACCTGGGAAAAGTACTGTTGACAGGTCGTCCTTCCTCAAAGGAAAAGATGAAGAAGACTTGATAGATGGAGAGCAACAAAAGCATGGTGTTTTGGAATACATTCTGAAGAAGAAGTTGACACCGTTTCTAGAAGTCCAGAGAACTATGATTCAAGAGTTCCTGAAGTATAGAAACACAATGGTTAATTAAAGAACCACGATCTGAAAGTAGACACGACTGATTAATTATCAAAGTATGGAAATGTAGTCATCAAGCAAGTGAACGAGAATGAGACGAAGGTGTATTGGTTATCGCCAGATCAAGAAAACCTTTCAGTTGGAAAAGAAAAGAATATTTTGAAAACAGCTGATGATCAACATGTCTACGGCCAAAACCACAACGAGAAGGCAAGGCAGCAAAGAATAATATTAATAATAATGTTTATTGATTTAGTAACAAAATATACACATATAATATAACTACAAAAGAAAGCAACAAAAAACTAAATCAAAAAGAACATAGTCAGGAAGTCCAAACAATTATTATAGGACGTACTGTTTTTCATCGGTCCTAGATTATACATAAATTATAAAAATAAAGAAGAGTACAATCCTGCAAGGTGTTGTCACATACTTGCTACGCGTTCCCCTGCTCCAACAACAAGCGTCCCTCACCCTAGTCTTGAATATATGATCCTTTAATTTCTTAAGATAAAGCGGTTTATAAATTTGGCAAACACTATGAAAACGATCTCTTAAATATTTCCAGGCTGTGGCAAGGTATAGTTAAAGCATATCTATATGTCTGACATTGGTATTATGTATGTCCGTTCTGAACCTAATCTTAGCCCAATGTAATAGAGCATAGCAATCAAAGTATCGTGATGCCATCGGTCAAATGCCTTAGAAAAGTCCAATAAAATCAGAACAGTTACTAATTTATCATCAATTCCTCTGAAGATGTTGTCCGTCACGTCCACGAATGGGTCTCCTGGTCAAGACCAGAAACTTATGAAAAATATCGATGAGTTTTTCTCGAGTCAGCCAGTTGAAGAAAATTATTGAGGATGTACCTGATGGCCTGGGGAAAGTTTAAAAAATTTAGCCTGGGGAAAGAAGCCGGGGAAAGAGCTGAAACGGTAAGACTCTGTATGAAGACAGCCTGGGAAAACTACTGCTTCATCCGTCCTCATGAAGGCTTCAAAAAACATCAGATGGAAAGCCCCCTTTTATCATCGCCTACATTATATCTTTCACCAAGGAGATATTTTGCCACATTTCGCGCTAGTTCTTCAAAAAGTAATTGCCCCAAACTTCAAGTTTGCGATGAAACAAAATATATTGCGTGTGTCAAGCATTCAAGTAATTCATGCGCATTAAAACTTATTATTGTTAAATCTGGTACAAACTAATCACTGTTTATAGTCAAGCGGTGTATTGGGAACATCCCCGTGCATAGACAGCTTGAATGCAAATTTAAATGACTTACGCAAACTTCGGCAGTTTGAAGTTGAGGAAACAGCCTCAACTGCTGCGCCGGAGTTGGAATACATTCGAATGGGTAGCATAACAGTAATCGATGCATTAAGTTTGACCCCACTGAGCCAATGTACAAAGGCAGTAATAGTAATAGCATCCCGCAAACGTTGGAAAGTCATAAAAAGTTTATGGCTTGTGTCTTCCTCTTCATTTATTTCTATTCCAAGTTAGGGCCATCGCCCCATCCGCCACCAAAGTGTCATTAGGTCTTTAGTTTATTATGTATTGTTCCTGGATCTATAAAGTTCTTCTAAGTGGCAGTTTGCCGTCGCGTACGAGCGAACAGATAATTGAAAAGGCAAATATAATTTCAGTAAATTACACTTCGATGTCGTCTCTGGTCATTATATTTGCTTGGAAGATTATTGGTAGTTCTAACGTTGTTGCACTTCTTGGTCCTTCGATCAGACCACACTTTATCGAAATTTGTGAAAGATGAAATGAAGAGTTGAAGTAAATAACGAACTAAGTGCCAAAAACATTATTCCATATATATATACATCACATGTTGGTGTTGTTTTTTTGCCGAGGTCTTGTATCGCAAGAACAAATCTAAAGTAAATTCAAAAATTCGTAGAAGCTGCTAAGTGCCATAATATTTATTTATACATATTTTAAGCTAAGTTGATATTTTTTTATACTAGAAAGTAAAAGTTAATAAAAATGAGTTGCTTGACCAAGTATACTTCATACAGAGTGTCCGTTGTTCGAAAAAATCCATGGGGACCTCGTTTACTGAAAGCCATGCAAAATTTGATAGTTCTGCTCAATTTTATAGTCATTAATTTTCTTTAAAAATGCGTTTATTTGTTATTTTGCAAATGTACTGAAAAACTGTTGTTTTTTGTGCAATCTTTCTAATCTAAAGATGTTTATATAAAGTTTCAATTGAAAATGACTTATTTTAGTAACTTCCTTCAGAAAAAGTAGTGACCAGAAATCAAAATCCACTCAACGTTTTACTTTTATTTTGAATTATTATTTTAGAAAAAACAAAAACAAGCTTTAATATTTTTTTTTTCACAAACTACTCAAGGTATCACACAGTATTGACACTAACAATATCGTACATTATCTTTTTATATTAAATTAAAAATAAAATGTAATCCTACAATAAAAAGAGAAATAGAATGAACTATTTTGTAATAATAAAATTACCAGAACACGCAAATAAATCACCAGCCGTAAAAAATTTAAAAAAGAATTCGTACAAAACTTTTTGTGGCTTTAAACAAGCGATCATTTAAATATATTGTATTATGGAAATTTGGTAACTTTTCCTTTTTCTGAAATAGACAGTGTATATTTTGAAAAATTTATAATTCTAAGATTAATTCTAAGAATAGTTTATAGGAATCATTTTTTTTTATAAAATCCGTCATTTTTGGGTTAAAAGTATACAAAATTTATACCGGGTGGTCTTTTTAACTTGCGACTCCTCAATATCTCGAGAAATATACATGGTACGACAAAAGTGTCTTAAATAAACTGATAGGACGCAAACGGGGAAATGAGATGGCGAAAAAATTTCAGACAAAAGATTCTTCTTATTTAGCGTAAAATCATAATTTGATAAAAAATTTGGATATTCTCATATAAAAAATAAAGAGCCTGCCTCATTTCCCCCTTTGAGTCCTACATGTTTATTTAAGACACTTTTCTCGTACCATGCATATTTAGGAGTCTCAAGATAAAAAGACCACCCGGTATATCAAAATTTGTCAAAATTACAGTAACACCTAAATAATTCCCCAACTGTAAATAGTTTCAAAAAATGCTTCAAATAAAAGTTTTTTTGGTTTAAACAAGCTCTTGTTTAATATATTATTCATTTTATTACGGAAGTTTGCAAACCTTTTCTTTTTCTAATAGAACATCCTGTATATTTATTTTTTTTTAATTCTAAGAGTTTTTTGTAGGACTAATTTTTTTATGAAATGCATAATATTTTTATTATAAGCAACTACTGGCACTGACTGAAGGCACTTAGCGCACTATTTACGAAAATACGCCGAAAGTTAACTGATGCGAGATCGAGCGGTCAAGTTTGTTAGGCATTTCACGACATATTTTTACGTTATTTACTCGTTATTTACATTAAAGCCAGTGATACCCAGCCCACATTAATGTAATAAAACCAATTTTTCAATTTTTGGCACTTAGTTCATTATTTACTTCAACTCTTCAAATACACAATACGATGTTGTGTAAACAGCGGCGTTGGCCGTGATAAAACAGTGGAACAAAACAAGTTCTAATTGCAGCTATAAATACGAAATGGATGGCATCAGTTACCCTGAAACGAGACCTATGAATCACAGGACCGGTATTGTCTGCAGCTACATATATTTCTGGGCGGCGCCGCACCGTACTCTTGACAACTTTCACAAATTGTAGACAATGTAACACGATCTTACGTGGGGAAGCCATGCATTAAGGCATAACAATTTAAATTTTAAATTTATTACATATTAAGCTTTGTCTCACCTATCCCCTGAAACTTTTCTTGACATAATGCGGGTCATCAAAGTCTCAAATTTCGAAGAAGCGACCAACTTTCATTGGAGAGATATACGGGGGTTTCAGAGAACGCGAGTTAAATATAAATCGAAAAGTTTCAAAACATTTTGTAGCAGTAGAGCAAAACCGCAGCCTTTTGTTCATAAAACATGCAAGGGTGTAGTACAGAGTTCCAATTATGGTCCCCGAGGGACCGCCACGGGTTGCTATGTGCCGCTCTCTTCACCACGCTTGGGAAAATTGAAACACTCCTCAGTTGGTCCCAAGATGAAGCCATAAATTGCTTTCGTTGTTTGTATAAAGTTTTAATTGAAAAAAAAGAGTGTAGGAAATGGTAATGAGAAAAATAAAGAGTTTGTGGTAATGAAACATTCGTGTCAAGTCACCGTTTTGGATATTAGTATGCATACGATCAGATTGCAGGCATGGCATTTTTCGCGTTGACTGGCTTAACCATAAATTAAGTGATACTAATTATAGGCCTTGGTATGTCGTTATCAAAGATGTAATCAAGACTAATTGAATTATTTCCCGGTTAGTAATCTGATTTGCTTTAAACGTACCGTTTATTCTCGATTTCAAAATTATTGACGTCTTATTTTAAGGAAATACTGTGTGCAATTTTTTTCCCTGTATGCAAATGGGTTAAAAACGTAAAAATGGTGTTAAAACATATTTATGAAGCCACAATTTCCGAATTTTTTTATAAACTTTATTTTTAAATACAAATATGGAAAAAAACTTTAAAATTTCAACTGTTTATTATTTTTAAGTCTTTAGACAAGTCAGTTTTTAATTATCAAAATATACATTTTTCTATCAGATTCAATGTAAGACCGTTAATTGTTTTTTTACCTTTTGTTGACGCCATCAACATTTCCTTTTTTATAATAGCAATTTCTATTCCACTGTGCTACAATGAAAATATACTTTTCACGAGACATAGTGTAAGTTGTTGAGCTGGTACAACTGAACATAATGGCATATACGAAATTTTCCAAACACACCAAAAAAAAAACTGCTTTTGGGTACTTGCATGTGTAATAAAAAGACAGACTCCGTCATTTTCTATTCGATTTCCAAGATAAAAAATCCAATTGAAAGAGTGAACACAGTCCATTATAAGGATGTACTGTTCGGTCAGATCCAATAAAAAGTCGAAAAGTTATGGACGTTCAAATTCAGAAGTTTCCCATTATTTTCAGATTATCTGAGCTTTAACAATAGTTTGATGACCTGTTTCAATCCATAATATTTTATTTCTTTCTCTTAATTAAAGTCCATTAACTAGACATAATTTTGTTTGTTTATTACCTTGTTTTATTGTATTTTAGTCTATCTAATATTTTATTAAGTACTAATTGCATATAAAATAACAATCAAACTGATCCTTAAGCAGTAAGAAATCAGCGTTAGTGCTTGCATCATGATTGTAACTCAGTACTTTACCAATAGAGTGAAAATTTTACTATTGGTGCAATTTATTGTGCACCCAAATATACCTGGAAATGTAATAAACGTAAACTCTAATGTACTTAGTAGCATATTGTGATAGTCTGGGAGGTAACAACAAAAAGGAAAAGAAAAAAAAAACAGTGTCATAATTTTAGAATAACATTGTAAATATAATTGCTAGTAATGTCTAATTAATGTGTATAAAGACTACGGATTTATTACAGTCGGCCTGTATATTTCTTCTCCGTAGTGTGATGAGTTTAGCCGGTCAATAAAATCTGATAATTCTGTTAAATTTCAACCAATTCTAATAAACAAACGCGTATTAGACGCATATTTAGATGGGTTTTCAATAAAAAAATAGCAAAAAAATATTACGGCTTCAAACAGGTCATCAAATTGTTGTTAAAGCTGAAAAAATCTGGAAATAATTGGAAACTCCTGAACTTGAACGTCCATAACTTTTCGATTTGTTATTGGATGTGACCGAACAGTACATCTTTGTAATGGTCTATGCTTCCTCTTTCATGTGCATTTTTTATTTTGGAAATAGAATAGAAAATGGCGGAGTTATGAATTTTTACACACGTGCAAGTACCCAAAAACGCTCTTTTTGCAAAAAAAATCGAAATTTTGAGAGTGTGAGAAAAATTTCAGCTATGCTATTATGTTCAGCTCTACCAGCTCAACAACTTCCGCTATGTCTCGTGAAAAGTATATTTCGTGTTTCTTTTTGTAACACATGTTATCATAATGGTAGCGTACAATTTTCAAGGTCTTACATGTAAACATTTTCGAGAAAAAGGTTAATAAAAATTAGGAAAATCTTGATAACTCTAGGGTAGGTACATGGATTTTGTGCATGGAAAGTAAATAAGCGTTGTCGATAGATACCAAAATTTCAAAAGGGCTTCAAAGTAACCGCTAAAATTTGTATATAGATAAAATCCGGAAAATTGATCAACAAACCGCCAAATTGAACTCCAGGAACAAATTGATTGAGATATATAGTAAAAACTATATATTTAATTATTATTGTAAACAGTGAATAATCTGTTTACTCTTACTAGTGGCGATTTAAGCAATGGTCTAACAGAGTTTTGTAACACCATTTCATACGTCGAACTGTAGGCAATTAATCGTGGTAGTCAAACAGCCCAAACTTTAACCCGTGGCACAACATTTATATAAGTACAAAATTTAATAACTTAAACCTACGCGGACCTAAGAAAGTATACAATTTGCAAGAGATACTTAGCACATTCCAGTAGCAGCTGCTCTGTGAAGATCGCAGATATGTCAAAATATAAATTAATGCGGTCGGCATATCAGAGCCATCTCGATACGGTTTAGCAGATAAATTCGAAGACCGTTAAATGTATATTTCACGCCCAGTACATCGGCGAACATTGCACAAAATCACACAAAACAAGGTACGCTTTTGTGTATATGGATATTTATAGAATAACGAGATATACGAACAGGGAGAAAAAGTGGCTATATATATATATATATATATATATATATATATATATATATATACGTATGTAGGCAAGACAATCTGAAACAATCTGTCTGCGCCTAACGAGAATAGACCGCCTGAACGTAATGGTCGTTAGGTTTCAGTACAGCAAGAGGAGACGTATCGCATCGCTGAAAGGCCGGACCGCCTCTTACGACGTCTTGTTCTTGTTTTGCGAAATATTCTTGTCCGCGACTCCCAAAAGTAACAAACAGAGTACATATCACGAAGACCAGACGTGCAGTCGCTACGTTCGATACCGCATTGGGGTCGCGATTTTGTTTTGCTCTTTCTCTTGAACTTGACGTAACGTCAGTTCGACATCCACTACTTGGAAGGGCCTTGGAAGCTAATATTGAAAATACTGGCGCTTTTGATATCATCATACATATCATGTGTGATACTGGAATCAAAAAAGGATTAAAAATATTGTATTTTTTATAATTAATAATAGAATGTGGACATACAGTGTGTCCAGGAAAGTCCGGATCATATGGAAATTTTTTTTATTATCTATTTTTCAGAAAATTTCTTCTTTATAAAAGTTGGCGGATTGTATGAAACCAAAACGGCGACAGTCAAATATGTACATTTTGTTGCCATATACCGAGCGATTTAGAATATATGAATTTGTGATAAAAGGAGAGTCCCTTTATTTTCATTATTATCGATAAATTTTATTTGGAAATGTTTTTTAGAAGTAAAAATTATATTCAAATATGAAGTCACAGCCACCTATCTTGAAATTTTTCTTCTTTGTTTTTTTTTTTTAATTTTTACGCAATATTACAAATATTAGTCAATGCCAGTGATCCTAAAAGGTCCATTTTAATCTATTTTTTACAAATATATAGAACGACTTCGGTTCAACAAATTACTTCTCACACTCAATTCAGTAAATCAACAGCACATAACATTCTAAAACTGAACAACATTAGTTATCATACCACAATGATAAAAAATGTATTCAAATTTAAAAAAAAAAATAGATTATAAGGGACCTTTTAGGATCACTGGCATTGAGTAATATTTATCATAAAAGTAAAAATTAAAAAAAAAAAACAAAAAACGAAAAACTTCATGATAGGTGGCTGTGGCTTCATATTTGAATATAATTTTTACTTCTAAAAAACATTTCCAAATAAAGTTTATCGATAATAATGAAAATAAAGGTACTTTACTCTTATCACAAATTCATATATTCTGAATCGATCGGTATATGGCACCGAAATTTACATATTTGGCTATTGCGGTTTTGGTCTCATACAAGCCGCCAACTTTTATAAAGAATAAAATTCTCTGAGAAATGGATAATAAAAAAAAATTCCATATGATGCGGACTTTCCTGGACACACTGTATACCTGGTAGGAATATCTTACAAGATTTATGAAATAGTAGAGGCCAGATGTGTTTTGTGGAATGCAGTGGTGATGATATCAGAGAGACGTCCGATGTCTCCAAAGGCTTTACATTTTAAGCTGATAACAACACCTACTTTGTAATGCAACAGTTTCAAGCAGTATCCCAACTAACTGTTGGGGACTAACTGTTGCAAAATGGGTTTTACAATATGAAAGGAGAAATTTTTCCAAATGTGCAGAATATCATCATCCACACGAGATCTATTTCTAGCAGAATTTGTGCATACATTCTTGGTTGGACATTACAACGTGTAGTAAGGACACATCGATATCGTGTTTTGGATAGCCGAATGGTTTTTCTTCTTTTAACAGTATTTTGTTTTTTTATTTATCAGTCTACCAACTCTAAGGGGAAATTTCTAGAACTTTGAATTCACCACAAAAAAAATGTTTTGATATACGTTCCAATTATTTGGGAACATAATAGAGCATCCTCTTTTATTATTAAACAATAATAAAGTAATAAAACTTTTGGAAGAGGAAATTAACGTAATATCCACATCGATACTTTTGTGGAAAATATATTTTCAAATCTACGCTAGTAGAGAATACTCGAAGAAAGATTATGGCACTTAAAATTATTCTGTACATTTTAGTGACGCGATAGGTTTGTTCCAACACGAAGAAAACATCGTTCAGGTTTCGTATTTTATGATGGAGTTATGTTACGATCGATAATAACTCAATATTAATAAATAATGTGATTTTTGTTAAACCAAGCTAATCAGACTAAGCTAATACATTATCCAGAAAAAACGTGTGATATAAATAAGTTAATGCCTATGTTTCAACAATGAACCATCTCATTAGATATTCTCTTCCCAATTAAAAAGTCGAAAACAAGAATTGTATAGGGTTATTAAGGTGATTCTTATTTAATTAAGTTGCTTTAATTAAATTTAATAATAAATCAATATTTCCGCAACAAAGCAAGGTGGCTAACACATATAAGACATATCACGAAAATGGTCAAGTGCTTTTCTTGCTACAAAATATGCTCAATGATGTTCTAAAACACTTGGGACGCGGAAGCAATAACCCAGTAGGTAAATAATAATAACACTCATTGTCGTCGGATAAATAGGAATCAAGATAATGCTTAATAACCTAATTCGGTCATTTTGGATCGTGAATAACTCGTGACGCCGACACTATATCGATGGGGACTTTTTACGTGTGATTTGAAATGCCTAACCAAATGTGTTAACAAGCATCCAGCTGGGTTTGTATTTTTCCGAAGTGAAATCGTTGTTTTACTTGGTTCGGATCTTTACATCTTCTCATTCTGGTTAATAAAAAGATAGAAAGATCAACAAAAAATAGGAGATGTCATTGAAAAACTGTCGATGACGTCATAAGTCAAAAACTAATTAAAGATAGGAAATTTAGTGATGATTAATTCGCACCTGTCGTGGGACAAAGTATAGTTATTAATTATCAAACATAAATTCTTTAATCATTCCATATTATTATATTTTGTGAGACGCGTCAGTAATGCAACAAAACCAACCACGTGCAACACCACATACCAAGATATTATTTTCTCGTCGGAATTGAAACATAAAAAGAATTCTTGTACTGACCGTGTAAAAATTTCATTCAACTCAAAACATTTCTTTTTCTGTGGAGCATTGACGGTATCAGTTTGTATTGCTCAAATATTCTAGCAATATTCGGCGTAGAACCATAAACAAACACGTTTTTTGTCCAGCCGGCCTCAACGGTTCGAGAGCCTGATACCTGTTTTGGAAATCCCAGATGTGAGTTCGTTTGAATTGATATAACATTTTTATACTTTAGATATTTTCAAGCGTTGACTTATTAATAAAATATCAATCTCACAATCCAATTTGCTAAGACTAATAGGATAATATAGTGGGTATAAAACAACACACTAAGAATACTCTTGATTGTACTAAAATTATTTGTTTTATTTTTTAATTAAGGATTATATTATCTCCGTAAGATGATTAACTTCACAAAAGTATCTTATGCAATATTAAATTTCCATATTGGGTTTTGTGGAAGTCTTAACCAGCATAGATTTCAAAACATAGTTTCTCTTAGTTGACTCTTTTTTGGGGTCTAACTTTAATTGGTGTTTTATTTCATACCAAAATCTAGGTTTGAATTTTTTCGAAATGAAAACCTTATGTTACTAGGTTATTGTTAGTTTCCGTAAAATTCTTACTCCAACGTCATAGTTTTGCAGGCGCAAAACTTTTCTGTGATAAATCTCAGCTGTTTCGGATGTAACAAAACAAACACCAAAACGATCAAAACCGTCGGTTCTTCGCGGTCTCTTCATAATTAGATTTAGACGTTGTTTGTTGAAATAAACACAATTGCTGAGCGGTAACTTCCTATCGTCACAGACAGTTGCGTTCGTCAAAATGCGAGAAATTACTTTTCATCGTGTATACTGTATACCTGGGGTTCTCAACCGGTGGTACGCGTACCACTGGTGGTTCGCGAAGGACTTCCAGGTGGTACGCAAAAGGCACCAAACTAAAATCATATCTATTCAGATGATATTGTTAAATTGTTAGACCCAAAATTATGCCGGTCAAATCAGATAATATCCCATTACCTTACGTACATTGTGTAAAAGGAAGTGTAGTTAAAAAGATAAATCAAAGTTAGTATTTTGCGCTACAGTTAGATGAAATACTGACATAATTAATTTTTATCAATTATTAGTCTTTATCCGATTCGAGGTGGAAGAGAAAATTGCAGAGGACTAATTATTTTGTAAACCTCTGCTCGAAAGAACAACTGGTGAAATATTCAAATTTCTTAATAATTTTATGTTTAACAATTCCATTCCATGAGCGAAATGCACTGGTGTCTGCACGGATGGAGCTCGGGCTTTAACGAAAAAGAATTGCAGTCAATATTATTAAAAGTCGAGCATTCAGTTCACGAATGTTTTCAATATTGTGTTAGGGGATGGGTAGCAACAGAAGTCACTCTTGTTACATTCTGATGATAGATGGCTCTCGAGAGGTAAAGTTTTGAATCGTCTCTTCGAACTTAAATCAGAAGTTCAAGTGTTTCTTGAAAACGCTAATTCCGAATTCAAAAATTCTTTCTTTGACGAATTGTGGATGGCCCGGTTACCATATTTAGCTGATATTTTTGGAAAGCTGTATGTTCTAAATTTAGTTTTGCAGGGATCAAAGGTTCATCTAATTATCGTTGAAGATAAAATTACCAATAAATAAATGGAGTTAATTAAAAAGGAGTTAATAAAAATAAATGTAGTTTATTGCCGGCATTCGAAGGCCCCCTTGAAGAAAGATGGGAAACATCAATGATGAATTAGTCGGAAATAAAAAAAATATTGATTGCCCCTCTTTAAAAAACAATAGTTATTTTCCCAAATCTATGACAATGAAAATTGGAAAATAGAAAAAGAACATTTAAGAACATTTGATAGACATTTCCCCACACACAGCGCTGATAGAAGAATTTAAAATTATTACAATCACCGTTTTTTGGATCCAGAGGAACAATTATTTTAAAGAAACTGGAGATATTAGACTTTTAATGCCTTTTTGCCCCACGATTTATGTGAAATTTATGTAGGCATGGGTATTATATTAATATATTAATATTATATTTAAACAACAAACAAGCCAAAATTAATGATTGAGCCAAATTTGAGCTTGAAACTAATTGACACACATCATGATATTTAAAAAGAAATTGGTTTAGCAAAACAACCCCAAGAGTTTTTTTATTTTACTTTTGTACACCAAATGAAATTTTGTTAGGTATATAATTTTTATTGTTATTGGTTTCGATGAGAATAAGTTGTTACCAAGTGAACTTTTGTTATAAACGTTATTATTTTATTACAAAATAAATAAGTAGGATTATATCTTTCCCTGTATTAATATTAATTTTTGTATAAAGGGTTGTGGTACGAAGAAATTTGGATATTTTTTAGGTGGTACACGGAACCTAAAAGGTTGAGAACCCCTGCTGTATACCATTCTATTTCGATCCATCGACCAAGGAGGAGTACACGATTGAATTATTGCTTCGGTATTATGTATTTACTTGACGACTGATAGGGATTAGGCGTCTGTCTATCCAAACAACAGGAAGGCGGTTCCCATCGTATATCAAGGATATTAAAGGGGAGAAGTGGTGTACCAGCCAGGAATTATATCACTGCAACTAACTGCAGACAAACACTTGGGAATCGAGACTGGTGTAATTAGTCAAGATACGTCGGGTGTGATTGTTTAAGACATCACATTTTAGAGTTACTGTAATTAGTTATACTGGGGTGGTTACGATACTAAAATTAAATACAACCCTTACTATTAGCTGGTTGCTAATTAGGCGGTTAGGGCAGTATGTATGAAATGTTTTATAACCATTCATAACAAACTACTAACATAGAAAACACGGCCGATGTATAAAGCAAATTGTTGATCGTTGGATTCTATTTAATTATTGGGCTATCAAAATAATACAAAAGCAAACTCAAAGAGCTCAATATTTATTCAACT
Organism: Aphodius sticticus; assembly: GCA_963966075.1. Lineage (NCBI taxonomy): Eukaryota > Metazoa > Arthropoda > Insecta > Coleoptera > Scarabaeidae > Aphodius > Aphodius sticticus. Next base: position 6,605,004 of record OZ014513.1, read on the forward strand.
ATGGGCAAGCGAATCCGCAAAATTAATTGATGGCGTTTGTTCGAATTCCCTGCTATATTTTGCGAAGCCAATGATTTTCCAATTTTACTCCATAATTTGGCATTTCGCGTCGATTTCGGTGTATTACATATCAAGATTAGTTCTTTTTTTAATGTATAAAACAAAATAAATAATGTATAGTGCTAAATAACTTTGTTGGCGTTTACCATAGAGTTGAAATAAAAACTAATCCATTTAGCATTCTGAGCTATCTGTTCTGGAGAGACCAAGCTTATAAATTTGAAACTGTCACAATTAACTCTTCTTATTATAAGGTTAAAAAAATATAAACATTGTTATGAATTGCACTGTGTTTAGAATAACATGCCCTTGAACATGGGGAAAAACGTTAATGAGCCAGGGATTTTTAACACATCTTGATAAAAAAGAAGGTGTCAAATCACAAAACCATCTTTATAATCAATCGATTTCAGAGCAGCAAAAAAGATAACTGAAACTAAAATTGTCCACAAATGCTCTAGTCAAGAAACGGAACAGAAAATAAGAAATGTTTGCCTGTGTTTGTGACCATCAGTGGTGAACTGGTGAGGTATTAAATTTGAGAATTGAGAATGATGATGCATACATTCACTTTTACCATCCATCTGTCCCAAGAATTGGTTGCAAGAAGTCTGATGAATACCTACAAAGTATGGGTTCCTGTCAAGAATATTTTAAGAAAACTATCACCTTTAGAATTCTGACATGTGAAATCCCAGTCACAGTGATGGCTCCCACAGCACACCACAAAAACTTTATCATAAAATTTCTCACCTCTTGGTTTAGCACAACTGTATGGAATAAACCGCTTTGAATACGCTAACTAAACAAAAACTCAAGTTGAAATATTTTGGCGTATAGTGTACTTTTGACTCACATGTGTGAATATCAAGGACACTGCAAGATTGAAATACTTTAACGTGAATACGCATTAAGATGTAAGAAAAATGTGGTAGATTTTCAATAATTGTAGAAAATTGTTAGAAAATATACTTTTAAATCATAGACCTTCTAATAATTTGTATTATAAACCAAACTATGGCCATTTTTGTGTTTACTGAGAATTTTCATGTGATTTTTACAGTAAATTATAGTAAAAATAATTAATTGTGACAGTTTCAGATTTTTAAGCCTGGTTCCACCAGATTCTTTTTAAATTTCAATAGCTTGTTATTAAAACGGGGAAAGAGCATGAGGGTTAAGTTTTACTTATAAACCCTTTGAATACAGGGTATAAATAAAAAAATTATGAATGAACAAATTAAGTACCCATTCATATCGGAAAAAAATCTTTAAAACGGGTCCTAAGAGGCTATTGTAATTGTATTTTTTTAAAATAGAAAAATAAGTGTCAAATGTATTATATACTCAACAGATAGCTTGGGATGCGTTAAATGGAATTGTTTTTTTTTTATCTATCTTGCTCTCTAAGACAAACCGAAACACATACAAAAATGTTGACTCAAAAATAAATTTGAAATCGATCCTAACGAGGTCAGGTGGAACGGTAGCTCCAGATGTGCCCAGTGAGGTGTAAATTTAGGTATATAAGGGAGATTACTTTGGTAGGTCTTCAGTATTCAGTGAGCTCTGAAGTAGAGAGCAACATGGTTCGCGAAACGTCAGCATTTTCTAATTTGGACACACGGCATAACCAGGAAGGCAAAATAATTTCTAAATGATTCTGGCCGTGAAAGCCTACGCACTTATTGAATACTAAAATATTAAATTTGTATACCAGTTTCCTCCTCTGATTTTGTGATATAACCCTAGCTGGGCGGTACTGGACGTTTTGTCTGAGCGCTACGGTGTGGTGTTATTTTATTCGGGGCTGCCAACATTGGATTACTATAAACTTTGAAAGAGTTGGTAAAAATTGCCGCACTTTACTAAGTTACCTACTAAAAAATGGATTATTATTATTATTATTATTAATTGCAATGCAAATCATGTTCATTTGCTTAATCATGCGAAACAGAAATTTCAGTACGGCCTAATTCATAAGGCAATGATAATGACGTCGGAATGCAGTTAATTATTATTGTTATTAAATGCAAAGCAAATCATATTGCTTGATATTCAACTGCTTGATGATCCGAAACAGCAATTTCAGTACGGCCTAATTTATAAGGCAATGATAATGACGTCGAAATGCAGTTAGTTAGCTGATGCAGAACACTATGGGCCAGAGTAATTACAATGTTGGTCCCCTCTGCATGAAGTAATTTTGCGCTAAATGCAACCACGTTACCATCACGTCTAACACACCTGTTTAGCGAATATTATTGGGTCTAAATTGTTATCGATTAACCCCGTGGCTGCTTTTCTATCTGAATAAACACAATTCGAAAATCTCGCGCTGTAGGATCGGTAAAGGAAACACCGACTTAAGACGTTGCATCATTTGGTGTTCATCGAGTGAACGTGAGATATTTAACCATGTTGGGATTAAGCGGTTTAGTAATTATACCTAAGATTGATACTGCAGATTAAGCTGTGCATGGCGAGAATCAGCTGTTATGAACGCTCATAGAAAAGCAGTTCGAATTTTCGGTCCAGCTATGCTATTTTCTTCATACTGTGTTCTTTCCACAATAGCTTCATTTTCCACATTAAGATTTTATTTTTACTTTATCATACGCAGTATGTAAAGTATTGTAATCATGCCAAAAAATTTTTTTGAGATTTTACCGGAAATATGTCTTTTTGGGTCCCCTGAACATTTTTGAGCAAGGTACAAAAAATGTCTATGTGTGTGTACCCGTTTTTGTGGCGACGATTCCGGAGAAACTACTAAAGGTATCGGGACAAAACTTCATATTTAGAAGTTTTATAACCAAACTTAGAGCTGAAAAGCTTTCTGTTGAAAAGGGTCTAAAGCAACTGGTGGTTTACTCTTAGCATTTTTCGAAGATTTTGTAAATGAGCATTTTTTAGTAAAATTAGTAGGTTAGCTGCATGAGCAAACTTTAACTTTGAAGTTATTATATTATATATTATAGTTGACGCTTGTGGTCGCTCTGTGCATTATGTATATACATTATACAATAAATACTTTAGTGCAGCCTTAGCAGTTATTATTCGAACCAGCGCTAACCTGCCTACACACATCAAAACATTTTGATTTGATCGACCTCGCTCGTATCTGCACTACAACTAGTTTGACAGATATTTTGATTCTGTTGACAGTATTGTCAGATTATCAGCGTTTGACACTGCTGTATAGTATGATAAAGTCATGTACCTGCCCACATCAGATTTTTTTTACTTGCATTTTTAACCTCCACACCAGGATCACACGAAAAATAACTATTTTAAAAGCACAATTTCAAATAGTTCCAAAGTAGGGGCTCGATGTTTGTGATTTCCCACTGCTACATAAAAAATAAATTTAGGTAAATTTAGGAAGTGCTCCAAGGAAATATAATACGTTAAATCTACTAGTGGCATTCGTACCCATATTCATTTTTTTATTGTTTATTATATTTATATATGTACTTAATATGCATAAATACATAATTAAACACAGTGAAAGGAAATCAAACTTTAATCAAAGAATAAATTTTTATTTGTTTTCTGGATTTTATTGCCATAATGGCAGAATAATTAGATAAATATAAACAGGCTGTCCAACTTTTTACCCCGCAAAAATTTATTTTATGACAATTAGATTTTGTGTAAGGTTTTCATACAGACCTATTTTTATTTCTAAAATCCTCAGAAGTTACAGCCGTGTGAACTATTAACAAAAAAAAATAAAATACTTATCAAACTAAGCAAAACCGAAAAAAGACATCTTGAATACCCATTACAACACTACTAAGTAAATACATTTAGTTAATAACATTAAAAACAATAAATTTAATTTGAATAACAAATGAACAAAAAAGATCCATGTGAAACTTTTTACTGTTTTTTTTTTCTAAAAAGTGAATGTTGTTGCGATTAAGAAGGTCATATGGACTTATAATAAATAGAATAATAGGTTTCTCAATTCCTTAAGAAGTTTAAAATTTAAAATACGGTCTTAATGTTTCAAACGGCTATAACTATTTAATGAATTGAGAACACTAATAAGTCCATGTGAAACTTTTCACACAGTATGACATTTACATCTGAAAAATAGCAATACCGGTATTAAAAATGTTGAATACCGAATACTGGTATTGAGATTTTGCTCCAGTATTGTAAGCTCTAGATACAATACATTAGGTATGGTTGTTACTTCCTTTACTTTTTAGCCCTGATTTGCAATAACAAAATGACAAAAATTACCAATTATATTATTGGCTTCTTCAATATACATACACAATCAAGGTCAGTATGGATGCTTTAATGTAATATTGTTTTGTAGGACGCTACTACCACTACCAATTTTTCTTAAGAAAACATTATCTGCACTTAGAGACGTTATCTATAAAAAGAGATGACTAGGGTACTGGTTGAGCGAGTAAATCCATATTGGGCGAAGGTGTCTCGTAGGCAATGGGATTCGTGACGCCAGGCCATGGCGATGGTATCTCCGGATGAAGAGAGAGCGTGCTAAGACGTGGGCTACACAGAAATTCTGTTTTGTGCCAGAATATATTAACCTAGGTGACAAATAACAACAAGGGAACGAACATAATGCCCACGTGAAACCTTATTGTAGCTGCTTCGCACGAAAACCTGGAAAATACGAGACACCTTTTGTCGATTAGTATAGTGTGACTCATTTCTCTTCACTAGACTTGTAAGTATTTACTCACGAAAACTTTACTATATGCAACTTATATCTACACGATGGTAATTAACTAGCGAATAAAATTGATAACTCCGTTAATGTTTACGATAGAGCAAAAATATAAAAGGGGTATAGCGATTGAAATTATAGCGAATATTCTTCCATTATTTTTTTGGAAGTTACGACGTCAATATTGTTTTTTGCTATTAGATTTTTACTTTATCATACGTAGTATGACAAAGTATTGTAATCGTGAAAAAACATTTGACGAAACTTCATATTTGGAAGTTTCATGACCAAACTTTTTGTTCAAAAGGGTCCAAAGGACCTAGATATTTACTCTCAGTATTTTTCAAAGATTTTGCATATGAGCCGCCATTTCGTACTGCATTAAAACTAGTTAGCCAGGATTTGACAGATATTTTGATTCTATTGACAGTATTGTCCAAACATCAGTGTTTGTAGTAGTCTTCTTTTCTCTCAATTTGTATGTACATTAAGGTCATTTCTCCTCTGAGAGTCTTCATCTCCTTTGTTTAATTCGGATTTGCTTATAGTTTTGATTTGGATTAGGTACTTTAAATTTTGATTTGGTCTTTGGAATTGTTTTGATGGCATTTTTTAAAATTATTATTCCTTTTTTATTATTATATCATCTCTATAAGGATAACGGTGAACGAATGATGGAAATTTATATTCAAGCACCAATGTTCGCGCGGAGTATAATATTTTCTGATAAAACAACCTTTGATTTTTGTGATGAATCTGTTGATTCACATGGGATTGTCCGCAATTGTCGATATTGGGTTAGCCTAGCATTGTCACTATATGCACACAGCCTGTACCCAATATCCACCGATGCTTAATATATGGACTAATATATAGGTTGCCAAAACAAAATTTTTGATCATAACTTGGAAAATTGAAAAAATTTAAAAAAATTTCTTATTTGCTGTAATGTCAACCGGTAACCTCTTTTAAATTTTAGCTCTATCGCAAACATGTGTTATCGATTTTATCGCCAGTTAATTACAACCCTGTATATAAAGTAACAAGTAACATTAATAACATATAATAATAATAATAAATCATTTTTTATTAGTTCACTGTTAAGTACAGAGTGCACACATATTTGTTACAAACCAGTTAACTAAATGGACCAGATTCAGATAAATCTGTTATTCCATCTGGCCCAGAAAAAATATATACAGTATTTACATTAAAAAAATACATCAACAAGTGATTAAAAAATCAATTAAGGAGAAAGACAGAGACCCACAGCAGAACACTCTCCCACTGGTGGCTTGTCCAGCAGCTATTCCAATTGCAGGTTAAACAAGAACTGCTTGTTCTTAACTTTAAATTTCGTAACATTCAGGTTTCAGAAGTGAGAGGAAAGAGAATTCCAAAATATCGCAATATTATATGACAAAGAACTTCTATATAACGAAGTTTTGTGTTTAGGTATTGCCAAAGTGTGTTTGAACGGAATGTTAACATTGTGTACGTCTGTGCGGTAGCGAATTTTCCTGTGCAAGTAAGATGGTAGTCCCGTGCAGATGATCCTGTGATAAAGAGTCCCCGAATGCAATTTACGTCTACTAAACATGTTCAACCATTTACAATCTTTTAGTTTGTGCGATATGTAATCAAATTTCCTAATGCCGTACGAATGGCGTAAACACGAGTTTTGAACATACTGTATCCCCCTTTGAGTACTACTATCAATGCACTGTCCATAAACTGAATCACAATAATCAAAGGCGGAAAGAACCAAAGATTTACTTAACATTAGTTTCGCATTAACATCAAAAACAAGACGAAACGAATACAACTTTTTCAAAACATTCTAGGATTTCTGGATAAGTTTATTCACGTGAGTATTAAACTTGAAATCACTATCCAGCCACAGTCATAGATTTTTAACAGTATCCACGACATCTAACATTTTACCGCCAACTGAAACATTTAGAGACAGTGTCACTACTTCCTTCTTTTTGTTGTTTGCAAATACAATAACTATAGATTTATCGGAAAATCTTTAACCCATGAGCATTGGAAGCCAGAACTATAGATTCACGGTCTTGATTTATCAGTTGATTTGTTTCTATAAGTGCGTCGTGATTAAAGGTGTAGTATAATTGAGTGTCGTCCGCATATGTATGAAACTTACAATTTGAAACGTAATTCGTAAAAAAACGACGTGTAGATGATGTATAATGCGGGCCACAGATGCTACATTGCGGAACACCTGTATTTAGGAACAGTGCAGACGACAACTCACCACCTATCCTAACTCTCTGGCTTCTATTTATCACATAACAACGAAAAAAAAAAACCCACAGCACCGTCACTCATACCGATATAATGCAAAATATCCAACAAAACATCATAATAAATTTATAAGATCAAATGCCCTCGAAAAATCCAAAAGAACTAGAACCGTAACCTGTCCCCTATCCGCTCCAGTCAATACATCATCCATAACATCCAACAAACACGTATTGCAACAATGCCCAGATCTGAATCCTGATTGTGTTTCAGGAATGATACTATAAAGCTTCAAGGGACACAAACTTGCTCAGAAACGATTTTTTCCAAAATTTTTTACAAAACCGGTAATACACTAATTGGTCTCAGGTCCTTAAGTTCTTCCGGACTCTCCGTTTTGGGTATCGGCGTGACAAGGGCTTCTTTCCAGATATCTGGAAAAGCATTTTCCAACAGACAGGAGTTCATTATATGGGCAATCAATCTAATCAAATAAGGGCAACACAGTTTGAGAAATGTAATACTAATATCATCCACACCCACCGAGTCTCTTTGAATACTTAAAATAATATTATTAATATCACCCTGGCGAACGCACTTAAACGTAAAATCCTCAGTAACATTATCAAATCTATTATTATAAAATTCAATATCTACGTAATAATATTTTTGGATGTACATTTATACATTGGCAGTGGAGTTTTCGACAAAATATGAAAGACTGAAATTGTTAATAGAAAGTGGAATATGAATTCCCTATTTTTAATTATATTATTGTCGTGTTTGTTGCCGACGGCGACGTGGTTACAGGTAAATTTTAATTAACGACAAAGCTATGCGGCCCGAACGTCAACCGGAGTCGATTTATGCCGACCGGGTATTTTAATATAGGAACGGGGTTTGAGATTGCACGGCTGGCCGCTGACATTTTTGGCTAAACACGGGTGCGCTGCGCTGTTTTGTTCTCCTTTTTCAATTGCATTCGTATAAAGCTACTACATACGGCATCACATCCTCGCCTCGCGCTGACAAATAATAAATCGCCCATCGAAAAACAAATCGACCCAAATTTATGTCGACCAATTCGAGAGCTGCCGATTCGTTTGTGTATTTAACGTCGATAATCGCTTCAAATTTATCCCATCAAGCGGCCCATTCTGTCCATTCAATTAAATAATCTGGTATTACAGCGAATGGCCACGAAACGAAACGAAACTGAACAAATATTGTTTGGTACGGGATGCAAATGTTTACGAATCAATGCATTTAAAATCGAAAATCGACAAAATACTGAAGTTTATTTGTTATATTGAAGGCCCTTTTCCATGATTATAGCTATAAAAGAAACAAAATCAAATTTTATAAAGAAAATAAATGGCAAACAACGACTCAATCAGAACACATCGCACGCAATATACAGTGTGTGCCCCGATGGACCGAACTATACCTATAATGAACGTAATTTTTTATTTCTCGAGACAAAATTTAGAGACCACAATTATGATTAATCAGTTGACAGTAGTAACAGTGTATCCAAGCAATTTGTTAATAGAAGGTGATTGAAAGTATGTTGACTTTAGAGCAAAGGGTTTATTTAGTACTTTGTTATGGCAGAGGTGAGGTATCGTACCGCCGTGCTATTGAAGTTCTTAACAGAATAAATATAAATAAATACTCTGAGGTATACGTTTCTGTCAATCGTGTTCGTGAATTGGTTAAACAATTTCATGCAACAGGAGACGTGAAAAATATCAAGGAAAAAAGCGAAATGGCGAAGATGATGCAGGAGCTATGTTAGCTATTGATTCCGTGAACACTTGCCCAAAAAAAATCGTTGAGGAGAAGATCTCGAGACTTGAACATCAGTAAAAGCCACTTGCAAAGGATCTTTTCAAATCAAAGGTTTCATCCTTATAAACCAGTACTAATACACACTTTAGTAGAAGGAGATGATGCTCGTCGATTAGAATTTTGCCTATTAATCGGAGAACAAATTATGGTCGATAGATTTTTCTACAAAAAAATTATTTTCTCTGACGAAGCGACGTTTACCACGAATGGAGTTGTTAGTTCACAGAATTGCAGATATTGGTCTCAAGAAAATCCAAACTTCCGTATTACAACCAATTATCAAAAAAATCAAAAAAAATATAAAAAAGTTAATGTTTGGTGTGGGATTCATTACAAGAAAATAATTGGACCATACTTTTTTGACGGTACTGTAAACCTAAACACTTATTTTGATATGTTGGAAAATTTTTTGGTACCTACTCATAGCTCATATCAAGTCAGGGATTGGTTGAACAGACATTTTCCAAATAAGTGGATTGGACGATTAGGCCCATAGGATGGCCACACGTTCACCTGATTTAACGCCGCTTGATTTTTTTTTCGGTGGGGTTATTGAAAACAGAAGGTGTATGCGAATAATTTTCATGATAATGTAGACTTTCTAAAATTAAAAATTAGGGAAGCAGTACACGAAATAAATGAAGAAACAATTGATTTAGTATATCGGGAGTTTAGAAGAAGATTGGAAAAATGTGTAGCTGTAGGAGGGGAACATGTGGAGTAATGTTTTGTTAAAAATAAAAAAAATATTAAACTTAGAAGACAACATTGAAATTTGATATCTGGGCATAAATTTAAATATAACACAACTTTTACCTATAACATTTTTGTTGTAATTCCGAAAAACCGATAGTTTACTCTTCGGCCAATTTAACATTTTAGCGTTTTCTAACCATCCTGTATGTTGAATCAAAATATTAACAACAATGGCTTTCGACTTTTTAGGACATCCAAAACTCTTTATAAAGAATGACTTTTTCTCGAGAAATTAAAAATTACGTCCATTATAGGTATAGTTAGGTCCATCGGGGGACACACTGTATATTCGCACGGAATCAATATGTTAAGAAAATAAATAAATAATTACCTACATATATGAAAAAAAATCGCTTGATAAGCAGTTCTGTTTTAGGTACATATTTGTTTTAATTGAAATATATGCTAGGTCCGTACTACTTGGAATTAATTAACATTTGTATTTAATTAATTAATCTACTTATTAAACAGTGTTCTTTCAGTCAGGTAGCCTACTGAAAAAGGTATATGATTCCATCCAAATCTCAAAATAGATATTTTTGGCACTATGGCAAATTTTGCATTCAGGTCACACATTTTATTGATAATAACTAAATTAGTTTTAAATTTAGTTAAATATGTATATTAAAAAAAGAAAAAAATAAAAAAAAAAACTAATGTAGATATTTGAGAATATGTTAATCTAGTTTTCTATTTAGAAATATTTATGTGGCCTTACAAATTATATACATATTACTAACAAATGAATAGTTTGTTATATCAAACAAATGTTTGCTGATATTCAGTAGCTATATTTCTTCGACTTAATTAAAGTTAATTACTCAACAACGAATTTTTTTTCTGTGTAGAGGAAAGTTTCTTGCAAAATTACTTAAAGCGTCATATTTGCTTATTTTTAGAATTTAACACGGAGAGTAGGTTGTTGACAAAGTTGATCATGCGTTAAAAAATCAACCATGGAGAATGTGAAAAATCACTTTACTTAATCGTGCTGACGCGTGTCTATTAAATCTTTCAGCGGTTGGCACTTTGAATGATCGTATATCTGCTAAAAATACATTTTAAATTTGCATATGTGCTCGCAATACTATTCCGCATAAATGTGATGGAGGAATACTAAATTTACAAAACATTAATGCAGTATTTAGATTGTTATCAAATTACTAACAAATAGAAAATAGGTAAATAAGAAATTTCCCTAGAGTTAAGATTGTATTTCACTCCAGTTCGTGGTGGTAAAAGTAGGTATCTACTCGCCTGTCGGGAGTCAGCAATTACTTATCGCTCCAACTCTGCAATTACCTTCAGTTTTTGTTCCAACTGCAAATGCCGCTTAAACCAATAGGGCGGTACCAACGATTAACCATGATATCGATCACAACTTTCCTGCATTCAAACGCTTATTTACGACCGCTAATAACATAAGTAAGGCTCAATTAATTCAATTCCGTCGATCCCGGCGTTATATTTTCTTTTCCCTCTATCGCTGCCAATATTTGCTGTTATTGACTTATAATTTACCGAGTATTTAATTGGTATTAGTATTGACACTAGTGTGAGGCAATCCTAATAGGCAGATCGCATATATCGGAACATAAATAAGACCAGTCAAATAAAACTATGGAAAGAAAAACAAAATTTTAACATGTAATCTATATTGGTATACTTGTTATAGAAAAAAAATAAAAGCCAAGAAATAATATTGGCGATTGTTTTATCGTAAGTTTGAATACTAGTAAATAGTTCAGAATTGCCCAAACCATAAATATTAAAAACTATTGCATATTCCATGATAAAAATTTTGTATTTTTTAGATTAGAAAAGCGTACTATGATAACTGTTCTTCATCGGGTAGTTTAGGAGCGAATAATTCCCTCAGTTGCACCGTTTTTTCAACCTGCTTCATGTGTTGCTCTTCTCACCTCGCATTTTTGCATCAAGACTGTTTACACTTTCAAATGTTGTGTGATATATTTAGGTATCTCTTTCCGTTTTCTTTTTTCTCCATACGGAGTTCTGTATTCACGGCTTTTGAAATTTCTGACTCGTTAGTTTGATATTGCCTGTAACTATCCAACAAAGAACATTGGAGAGTGAAGAACTTGAGTATTTTACTTTAGTCTGTCACCTGCGCTGCGTCTGGTTTCTGGGCAATTTTGACCATTAGTAGAATGTTTCATGAACAATTTTTTTCATAATAAATGTAGCTTTTTGATTTTTGATATCAAATATTTGTTTATCAATAATTATCAATATCAAAACATATTACTTATTGGTGAACATTTTCGTACTTTCTTGAGTAGTCATTAGTAAATTTTCCGAGAGAAAAAGAAAAAAATGGGAAGTGTGAGAATTGTTAATTCGAGTTTGATCAGTCAACGCATGTAATAATTAATACATATTCAACAGTAGAAACAAAAGTACGTTATTTGAAACAACGTATATATAATTCCAGCAATAGAAAATACTACATATTTCTTTGCGGATAAAAACGCATTTGTTTGAAATATTTATTTGTTAGAAAGAACGTTTATTTGTGTCAAATGTTGTATTTTGAGTTAAAATTTACAATTTGTATATTATAACGAACGAGATTTAGTTAGTTCAAATAATTATAGTTGTGTTCTTCGATTAAATAAATTGTTAGGTTGTTGAACGAATTAATGTGACCTATTATTGCCAAGCATTTTTCGGAGGGTACAGTAGGGCAAAATATTAGATTTTCTTGGTGTAAAAAAAGATTTTTAAATGGAAACAAAAATATTACTTTACAGGAAAGGAATTTTTGTATGAATCGAAATATATTTATTTAACTTCAATACAAGCAAATAAACAAGAGCATTCAAGGAAGTAAATATTATTCGCTTCAAAGAAATATGTTTTGGCCCAAAACAATATACTTTATATTTCTTATATATTTTTTAAAAACAAGGAACTGTTTCCTTCTGTGTTCAACAGTGTGTGACTGTTTTTTATTGCTGAGATTCGATGCTATACTTTTGAGATTTGTTAATGTTATGTGCCGCTGTTTGTCGTAATTTTTTTTTTGTTGACAGGTTCGACAAATTTGTTTTGTTTTGTTATATGTCGTCACAGAGGTTCAGGAAAAAATAGCGTACATTAAGTCTACATGACGAATTTAATGGTGCAATTTTAATTTCCAACTGCATTCTGGTTTGGAATTTCAAATAAGAAGTAGGGCATTAGTAACGTCATTGGATAGATATTTCAATATATACAACTTTTGTTTTAAAAAAATTATTTAAATCATACAGTTCACAACCATGTCACTTAGAAGGAATATTTTCTAACATTCATGTTGAAATGTTTTTATTTTAAAATATCTATCCAATGATACCCCGCACAATCTATACTTAATTTTAAATTCTGAAGCTGAGTGCAGGTATGACGACCTCCGGTATAATTCGGCAGTCAAAGCTGTTATAATTCAAGTCTTTTTTAATGTCTTCACAATAAAAAAACAAGCAAGGGATAACACTGGCTACATGAAAAGGTTGATCATGTAATTATACCATCCCATCGGTACTTTCCATCCCATTAGCAGTTATAACATTACCATATTCACATGGCTGCACAATTTTAGAATTTTATTTTTTAATCTCAACCCGGTCAAAAACCACCCTATAGTTGCTTATTTTTATACTATTTTTGCTATATTCGCTGGTGTAATATTATTATATTAACCAGGTTTCTATACTATAAGGCTAATTTAATTCTAAACACCAATCATACGTTTCAACCCCTTCAAAACATCCCCCTTATTGCTGGTATATTTTTCTCTATTTTGTCGCTTATCTAACAACTATTGTAAGTTCATTTACAAAACCAAAACTAATTTTGTCCAGCTAAAAGTGCAAAATCAACCACCGTGCACCGAGATCGATAGATCGACGAGATTGATAGACCGCCGAGATCGGTAGACCGCTGGAACTGACTAAATGCGGTCCTGTATTTCAACTTCCTTCAATATTCCCTATCATTGTTAGGAAATTCGAAGCCGTTTAACGAGCGCTTAACGATTACGGTGAAAGTAATTTATAGCACACCGGAATGATATTAACGAGACACATGTGCCGCGAAGAACTTTGCAACTGCGATATCAAATGGTGCGACGTCGTCCTTTATTGTCCTAATGACGCCCGGATGATTTGTGCCCTTGTTGTAAGTGAGTACCAGACGTGTGATAATTTCGAAAATTAAATACCATTAGTTGGTAGCTCTTGCCATGCAGAGGCAGTACTTTCGAATGTTTCAGAGTTGCGCCGAATCATTGTACTGGAACCTTTTAGACAGAAGCTGGTTACCCGGAGCATTCGCTCGATTGTTTAAACTCGTAGAGTTCGAGTTCAGCAAACTTTGTTTCTATATAGGGGTAGAGCACACAACGTTATACACGAATTTGTGCATTAGCTACTCTTGACATTCGTTAAAAGGAAATGTCGGACATAAACATATAAAAGGACTAACTAAATATTAATTTTATAAAACGCAGAGTAATATATGAGTCGTTTAATTCCAATACCCGTCTCAGAGGCCTAAGAAAAATTATCAGGAAACGCGGAAAACCATATCTTCCACTGTAATTGTGATTCCACTGCACCATTTTGACGCGTTTCCTAAAACGCGTTATTTCTAATGTTTTTGAACACGCGATTCATAAAACATTGATTACTCGATATTAAAAATTTAAAAAAGTGACTATTGAGTAATCTACCCAACACTCATACTAATGAGTAGAATTTGCCCACTCTGTAGTGAGGTGTCTTTATTTCTTCATGTTTTCCGATCGTTTTCTTCCATTTTCAGGGTCAGATGGTTTTTTCCACCCTTGCCTCGGTTATTTTAATATTTCTTATATCTCTTTCCGACATAATTGGCTAATTAAATTATTATATTAATTTGAATACACAAAAAAATTTAACAACAACAAAATTGGACGCCAGAATGTCAGAATGGCTACTGCATGGATCAAGGTTTGAATCATCGATAGTCACTCTTCACATAGCTGATTACCGAAAGTTATGGAAAGAAAGAAAAGTATGGTGTTTAGTTTATGACAGAAATGAGGAGGGTTTTGGCAAGAAATCATCGCTTAAATCAGAGCTGACTCTGAATGTTGTTTAGGGTGAATTCTAGAAAGAAATGTAGTTTTCAAAAAAGGTTTTGAGGAATTTAGAGCAGTTTTAGGAAAGAAAGGAATGCATCCTTTGATGATATTCTATGGGCATACATACTTATCTCAATTGCGCAAAAAATTCGAGTAGCCGGTCTTTGGAAACTCATATGCTGCTGTTATACCTCGTTGTGCTCATAGTGTATGCAACCACAATGTCTCGTTTATGTACCTACGGTCGCCTAGCACTTATTGTAGATTTATTTGCCATTTAGGTTAACTTTCTTTAATTCGTTTGATAATTTTCATGCGCGGTTGGTACAACTTAGGTATTAAGATGACAAAATTGCTTTGCCTGTTGCCAACGAAATGAGATATTGGTAGATAAAGCGAGCAATTACTGAAAGTGCGGAAGTCCGGAAAAAATCAAATAGAAGTTACAGTTGTAAGATGATCCCCGTTTACCGCGGCAATTTATCGTGGATTTTAATCTAACGCCGTCATCTCCTGGCGGAAGAACGGGCAGTCGGTTGCCAGGGCCGTGCTCAAGGCACTTTTGACCTCGCCCTGTAAAAGATTCATCAATGACAAATTGAGTTTACGCTCCCTGAAGCGAGAGTAACGTATTTCGGCGTTTGGGAAAATGGATGGTCACATTGGTCAAGTAATATCCCGGATAGGACAATCTTTTCCTTTCCAGACTTCGCTTAAATTTAAAATCATCACCCTTGAGCTGAAACATTATATACACTACATTATTTTGGAATATTTTATTATGAAATACTTATTTTTGTTCCTATTGTGTCTTCTTTAGTAATAGTGATAATAACGTGAATTACGGAAGGAATCTGTTCAGAATAGATTATATAGGCTTCAGCTTGATTCTAGTGCAGGGGATACAAGCCTCCAGCATTTTTAAAGTTTATTTATAATTTTTTTAATTATTATAAAAAAGTGGAAGAAAATATAAAAACTTACTATAAATAGAAATAATTACGAAATTTGTTTCTCGTACACTTTTTTTATTTTTTAATAACTAGAGGGTGACCGGTTTCGCTAATAGCATCATCAGACCCTCGTGTCAAAGATATAAAATATATAGTTAGACGCACTCACAAAAATTTTAAAATGACATGAAATTGTAGATATAAAATAATAAATATATATATATAAATTAATTAAAAACTGTATACGGGACTTATACTTATTTAACTCATTTCTTGGATATGCATTGAACGATTGTATGGTTGCATATTTTTCTAAATTATCTTCAGTAAAATTATTTCGCTTAGATGTTAAAACGTCTCTAAACCTTGAAAATGATCTTTCGACATCGCAGCTAGTCACAGGCGCAAAAGAATAAACCAACACCAAATTGGAATATTTTTGAGAAATTCCTTCATCCGTAAATGTATTCGTAGAGATTTGTTTTAAAATATTAAAATCCGGATTTCTATGTACTACTGCATAATTTTTTTTTGTAATTTTTGACTGATTGGTGCTTAAATGCTTCGTAACCTTTCGTACAGAGATTCAATCCTTTGAAAACTGTTTGCAAGTTCAACATTTTGTTGTTCTAGAAACTTTATGGTTGGCAATACTTGCGCAAAATTTGTATCAATAAATTTTAATTGTTCATGCAAATCTTGTAATGATAGTACTTTTTTGCAGTGTTTAATACTAACTGCTTCATCAGGCAAATTTAAGACGAAGGGTTTGATGATATCAAAGGTTCTTGCATAAAAAATTGCCGCTTCTAACCATGTACCCCATCTCGTAATAACTGGTTGTGGTGGCAAAGGTAGATTAGGGCACTTTTCCTTGTAAAGAGACAATCTGGAAGGAGGTTTCAATAAAATTCTTTTGCATGTGCTTATTAGCGTATTCACGTCTGGAAATTCTTCCCAAATAAATTCACAAACTCTATGAATAGCGTGTGCAAAACATGTCAAATGAAGAATATTTGAAAAATGTTGTTTAAGTATTTTCCAACTTTTAACATAATCGCAGCAGCGTCAGAAACAAACAGTAATACTTTGGTAGCGTCTGTGATTCCTACTTTTCTTATGGCGTCATTTACTATTGTACATATCTCTTCAGCTTTGACGGTACAGCGGAACTGAGTAGATATTAAATAGGGGGTATATAAGTCTTGCGGGTCCAACAATCCGACAACGACGGTGACCACACATCTACCCTTCATATCCGTAGTTTCATCTGCAGAAACCCAAATATATTTATCGGATAGTTTTGACTTTATTTTAGAAATTGTTTTGTCATATTGCCCTTGTACGTAATATTTTCTAATTGTGGATTCATCGGGTAAGTCTAGTCCAGTATACTTCTTGATAAATTTTTTAAAAACGGGATTATTAATTTTTGTGAAAGATATATTAGCAGAAATAAATGTTTCACATAAATCATCAAAAAAGTTTTTAGTTGACGTTCCTGATACATTTTCCATGTGTTTTTTTGTTTTTACATGAGCCCGAAGACATTGTTTAGTACGAATAATTAAATTTCGTGAGCAGAAATTGCAAACCACTTCCCCTTTCTTAACGAACGTGAAAGTATTGCCAAACTCAGCTAGCAAACGATTCATTGCAGGATTTTCAAACTAACTATATACTAAGTATATAAAACAAAAAAATAATTCAACTCTAAGTATAAAACAGAAGAACAAATTCGAAATGGAAAATAAAAACAGATATTCACACAAAATTTCAAGAAACAACACAATTGAAAGAAACTCAAATTAGCTATCGACGAAGCGGAAATTTAAATAAGGCAAGCGACTGTACTCGATCAACGCCAAAGCAGGTGTGGTGGTATGTACACCATGAGCCGAAGCCAGACCGGCTAGCCGCTCGCGTCCCCACCAGCACGTGTCCCATGCACGACACTGGAAGATATACATTTTTGTCCGGCCACTGGTTATATCTCACCTTCTAGACATTCGATGGAAGTGATATATGATGAAATTCTACTTAGAATGGAACATTCTTTCAATTTGAGGACATATGACAACAGAATGCAAATACCCGAACATTCAGGTGTTCATATTAGTATAAGTCATGAAGTATATTTGATTGCCTACCCCCTTTTTAACACAAGTTTAAGTAAACTAGCGTTTTCCTAACTCAGCGTTTCCCTATCTTCTTCCGCTGTCCTTCTCCCGCTCACGGAAATCTCATAGACCGCTCAATATCTCAACCTTTTGAGATATTGCTTTTCTTCTAAGAATTGTTGTAGTCTTTGATACCAATCTATACAAGTTTTGTCAAACTTACAAATTTCTAGTAAATTAGAAGGTGTTATTATCAGAATCCATTAAAGGCACATTAATTTGGGTGTAAACGACTCCAATGAAATCAGGCAGCGCGCCCGCTTTTAGTCGCGGCGGATCAGGGCTCGTTATAGATTGTTAGCGTTTAAATATGTCAGTCTTATTGCCATTACGATTTCTTGGGTTTCAATTTATGGATCTCGCGGCCCCCACGCGGACGGCCGCGAATCACGAATCACCCGTGCTGGTGTGTAGCTTGGCTTACGCTGCACGCCCTAACGACCGGCGATTTATAAATAAAACGTGGAAAGGTCGCGATAATAACTATCAAGTTCACACTTTATTTACATTGGGCCAGAGTTATGGGTATGGTCGCGCGAATAAATGCCCCTCTGCGTATATAAAGCACGTTCCAGGTTGTGGGCTTTACTTGGAGACGCATTAAATAAACCTTACAATGTCAACAGAGATGGAGATACAATGTACTTACTACTCAAATAGTTTTAATCCTGTAGATTGTAAACTTTTAATTATCAATAAGAATTTATCAAATAATAACGTATTTTTTTCAGGGCACAGTAAATTATTTACGTCCCGTTGGTTTGTTATTCTCTAGACCAATTTTCTTCGTACCACCACCCTTTATACAAAAATGCATATTAATACAGGGAAAGAAATAATCCTACTTACTTATTTTGTAATAAAATAATAACGTTTATAACAAAAGTTCACTCAAAAACTCATTCTCATCGAAACCAATAACAATAAAAATTATATACTTAACAACATCTCATTTGGTATACAAAAGTAAAATAAAAAAACCCTTGGGGTTGTTTTGCTAAACCATTTTTTTTAAATATCCTGATCTGTGTCTATTAGTTTCAAGCTCAAATTTAGCTCAATCATTAATTTTGGCTTATGTTTGTTGTTTAAATATAATATTGATGAAAACCCATACCTACATAAATTTCACATAAATCGTGGCGGAAAAAGGCATTAAAGTCTAATATCTTAATCTCCAGTTTCTTTAAAATAATTCTTCCTCTGGATCCAAAAAACGGTGATTGTAATAATTTTAAATTCTTCTATCAGCGCTATGTGTGAGGAAATGTCTATCAAATATTCTTAAATGTTATTTTTCTATTAGGCTGTGAAGTTTGTTATTTACATACCTTTTAGATTTCTGATCCAATTTTTATTGTCATAGACTTGGGAAAATAACTATTGTTTTTTTTTAAGAGGTGCAATCAATATTCTTTTTATATCCGACTACTTCATCATTAATGTTTCCCATCTTTCTTCAAGAGAGCCCTCGAATGCTGGCAAAAACTACATTTATTTTTATTAACTTCTTTTATAATTAACTCGATTTATTTATTGGTAATTTTATCTTCAACGATAATTAAATGAACCTTTGATCCCTGCAAAACTAAATTTAATTCATACAGCTTTCAAAACATATCAGCTAAATATGCTAACCGGGCCATCCACAATTCGTCAAAGAAAGAATTTTTGAATTCGAAATTAGCGTTTTCAAGAAAAACTTGAACTTCTGATTTAAGTTCGAAGAAACGATTCAAAACTTTACCTCTCGAGAGCCATCTATCATCGGCATGTAACAAGAGTGACTTCTGTTGCTACCCATCTCTTGACATAATATAAAAACATTCGTGAACTGAAGGCTCGACTTTTAATAATATTGACTGCAATTATTTGTTTGTTAACGCCCGAGATCCATCAGTGCACCCACCAATGCATTTAGCTCATGGAATGGAATTGTTAAACATAAAATTATTAAGAAATTTGAATATTTCACCGGTTGTTCTTTCGAACAGAGGTTTACAAAATAATTATTCCTCTGCAATTTTCTGTTCCACCTCGAAGAGAAGTAAGTCACTTCGAGGAAAACGTACCATTAATAGTAAATATAACTAGAAATGAATATACGGACATACCGTATCATACGGACTTCTATCTCCTGACATATTATTCAAAACATTCGTGAACTGAAAGCTCGACTTTTAATAATATTGACTGCATTTCTTTTTGTTAAAGGACGAGCTCCATCAGTGCAGACACCAGTGCATTTGGCTCATGGAATGGAATTGTTAAACATAAAATTATTAAGAAATTTGAATATTTCACCAGTTGTTCTTTCGAGCAGAGGCTTACAAAATAATTATTCCTCTGCAATT
This sequence comes from Aphodius sticticus, assembly GCA_963966075.1. Taxonomy (NCBI): domain Eukaryota; kingdom Metazoa; phylum Arthropoda; class Insecta; order Coleoptera; family Scarabaeidae; genus Aphodius; species Aphodius sticticus. Next base: position 6,625,259 of record OZ014513.1, read on the forward strand.
TTCTCTTCCACCTCCAATCGGATAAAGACTAATAATTGATAAAAATTAATTATGTCCGTATTTCATTCAACTGTAGCGCAAAATATTAACTTTGATTTATCTTTTCAACTACACTTCCTTTTACACAATGAGCTATTTGAAATACGTCTGCGTACGGTAATGGGTATTATCTGATTTGACCGCTATAATTTTGGGTTAAACAATTTAACACAATCATCTGAATAAATATGATTGTAAGTTTGGTACCTTTTGCGTACCACCTAGAAGTCCTTCGCGTACCACCAGTGGTACGCGTACCACCGGTTGAGAACCCCTGCTCTAGACCGTGAGGAATATTTTAAAAGAAGATTGAGCTTCATTTGATCAAAAGTTAGGGTGATATAAGAGTTTAAAAATTATGTTGATAAAATCTCATTTCAGAGAAAAAAACGATGGCTTACTCTTCCAATTGTGTTACGATTTGTGTACCCACAACTATCAAATGGCATAGTACGTAAACACCTATTTTTTTAAGGATTAATTTATAACTAAAAATACTGTCTTTGAATAAAAAAAAAGTGCTTTGCCAGTTGGCGAGTTTATCTTATTCTGATTGTGCAATCGAATTTATTGTAGCAACGTGTCTTGCGAATGTTTGGTTTACAACTGTCTAATTCCATTAGGTACCTATCTAGTTTTCCGCGATTTTTTTCCGCAATTAAAGAAATCGGGCAAGAGACAACCGATTCTAGTATGTTTTTTTTCGTAAAATCCGGATCTGAAAACAGAAATTATAAATTAAATTTAATGTTTGAGAAAATCAGTGCAAAAAAAAACCGTTCTTTAACTGGGTAAATATAAAAAAAAACAGAATCGGTAATAAACGATTTTTTTGCTGTTGGTCCCGGTAGTCGTTTAGTTTAGTTAATTGTATTTGTGACAATTTAAGTAATTAGAAATTTGTAAAATGTTTTGATATCTCTCAAAAAGAAAACTGAAAAGTTTATCCATCGTTTTCTTATTGAGATGATAATCGTGGCATCCAAATATATTGTAGCCAAAACGAAAATGAAATGTTTTTACATTTTTTTTTAAACACAAATTTAATTAATTTTTTTGGTAAAACTGGTAAAATAAGAACATATGGTAGTAAGCATCGTCCATACACTATTGAGACGGGAAGCTGTAATGTCCTTATAGCTTAAAACGTGGCCAAAGGTTCATAGAAACGTATGCTGAAATAATCTACATATCAACTACTTTGCACAAAATTTCCTTTTCATGAGAAAAGATCGCATCACATACATATATGATACATATATGTATCCACCTAGGACAAATGACGAAAGTAAACGTATTTTTAAATCAAAGCAATATTTCCTTTAAATAACTCAATACAACTACCGTTACCTCATAACTCAACAACCAGTAAACATTAAAACAATTATAAAGGAGGTGTGATGGCGTTGATACCATCAGCAGCTGTTAATAATTATTACTTCGTATTTCGAACTACTGACAGGTAATTTATATCCAGTACTTAATTTCCAATACAGACACAATAGTTCCTCTAATTAAGGGATTGTGTGTACGTCGGTATTATTTAGTTACCAGTTGAAAAGATTAATTAAGTGATACTGCACACAGTGCCACAGCCATCAATTAGGTCAGGCAATTCCTTACACGACTATGTCCTGAGACGTGACAAAGTCGTAAAGATTACTCCTAATCGATAAGACGAAAAGTGGAGCAAACGGTTACAAGGTACAAGCCACGAGTTTGTTAAGAATTTATGCGAAATGACACCGTGGTTGTGTATTATACCTTAAAGTACAAGGAGAGAAACAGTGGAACAGTCATTATTACATCATCAATCGTTTAGTACATTGGTTCATAAAGAACTAAAGGGTTGATTACAGACAAGAATAAAATAGTCAACAATCTTGATGCCACAATATGGACGAATAACTGGATATGATATTATCTTTAGCTTCACTTCACACACAGAAAAGTGATTATTTGGAACGAGAAAACATAATGTCTTGACATTATTTACTAGATTCAAAAGCATATGTACTTGGATGTAGAAAGTATAATATATAAGACATTTAATATAAGTAAGTATTGTTTACTGAATAAAAATCCACCAATCATATAACTGAAGTGATTGTCACTTCTTTCAAGTAATCCCTTTCTCTGGAATAAATATGCGCACCATGATTTTGTCAATGCTCGCGCGCCCGCGCGTAGGGGTGGCGCCGTAAAGGAGAGAAACCTAGTACGAAAACAACAACGAAGTACCCGTAGGGAATGTGCCTTGTGATTAGTGTACAATAAACGTTTCAACACGGAATAATTTGATGTAAGGCACGCAGGTTAGAACGACTAAGTAAATATAACATACCTATCTTGTTAATTAGCAATAGAAAACGTATTTGTGCCAAATCTTTAAAATTCTTACATTAAGTAGCCAAAAATATTTACCGGGAATAAAAATACACACTTCATTGAAGACTGTTTACTTCCTTCACCAGAGTAACAACTTTCTTATATCTAGTAATTATTCCAAAAAATAAAATTTCTTGGTTGAAGTCAATAATCTCTCGCGTATATACGAACCTACCAGCTACTTCAGCCATGTAATTCTCTCTTCGTTCGAGAGATCACTTTTCTGTGTGTAGTCAAAGCTATATCACATGTTTGATGTAGATTAATATGGACTTTGTGTGACTTTGTGACACAATACAGTTGTCAATCAATTCAGTATTCTGTGAGCAAATTGTATGAGATTAGTGTGGATTACACTCAGTTTCAAATAAAACATTGTGGATTGATGTGCGTATGCTTGAAACATGAATAGAGTTCAGGTTTTTGTACTATCAAACATTGTGTTCAAGGACGCAATTGATCGTTACTCGTGTTTCAACTATTATTTACATATGTATTTTAAGTATACTTACTCCATGCTGTATACCGTGAAACTAGATAGATACATTGACATACCTGAAAATTAAAGACACCAGCGTTAGTATTGTTATTAATGAAACAAATATTCAACACACAGTCCAGGAATGTTAGATCAAAACAGTGTTATTACTGTTAACTATTTATTAATGCAAAATGTAGAAATTTCATAATTTGAATAGTTGAAAAAATTAAGACACAAAAATGTCAACCGTCATGAAGCTCGTTGGTTACGAATTTGAGATTAGATTGCCAAATTCAAAATAGCGGATGTAATATGTATAGCTGACGGAAATGTTGAAATAACACATAATAAGTACAAAAAAGATAAGTATTGTAAATACGTAGGCTTTCACGGTCAGAATCATTTAGAAAATAAACTGCTTCCGGGTTATGCCGTGTGTCAAGATTTGTTAATGCTGACGTTTCGCGAACCATGTTGCTCGCTTCTTCAAAGCTGTGAATAGTCCCCATCGCACTGCTTTATTTTTCAGTTTTAACAATTGTAAAACATTCTAATTTGAAAACAAAAGACACCATGGATAAGTTGATATTTCAAGCTATCAAAATCACACATGTGCAATTAAATATCAAAAATAAATATTTCTATACGAAGCTTTTAATATTTAAAGCTACACGTTGGAATTGCAAAATCATTAATTCAAAAAATTGTCAGGTTCAACTGATGACATTTGCACCAATAAACTTTTGCATTTTCCACCATTTAATCTTCTTGTTTCGAAGGAATATTCAGAAAGTTGAATAAACCGCAGAAATTATATTCAAATCAACGAAAAAACAGCAAACGCTATCCTTATTGTGCAACAAATATACTTTTGTGATGTACAAAAAGAGAACCTTGCTATATTGTTTTACCACAATATATACATTTATTACCTTAACTTAAAAAAATTAAAATTTAACTAAGCTAAAAAAATAATCCATTGACTTTTGAGTCTAAATATTAGAGTATTTCACATATTTCCAAGTTCCTAATTTTTTTCCTTAGAATCTGAATATGAAAGCAGAAATTTTAAATGCAGACATAGATTCTATATTAAGAGAATCCCACAGAAAAAAAAAGTAGAAAAATAAGAACCACCTTAAGGGGATGTCGCTCTCACAATTCAAACTTAAGCTGACTGATTTGTCATAAAGCCGTTAAATGGCGCACTTTCTTAAAAAAAATGCCAAATCAATTTATTTACAATGAAATGGATGATGTCACATACAACAAGTTTCCTAAAAATCTACTTGGGAAGCTTTCCGAATTGTAAATCTAAAGATCCTAGACAAACAATTCAGTTTACACAGCGATACCATATGTAGAATTAAAAGTTATTAACCTACAATATAAAGTAATATTACTTCCCTTCAACCATAATGGAAATTCCTAGTAGTCTGGGACATTTGAGCGCGTACGACTTAATCGAATGACAATAATAGCCGCCATATAATCTCACGGCTAATAAAACCAACCGGACCCAATAAAGTTGTCCACCGCTTTACGAGCATTGTTTGAAACAAACTCTTCAACTCACCCAGTTATTCAATTGATCTAGTTACATGTCACATAAACAATCGACTAGTCTAGACACAGGTGAATAATTTGATAAAATCCCGTTTAATTTTGTTTTAAGGATTCTTTAAGAATACCAGAATTGGTGAAGGCTGAAATTAAACTCAATATTATGGCGGTATACGCGATTACTATGTAAATGCAAGTATGCATCTATGCAGTAAGTTTCACGACGATTTCAGTTGTTGGTTGAAATTGACTGTAAAATTTTATCCAGGTTGGTACCGTGCGCTTGAATAAAGCAGAATTTCAAGCCACAGTTGTGTGTTCAATTTTCTTTTATGGTTTTGTGTAGCAGGCTGTACTGCACTGAGATTATTGTGTTATATATAGTCTTGCTTTGGAGGGATGTATTTGGTCGGTCCATATCTGTGCGAAAACGGAATTATAGAAAACAAAACAAAAATATCATACCGAGGGTTTAATATAGAAAAATGTTGGGGTTTCTCTTCATAGCTCTAATGTTCAAGGTTTAAGATGTCAGCTAAAAATATCTGATGAGTGATTATATACAAATCAAAAATACCTTAAATCTCAAACAATAATCTATTTTGAAAATGCTGACACTATCATCACAAAATTGCGTAAAGAATATACGTATCTCCAATTACAACAGAAATTTGAAAATTCTATTCTTGTTATGTCCTTATTCGATTCTGGAAAGAATGTATTCAAATCAATTAAATCACATAAGTCGTACCGCTGCGATATAATTCAAATTATACAGGGTGAGTTATTAGTATCCCGGCGATCGATAGTTGATAAATGGTTTGAGAAAGAAAAATATTGTATACAAAAGTTGTTTGACTCGCAATTTTCTATAACGTAAAATTATTTTCATTTATACAGCGTGTTGCATTTAGGTGTGACAGAAAGTATGTACATACAGTTTTTTAAATAAATTTTTTAAAAACTATGTAAAAACTACATTTTTGCCGATTTTGCCTTTAAACGATGTGAGACAATAGTCAAAGCCAGTAGGTAGATGATAGTATCCAAAGATCTTAGATACACTATACAGAATGTTCATTGAACTTAAGTAAATTTTGATGTTTTTCAAATGGCTTTTTCTCGAGTTTTTTAAATGGAACAACCTGTATAATATGTGTTGGCTGTAATAACCCTTTATTTCGCTCCAATTTACATCTAGTATGTCATACACCAAATATTACTATTTTTGCAATTTAACAAAAATGTAAAGCAATATTGTAAATTTTAATATAGCTGTGAATAAGGTATTTGGTAGTTTGATGTAAAGTCTTCAAGTGGCGATAGAAGAGAGAATTTAGAAACGATTTAACCAGCTTGATCCTTAGACAAACTATTACCGTTATCAACATATCAACAATTTTGTGTACGTTTGTAAACATTGCGAAACATACTTATAAAATTGTGTAATACCTTGATAACCGTAATACTTTTATATGAATAAATCTAGTAAAATAGGTCCTAAATGGCTTCTTCTATAACCCTTTAAATATTTTACATCATGCTACCCAGCACACTGTATACAGAGCAATATTAAGATACTAAATAGCATACTACTCTTTAAATTGCAAATATCACAAAAACTAGTGAAAATAGATATATGACATAGTAAATATAAATTACAAAGAACTTAAGGTATATTTCAATTACCAAATAATATACAGCGTGTTCCATTTAAAAATCTCAAGAAAGAGCTATTTAAACATGTTTAAATACTAGCTATGGGTTTAGTTGTGACAAAATTTTTAGGACAATATCTGTAAAAATGTAGTATTTACGTAGTTTTTAAGAAAGGCCTGCAATTGCCAATTTTTTGACAAACAATTGAATATCTCAGAAACTATTTACTTTACACAGGTAGAACTTACACAGTAGAAATGATAACTTCCTTAGTATTCATAATATGGTATGACATACAGGCGGTTCCATTAAAAAAAATGTACTGACTTTCCGTCACGCCTAAATGCAACACCCTGTATAAAAGAAAATAATTTTACGTTATAGAAACTAATGAGTCAAACAACTCTTGTATGAAACTTTTCTTTTTCTTTTAAATGATTTTATGACTATCGACCCCCGGGATACAAATAACTCACCCTGTATAGTACCCAATTACAAGAAGTAAAATGTAAAAAACGCATAATGACGTATATTATCCACCCACGCCGCTCTGATAATAGTCTAATAATTCTTCAAAGTGCTTTTTAAATTTAACACATCCATAAAAAATAATACATCCGTTTCATCGTTGTACACATTTTTATTCATTTCACGGTTATGGTAAACGCACAGAGTAATTATGGTTATGCGGGGCCTACATAAAAATGCCTCGCCGGAGGGTATAAATATAATTGAACGGGGGAGGAAACACTATTAAACTGTCACGGTTACAGTCCGGCACAAACTTCAATTCAACGTTCACATTTTTGTGTGGGTGAGCACTCTGTTCAATTATGATTCGTAATTGTAACTGAAGGCATTATCGGGCGCCGCAGATGCTATCTCGGCACAATGTTTATTATTCCGGTCGGTTTATTATTTATTATCCATCAACTGTTATGGTTTGAAACAGCACCAAGAAAGCTGTTAGCAAAAGACTTCGGGTCATACGCGTGGAATTTATATCATTGTTGTTAAATCTAGCGAAGGTTAACAGAAAACGTATCTCACCTGGAAATGACAAACCGTTCAAATAAAAAAAAATGATTTTGATGTTTAGTAAGGTCTCCAGTGCGGCGATATTCGAGTGTTGAGGTTTCTGGTAAAAAATCAAAGGACATGGTACATCACCAAAGTAAGTATAAAAAAACATGGACCGATAGCTATTTAGTTTGCTGTAACACCTGCGTATGTAGATCTATGCAATATTAAACATCTCCCATAAATTATTGATTGTTGACAGACTTTACCAAAGCACGTCCCATACATGTTTAATGGAATCTATATGGGCAGCACATCCCAGGGCTTTCAAACACGTTTGCGTTCTCATCAGTTGACTAAATTCGGACCGTAAATACATAAAACATAAAACGAATTCCTGAAATAGCTACAAGTGATTGTGCAAGAAGGTTGAGCCGTGGTCCATATATAAGGTGACCAGACCGTCAAAAGCGGGACAGTCCCGACTGTTCACATTTTGTCCCACGTCCCGCCAGTTTTAAAAATGTCCCGCTATTTAGGAAATATTATTTTTTATAGAATTTTTAGAGAATTACTAAGAAAAATTAACTGTATGTTGTGATTTGGTTCAAACACTGTTTTCCAAACAGTTCGTTGGAAGGCAACATTTCAGGGTCGCTCCCGGTTTTCACAAAAATTAGAATATTTTTACAAACAAAAATATTTATTACTCATTTTAGGTAACTTACATACCACACTAAATATAAACTTAATATTAATTATTATCAACTATAAGACTGACAGCTATACATATGACTACAAAGTAGTTCCTCCCGTCATTTGCAATCAAAATTGCACTGATTATTATTACCAATTTTTATTAATTTTAAAGATTTTTTGGAATCAGTATCCCCATGTAGTCGCAAAACACGAATATACAGAATCTTAATACAACACAGAACATCTTTGCAATACACCAAAATATACGTAAAGAATACACAATATTCTATTCTGTCTAATGAAGGATATTTGATATTTTTGTACGTTTTTGAAAAAACGTAATTTTAATCTGTAAAAAGAATTTTGTATTTTTTTTTAAAACAGTAAAAAATTAATTGGTCTAGAAAACCAACCTTCCTAAAACCATTTTCTATGTGTACAAAATTACACTAACACATATCATTTGATATACAATAACTTTTGACCGATTTTCATTATTTTTCGAGAAGTGTAAAGAAATTTATCAAATTTATCATACACAACACATACTTACTTTTCCAAATTAAAGAAAATAAGATGTTTCAGCTGATTATTTATACTTAGACATCCTGTGGGATGATAACTAAGGAACTTGTTCTCTCGCAGGTTTTCAAGAGGGTACTATCTGACTAAACCACTTCAATTCTCAACCTCTTGTTTTGTAATTCATCCAACTATGTGAATTTTTGAGAAAAAGAAACACAGTTTGATTAAGAATTTGCATTTCCCTCATAATATCAAAATAAGCGTTTCTTTAGTTCTGGCGGTCAATGTACTTTTCTCTCAAAACCGTACCCCTAAACTCGGCATATTTTGTTGTATTGTGGAAGGTCGCTTGATTAGGACATTTGTTTGTTATTTTTTACCTTAAGATTTGTTTTATTAACCCTAAGAATATAATGCACCTTTCTTAGTCTTCTTACTATATGTATCAGTTGATAATTTGTTTTTAAAAAATATATAAATTTATTACAATATTTGTTCCGTACAAAGGGCATATATTTGAAGAATTTATATATGAATTTATTTATTTGAAATAAATATGGCAAAACAATTTACCACTAATAATGTCGATTATTCAATGAAGTAATATTTTGTTTGAACAATGTATTGATATATTGATCACAAGCACAACAATTTAAAGGAATCTGTGATGATGTTTCTTAAGAGAAAGAATCTAAAAATCTGTGTACCCAACCAAACTAAACACCACATACTAAAATAATTTGTGTCAAATATTTATCAAAATCCTAGAATTTGTCGATTTTCGAGGACGATGTTTTGGGAAGACGCTAGTATTTGGTTATAATCACTACCCCCCCCCCCCCTTACTGTCTCGCTTTTCTACAATAAAATTCTGGTCACCTTATCCATACGCATTTTTTTTTCTTGGTCAGAACCATAGTTTCCTTTTCACAAGAAATAATGGTTTCAACATCGACTGTGTTAATACCTCATGCCTTCTCGATTGATGTTCTTGAGATGTTTGTCAATTCTATGGTTGCTTTACTAAGCTTTCGTTCTATTAGTTATCTTGTAATACATCTTCATTTTTCAGGAGTGGTGTGATATTATTTGGGTTAGGCAAAAGATTCTTCATCTTAGCTGGTGCTCTCACCGGCATACTAGATTTCTTCAGCCACCAACAGATAAATTCTGATACTCCACTTGCGTATGGTAACCAAGCTAACCCCATTGACTCCTGCGGTTCCTTTAGGACTTGTTTTCTTTGTGTGGCACCCCGTGTGTAGACTTCCTGTATCTATTCTGACGTAGAGCCCACTTTTCACTTCTGTTCGTCGTTCAATGTACTGGAGTCGTATACCTTCTCCGCTTTGTTCAACTAGGTATTAATAAAACGTCTCTTCTGTAGGGGATGGTGGTGTGATTTGTCGTCTAGGTACTGATCGGCATTTGTATTGTCGTTGTGTATACAAGGACAACCAAGTATGACAGCTGATAGTTCTCTTCTAGTTCCATTGGAATTTTTTAATACTAATTTTATGGAAGGACTAACATGGTTCATGTGATTCAGAAACTCAGTATCTTTGTCTTTACCATGTGGCCAAACCAAATCGACACATATTACTCAATGTTTGGGTTTGTAGTGGTTGACATAATGGCGCTTCTTCAAACAATTCCATGAAGATATGCCCGATTATAATAATTATTGATTACTTAGGATCATGACAACTTCCTGCAGAATCTGAATAAAATGTTTAGAATTTTTTACAAAAGATGTTGCGCTGACGATCATTGTCAAAGGTGCGTTATCTTTGTGGATCTTCGTCAAACCGTAGACGCTAGGTGCCTTAGGGTCTTGAACGAAAAGGTTTTGTAGTTCTTGTTCGGGAATTGATGATGAATCCTTCACTAGGATTCCTACCACCTCTGTCGGATCTTTGGCAATTTTACGGAACGTTGTAGGGCCTTCTTTCTATTATGGTTATCCTTGTTCAATATTACCGCTAAGTTCCCTTCCACGCAGGGGGTACTGTAATGTCTTTATTGTCTTTGATGGTCCTTTTCTTTGGTAACATTGCTCTTTGGAGGGGTAGCCTTACTAGTCCTCCTAGAAACCTCTTGACGAATGTCATCTGGTTATACAGTTTGTACACCTGGCCTTTCGTACAAGGAGGCTTCTACTTCCGTAATAATTTCCTCCTTCGGTATTTTTAACCAACTGTACAACTCAATTCTTGACGTATGACAGACATTTCACCGGTGCAATGGCGAGTTGGTAATGAGAAATATGTATGACTATATCAACATGATTGGTCACAATAAATCGATGTTTCCGTTTTCGATACCTATCTCTAAATTATTGTTCCCTCGTGTTTACCATATTTCCATTCTCGATCAATTTGTTATAACATTTTATGAAAGTCAGCAGTTTTCTATTATTTCTACAGACTTTCCATTATTAAATCCGCTCCGTTCACAAAAAGCAATTAACTTGGAAAATTGGATTTCGTAGTTTATTTAGTTTGTTTTCATCTCTGATTCACAGGAAACGTCCTGAAAAAATTAACTTCAGCTTGTGAAGTTATTCTGCAGAAAACCAGAGTTCCTATTCATACACGGAGCAAAAAAAAATTCAAATATCTATGTCTTTTAAAAGCAAATGGCTCATATCAAGAAAATCTAAACCTACCTGCAATAGCAGAACGTTTCAATTCAACTGCATTTGGGACATTTTAACACAGAGGTTCTGTGTAGCATACTTCGCTAATATTAACATTCCTATAAACTCATATTGACACGGCTTCATATACCATGTCGTCTACCGAGAACAACATTTTGAGGAAACCTCCAGGGTGACCGACGAACCGTAGAAAAGCAAACTGGAATGCAAATACCAAAAGCCATACGGGAATCTCGATGGGAATGCAGCACTGAATAAACTAAGCATCTTCACAGTCTAATGTGGGCAAATATTGGCTGAAAATCACATATGGTAATAGCCATTATCGATTCTTCGAGTAGCTCAGAATCTTTTAGGTATTATTTATAATATTTTCATGGTATGTGTTATTTCTACATTGAGGAAAATGGCTGTAAAATTACACATAAATCATTGTGAAAATTACAATAGAAATGTGGTAAGTATAAAAATTGCACGTAATTCCAATTTTTTTTACAAGTCTGTGTACTATTACAGAGATATTGCTGCTTTGATTCAATTACAATGATCTGTTAGTAAAAATACAATGGAAATATACCATGAATTCGTAAAATTACAACGTATGTTGTGATTTTACCATTATAATAGCGGGTTTGTTGATATTGTAACGCCCAGACGCATGCGCTACGTTTGATCAGTTGTTTTGCAAACGAACGCCGGCACGCATACCATCGAGTGCAATCGGTAGTTGGGCGCGTTGTATTTCTGTCTCCGGTAAGTAACAATGATACAGTGAACTAAAACTTATCTAGATACCATGTCGGTGTAGGTTAAAATACCATGTCACACTGCAGAACAATTGTATTGCCTTTGTAGATCACCAACGACGACAATTAGCCATTAAAAATTGATGTCTTAACGTTAACGCCATACCTGGATGAAAGCTGTAAGTACACTCTTCTACGTTTCTTTGTGAAAATTTGCCTTAAGATTGAAGGGTTTTATACCAACAGAAAGATAATGTGCAATCTTCTTTTTAGGTTAACTTTTTTGTGTCTGTCTAATATGTTTCCTTGTTCTTACAGATACAGAGGCGGAACAACTTGCACCAAGTGTGTTTGTCAGAAAAAGAGTGAACGAGTATATGTGTTCATGGTTGACCGAAGTGCACTTATATATTTATCCGTGTATTTTCTATGTTTAAGTATTTGCGTACGCTAAGTATTTATTAATTGCTTCTCTGTAGTTTTAATGTATTTTTATGTCCCTTAAACTATTTTATACTTGTATCTACGTCTACATATTTATTTTTTACAAGTAATTTTATCTATACCATTTTGTTTGACCGTACTATTGTAACGTTTGACTGTGTGCATGATGTTACTGTTGTTTTTTGTATTATATGATAGATAATGTTAATAATGTTAGTGTTAATAATGTTAAAAACACTGCATATTTCATTGAACATTACACTGAAATAGACGTAAAATTATTATGCATTACCTCATATTTGATTTAAAATTACATTTAAATGATGTTCAAATATTACTTATTGCCCCATATATCAGTTAAAATGACATTAAAATCGGTGTAATATTTCAGCCAAATTCTTGTAAAATCAAAGTGTAAATATACAATGACAGTGTAGAAATACAATTGAGATGTAAAATTACACTGATTGTCGCAGGGCAAAAGAAACCTACTATTCCTACTGTAAATTCACATCAAAATCTTTTTCAGTGTAGTCACAAACCAGTCGTATTTCCATTACAGAACAGGAATCATATCAGAGAAATATCATGCTATTTGTTTCATGTGGTGTCTTAGTAAAAACAAAAATTATCAACAAGCACTAGTCATTCCATATGTTACACATTATAGGACCGTCTCTAGATAAAATGTTAAGTGCTTTCTTAACTCTGACAGGTCTGTATCGCGAACTTTGAGCGTACCACCAGACTTTGCCAAGCAGGTGGTCCGACGTAGGAATTAGTGCGGGTATCTTATAACCCTTATCTGTCAGAGATTGGACGGCGTGGGCCGTAAGTCGTGTGAATTATTAGCCGAAACAAAGTGGAACAACTCCCGGCGAGCTGTTAGCTGTTAATTTCCCCAGTACCACCCAGATTAATGACGCCCTTTCGGCAAAACGCACAACGCGGCCGTCGTTTATATTAAGTGATTTAATAGAACTCCCCGGTCAGAGTCATTAATGTTATTTATTGCATCGGTATCCGATATTTCTTACTCCCGAAGAGAATTATGAGGATTATTGATGTCTACTAGGTGGGCTGTCATATCTTGTGGGTGGTGGGACCACTGAATTATTGGCTTCAATCGCTTTCTTGTTTTTAATTTTAATGGGTTAGGAAATAGTGACTCTGATAAAGTGATACTTGGCACAAGTGAGTTTTATCTTAACCGAAAGCATTGGTATTCCAAACCAAAAATTTCCGGAAACTACATTTAGATCTTTTTTTTAAAGAATGGCCATTCAGTACTTTGATCAAAACACGTGAATGATTTTGCTCTCAATTATAGATGAATATACAGGGTTAGTCAAAATTTCCGGAACACCTAAACAAATCACTAACAAAAAAATTGTTTGCTTGTAAAAGTTTATTGGCTATAAGCTCTCGTTTAAATATAGAATTTAATACACTCATTCATTATTATGTAAATTTGCAAACCATTCCATTTTCTAATAGAACAGCTTGTATATTCGTATTTTTTTTTAAATTCTAAGAACTTTTTGTAGGAATAATTTTTTTATTTATTTTTCAGTAATGAGTAATTACTCAAATTAAGATTATTTCCCCATATAACGATTTATTTTCATGTGGCAGTTCCAGAACCAAGGCTGTGGAGTCGGTCAAAAATATGTCGACTCCGACTCCAGATAATTTTGGTAGTCCGACTCCGACTCAAACTCCGGCAAAATTTTATTTGTTTCCAGCGAATTTAATGGCAAAAAAAATTAAATCTGACATAATCTAATTGTAAATATAATCAAAAAGGCCTGTTGATCGGACCACAAAATTATGGCCATAATTAAAAAGGAAGCTTTTTTATATTTTCAATATATCTCTGAAATCATTAGAACTTCAACTGTTTTCTCATTAGAGAGCACATAATTCTGAACAAGTTTGTCACTTGAATCGATGTTCTATCTTTAATAATAACAAAAGTATAGTACAACAAAACCACTGTATAGTACAAAATAAAATTTATTTCAATGAATACAACAGTAAGTGCAAAATAAGCTGAAAATAATCTCAACTCTTACTTCTGTTAGTGGTAATAACGTCACAATTCTGGCTGCTATGAGTATGACTTGCATACATCGATATTCCGACATTCAACTTAAGGTAGAGTTTAAATCGGAAATGCAGTTATAAATTTTAATCGGCTATTATACATATATTATGCATGTTTAAGTTTATGCATTAAAAATTACGTTAGAGTGAAGTTTGTACCTTTGCTAATAATAAAAATATATCAATTCTGTCAAGTATAGGTGACGAAATCTGCGAATATCGGTGTTTTTTAGTTGATCGCAAGAAGACTACGACATAGCCATCAATAATCTTAAAAGCCGTAACCTACACTCGACAGAATCAGTAACAATTTAAAATCTCTACATATTTTGTCAAATACAAAGGGATGTGATTATACCATAATATTGTATAATCAAGGGTGATTCTTTTGATAAATTTGTTCATGTGCCAAAAAAAGAATCAATTTCGGTTAAACGTTTAAAGTTATCAAACATTAAAGCTAAATTTGCAAAGTTTTCCTAATAAAGCATTATCTTTTACAAACATTCAGATATTGGGACAAATAAAAATAAGAAAAAATGTTGAGAGTTGATAATACGACTGTGATACCATCACGTTGTTTCTTCTGGTACAAAAGCTGTAGGAGACTGTTTTCTTTTTAAAATTGCAAGGGAATATCATTAAAATACTTTTTGCAATATTTAATGAATTGTTCAGCTGTTCTTTGTGACTGAACGAAGAAGAGCAAATTCTCGTAATTTTGATGAATATGGAAAACCACACGTTGACGCTTCACTTTGGAAAGTTCTAATTCGTCTATAAGTATGCATCGAAGTCCGAGTTTTTTATTTGTAGATGATCTAGCTATCATAATTAGCATATTGAAGTTGGTTATTAGAAATGGGAAATACATAAAGTATATATGCGACGCGGCAAGCGACTCACAATAACCATTTTGCTAATCATCACTCACCACCGACGTGTGTGTTTTGTAGTTAAACTATATCTACTTTGTAAAAGACCTAATAATGTTTAGTTAATCGTTTACTATCTATTGAGTCAACGGTCATGTCTTTTTCTACATTATTTAAACATGGACCCGGAGTCGGAGTCGGTACATTTTTTCCGACTCCGACTCCTCTGAAATTTGTCTGAACTCCGACTCCGACTCCACGACTCCGACTCCACAGCCCTTGGTTTGAACATTTAATTTAATTATATTTAATTGTGCTGTTCCTTTTTCTTCGTTTTTTATACGTTTGGTTAAAGTAAAAGTTCATGATTTTTGATTAATTGCTTATAAATCTAAAATTATGCGTTTTATAAAAAAATACTTCGAACAAAAATTTTCTTAGAATTAATCTTAAATGAAAATGTAAAATATACAAGGTGTTCTATTAGAAAAAGTAAAGGTTTGCAAAGTTCCATAATAAATAAACATCTGCACATTAAAAATATATTTGAAGGAGAGGTTGCTAAGCCCAAAAAACTTCTACTTATTTGAAATTTTTTTTTTTAATTTGAATGATGCATTTCATAAAATCAATTTCCTATAAAAAATTCTTAGAATTACTCTTAGAATTAAAAAATTTAAAATACACATGGTGTTCTATTTAAAGAAAGGAAAGGTTACGAAATTTCCATAATAAAATGAACAGCCTATATATTAAAAATTTATATAGCTTGTTCAAACCCAAAAAAAATCATCTGATTTTTTTTACGGTTGGAGAATTATTTAGATGTTCCAGTAACTTTGAGTAACCTTGTATGTGCTTTCATAATAACTTTGTATGTTTAACACTATTTGGAAGTTTGTAGTGACTAGAACGCTAGACCTATCTCAACTATTCAAGGTGGTATATCAAACGCTTCCGGTCAAATGGGGATAACCACACTGAGTTATTAGGAAAGCACATATTTCCTTCATTAATTTCTGTATGTATATGTATACATATATCCAGAATTTTAGTCACTAATTAGGCTAACTAAACATCGTTTCTGTCGTAATTGCTTAATTCGACATTAGCATTTCCTTTTTTTTATAACCGATGTAAATTTTTAGTCTTTAGTCTTTTTTAGTTTTTACTCCACGTGTCTCACCGCCTTTTGGGATGTCGCACATCCTCGCCCAGTGATAGGTTTTCCCAGATCTTCGTATAGTCAAGGTTAGGGTAGCAAAGTATACGCTGATTCGCAATCGAACTGGAACCTGCATGGACTGTGCTATATACTGCAGATCACACGGCCCTTTTAGCAATTTAGCCAGACGCATGACATCAACTAAGCGGCAGGCATTTACCAGTCCATATTTATACTAAAGACAAAATAGTAGTAGTGCGGTTTTCACAATAAAAATATATTTATTTGAATCAAAGTATGATTTCTTTGGCGAAAGCTAACCTATTTTTAAGCCAAGCAAAAACATTACTTTAAAGGAAATAAATCTCATTTTGTATACAAATGTTTTTTTTCTGTCAAACTTAGATTTCTTTGGTGTAAAGAAACGTTCTTTTAAATCAAAACAAAAATATTACTTAATAGGAAAGTAATTTTTGTATTCAATGAACTAAATATTGTTGGCGTCAAAGAAATATGTTTTGATCAAAAGCAATATATTTCTTAAAAACAAGACATCTCTTCTATCTGTGTATGACAACATATAACAAAAAAAAATTCATGTGAAAGCTCTCCAGAAAACTCTCTCTTATTAACCTTATTTTACTGGATTATTCGTATAACTCTCTGTATCCATGCTCAGTAATTTACCCAACTAAACATATCAAACCACTAATCGACTGTAAGTCTCAAGTCTCATTACTTATGCATCGCCTTGATTCAATATATAAATAATAAATAGCGTCTCTAAAGATACGAGATTGCCTAGCCTGCTCCCTCCCCGTCTTCAGTCGGCGCTCGGACCCTTATCGGCTTTGATGTCCATGGGGATATCTTTCATTACTGCAGCATTAACCTGCCTAGGGACGGTGCTCCCCTGCGGTCCGGACAATGCCATTGTAAGACATCAATTCCTGATTGATTAGTATCAGCGATGTCCGCCGTGGGCCGATGCGCTGGCGTCAGCGTACCGCGGATAAAGCCGAGGTCCTTGTACTACCCACACAACCCATCAGCAAATATTAGAGAATCGGTTTGATGGTCGGTTGGATGTTCGGTTGTCAGTTGCACACGAGGTCCGCGATTCGATTTTGCTAATGCACGATTCGTCGTCGAGTGGGGATCAATATTAGCTCTGATGTGGAAGAGCGGTATCGAGTTACTAGGGTCCAGTATATTGATTAGATTATGCGGTTTCGTTCTAACACGCCATATCCGGTTTGGTAGCCGATGTAGGTACTAATTGGTTTTGGTTTTGGCGCTTTCTTTTTGGGGATGAAGGCGATGGAGATGTTGGAGATGTGGCTCGACCTTGACTTGAGTAACACAACTCAACATCATATGTCACCTAGCAAAAAAATTTCAGCAAACTGTTAGTTTCGAGTTTTAGGTTATATTAGTGCAATAATTAGGAGATATTATTCTTAGAAACTGTGTCGTGAAATATCATTCTGATAGTCTATAATAGACCGGGTGTGGTCCACGAAAATGTATTTTAAATGTATTCTAAATGATGATGAGGAGGTACTTTCTAAATTTCCAAACGTTTCTCGTAAAGCAAAAACAGCAGACAATCTAGTAATTATTCCAAGAAATAAAATTTCTTGGTTAAAGTCAACAATCTCTCGCGTTTATACGCCCCTACCAACTACTTCAGGCAAGTAATTCTCTCTTCGCTCGAGAGATCACTTTTCTGTGTGTGTCCGTTTACTGATAGCGGATATTTTCTTATAGCATTGTAACAAAAAACGTTAACAGTAACAAGTGAGTCAAGCTACTCAGGTATATACAACTAAGAGTATTTATAATCTTCATCACTGGTATTGGGCCAGTGAATTAATACAACAAATAAAATAATTCCCGGGTGCGATATAGGCATGCATTATTTAAATAGATATATGAATTAAAATAAATACTTAGAGCATTAAAATAATAAATATTGTGCATTAAATAAATGTACACATGTTACATAAAAAATTACATATTGTCTCCTAAAATGGATAACTTGTGCATTACCTTTTCAGCTCAACAAAATACACAAATATTGGCAATATTGGGAATCTTTTCAGGTTATGAAGATAACAATTAGCAAGGGTCTAATCATTCAGCTCAACAAGCTAAACAAATATTAGCACAGGGATTACCTTTTATCTCAACAATATAAACAAATATTATCAACTAACTGTTTCTCTCAATAAGGTAAACAAATATTAGCAAAGGGCTAACCTTTCAGGTCAACAACATAAACAAATATTCGCAGAGTTAACCTTTCAGGTCAACAACATAAACAAATATTAGCAAAAGGCTAACATTTCAGCTCAACAAAATATAAAATGTTAAACTAAACTTGCAGCTAAACAAAATAAAATACTATGTGAGTAAAGAGCTGACCTTCAACTCAATAAGATAAAAAATATTAGCAAATGGCTACCCTTTCAGTTTAAACACAATCAAATATGTTAATATTACTCATATTTGTACGTAGGTAGATATGGGTGTCAGTACGAGATGCACTCAAGCGATGTATAGATAGATTAGCAAAAAATCGTCTACAAATTTTATATCATTCTTCCATGATAAGTTTCGTGCAAACCTTTGAACGGTACAGACGTATGTTGATCGCTCGCGAATTACCAAACGTATTGCCCAATCAATTGCTTAATAAACAAAAATAGTGTCGCGCGCGTATTATAGTGCTGACTATGAGTGAGTGCACGAGTACTAGCAATAAGTAGGACACCATGTCAACACAAGAAATTGTGATTACATCAGAAAATGAACATCTACTGTACAAGGAATTGCAAAAGGAAATATCCGCAAGAAAGCAGATAGAAGCCAAATTTAAGGACTTAGAGGAACAACTCAAAGCCCTGCAAGAGAAATTTCTGGAGCAATCTAGTAAAACAGAACCGAGTACTCCGAATAATAAGGAGTATTATACACATGAGGAAGAATTGGCCAGAGAAACAGAATGGGTAGTGAAAAAGGCAAGGAAAAGCAAAAAGCGCAAAATGCATGAATCACTAGTAGTCTCACCCCAGCCCACAAACACAAATCAAAATAAAGAAACAAAAAAAGACAAAACGTTCTTGCCACCACCTGTCATTGTGAGCCAAGTAACAAACTACGAGTCAATGCGAAATTCTTTAAACAATAAAGAATTCAAGTACAAAGCTACGCTAATGAATTCTGGCGATATAAAACTCAACGTAGAGAAAATCGATGAATACAGGAAACTTACCGAACTGCTAAATGAACAAAAAGTAAACTGGTACACTTATGAAAACAAACAAACAAGACCAATTAAGGTCATGGTCAGGCGCCTACATCCAACCTGCAAAAATGAAGACATAGTGAAAGAACTAAAAGAAGGCGGCTATTCTATAATTGACGCCACGAATATACTAAAACGAAGCGATAAAACTCCACTACCGATGTTTATGCTTACGTTTAGTAACGAGGAAGATATTAAGAAAATCTATAATATTAAATCCATCTTAGGAATGAAGGTAGAAATAGAGGCGGTAAGAACGCCTAAACAGGTACCGCAATGCAAAAGATGTCAAGCTTTTGGACACACCCACCGATTCTGCAACAAAGAACCCCGATGCGTTAAATGCGCGGGAAAACATTTTTCGACAGAATGCAAGAAACCAAAAGAGGTACCACCAAAATGCTGGAACTGTGGAGATGCTCACCCTGCAAACTACAGAGGCTGTATGGTGGCAAAAGAAATACAACGAATCAGAGACCAGAAAGGGCTACCCAACTTACCAACCCAACCAAAAGTGGGTCAACAACAGCGTGCAGGTAACATCCCAAAATCAAAACCAATTAAAAAAACAAATACAAGCACAACATATGCTCAAGCGACAGATTCCTCAAAAAAGGACAAGCCATCAACTTCAGGTGACGCTACTATGCAGCTGCTACAAAAAATTCTAGAAAGGATGGACAAAATCGAAGAGAGATTATCTAAGCTAGAACAGTAAAAGACACACACATAAGATGACTAATGATTTACGAATCGCAACTTGGAATGCCAACGGTATACGAAACAGAAAATTGGAAATAGAAGTTTTTCTAAACACACATAAAATCGATATATGTCTTGTTTCAGAAACACACTCAACAAATCAGACATATCTAAAGCTGAAGGGATATCAGGTGTACGAAGTATGTCATCCGGATAACCAAGCTAGAGGAGGAAGTGCCGTAATAATAAAAAATAGCATAAATCACTATGAGGAGTGCCATCTCAAGAGCGCAGAAGTACAACTTACGGTCGTTGGTATAAAATCAACCAAACAGAATTTTACTGTAGGTGCGATATATTGCCCCCCAAGGTTTAATCTCAAGAAAACAGATTATAATAAATTCTTAGAACATCTCGGAGAAAGGTTTATACTGGGTGGTGATTATAACGCCAAACATACAGACTGGGGCTCCAGACTGATAACCACAAAAGGGAGAGAGCTGAGAAACGCAATCCAAGAAAGAGGATGTCGATTCCATTCCACAGGTAACCCAACCTATTGGCCTACTGACCAGGACAAAACCCCGGATCTTTTAGACTTCTTTATAACAAGAAAATTTTCGCCGAACTTCATTGATATTGAGGAGAACTTTGATCTGGACTCTGATCACTCTGCAATACTAATGACTCTAAGCGAAAGCATAATCAAAAAGGAATGTACCCCAACCTTGACCAATAAAACTACAGACTGGGTAAGCTTTAAAATAGAGCTTGAAAACACTATACAGCTAAATATCCAGCTTAAAACCAGAGATCAGCTCGACGTAGAAGCCGAGAAATTCATCAACACCATCCAGAAAGCCGCTTGGAACAACACTAAAGAAATCACCCACAGAACTATTGGAAATAATTATCCTATGGAAATTAGAGAAATGGTCAAGCAAAAAAGACAAGCTAGAAGAAGATGGCAACAGTCACGAGATCCAGCTGACAAAACCATACTTAATAATAAATCCCAACAACTTAAACGCGAAATTCAAAAACTAAAAGAGGCATCATTGGAATCCTTCTTAACCAAATTGACTCCCGATAAAGAAACAGATTACTCGCTGTGGAAAGCAGTGAGGAAATACAAGAGGCCAGTGGCCCATGTCCCACCTATAAGACGAAGAGACGGTACCTGGGCAAGAAACAATAAACAGAAGGCTGAAATTTTTGCAGAACATCTAACAGAAATCTTCCAGCCACACAACATCGAATCAGAGCCAATCACGAATGAAGATATAACCTATGATGAAGAAGCCATACAGCTAGTTACTCCAAAGGAAGTTGCCAGAGAAATCAAGACAAACCTGAATCCAAAGAAGGCACCTGGATATGATCTTATCACAGGAGAAGTTCTTAAGCAATTACCTAAGAAAGGTATTGTTATGCTGACGTACCTAATAAATGCATCGTTCAGATTAAAATACATCCCACATGTCTGGAAAGTAGCAGAAGTCATCATGATACCAAAACTAGGCAAACCACCGACCGAGGCCAAATCATATCGCCCAATATCACTGTTACCAATGATATCGAAACTCTTTGAAAAGTTGCTTCTAAAGAGAATGAAACCTATCATTGAGAGAAAAGAACTAATTCCTAATCACCAATTTGGTTTTAGAGAAAAGCATTCCACTATAGATCAAGTCCATAGAATAACAGATATCATAGAGAAAGCATTAGAAGAAAAGCTTATTTGCTCAACAATCTTTCTTGATGTGACACAAGCGTTCGATAAGGTTTGGCATGAAGGATTGATACACAAACTAAAGAGTATGCTACCTTTACAATACGTCGAGCTGCTAACATCCTATATATCTGATAGACTATTCAGAATAAAACAGATCGATGAATACTCGGAACTAAAAGAAGTCAAAGCTGGGGTACCCCAGGGTAGTGTATTGGGACCAATTCTCTATCTACTATATACAAGTGACCTTCCACAGATGGAAAATGTAACAGTGGCCACATTCGCAGATGACACGGCTCTAATGGCAGTGGGATCAACTATTGGTGAATCTACCAGGAATCTTCAACAAGCTAGTAACAAAATATACAAATGGACCAGAAAATGGAAGACCAAGCTCAACGAACTGAAATCTGTCCACATTAACTTCACAAACAAAAGAATCGAGGACATACCTCATGTCAAGATTAACGACGCCATAGTTCCATATGCGAACACTGCAAAGTATTTGGGTATGACACTGGATACAAAACTAAGGTGGAAAGAACATGTTAAGAAGAAAAGAGTAGAGCTTGGCCTCAAATACAGAGAACTGTACTGGCTTCTGGGAAGAAACTCTCAGTTGTCAGTACAGAACAAACTACAAGTCTACAACCAAGTACTAAAACCGATTTGGTTATACGGCATCCAGCTTTGGGGCTGCGCAAAAAGCTCCAATATACAAGGAATCCAGACCTTCCAAAATAAAGTACTAAGGAATATGGTTAACGCTCCTTGGTACATACGGAATAGTGACCTGCACCGTGATCTTGGTGTCCCACAAGTCATCCAAGAGATAAAAAGACTCGCCACTAAGCATGAATCTCGCCTAAGCCATCACGTCAACGTAGAGGCCCTGCAGCTACTGGACAACCAGAATCTAGTGAGAAGACTAAAAAGAACTAAACCCTTCGAACTAGTGAATCAGTGAAATGTGTAAAAAGCAGAGCACAGTGAGTGACGTGTTAGTGCTTCTTGTTTGGGACAAAGTAAATATAGGGACATCAGTGGATAGCCTATTAGAGACAAGTACCTAGTTTTAAGAATTCAGATTTAAATTGATGGTTAATCTTTTAGATTAGTTTCAATATGTTAAGCATCTTATGCTTATTAATAAAAAAAAAAAAAAATTCTTCCATGATAGACTTTCCTAGCCCAAAAAGAGTCGCAAAAGTGATATATATATATATATATATATATATATATATATATATATATATATATATATATGTATATATATATATATATATATATATATATATATATATATATATATATCTTAAAATCAAATTATCAGTCATACTGTACATTTTTAGAACAACTTTCTCATATTTACGAACAAATACCACAGCTTATACATTACAGTTGATAATCAAATTAAATTGTATTTTTAAGTTATACAAATTTATCTTGAAACATTGTCGAAAAATCAAGTTTTTTAGGTACCGCCTGTACGGAATGAACTCGTATCTGCAAATATAAAAAGTTGGGTCTGGAAATGTATTTTCTTTATGAGCGTAAATCTCGAAAACTTAGTGAGTGATTAAAAAATACAAAAATAGTTCTGAACCTATATTTTGCTTATCTACCCATAGCTCGCGGGTGTGCTACGCTTATGACAACATGTCGATCGCGACACATTTTTTTAAATAAAAGGTAGATCTTAAATACACAAAAGTTGGCCACCCCTGCTCTAGCAGATTGACAAGAATTTGTTCAATGATATAAATCAGTGTTCATCCAGAAAAATCTTGATATTATTAAACAGACAGGTATATAAATTCGTTGTAAAGAAGGAACAATTTCGTACCAGAGCTTTTAATACTTGTGATAAGGTGAATCTAGTGTGTTTTTTTGTTGTCTAAGCCAGGGTAAACTAAAAAATATGTAAGCGAGAAAGAGTATCAGGTCTTTGAACCACCTTTTATATATTTAAAGTTTGTTGAAAATAGTGCTATGTAATTTAAATAACGCGATTTTTCGGGTTTGGATAAAAAAAAGCCAATGGTTTGTGCTCAGTAAAGGTCTGTGATTGTAAATTGGATTATGTGAATGAGGATTGTTAAAGATTTAGACGAATTAAGTCGTGAATTACCAGGGACAAACCTGGTGTATCGAGGATGTGCTTGTTTCAATAACTTGAATGTACACTCGTCACAAAATCAAATGTGGTCTTAATTAATATCATCATTATTTAAACGATAATCAATAATTTACAAAATTAAGTGCGTTTTGTGATTTAAAGCCATCTTCTCTAAATCAGTTCAATATATTGGTAATTTTGTTTATATAAATTTAATAATATCTTACTTAGGTATTTCAATATAGAACATTATTGAAGCAATTCTAGCAATTCAGCATTCAAACAGGCTCCCAGTATTCTTGTTGTGGTATCACAGGAATTCGAATTCACAGGAATACTAGAATACGTCATCATGGGTTTTAAACACAAAACAAATTGCGTTGCTTGGCTGTGGTGTAAACATTTACTGCAGATTAATGCCTCATCCGCGCAGATCAAATAAACAAAGCTTTCAGCGCCATTAGCCAAAGACAGGCCTAATCGTTGTTTGAAATGTAGAACCTCGTTTTGAAAGAATAAACGGAGAAATCAATCAAACTGCAATTCTAAAGTCTAGTCAACAGGAAGGAGGCAATTTTCAACCAATGTTGTAACTTAAATAATAATAACTATGTAAGATGAGTTAACAAAAAATCAGGGGTAAAAAAGAGGACGTGTTATTATAATCCTGTCCTCTATCCTGTACGCTTGTTTTAACAAGTTTGCTTATAAAGCGTATAAAACTTTGTCGCATCCTTCACGTTTCAAATTAATTAGTGCAGAAGGCGAACATGAAAATTAATAATGGATGAGAGTGTGACACCGAGCGAGCTCAAGTACAATACTTCGTTCCGGCAGATATTTTTATAATGACCAAAGTTTTACTCTATAGACGCTTTTCATAAAATTTTCAGCAAAAGTTTTACGTCGCATAAATTGTGTAGTAAAAGAAAATTGTCTCTCTAAAGCAACACAAACCAAGTGTTTCGGTATAGATAATAACTTAAACAGTCTCTGACAGTTCCAATACTCCAACAATTCCACCCAAGGCAACAAATTTATGGGTGATTAAAATGGGAAAAAGTTAGTCCTGATGCCAACTTAATATATGCGTACCAATGTATGTATTCAGCATGACCTGGCCAATACAACCGCTTTATTTTTTACTTTATATTCAAAACTTATTTAGGTCAGTACACGTAAGAAATATCAGGATCTGCATGTGGTCCTTTGACTTTAATGAAACTTGGTGAATTTATAATGTTGTTTAAGAAACATTTGATACCTAGAGACTTTTTTTAGGCAACCAGATGTTAAGCGAGTTTTTCCAATGCCTCACTTGTAAAAAGTTTAAGCAGAAAGTTTCTAGGGACGCAAAAAAGTCCAGCTATTGTAGGTAACGCTTTCAATAAAGTTGTTTGCAAAAAGCTTTCGTACTTTTTCTATAAGAGTTAGCCTGGACATGATGTAAGAAACTTCATAGAATTTTCAAACACAAATTCATTGAAAATCAAATAAGCAAACTTTTATTTGAATCAATAAACATGTTTCAGGCTTCATAAAATTAATTAATTAATCAATTAATGAAATTGTCTCTTTATTAAATTGTTTCTTGACGATCGATTTCGGTCATCCTCAAATGATGTCTGTCTAGTTACTGCTCTGACATTTGACCTGAGATTGGCCTGTCAGGCCGAAATCGATAGTCGAGAAATAGTTTAATAAAGAATAACTTCCATAACAACTTTCCAAGTTACTTTTTATAAAATTAAACGCTTTTGTAGAGAGAAGCTTTGTTAGGCAGGTCGCCCATATAGGTGGTATGGCGGAAGCGTGGTTGTGGCAGTGGCAAGTGATATTGGGGAGGTATAAGTGTGGCTAGATTGTGAAATGACGAGTGCGTGGTTCAACGCCCACTTAGGTGGCGCGCCGGCAGGCAGCGCTTGTTCGTTCACTGCGTCAGTGTCTCATTCTGTAATATCATGATAGTCCGCTAGATGGAATTGTTTCGCATGCAGCTCATACTAATTTCACACATATGAAGAACAAACATAAAATTAAATCTTGCATTACGTTCCCACATTATTCCTATATCACACTGCGAAATAAAAAAATCGTACAGTTCGAAATACTTACTAATCGGTTAGATATGTATGTAAACTGTAATATTATAAGAGTGCGCGGTACGTCCGCTAGATGGCGCAAATTCTGATACTGGTATGAATTATCACCAATTTCCTAAATATGAACAAACATTCATTAGATATTATGTCGTTCGAAATGTACATAAATAATATTTTATGCCTTTTAAGTTTAGGTTTTTTAGTTAATTTGCTAGTTAGGTATAGAAAGAAAATATTTGTTTGACAGTTATTGTAGTAGTCAATACTTAATTGTTGAAAATGTATGGTGATAGGATCGTTATAAAAAAAACAATTACTAATGTAATACATATATTCAATTATTGTTTTTTTTTAGTATAAACTGATATTGGTAAATTTACCGGTACAAATATAAATAATTACAAACATTATTAATTTTAACAAAAATATACTTTCTTTAATGAAAAATAAGTATGTAAATTCTTATTTGACTGAACACCTCCCACCTGTGGAAGACTATTGTAACAGTAGGTTTTCCTTTGAGAAAAATGTTTAAACTTTTATATACACTTTTCTAGGAGTTTTTAATAAATTACTGTAGTGGTTTCTGCTAGAACCCATTTACCTTAATCTTGTTAATTGTGCATTTTAGAAGAAACAGTAAAAGATATTCAATATGTGGCACACAGTTGCTTCTTCAACTTAACGAGTAATCACTTTAACGTTGGTATCTTCTGCAGCAAACTTTTTATTGGAGCGTTATATCTTTCCCTTTAGTTAGAACAGTCTCTGTCTCTACAGGGTCCGTTTCAAATTTTATTGATGAGGTTTGTAGGATTGAATTATCTGAAAATAAAACAATGTTGTCATTGCTTCGTGAAATCTAACCTTGAAATAATATAGGTTAAGAAAATAATTACTTACGGCAGGCTTGGACATATCAACGCAAGAGCTGAGATCGAGATTTAGAGACAAAAGTGATTTTTGGGATGTCTTTTGCGTTTTTGTTGTATATGTAGAAATTAAAAAACACTGGATGCAGGTGCAGCTATGTTCAATAGCCAACCTATTGAACGTAGTGTAATTGTCATAGTCGTAGTCGTAGTCTAGCATGAGAACGCACCACACAATTTGCATATTTAGAAAGCTCCAATGTTTGCTACCCTTTGCTTCTTATTATTCCATATATTTAATATATTCGGGTGGCTTGTATGGAATCTGAAAAATAGAAGTCATCAGATAGGTATAGGTTATGATTTTAATATTTCCTCACCTATGAAAATATTTCTGTCGTTTATCACATACGTTATTTCTTGCATTTATACGTTACTCATCACAAAGCGATTTTTACATAACACAATAAACATTAAACAAAACAAAAATAGGAAACAATCCGAAAGAGCACACGAAGCTGAGCTTGCGGTTATTGACAGAAGCGGCGACGGGCGAGAAGCGCTTGGCGCGCTTGCCACTCGAGATTAAACGTTGAGAGACGAGTGGAATCCGATCCAGTACCACGGCAGTTACATAACACTGCCGCATCACCTTGGTGGGCGTTCATGCATTTGTTTACATTGGCCAATGCACCATATCACTGCCATGTCACTATCACACTTCCGCCACACCAGCTATATGGGCGACCGCCCTTAGGGTGATCATCTTGTGGTCATCCTGTGGTAGCTCAAGCCACCACAATACCAGATGGGGTTTTCTGATTTATTTCAAAACTGTCACAAAAAAAGTGTTGACGATACTCTGTATCGAAGAAATCCTCAATACCTGCTTCATTATAATTTGTTAAATACATTTCGTGATATTTCTGACGAATACTGACCCATTTCTTTCGTTTCTTAGGTACAGAGATGGATTTAATGAAAACAATTTAAAAATATTGTCAATTGTATGTAGGTGGTTTGGATAAAAGATAAAAATAAAATACAGTAAAATTTAGTAATTAGAAATTCAATGGAGTGTATACAAAAATGTAATTCGGCAATATTATGCACTGAAGATAACAAACATAATTGATTATCAGCACAAAAACTACAAACAGTGAATATAGAAATTTTATTTTTCTACTTTACGTTCACAATTTACTCATTGTAGCACTGTTTTGCGGAGTTACAAATAGCAAATTTTAGAACTCGATTGTTTGCTGTACCATCTCGATTTATATCTTTCGCTAGAAATTCATATATTTCAGGTATACTGTTGTATATATGGTAATGGTCTCGATGAGAAGTTGTTAGTTAATAGTTTTGATCAAAATTTATGAGTCCTTACATGCGAATTTCTTCTTGTTTTGTACCTGTGTATGTATATCTTTGTTTCGGTTATATTTACGTTGATTTTTGTTTAAGTTTGTGTTTCATTTCGTGTAGGTTGTTGAGATTGTTCCTCTCCCGAATGCTCAATACGACATGTCGGCTTTACAGTTCACAGTAGAAAGTTGATAGTTACTACAGTGCTGCCACATGTTGCCCGCAAAAATATTCTGGATTGTAATTTAAGCACAATTTCTAAATCTCCATAAAATTAATGACGCAAAGTAGAAAAATGAACATATTACAGCCGCTTTATAAGACATCTCGGGGCATTTGCAACAAGTCATGCGCCATTTTGACGTCTTATAAAACACAAAATACAATTATTCACTCCTATAATTTTTGATAAAATTCATTGCTACTTTTCATATCAAAACTTTGTATTTTACGTTCAATCCTGTTCCATTGACCTTCCATCATAACTATTCAGATTTTCAATTGTCTTTTTGTTGAAAATTTTCGTATGTTAGGCCATACAATTTTTATTATTCCATTAATGCTATCAAATCCATCATCATTTATATATTTATTTAATTTAGACATAGTTATTGACGCCTCCCCGTGAGAAAATACTCCGATGTCACCACATCTTGGCAGCCCAGCTAACTCGTAAAAATTTGCTATATGAAAAACACTGTTTAAAGCTCTAAACAAAAATTCAGCATGTTGATATTTTCTATTAGTTGTTGAAGCATGACAATGAAGTAGCTGAAACTGATTTTGAGAACGGAGAATTACCTTGTAAACATTTGCAAAAATGTGTTAAACGTAAATTATGACAGTGGTCGATTTTGCAGTTTTAGCCGGACAAAATTATTTTTTGTTTCTAATGCACTTAAAATCTTCGATATATTACCGCAAAAATAGTAAAAAAACATCTAAGCCTTAAGGGGGTTGTTTTTGCGGGGGTTGTAAAATGAATTTGGGTGTTAAAAATTTTAAAACCTTGTGAATATGATATTATTATACTTAGTACACAATAAAAATGAAAAAAAAATATCTAAGTACCAATGGGGTGGTTTCTGAGGGGGTTGAAAATAAATTTTGTTTTAAAATTCTGAAACTTTGTGAAATTGTTATTCCTGTAAATGCGCAAAAAAGGGAAAAAATCAAAAGTATTTGTGGGGTGGTTTTGAAAGGGGGCTGAATAATAAATTTGCCTTGAAAATTTTGTGCATGTGATATAATTATTCCTACAAATACGCGAAAAAAGAAAAAAAATCTAAGTATTTGTGGGGTGGTTTTGGAAGAGGGTTGATTAATAAATTTGGTTTGAAACATTGTGAAACTTGCAGGAACGATTTTATTTATTTATTTTTATTTTTTACGGGCCGAATTGTGGCGGTTTGCATATGGAAGACTTTACCATAACAAGAACTATTTGTTTTAGCTTGCGGCTGCAACACCGCATTGTAGTCGATTTTCAACTTTAACCCAAACCGAATAATATGTGGGATGCAAATTGCTACATTAAATGAACCCACACACACTACAGTCGGCCGAATTCTGGCAACAGCACTCACTTTCAGAACGTTAAATTAAATCATTGGTCATGTGTGGTATCATTGCATTTTTTTGTTTTGCCTTAAAGATTAGGAAAACCAGTACGTTAGGAAAACTAGTACGATAGTGGATAACCAGTGGGAATAGAGAGATAGAGAAGAAGCACAACAATCAACCAGCAAAAAAATCGTCCTCTATAAAGTAGAAACATCAACACCAGCACACAATAAAACTTCCGAATAAGTTATTTAATGCCACAGCCGCAACATAATAACACGCATTTCCTCTCTTCTTCGCTATAGCATCGAAATAATAACAATAGATATTATCTCCGGTCGCTAAGTACCCGAGAAGATGTAACGACCACCCTGAGACGTTTTATCCCCCTTGGGGTTTATGTCCCGCTTTATTTATGGTGATCCTAGTTGATGGTGTGAAATGACCGCCTCCACATCTATAAACATGCCACAATTTGGTCGAAAGGTTGTCGGAAAGGTTATTAATCTAGCCCCCATTATTATCGATGCCCGAAGGGAAATTGCTTTATGATCTGGTTTCGGGCAAATTATTTTGGAGAGTTAATTGATGGATAAATTTTATTAATGGATGGTTTGGATACATCATCATGTCTCGTACAGAATAGATTGTATGCAAAATTAACAAAACCTTTCGTTCTTTAAATTTACTATAGGTAAATACTTTCAAGTCACAGTTAAAAGTTAAATCTTGAAGTAGGTAGGGAAAACGAAGAGTACGGTTAAACATCGTTCGAGATTCTAGAAACTCGACCTCAGATCGCCATATATACCAACTTTACAACCCTCGCTAAGTACAATAACTTGAGACTTGGCGAGAAACTTTAAGGACCGATAATCGAATATCCGATCACTAATACGATTGAACTTTCTCCTAAGTACTAAAAATGTTTGATAAAGTGGCGATAAAGCAATCCTAAAAAAATACGGCCAAACAATTTACCAGGATTTGTTCAATTTAGTTTTTCAGGATCAATGTAAGTTATATATTAACTCATGTCAGCTCCACTAGGGTGAAATTTGATTTTGAGGGTAATTGTGGTAGGGCACAGGTGACGCAGGTGGCGCCGGGTGTCAAAAGTCGAGAAACGAGCGAACTAAAGGTAAATGCTCTGAGTACCACTCTGCATGTATTGAAGCTAGGGCTCTTCTCCATTACGGCTTCAAACTAGGGTTGCCAACACAAAAGGACTTTCAGCTCTAATTACTTGAAAGGACCTGACACGACCTGTCTTTTCCATACTCTCCGGACACTGTAATTGTGTAGTAAAGCTCGCTTCTCAGATCATATTGAAAGCGTAATGTTAAATATTAATATTGAATTTTGACTTCACAATTTATTTTTGTTCCTTCACACCAATTTTTTATATATGGCCCTAAAATTAGGTCTGCAATTTTTGCACATTTTCGCTGATGCTTTATACCTAAGTACAAATAATCTAATATTATGGTAATATGAATATGATCTGTAGTAGGGTGGGCCGATTTTTTAAATTTTCAAGTTCGGGAATGTGCAATCATAGTTAATGAATTAAAGAAAACACCTAATTTTTTTTTATTTTGATGTTTTGAACTGCCGAAATGGCTTTAAAATTATTTTAACTTTTGATATTTTTTTTGCTTTTTAAATAATCGCGGAATGGTGATATATAATAATATACTATTATTATATGATACTATTCCGCTATATCATATTTAAAAAACAAACAAGAATAAAATAAAGATCAAAAATTAAAAAATTTCAAAGCCTTTGCGGCAGTTCAAAACATCAAAATAAAAAAAAAATTAGGTATTTTCTATAATTCATTAACTCACAACTTTTCCATGATTGCACATTCCCGAATTTGAATTAGGCCCACCCCACTGTCCAGTCAATTATTAAAAATAATCTAAATATTCTGTAACATTTGGATTACCTATTTATGTTACCTAATACGTAAGAAATAAGCATATAAATAACACATTTTGCTAGTTTGTCACTAAAACACATTTTACTGTTTATTTTTTTAATTTTTCTCATTAAGGCTCCGTTTTAAAAACATCGCAACTTCCAAACGAAATATTTCGTTGCGATGTTTTTTTTTGCTGGGAGTGGTCTGCCTGGCCCCCACCAACGTCAACCAGGCCACAGTTTTACGATAAGGGGAAGTTGGGGGGTTTAGAGGAAGCAGGCAAAGGCGGAGCATAGTCGACGCGAGTACATTCGAAGGGGCAGTACTCAGCCAGTTTGTCGCCGCGCGTCGGTGCTTTCGCTTTCGCTCAAGTTACAATGTATTAGTGTTCTCACTCATCACGGTCGCATATGCATACCGGACTGCATACAGCTGGCTGGCGGCCGCCGGGCGGTAAAAGAAAATATATTGATTTAAGTTAGAGAGAGCGCGCTTGCTATTATAATATTTAATCTTTTTAACAGGGTGACATACATACTGTATAGTAAATTGACAAAAATGTATTACCTAACTCATGATAACTCATCGGTGAATTATGGACTTCAATTTAGAAAGGAATTAAATAAAATCGAGCAATGAGGACCCAATACATCTATAAACATGCTGGATATCGAACGAACACACGGCAGTGACACACGAAGACAAAAATAAAAAAAATAAGCTGATGCGTTCAGGCACATTACTTTATCATACCATATATAAAATTAATAGTTTAGCTGCATGAGATTCTATTTGATCGAGATCGGCCATGTCTGTATTAAAATAAAACTACTGGAACTAGACGGATATTTTGATTATATTGACAGTAGGTATTGTCAAAACATCAGCGGTTGACACTACCTACTGTCATTAGAATCACAATATCTGACAAATCCTGGCTAACTAGTTTTAATGCAGCGATCTCGATAAAATAGAATTTGCTCATGCAGCTAAACTATTCATTTTACCAAAAAATGCCATAGTCATAAATTGTTCAGAATTTCCTGTACTTTAATTTATTATTTAACTATTTCGACAAATTTCCAGAAATGGCGGCTTATTTGCAAAATCTTTCAAAAATGCTATAAGACTAAACCTCCAGTTTCTTTGGATCCTTTTCAACAGAAAGCTTTTCGGCTCTAAGTTTGGTTATGAAACTTCTAAATATGAAGTTTCGTCCCGATACCTTAGTAGTTTCTCCGGAATCGTCGCCACAAAAAAGGCACACACACATACACAGAATTTTTTTTTTACCTGGGTCAAAAATGTTCAAGGGATCCAAAAAGACATTTCCGCTAAAACCTCAAAAATTTTGTTTGGCACGATTACAATACTTTACATACTACGTATGACAAAGTAAAATCATAG
This sequence comes from Aphodius sticticus, assembly GCA_963966075.1. Lineage (NCBI taxonomy): Eukaryota > Metazoa > Arthropoda > Insecta > Coleoptera > Scarabaeidae > Aphodius > Aphodius sticticus. The sequence goes on from OZ014513.1 coordinate 6,658,736, forward strand.
CACATAGTCAAAAGTTCCCCAAACCATTTATATAAATCCCAAATATGTTGTCACCTACAAGTTCGCTATATTTTATAAACGTTCTGGGCGCCATGAATGCAAGATTCATGAATGAAAACAAATTCTGGCATTGGCTATATCCAATTCCCGCTGTAATACTGCCCAATACAGTCGCTGAACTAATATCCATTAGAGCCGACCCAAGTTCGTCACTGCTAATTGTCTCTTCCTGTCCATAAAACCGACATTTTAAATAAAATGTTCATTTGAGTCCTGTTCTGGTCTCTTTGTCTCATTTGTAATTAAATAATTACAATATTGTTCTTTTAGATTATCTATGCAATATTTTAACTTAGGTGGTACGTAGTCGTCTTTTACCAATTCGTCTAAAGGACAGACGCGGATGTTTAGGTATTTTGCCACGACTTCTACCCATTATTAAACAAATGTACCTAACACTTAGCAGGTATAACTACACTAAGTATAATATCATACAGTATATGACTTTTATCGTGTGTTAAATTTGTAAACCGTGCGTATAAATGTGAAATGCGAGAACTCTGTTCTCCCGATTCAATATACGCTACGGTCATAACACTCATAACTTGTGAACAGTCTAATCTAAAAATAGCAGTAGGCGTGGCGTAGTTATAGGCGGTGTTTAAAACTCCTAACGTCTGCTGTCTACACCGGGCCCGGAATATAGGCAAATTACATACATTTCTGGCAATTACGCTTTGTTATCGCAATTATAATGTTTAGATTAAAATTGTACTTAAATAAAAAATCTATTTTTGTATCATGAGTTGGGCTAAATGTTTTATATTTGAAAAAAACCAAAGATGTAGAAGTAAAATTGATTTTTATCTTTAAAAAATTTTTTTTTCATCCAGCCCAACTCGTTATTTATCTAAGAAATTACATAAAAAATTTCATAAACTTTGAACAATAAATAACGCTTTTATTTGCAAACGCGTTTTAGGAGAGGTAGAACTGGGTCTTAAAACACATAATCTGCGGTGCTAGAAAATGACACCCTATTTTTGTATACACATCACAACATAAATGTAATTTTAGAGAACAACATTACACTATTATTCATGTAAATCATGGATTTCGTTACATTTAATGTTACATTACAAATCTGATGTAATACTGCAATTATTACCGTACTTTTACCAATCTGCCTGCATTATTACTTAGGGTTACCAGGTGTGCTGGATTACGCAGGATATCCTGGATTCAAGCCTAAATTCGCGCGTCCTGCGAATGCTTCCGCAGGACTGCCATGGAATTTTATTTTATTGAGATGGCTAGGGATAACGCATGATAGTAGTGTCACTAATTTACACACTAAAAACGGAATTGCTGGCAGCAACAAAACTACATGTGTTGGTCGATCTTCATCACCGTAACAAAAAAATCTAGCTCTGTTGAACAATACGGAGTACTAACTAATATTTTGAACATCACCAAACTTGATGCCACACAAGATATTATTAGTAAAGCAAATTCTATTTACTAACATAAATATTCGTTTGTGGTTTCAAATGTTTGGCAACAATACCGCATTTGAATTTCCATACGCAAAGGAAGCAAACATGGTAAGGAAAAAGAAGTTAATTAATTCTTATCATATAATTTACAAGTTATAGTGATAATGACACAATCCACATCGTGTGTACTGCTGTAGTGACCGGAAAACCAAGGAATGATACTAAATTCATCCGAGGAGAAATTATCTAGTTTACATAATTACATAGGTACATACTATATGGATTAATGTGAGAACATATAAGTTATTATTTATGTATGTAGTTGTGACTGCAGCTGTGACTGCGGAACACACCATCGCAGGCAAAAACAAGAATAAATTAGTTAATATGATACAAATTATTTAATGAATTAATAAATAAATTAATAAAAAATAAAGCATTTATGTAAGTCTTTCTTTTATTTGTATGATTTGATTACCCATGTGTACATTTGCGTATAGTCAAGTTAATATAAGAATTATATGATGTGTTTCGATTATTTTAGTACTACCTAAATGTATGATGTATAATTTTATACGATAATTCTGTTTTGCTTTTAAGTTGTTTATGAAAATGAAGTAAGTCCCCAGTTTTACCAAGTTGTAGTAATATAAGATTCAGTATTTGTTGTACTAACTAATGAATTTGTTGCCGCAAGCAATGTACATGGTAGCTTGTACAAGGCTATATTGTTATTCTAACCAATTAAATATGTTGCAGCTACTAATTTGTGGGACTAAAAATTTTATTTATTCGCGCATATAAATCAGTTCAGCCAAGTAATACATTTTAACAATAATTTTTTTTCCGTCAAAGTAATGCAGTCAGTTGTTTAATTTCCCTCTAACCATAATTGTTGGGATTACGCAAATAGGAGTGGAGGTAATTAAATAATTTTTTCAGTGTAGAATAATTACAATACATAAATAATTCCCAGTGTTGTGTAATTATGGATAGTCTATTTTTCAGCACCAACACCCAAAAACTGTAAGCACTTAAACAAAATTACAGAAACGAGTGGGGACAAAATTTAATAACCCGTTGTATTGTTTAAATGTTGACGCTCGCTTTTTTAATTAAAATTTTGCAGGCATTTAGCTAATCATCATAGAACGGGTATACTGTAAGCAGCAAATTTATGGACTAAATTAATTAAAATTGAAACTGTCATTCTAGTAAATACATCTATTTTTAATGATCCAATTTTCAAAGCTTCAATGTTCATAGCAAATTCAATTTCAAACCCCTTCATTTTTTTTTAGACGTAAGAAGAAGACTGTAAACTCACATGCACATGTATGGTGCATTTGTAACCATGCACATTGCACATTCATGTAATTACCTTTTACTGTGCAGATTGGGCTATATCGCATATAGATTGCGCTAAAACACTTTCATCACATAATTCAAATTTCCCCTTCACAAAACACTGCCGTCATTATCAAATACAACGGAAAAACGTCTAGAAAATCCCTAAATTCCCATCTAAAGATACAGTAAATTTGCGACGAGGATTTGTTTTGTTAATGTCAAAATGTCGTGTAATTTTATTTCGGTAGGCTTTCGCCCGGTATTCATTGTAGCAATTATCTTGGCCGATTCTACAAAAGGGCGAATTTAATTTGTTAAGGGTGAGGGATGCTCGCGACGACTTCACCGCAACCGAGGAACGGCAAAAAGAACAGAGAAACGCTTGTCCTCGGCACAGGACGGGAGAGAGCGGCAGGATTCCACAAAATTAATTTATATCCTGGGGAAATGGAAAGGAAATAAACACTGAGTTGATGCGGATAATCAGGACATCGTACCCCAGGGACCAGTTGAGACAGACAGGGTTATTAATTGATCTACCCCAGCCCACTATCCATGGTGTGTATACGTTGAGCAAATTTAACGCTAGATTTGAGCTGTTTGATCTAATGCAGTTGTATGATGTTTGTCCTTATCAAGTGCAGATTTAATATGATGTAACTAATAATCGCCTAGAGTAGTAAATAGTAAGTAGTAAATAGTAAGTAAGAACTTTGCTCTGAGTAGAGTTTTCTAGAACTTATAGCAAAGGGAGGTTCACACACGCGTTACTCACGAATCATAGAGACAAAGAAACAAACTTCGACGATAGAGTAACGATCGGTATAAAAAAGCCACCCTATACACTTCGATAAAGTCGTACGAGAAGTTTTTACATTGTTTCCCGCGATGTTAACCTTTTTCGGGGACATCTGGTGCTTGGTCGGGAAATTTACTAAGGGAAGAGCAATTTCTGTGATGGCTCGACCATTTTTTAACCCCCCCTGTCTTTAATCCCAAACAGCCCGAGGAATGCGTGAAGGGGGGGCGCTCAGCAGACTAGAAGAAAGCCATTTGACCGTTATTAAGACTTATGAATTCCCATTCTTGTGTAGCAGTAAATTAGGGTCCCGCCCTTTGCATGTAATTTGGAGTAGGCGGCCGGGCTAAGGCCGGCCAACAACTTAATTATAAATTACCACTCGATGTCAACCCTCGGGATGCTGTACGAACGATATAAATAATAGGGTTTCTTAACGGGCACTGATTCTGTCGGCTGCCGCTTTCCTGCTTCTTGGAGATTTATTGCTGTCATAATCTTTACGTCAGTCGGTTTGATCTTGGTTATGTTTCAATGTACATGTATTGTATATTATATTGTATTCTTTATGTAGAGAAATGCCAAATTGTATGGTGATCTCCAAAACATATCTTTAAAGAAACAAAATAATAGTAGATATCTTTAGAAAAAGCATAGGGAAGGAGGTCTTCTAAGGCAAAATATGTTTTAGTCTGAAAAACTGTCTTAATTTAACCTTTGAAGAGAGGTAAAAAGTGGCAAATTCTCTTTAATTGTGTTAGGTGACGGTACATAAAAAGTTTCTTATCAAACTTATTCGGGTTTAAGACTTATTCACATCTTTAGAGATAATGATATTGAATTGTTAATGATATTGATTCATATTGATTCCGCCATTTTGAATTTTGAAAATTGTCATTGGATTTAGAGTCTAGGATCTTCAAATATTACAGCAAAGCAGTTACATAAGCACCCGACATCTTTCTAAATTTTCTTAGTTGCCATATTTAATCCGCCATTTTGAATTTAAAAACTATGACAACGGGTTTGGAATCAGAACGCCAAAGACATTATACATCATAATAAAAATATTATTTAATTGCTTTAAATAAACAAATATTGTTAAAAATGTGCGCTGTTTTTCCGTCGAGTTCAAAAACAGTACATGTCCATGATTGTTTTAATCATAGCTCCGCTTTTAATGCAAATACAAATAAAAAATGTAATACATTTAATTCTCTATGAACTACTTTATATTTTGTCTGGCACAAAACATCTAAATGCTATACTTTTCAAGATATTGCACCGACGAACTTATTTTGTTAATTTTCTCAGAACTCACTTTTTGGACTTGTACTGTTTTCGAACCTGAATCATTATCAAATTGAATCTTTAGAGATATGATGCCAGCCGGATTATTTCAGGCTAATTTCTAAGCGTTAAGTTTCCGGAATTTGTTTCCTGACCAAAAGTTGATCCACAATAACTCCCTTCTATATACCCTTAAAATACAGAAGAATATATTATATGTTATATGTACCTATGTAAAAACACATGTAGAAAGTTTTGTTTAATTCTCATTAATACTCATTGACCGATAGATTTTTTTTTAAGTTTCAATTGAGGCACAGGAATATTTTCCTTGCAGATACAAATGTATTTGTATTTTAGATTTATTAGAGATAGTAGAGATTTATTGACCTATTGAGACCTATTCACATAAACAATAACATTTATTTGCATCAAAATTTGATTTATTTGACGAAAGTGTTTCAAATCAAAGCAAAAATATTAATTTCAAGGAAAGAAATCTCCGCTGATTTACAAATATATTTATTTGAATCAAATGTGGATTTTGTTGGTGAAAGAAAACGTATTTTTAAAGAAAAGCTCAAATATTACTTTAAAGGAAAAACAAATATTTATACAAATATATTTAAATCAAAATTTGATTCCTTTGGCTAAAAAAATCGTATTTTTTAATCAAAGCAAACATATGAAAGTAAACTACCTAGATAATTTTTAGAAAAGGTGACATACAGGCGGGACGAAAATTTTAAATAAATTTAAAATTACAGCCACAACCTGGGTTTAAACCATGGATCTTTGCGCCGCTAGCACAATGCTGTCCCAAAAGCTAATGAGGCCTAATAAAATTAATTATAATTTAATTAATAATTTTTATATATTGATTTTAAATTTTGTAAAATTTAGATGCTGCATGTAAGTCACCATATTCTCAATTGTTTTCTGACACTCGTAAACATTTTCAGGTAGATAATTTTGATTTGTATCCAAATATATTTATTACATCAAGCTCATCAAGAAAATAATCTATATTATTCAATGCAGTAAATATTTTTGTGCCAAACAAATCTGTTTTGATCCCAAAGAACAAATTCAAAAGTATACGTTTCTTTTAAAAACTAAAAATCAGTTCTAGATGGTTTTTATCTGTTTAACAAAAGCATGTATTTTTTTAAGTAAACTTTTTATATCAAGTGGGGAGATATCCATTCGCATTTTTGATATATACAGTAGAACCTCAAAAATCCTAACGTCAAAAATTCGAAACGAAAACAATCCGAACGCATTTTAAAAGTGTTTAAATACATAATTATGTAATAGTTTGTTTAATATATGTATATTTAATCGATTAAAGTGCACTTTTTAGGCATTTTTTGTCATTTCTTAGGCCTAAGTGTCATTTTCTAGTTTATTTTCGAAAATCCGAACAATTTGATAATCCGAACCACCTTCGGCCCCAATTAGTTCGGATTATCGACGCTCTACTGTACATAGTTTAAAACATTGAAATGAAACTATATACAAAAATCAGACTGCAACGAAAAAAAAAATTTTGAAAAAATCACCCCATTCCACTTCTTTAGTTCAATTATGTAACCCAGTATCACGGTTTAAAAATATAACGTTCGAGAGATTGTTGCAAAAAAGGATAAAAATATCCCAGCTGGCCACAGCTGGACTTGCTCAGAGCAGCGCAATATTAACTTATTCATTAACTAATACAGAAAATGCATTTTCTTCAAATATTTATCAAGTATGCCCAGCAACAACGTCTTTATGTGAGAATGTACGGACCTGGGTATAGTGATGGTGTGCTAAAGCAGTTGCCATGAATTCCGTTCACGTATCATTCGATTTATCTGCTCCGCGTCACAGTTTCTGCAGAACTCAGCGGACACCGTGAATATAAACGACGACACGAGATGTTCGCAGTCAGTCAAAGACGCATAACTCTCGCTATGTGGAAAGAAAACAGAGCTAGAACATGACAGGCGAACACATGGTTCGAGTGGGGCCCCTAACGCTTTAACATACAATTGAGTTGTTACAACTGAGAGAAAATAATTTATGAAGATGTAGTGCCTTTATTTCGTACACGATTTATTTTTAGATGAATGTTCAGTGATTCAGTTACTTCTGAAGCCAAAATTGTTCGAAGTTAAACCACTCTTACACTCATTAACTAGGTACAGTCCTGAGAAGAAGTTCCAATCACTATTTCAGTTTTTTAAGGCAGTGTGTTGATGATACATACATATATGTACGGGTTCTTTGTTATTCTCCTCGGGCACTGGCCGCTTTGCGCAAAAAAATTTAGTGTGTCCCACTTTCAATTCCAATTTTTAAAAACTCCAAACATTCTGCAGATGAAAAAAGTGTTTTGTATAAATACCGGCATTGTATTTCATGGAATTTTCCAAAACCAGTATCCTTTACTAGGTGTTAAGTTAGTGTTAAGGAAACAAAAGTAGGTATTACATAAGCCATTTCTTAACCTTCTGAAAGACATATTTCGGAAATGGTCGATTTTAATTGCACGCTATTGTTCTTCCTATTATGAAATATGACGCCCATCGTGTTTTATTATACTTGGGACGCGAAATAGACCACCCAGCATATAAATACGTTATACGTGCTTTTGACGTACTTTCAGACGCATAACTTAAAAACGCCAAGTCATACTTAAACGATGTATCGACAATGTAGAGAATTAAAAGATCTAGAAGTTTCCTCAATTACCGTCCAATCAATAGAATATCGATGATATCGATATCGATGTGATATCGCTGGGTTTGAATTTTTCCGAAGCGACTAGTTTTACTTGTTTAATTTTGCTGGGCTAAGACGGGAAGTTAACTCGTCTACTATTCCCGTATTTTGAGTTGGCAAGCTTGCATTTATAGCTTGTGGCGGATATTTTGTATGTGCTGTAATATAAATAATCACATTTTATTGTTTATAAATTACTTTTCCACGTTCCACTACCTCTTCTTTTGTTTTTTAGTTTACCGCTGTCACAAAGCCTTAAAGTCAAATTTCTCGAAAAGTTATTTCATATTTTTTACTTTCCGAGAGTTCGATATTTTTCGCCTCGAGTTAATTAACCAGTATTTTAACTTTTTAACTGATTTTAACCCAAAGTTCGTTGTAATTATTTATCAGAAAACTTCAAAAAAAAATCTAATTTTTTACAAAGTAACGTGGCAATATACAAACAGTTAAATACAATTATAATTGCAGTAATAAAATAATGTACAACCTTTCACAGTTCCGGTGCTTTTCTAACCCCATTTAAATGATGTTTACGGACATTTTTCAAGTTTCTTAAAGAGAAATTTTATTGTTTTAATTTTTATCAAACATATTTGGAAGAAACCGTTTTAGGCAATTGTAACTTTGACTACCACTAAAAATTAGCGATTGGCAAACGCTTTCTTTTAAAATAAGAATAACATTATATATTTCCAGGGATGTAAAAACGTAATTTACCGCGTAAATTACCGATGGTAATTTATCGTTAATTTAAATTACCGTTGATAATTTATCAGTAATTTACCAAAAATTTTAATTACAGTTCTTAATTTACCGGAATTTATAAATTAATTTCAAAAACCTTCATCAGTACTTGCGTGAAAGTACCCCACCACAGCTAAGCAGTCGACAAGTGCACTGTTGTTTGTGGTTTGCCTGGGAGGTACTTGGGGATGTAAGGGCGTAATTTATCGGGTAAATTAAACCGTTATTAATGGTATTTTCCGGATTTTTAATTACTTAATTCAGCGAAGCCAACATTTTAAATCAGAAGCCATCTACCTACTATCAAATTTATGATTTAAAGAAATGTTCTGGTGATCCGGATAAAATGTGATCATTGTTTGTGAAATCGTATAATTATTGAAATTCAGATATTTAGTTTGATATGGAATGGATCCAATTAGTTATTATTCAACAATAAAGTCCTTATTCATTTCATATTATTATATTTTCCGAGACGCGTTAGTAATGCAGCAAAACAAACATGTGCATACTTCGTACAAGGATATTATTTCCATGCCGAAATTGAAATATAAAAAGACACCTCGTACTATGCCTCGAAAACAATTTTTTTCGACAAGAAAAATGTATTTTTCTGTGGAGCATTGACGGTATGAGTATGTTTTCGTCAAATATTCGAGCAACATTCGGCGTAGTTATTTTACAGCCATAATAGAACACGTTTTTGTCCAGCCGGCCGGTCCGCTGCGAGAATTTGTAAACGTGTTTCGTAAGTGAACATATATGTGATGTTTCGCATCGAAGTAACATTATACTCTAGGAATTTTTAAACGTTGACTTATTTGTAAAATATCAATCTCAGTTTAATTTGCTTAGACGAATAATATACAGGTTATTAAAACAATACGTCTAATACTAATAACTTCTAATACTGTTGTTGAACTAAAACTCTTTGTTTTTTTTTTTTTTAATTAAGGATTACATTATCTAAATAGACACAGGATCTAACGATGCTATTACAAAACCGGTTACCCAAAGAATTTTTAAATGAAGATTTGCAAAGAAAAACCTATTTGTTGATTTATCAAATTTATTATGCTGTTAGGCTGTCCATTTTATAAATTGCTGGTATAAAAAGTATTTTATTTGTAGTCCCTGCTTTCATTTTAATAATGAATTATTTAAATCAGGAAAAGCATCAGCGATTGGTGGTTATCTACAATATAATGACTTATAAGGCAGTACCAAATTTTGTTTTACATAACTTACAGTCATCGGTAAATTATCATTTTGAATTACCTGGTAATTTAAGAAAATATAATTTACCAACTGCAATTTTTCATTACGTGGTAATTTAAATTTGAAAGTAATAATTTTAATTTTAGCGGTAATTTACTGAAAAAAATAATTACGGAAATTTAACATCCTTAGTCAGATTGCTAGTTATCTACAAAATGATGACTTTTATTGACCACTCTTTTTTATTAACATAAGTAGCATTCATAACCTACAGTGATCGGTATTAACGCCGGTTTAATTTAACATTTGGAATTTTTAATTACCCGATAATTTAAACCAGCGTAATTCACCATTTTTAATTTTTATTTACGTGGTAATTTAATATTTCAAATTAATAATTTTAATTTCAACAGTAATTTACAAAAAAAAATAATTACCGTAATTTAACATCCCTGTGTATTTCACATTAACAAAAAGATATTGAATGAAGACACACTAATTTAGTAAAATAGTAGCCATTTAAAAGTCATAACAGTCATTTAAACTGAACAGTATACTACAACAGTACACTTAATTAGTAAATACAGGCAATATGAAGCGCGCTTGCTTAAAAAAACGAACATTTACAAATGTTAAATGTATATGGACAAAACATTTAGGTCGCTATAGCTTTATTTAGAAAATCTGGCCAGTTGAATTTAGTAACAAATGTTTTTACAAGTTTTTATATTGCTCCAACTGCTCCCGGTAGCTACGCCACTGGATAGGAACATACATACATCTTTCCATGACTGTACGTTACCTCCTCCAGTTCCACCGCATTACGTAATAACGTGCCAAACGAAGTTTTCCAAAGCCTTGTCATCTGCCTCATTAATCGCGAAACATGTACAACATTCCGAAGTTTGTAAGACACCTGAAGTTAGCAACAAGGGTTGAATATATTAATAAGATTGGAGGCCTACGAGCACCTCGAGCAAACTTTACCCACCGGAACAGTTCACAACTACACTAGAAAGTCCACTCGTAGTTCCTCGAAAAGTTTCGGCCAGACATCGTAATGAAACTGTTCATATTCTCAATCAAATGATCTCTGCAGAGCTCTTTTATAGGAGTGCCCCCTCGAGAGAAGTTTACTAGGGACTGCGATCGTTTGGCGTGGAAACACGCCAGTGCCATTTTAAAAAGTTGCGCAGGCAATAAAATGAACAGGGCAGATCGTGAATTGGAGATGTTTATGGCGACAATTAGCGAAATAGTGTCTATTCATGCCTGCAAGTTATAGCAAATATTTGAATACGTGAATGCTTTAAATAGATTTATGTGTTATGGGCATAGTGTGCATGCGACTTCGAGGTATACTGCCAGCAGGTGGTACAAACGCAGTATTGAAGCATAGTTTATCTAAGTGAGTACCCGGCGTGCATTAAATAATATGACCAAAGGAATCGTACTTTATTATGTTTATTCTGTTGTGTCTACCTGTCTCTCATTCTAAATGATTATGGTACAAAATTATGGCAGAACGATATTATGGCATTTTATTTCTCATTATTTCTCGACATGCTGTACACAGGGAAAAATATGTTTGTAGCAACACGAATATCTTTGGTTAAGGCTCCCGTCTCATTCAAATGGCGCGCTTTTCTCCAAAGCTTCGAAATAGAAAAATTACCAGATGTAGATGGCGCCAATATAACCAATTCTAAATTTATTTCGTATTTACCACATTTGACGATTTAACGTATGTTTGCGGCGTAGTAGGGGAACCCCGACGCCGTGTCAGTGCTACTACTATAATTGACTGTTCACGTTTCGGTCAATGTTTTCTATTTATAGAGGAGTTTTAAGTTAGTAGGTTAGGTTCACAGGTTAGGTTTTCAACAACTCGTTTGTGTGACGTGTGACAAATACATATATTTTCTGCCCACAATACTAAATTTACCAGTCATTAGTTGGAATAATGGGTCGCTTATCCCATTCTCGAAGGAGTTATTTGAAAAAGAAGGGCTCAAATTCACGTAGTGCGGCAGCAAAACTAAGGTGGGCAAGATTTGAAGAGGTTTTACGGTATGTTTTATTTTATACAAATAGGTATGCTATAAATTAAAATATTATTATTTTAGATATTGTGATGCCGAACTTTCCGGAACCGTTGTCACTGCATACTGTGGAAGCTTCTGCGGTGGAGATGCGAGAAAGCAGTGTGAATTTGACTATTGATAATGCGTGGGGAGCAAACGAGGATGTTGAAATGTTTGTTTCTTATTATACACACATGCATGGAAGATTACAGTGACACCTTCCGAAGTGAATAAGAAGTCTTTGTCAAATATGTTGTACAGTTTCTGTAGAGAATAGTGTCATAAGTGTCAAGTTTTTGTCCTTTTTCCAGAAAGTTCGTCATGACCTTTCAGTCTGTTAACATGTATAATAGACAGTAAACGTTCACCTTTATACGTATAATGTAACTGTTCCACTATTCCCCGCGGAAATTATATGTGATGTATGATATATAATTTATATACAGGTGTCCCACTTTTTTCCCACAAAATTATTTTTCAAGTAGTAATTGTCATACTGAGTAAAAAGTTTCATATGAGTTTCGTATTTATTAAAATAATTCATATACAGTAGAGCGTCGATATTCCGAACTAATTGGGACCGGGGGTGGTTCGGATTATCAAATTGTTCCGATTATCAAGTATCGAGTATTGGATAAAAGCTATAAAACAAAAGCAATATATGTTTGTAAAAAGGAATCGACAAAAATAGCTTTTTACTCGGTTACTCGGTGATTTATTGTTTTATTATTTATTTTTGGGGCGTTCGGATTATTACCGGCGTTCGGATTATCGACGCTCTACTGTATATACGGGAGTTGTACAGTTATTGCCTAAACCCTAGTTCCTTCAAAAACCGTCAGGTAAGTATATTATGGAGTACATTAATACAACAGAATACCTACTACAAAAAGAATATTAATCAAATTTTACAAAACAAATTGCAATGAATATATAAATTTCAAATATTTTTTAAAACTTTGCGTTCTTGTAATTATAACATGGTCAAAATATTACATAAGAAGTAGTAACAATGTTACAATTAAATATATTACATTATTTGCATTTAACAATGACAAAGAAATTTGTTGTAGACATGTTGCAGATATATTTACTTGTTTAGTGGGTTCCAAAATTTAGCAAATAATTATTATTATACTAATATAATATTTATTTCTTAGCAAGTAGCATGCATTTAGTTTGAACGTGGTTTGAACATACTACGTACAAGAAATCGAATAGATTTACCCATTAGTAACATTAAACTAACTGGAAAACCATAGTAATTTTCAAATACAGGAAACCAATAAAGTTGTCTTCCATACGTGGATATATGTAATTTGCAAATATAAATAATATATTATTGATAATATATTTATAATATCATATATATACCTATATTAAATATATTATTACTTTCTATTTGTATAAATATTGAAACTGGAGTCGTTTTGAGTTTTTTAGTTGATGATATAGTACTTTAACAATCGACATATCACAAAAACACTTTAGTCAAATGCGGATTTAGGCCGCGGCATCTAGTTTTGGATACCTGAACTGTCGCTACTGTAATCATTTTTGCCACCTTACTAGAATGCACCAGAATGCAATTCTAGAGAAGTTCGGAAGAAAGTAACTTGTGCTCTTATAGTTAACATTTAATGTACTTTTATAATGTATTACAGCAGACAATAATCAGATGCCACTGCCATCGGAAAGCATTTCTATATTTGAAGTCCACATTTTTTTAACACTAAAATTTGCATAAATAATCTACATAAATATTGAAATCCTTTCCGATGGCAGTAGCGTAAAGATCTACAGAATCGATTGGTAGCAAGCATTTCAGGATTGGCGCAATAATAATAGCGTGAGTTACTTTGGCGTTTTGGGGGTAGGAGACGGGAGCCTTAAAGAATATCGCTTGTATACCCGCTGTAAGATAGAGATCATATTTCAAGAAATCTTTCAAATGCTCCAGATTACAATACAGTATTCTTGATATTCTTGATATTTACTTGCTTAAATATGTTCTTACAACGATAATATGCAATTAATTCTTGGACTGAGTTAACCTAAGTATACCTTGGTCTAACTAACTCGATATTGCTAATAAAATGCCAGACATTTAAATACATTTAAAGTAATTCTACAGAATTATTTCTAGTTTAAAAAAAAGTACTCTATTTCGGAGGCTAAAAAAGTAGGTGTAGTCAGTTATGTCTCCAGATATCTCTTTTGGGTCGGTCTGGCGACCTCGGGCTTAGCCAAACATCGCACTGTTCCAATATTTGTCAAACTTGACCTCCCGACTGGCTGCCATCGCACCGAATTGCACCGTTCCAACGCAACGGAACGAGGATCCTTTTTCACTATACACAACTTTAATTGGAAGCCGTGTGTGTTCTATTTACATTGCCGTCTCTCCTCAATGATCTTCGCAGTCCTTTCTGGACCGTGGCGGTTAAAATTCTGCCATCTCCGTCGCGCTGTCTTCTTCGGCATGTGGCCCGGGTTTATTTTCACGATAAACATTTGCTCAGCGCAAATGAAGTCGTCTGTGGGGTTTGTGGCGGTCGCTTCTTGCCTCGCACACCCTACAGTGTTGGGACACAATCGAGGATAAACATTTAATTTTCGTCGCAAAACATCTGCGTAAGGGCGAAGCCACGCGTGCCCCTTTGTTTTAAGGGATGCCTTGATCTCGTAATTCCGACCTCACAAACAAATAGTGGTTGTCGAAATACACTGCGTGAATACTAAGTAGATATGCTAGGGTTAAATTTAAATGTCACTCCTTTTGAAGACGATTACAATGTTTACAAATGAAATCTTTACCAGCTTTCTTGCGCTTTATCTTATGAACACAGAGTTACAATTTTTACAATTCACCGAATAAACGTCACTTGATATACACCAGTAATGACTGCTATGAAACTGAATATATTGGCTGCTCTTCAAGCGCATTAAGGCGGCTTCTACAGCAGGTACAAACAATACTTCCGACATTTAGATCAGCTCTCTTGACGGGTTCTCGTTAACTTTTATCTAAAAAATTTTTTAACCGATTTTATTAAACGATACATTTTTCGAAAGCCGATTTTAAAGCCGTGTTGAGTATATGGTAATTATAATTACTACCTCCAAATTTAAAAAGAAAGTCTATATTTTCATAAACTCTAAACTCTTACATACTGGAAGTCTCACGGAACTGTTCCATTAGAAGTCTTTGATGTACCACTATTTCTATATGTTTGAAAGGCTGGAATCGGGGTTTACTCGATCCGTATGTTTGAAAAAAATACTCTCGAATTGACTCTCACTTCCGGTCTACCGGAAGTGATATCAACTTCGTTATTTTAAATGGAATCATATTATTTTTATTTAATTGTTTGCTTTTACTCATTTTTGTCAAACAGGACACCCTATCATTGCAGACTGGAGTTCCCTATTCATATATTTCGACAGGTATTGTGTTTTATTATCTACAACATAATTTTTGACGAATTGGTTCTTCCAAATATCGTGATTCAAGAATAAAAAGAAGGTGAATAGAAATAATTGTGGATAGGGGACATTTAAAAAACCTGTTGTGCTCATTAAAAACTAAATGTTTCTCATAAATTTTAAATGAAATTTTATTCCCTATTTTGTACCTCGAAACAAAAAGTGGTTTGATTTGACTTCTGAAATTTGCTACTCTTCTTGCATTTTTGTTCATAAATTAGTTGCTCCAGATTATTCAAGATAAATACCACACATCACCCTAAACGTTCATTAGGATGAATTCACAAAATTCAATCCTCACCGATTTACATGAATAAAAATATAATCTTTGTCACCACGTAAATATGAAATATCAATAATAAATACATATAATATACAATTATTTATAGTCAACAGTTATTTTGCTTATTATTACTTATTTTGTAAAAAAATGATAAATATGTTTGTCTTGGTTTGTCGATATAAGGAATCCGACAAAAGGAGACCGACGGTTCTAAAAACAACAAACAATGGTTGACTGACCTTACGTCTAAATGCGCACCTACTATCCTAACACGCACAAAATGTATGTTACCGTGAAATACGAATGCCGACAACCAAATTATGTTTATAGGTGCTATAAAAGAAGGCAAAGCGCTATTATTGTGTTTTCATTTCGATTGTTACCATGCAACAAGATGTGAACAAAGTACTTCAACAGTGATTCGACGTCAAAACAACTAGATAATAATATTAGGTATCCATAATTTGTATCAACCATTTATTTTATGATTTATTTGGTTCATGGCATAAGTAAAGATTGCGCAATTTGTAAGAAACGGATTATGAAACGTACCAGCGTGGTCACGTTGGGAACGCCGAGGTCCGTATACCTTGGCATGTCGGCAGACAATGTCCCCCACTTTGACACATATGCACGCCCACATCTGTTCCATTTCGTAGTAGCCGACGTGTACTATTTACAGTGTCTACGCGTCCCCTATTTCATTTGAATAGCTCTATCTCATTCTGAACTTTCGTCGACTAATCGATGGCAGGGCAAAAATTGTACAAATCACCTTAAGGACCATTTACATAACATAACATTTACAACACGACGATTGAACTGGCCGATTGTTTAATGTATCTAACCGTCCGACCACTGATTATAACAATACGAATAAAGTTCCTAATCCCGACTAGATGTTGGGCTGTTTGTTATCGTAACGTTCGACAAACCGCCCACCATTGAAAGCATTAACAAGAGCCGAGGAACGAACAAACGAAAGTCAATGAAACATCCGCCGACCGGGCCGAGTAATTGATGGATTTAATCAGGGATTGGTACCACTGGCGTTTGTCTGGCGCCACGGCCGGCACCCCTACGAAATTGTACATCATCGCAGTAAATTAGGACCGAGTTCTGGGCAGAGTTAAGGCAGGCCGTGCCTTGCGGACGATCTACGACCGCGACAGTGACTGCTATCGACAATTGCACAGTTCCGCATAAATTACTGGTTATAAATAGCGGATTTATATTTGAATGGGAAAGTCATTAGCATGCGGAGTTGGTATGCAGAATACAATCGGTGCAGATGCCTGATAAATTATTTATTGCGTTTACGGATTGCTGTGAATAATTAAAATATAGTTATTTTGGTTGGCAGATTCGGGTATTCGGATATCATATCGTACCGATAATCACTATGGCTGGTAACGGAGATCTAGGTATTGAGAAGCATATGAAATCCAATGTTAAAATAACTAAAACTATTACGTTCTTGAAGATGATCCAAAGTTATTGAACTGGAAGAACACAAAACAAAAAATATGAAGACGAAGAGGACGACAAAGCTAAATTGAAGCTATGCCCACCAACAAAACATCGTTTCGCACCACATATACGTAGGAATGCAACAGGGTCATATTTCATGAAATAAATTGTGTAAACGCACCATTATATCCATTGTTTGCAAATGCGGCCTGTTCACTAACAGCGTTTAAGTTCAATAAATTTTCGGGCATCCTCCTAATGGCGCTTGAACTCAGCCTCTCAGGCCACTTTAGAAGAACGAACCGTACGGCATTACTGTCCCAGTGGCCTTCTACGTTTCGTATCGTACACTGAATCTAAATTCACTCTCGAAGCGTTCGCTGCCCTGTGGATCTGCTACAATTTGAAGTTGGATTTGCCAATGTGTAAAAAATAAGGTATCTGTTCGATTTATCATCAAACTAAAATACACTGAACGTCTCCACTATGCCATGACTTTAGGGAAGTTTACAAAACTTAACAACTGAAAAATTTACCTCACGTTCTCGGATTAGAAAATGTTAAATTTAGTAGCAGGTATACCGTAAGCAATAACGTTAAGGTTCGGAAGTAAATACGAAGGCATTTGCCGATTGACTCTACCATTATTTTTACCCCCGACTGGTAGATTTATCGGATCACGGTCGGATATCGGAGGAGCTCGCTAAGGAAGTGGGTATAGGTGGGCGGCCATTTTTATGCAGATTGAATTGGGAATCGGGCGGTCGTTTGCAATTTAAGACTCACACTTCCCCGCTTTTATTACCTTGCTTATATCCGAGCCAAATGGCCACCAGCACCATTCCGAAACCGACCAGAAAATCGCATCGCGATAAGAACTATCGATATAAAGTAAATCCCGGTTTTATTTTCCACGAGATTAATTACGATTAATAAATTTGCATACTGCAATCGGGTAATTTTCTGGAGAAGACAAACTGAGAATTCTACACCAGTTCGTATCTTAGACATAGAAAATCGGATTTCCAATGCGAGTGAATAGATCAGATAGCCATTTTCTTTTATCAAACACTGTTGGACTGCTTGTTGCATCCAAGTTCTTATTTTGCACTAACAGGGCTGAGCTTCGTCCCGTTAGGCAAAATGTGTTGGAAAATTTTAGGTCAAGTTTTTCTCTACTTTCTGTATCCAAATCTCTATCTAAGCTTGGCACGAAGTTTCAAGTCAAGGTATTTCGCTGTATCCGCGTCTGAAATGAATATCGTTCTCATTAATGGTTAATCAACTCAGCTACTTTCCAAAAAGAAGGTATATATGTTAATCAAAATGCATCGTTGAACAAATTTAACGAGTTTATAACAGCTTTCCTCAATAGTTGCTTCAGCAAAGCTCCTGATATCAGATCAAATTCTGGTTGAGGATTTAAGGTTCTGATGTTCTTTTGGTGAAATATCGTGTGTAGGCTTTGGCTCCGTTGCTGCCCACGTGATAGAATAGTACGAAATGTCACACACAGAAAAGTGATTATTTGGAACGAGAAAGCATAATTTCTTGAATTTATTTACTAGATTCAAATGAATATTTACTTGGATGTAGGAAGTTAGGTATATACAAGAAATGCCACATACTCAATCTAAGTAAAATAATTTCTCAGATAAATGCTGTCGACAAATAAATTCGTTCTTTATAAGAACCAATATTGTATTGAAAGAAGTAATTGGATTTTTTGTACCAAAAATGTCAATTTCTCCAACAAAGTAATAGCAAATCCATCCAGTGCGTAGTTACTTGATCCAAGAAAATATAAGACATTTAATATAAGTAAGTATTGTTTACTGAATAAAAACCCACCAATTATTTAACTGAAGTGATTCTCACTTCTTTCAAGTAATCCCGTTCTCTGGAATGAATATGCGCATCGTGATTTCGTCAAGGCTCGCGCGCTCGCGCGTACGGCTGGCGCCGTAAAGGAGCGAAACCTAGTACGAAAACAACAACGAAGTACCCGTAGGGGATGTGCCTTGTGATTAGTGTACAATAAACGTTTCAACACGGAATAATTTGATGTAGGGCACGTAACAGGTTAGAACGAGTAAGTAAATATAACATATCTATCTTGTTAATTAGCAATAGAAAATGTATTTGTGCCAAATCTTTAACATTCTTACATTAAGTAGCTAAAAATATTTACCGGGAATAAAAATATACACTTCATTGAAGACTGTTTACTTCCTTCACCAGAGTAACAACTTTCTTAAATCTAGTAATTATTCCAAGAAATAGAATGTCTTGGTTGAAGTCAATAATCTCTCGCGTATATACGAACCTACCAACTACTTCATCCAAGTAATTCTCTCTTCGTTCGAGAGATCACTCTTCTGTGTGCAGTATGACTTTCATTTAGTATTAATAATTTTTTCTACATGATTAATAAAGACATCAGTTTTAACCTGAAGCATGAAGTCAAAACTTTTAGAAGCATTAGACTGAAAATTTCTAAGGAAAATTTATGGGAGAAAGATAGAAGAAAAGGTTAGTTGGAAGAGGAGGACTAACAGAAAGACTGAGATGGCTGGGTTACATAATTTGGATGAATTCAAATATAATATCGAGAAAAACCTTAGAAAGACGATAGTTTTGATACAGGCCTGACGTTTGTTCAGCACAATGGAAGCCTCGTTCTGGTGTATCAAGGTTCTTTCCTGAGTTTTGTGCTCAGAACCCGTTAACTGTTCGGTGATCCGCTGATATTTAAAATCTTACACTATGCCTATGTGAGCAGCAAGCTCGAGTACGCCTTCTTGGTGTGCTACCCGTTCTACGCTAACCATCTTCAGATGGTGGAGGCTGTGCAGAGGAGATTTCTCAAGTACCTGTCTTCAGACTTGTCAGACTTAATGGAAAACACCCTGAGCGCGGAGTTGGACTAGATGCTAAGGAAAAAAAATTAAACAAGCCATGGATAACCTGGGCCTTCAGAGTTGCGTTCTAATCTATCAGAGCTAGGATTCAGAGCTTAATGTCTGCAATAATGGTAAGCCCAATAAACTAGCAAGGATAGAACCAGCACACATTTCGACCATTGGTTACAAACAAGCACTGAAGTCACCAAATACAAAATCAATGTTAAAATTAATTACCAACACGTATGTGTGACTGCAAATATACCGAAAGATTATCTCAAATAATCCAGTACTATACAAAATCCATGTTCGCGACGTATTCTGTCGCGGTCTCTTTGATACATTACTTCAATGTAACACACGCAAATACGGTTATTATACGACCACATTTTCACCGCACTCGCTGCCCTGGAAGCTTAGGATCCACATATGGATTTGCCATAAGCCTTCAATGTTCTGCGTTCGCGATATGATGTTTACCATTCACAGTAATGGACCGAGTATATCCGTGAAAGGATGAACAGTTTGTACAGGTAGAACAGCACCCGGGGGATGAGCCGGGCGGCCTGATATTAGGGTTGTGAGTGAGCAAAGCTGTACGGGGGGTATCCTACGCGAACATACCGACGAAGTAGCGACCCGTAATTGATAACACCGGCCGCCCTTTTGTACCGTTCAGAGTGTAAATAATGCCGTAGTATTGTTTGCTGGCGTTAAGGCCCTTATTATGTTAATATCGCGCTACCTGTGCGCCCCTTTGTTACTGAGGTTATACGGGCTACTTCGGGGGTTGAGTGGGTCTTTAAATTCGGAACGATATAAGCCTAATCGTTTTTCATGGTATCTGCGTACTTAGGAGTTATGATTTTCCCTGATTTTCCCAGAATCCCTCATACATAATTTTGTTTCAGGGAGATAAGTTAGGTTTCTTTGTTGTAATGGGGCAGGCGTTTGGGAATCAGAAACTTGGTTACATTTTTGCCGCTCGTATGGGAAATAAGGATGGGACGGATTGGGTTTCGGCCGGATAACCGAATACCGGATATCCGGTCAAACCCCAAAACCGGATACCGTTTTATCCGGCCAAAATTCGGCCGGATAAAACCAGATATCCGGCCGTTGTGTAAAACTGCATCGGCCGGATCTTTTTACCGAACAATCCAGCCAAGATCTGGCCGGATACCGGATATCCGGCCATTACATAAAACCTGTACGGCCGAATCTTTACTGCATATTGTTTAAATTTTGAAGGTTGCTGAAGTGCGCCATTACAAAAAAAATATTAAAAACTACTGTTTGGAACTATTATGAAATACATAAAAAAGAGATTATTGAAACTGAAGAGAATATGCATATAATCTACAGACATTTTTTATCCGGTTTCAATATCTCCGTAGGGGTTGGTAAGTATCATTTGACTGGGTTTTAGAAATTAAAACAATGTACTGCGAAGTATATTTCAAACAAGAAGTGACTGCAGGTGTTATGAAGTTTGAACGTTAGTTTATGCACCTGGGTGTAAAAATTCAAAACTTCAGAGTTTTAGTATTCAGGTTTTTAGACAATTCTGGATACCAATACTAGTAAATTATTTGAGAAAACTTCGAATATTATTTCTTATTTCTCCATACAATAATTTTGTTAATTAAGTGGGCTTGCATTTGAAAATGATAGAGATTTATTCTCAAAAAGTAGATCATTAGTGTTACATTTTATAAAGAGAAGAAATTGACATCGGATAACAAAGGTAAGGTCGTTACACTCTGACGTGGAACTGTAGAAGACAATAAATAATGGCTTTCCTGGCAACTGCCGTGGATTAATATAGAAATTAAAATACAAAACAAAATTTCAATTTAATAATGCCACGAAGAAATCATTTGTGAACAGAATAATGGCAGGGAAAAAATTATTTCCAAATATGTCTATTATTGAGCAATATTTATCAACTTCAGTGAGTTCCATTTCTACAGCACAATTATTTGCAACATTCAAGTCTTATTCAAAGTAATGCAGAAAAATTGCTTTTTACAAAAAAAATACTACTGCAATTTTATTTGTCGTTAAGTATTGAGGTCGCAACTGAGGAATGACTTTTTATTGATATATTATGGTTAAAATATATAAGACACAATATATTCTTAACCGCAACATTTTACAACTTTTGGCAAACAAAGATTCGACATCTGTGCAAAACACGGCAGTATAGACAACTCTAATTTTATTTAGTTAGTGTTTTGTTTAGTATTATCTTACATTATCAAATAATAATTATAGTCAATTACAACAACTAATGGAAAATATTATTCTTTAATATAAAAATTGATTTCATTAATTTTTTACAGCATGCGGAAAGATCCTGTCGATCGGTCGGATTCTGAAATCAAAATCCGGAGGTTTTTTACTTTTGTAGGTGAATTAGGTTATCAAGTTGACAACCATACCAACGCACGGTAGTCGATTCTGCTTCGTTAGCTGGACAAAAATGAAAAATGAAGTTGCGCATTTGTAATTCAAACTGTACTAAATATTAAGAAAATTAGTCAAAAATCAGTCTCTTAATAAGTTTGTCGCCAAAATTTCAAATGCGCGGGTGTGGGTGTGGCACCATCACAAAATGAACTTTATGCTGAGTGGCAAAAGTGCATAACCAATCGCAAATTCATGTATGTCAGTGTGAGCGCATGTTTACGTTAATTTTTGTCAATTATTTTGAATAACTACAATGGAGGAGACGTGTGGTGGTGCGTACTACTTTATGGTAGCTGTACTGATGTAATAATTTGAGTTTTTTTAGCGCTTAATAAAATTAACTTTCACCATAAGGTTATAAAAAAAGTACGACGGAGTCCAACTGGATTAAGTGCTCTATTGCTGAGCTTCGATGTTATAGTTTTGAGGATTTGTTGAAGTTAGGTGCCACTTTTTGCCAGAAACTTGAAATATCAAAAAAATAAATAAAAAAATATCGTTCCTGCAAGTTTCACAATTTTCAAACCAAATTTATTAATCAACCCCTTTCCAAAACCACCCCACAAGTACTTTGATTTTTTTTCTTTTCTTGGTATTTGTAGCAATAATTATATCACAAGCACAAAATTTCAAAATTTTCAAAGCAAATTTATTATTCAACACCCTTTCAAAACCACCCCACAAGCACTTTTGATTTGTTCCCTTTTTTGCGCATTTCCAGGAATAATAGTAGCATATTTACGTTCAAGTTGCATACTGAAGTTTCAGAATTTTAAAACAAAATTTATTTCAACCCCCTCGAAAACCACCCCATTGGAATAAGATATTTTTATTCATTTTTATTGTGTACTCACTAGTACTACTACACTAGTATAATAATATCATATTCACAAGGTTTCCAAATTTCAACAACCAAATTAATTTTGCAACCCCCGCAAAAACAACCTCATTAAGACTTAGATTTTTTTACTATTTTTCCGATTATCTATCGAAGCAAAAGCGATCACTGTGCAACGCTTTAATTGTCAAAAAGGTTTGAACGTCACAACAACATATTGGCTACCATGGCAACCATCGCTACTTCTCGCAATGACCTCACTAGTAGGTGCGCGTGAGCAGACCGTGATGGGCCGTGCCGATAAGGATATTTTTGTAGAAGGTTTGAAGACAGGAACCGAGTTAAAATTCTCTACCTTCAGTATAAACTATCCTGTTGTAGACACACCCTTGTATCCACTATGGTAAAGAGAGAAGTGTTCTGTAGTAGGGATAATTACGCCACGTCGGAGCGGGAAATTTAAATTATACGCACCATCAACAATAATTACACGCTAGCTAAGTTAGTTTACTTTGCATTTCCCAGCCGCAGCTGTACACTGTTTGTTTTCGTTATATCCTCTTGGAGAGACACCACCGCATCACATAGCATCGTCCAGAACTTACATCTCTAAACGGGGAACTGTTGTTTCGCGAAATTGCAAACTCTCGTCGCCTGTACAAAAGCAGAAATAATCCGATAACATCGCAGCGGGGTGTGTTTTTAATTTGGACTTACTGCGTGCGGCGGCAACCCTTTCGTATAATTGCATCCAACTCAGTGAGAGAGGAGTTACGAAGGGAGCGCTGAAACGTCCCCGGCAATATGATATTTACCGTGAACACCTTGCCTGGGGGTGAGCAACCCCCATTATTAGAACTATGCACAGTGTGGCGAATCGAAACGAGTTTTTAATTTCGCCGCTATTGAAACTCACACAATGAGCGGGGCTTGTAAAATTGTTTGCTTGTTTCTGCTTTTTTCGTAGATGCTTTGGGGTTGGGATATTGACCGTAAGCGGATTATGCGTAGAATGTATTTAAAATTGGGTGTGATTTAAGCTTGCATTATTTAAATAGATATGTGAAATGCAATAAATACTTTGAGCATTAAAATAATAAATAGCGCACTATTTTATTCATATTGTGCCCTAAAATGAATAACTTCTGTATTAAAATAATAAATATTGAGCACTAGATCTACTGCGCATCAAAATTAACGCTGATCTGATTTTGACGATTCGTATGTTAATGATAACGCGTACTTTTAATAATATACGACCTTATTAATTAATGCAAATGGCTCACCCTACATAATATGTTCAATGAAAATTCTATTGTTTTCGGCTTATGATGTCATCGACACTGTTTTTAATGACAACCCCGTATTTTTTGTATTGATACTGATAGATCTGTTACTTGTTATAAACGTAATTAGCAAGCGTATGGCCTTACATAACAAAATTTTTTAGAAAATTAGGGTAGTATTGATAATTACTGATAAATTTACAAAATTTATTTTCCCTAAACTTATCACGATTTTTTAATTTTTAACTGAACGTCTTTTCTCCAAAATTTTCTTTTGTAAGGCCATAAAATATATCCGTTGCCATTTACACAATTAAATGATCTATCAAATTCAGTAAGAAAAAAATGGTGATGCCATTTAAAAAAAAAGGTGATGTTATAACTCAAAAATGTGTATTTTAATAATTTCAAATCGACGTCTACGAGGATATTTTTAAAATGACACAATGTCTCGGAGACTTTCCCATGTTTCCATACTGTACGCGCTTACTGTATACGCGCTACAGGTTGCAGAACTTACTGCACATTATATTCTTTCTAGGGCGCATTATAATTTTCTCATGGTACAATTTAGATTATTAAATGCGCTTATAATATTTTCAAATGCTGATTTATTAAACTATTGATAATATATTTTTATCAATGAACTAGTATTTTTTAAGCTGCTCATTATATTTTTATAGAGTATTGCAAATTTACTCTTTTAAGTGTACAAATATATTATTAAAGGGACATTCAAATATATAAATGCACAATTATTTATTCTGATGTACATTTATATAAATTTATTGCACATTTATTTTTTTAATGCACAATAATTTTTTGAATTGCTCAAATATTTTTTGTATTGGACAAATATTTTTGATATGGGTCAAATATTTTATCAAGTGCTTACAATAAATGCAGATCCCTACAGATTATAGATTGGTTTTAACTAACTTGGTTGAGTTCAAATATCTTCAATGTGTCTATAAGTAACACAAATAGTGAAATTTATTTTATTTAAATTATTGTTTTGTCCAGTTGTTTGAGCCACTGTACGTTGGCGCGAGTGGCCAATAACAGTAAATATTGTCAACCCGAAAAGGGAATAGTGATATTTTCTTACGTCACCCACAACAGCAGACATTATGCCGATAGAAATGATAAAAACTCAACCCACCCCCGATTTTATAGTTAGAACATCCTCCACGTGTAGGAGGGCCGTGATTTAAATTTCAAATGAACCAGAACTGCCGCGGAGTCTACTTATATATTTCAAGGTGTCAAATAGTCTTTTGTGTTTATAAGTGGTCCCGTTTTATTTTAAAGGGATGAAATTTATCACGAAACATTTTATTTAACTTAAAAATATCGTAGACGATAATTATTAAAGTTGATCCTAAAGTTAATGTCGCCAACGAAAACTGACGTTAAATACAGCAGATAAAATAGTTTTTAAGTATGATTTATGCTCGGCCAATTACATGTCTTAGAGTGGAGCTTAACATGGCTTGCGTAGACGGGATATTTCGTTGAAAGGATTTAGTTCTTAAGTTGAGAGCAATGCTTGTTTAGTGTGCACTCAAGCTGAAAACCATTTCGGTGTCGTTTTACGTCTTTAATGAACGATCAAAGATGGATACAGAGTTTGAACGGATCGAAATGGTTTACTTTTCTGGGGTACTTCAGGATCTATTGTCCTTACAGGTTGTCCTTGGAATAAAGTTATTCTTAGGTTTTAAAATTTATATCCCAACGGTTTCGTTCTTCATATTTCAATGTGTTATTAGTTATTACTAGAGTGCGGAATTATAAGCATTTATTTTATGGAAAATAAGCACGAAAAATATGCAAAAAATCACACAAAAAAAGCGTTATAAGAATACGTATACCTTGTTATATTTTTGTATATATGTATTTATTAGCACACACAGATCATACAAAACATTGGTATAACTGACGAAATTGATACGTAACAATAGAAATAAACTATACACAATAAGGAAACGCTTTATATTTCATTAAAGAAAATAACAAATGTATTCGCTTATTATACGCAGGTAGAGATAAATTGAACACCTCAGAGATATACTAAGTACATAGGATTTCAATGCAACAACACTGTTTGCTTCTGAGGGACTTAATTGAACTAAGTAGTATGTGCACACAGCGAAGTATATTCTCAAAACGTGAGAAAATTATTTACTTGCGGTTATTGCTTTAGATGAAAGTTAATATTTACTTGGTTTGAAACAATTTCTTTCATTTAAGAATTCCTTGTTCTCACAATTCAAGAATATCCCAATCTCAGAGTTATTAGTTTCGGTTAAGTATATAATTTTCAAACCAAGTAGTTTAAATCCTCAATTCAAGAAGTTGATCAATATCTTGAATCAAGTAAGCCATTGCTTGCAACGCGCTTGCGCATTTACACTCAAACGTGCACGAACGTTGCCGAGATTTAAGATTTTTCGCATCGGCCTTTGCCTTCAGTTAGTTGGGGTCTGCTATGGCGTCGTATTCGCTGACTACCGAGTATTGTCCGGGAAGAGTTCAATATGTTAGTACTAATTTTGTAGGTACTGCACGCAATAACTACGCGATCTATTATATTACGAAAGTATATAGTTTTAATTTTGCGTGAATAGCCTACAGTACTTATGTTCAACGTATTTGCGACGCAGTTCGTAGTTGTGACTTGTGACGCACACGGTACGTAAATTTTGCCTAGCCATATAGTGGTCACCAAATCAATATACATGCCACAGAAAACTTACTTGTGTAATATAATGGAAACAATTTGATGTCTAATAGAATATGGTGTTTTCTTCCATGCCTTAGATATTGTAGGTAGTGATAATTTATAAATAGGTAAGTATATATGTAATTAAGCAAAGAAATTTCATACAATGAAACAAATATCATTCGCTAAGTTATTGTCTATTTATTTCACACAATTCCCTAACTTTTTAAAAAAAAAACTAAAACAGTAATTTCTATTCAATACATTATGATCATGTTCTTGAACTAATAATATCTATACTCATTTCAAGAAAATATTTTCTCATTGTCAAGCATATATATTCACTTTAAGAAAATTCCATTATTCTCAACGTGAGAATAGTTTTCTTGAATGAATAATATCTATACTCATTGCAAGAAAATATTTTCTCAGATATACAAGCATATGATCATTTCAATTCAACAATATCTCTTTATTCTTAACTTGAGAAAATATCTACTTGCGGCTATAGCAAACTAATCATTTACTTGGATGAAAGCATATTGCTTTGAGTGAAGTATTTACTTTTCTGTGTGTGGTTTTCCACCTAGTTGGGCGCGTGCATTTGTGCTTGCATTTTTTCGGCGCAGATTTAAACATGTGACACATTCTTCTTAGTCCAAATTGTCTCTATATTTAAACGTAGTTGAACAAATTGAACAAAAAAAAGGAATTAAGTTAATATGTATTACTGAAACAATGTATTAATGTACTATGGCTAAGAAGTGAACGTTAAACTTAAATATTTTCATTTTAATACGGTGAAATAAAGCGACAAAATATAACAAAATAGGCCTAAAATCAAAACAATCACTACCAAGAGCCAAATCGTAAAATAAATAATTGTAACTTACTGTTTTCATGTCCATTCTGCAGAATATTTTATTGTTTTGAATAATAAATTCGGGATCCTTTTATCAATGTGGCAGACAGCCATTTATCCTTAATAGCATCTCAAATACACTAAAAAGTCGAAAAACTGTTGTGTTGTGCGCACGTTTATAGCTGGTATATCACAATGCAGTAGAGGCGTTTTTGAGTGATTTTTCCAATTTTTGAGACGCAAATGCGCAGACCTACGACCTAAACCCCATAAGACCGTGTATAAACACCCAAAAAAATTCGTAAAAAGTTGCAAGAATATGGCAAAATAAGCGCATATCTGCAAAATCCGCGAAAAAAAGCAAACTAAAAATAGCGCCAAATGGTTTATTTTTTAGTTTTTTAAACTGCTTACATTAAAACTGTCCAAGCTAAATGCTTAGAATCCACACTCTAGTTATTATTCGTATAATCTTCCAATATTTTAACTAACTATACTAATGAATGTAAAAATTGATTTTACTTATTTTATTTATTTTATATTGGAGAGTGTTTTAAAAGTAAATTAGAAGAAAGCTTCTTTGGTAAGTACGTAAATAAAAAGTTTGTTAGGTGTATCAGCCACTTGGTTAAAATAAAACTCATTTATTATTGCAATATTTTTTTTTGTTTCTTGGATAGGCAAAAAAATATGTTAATTGGGACTAGCAAATTACTAGATGCTGCGATCAGGCCATATAGCAATATAATTGTTCATGAAATATATAATATCTACCTAACAATTTCAGCTATCAATTGGCAAAATTCTTAGAACAAAATCTGCAAAAATTTAGTTATTACGTAATTTGTTTTAAAGTCTGAAATTGAAAAATTTTCTTAAATGGGTACAATCCAATACAGACAACTTCTTCGTGTTCATAATATGGTTAATACACATGGCATTAAATAAAAAATCGTTCACGCCTAAATGCAACATCCGGTATAATTGGACAAAATTGGAATTAATAAAAACGAAGGACTTTACCCATTATAAGATCATGGAAACTTGGTGGAAAAACCAACTGACAAGCTATTCAAAACGTTTTCAGGCCTAATCATATTTAAAAGTTACCCTTAAATAAAGTAAAAACATAAACAAGAATCTTCTGACTTTCATTAAAAAAAGCGGCCTATTACAAGGTAAATTTACGACCATCCAGAAAACCTAATTAAAACTTCCCTCCCCGTCATATATAAAACAATGCAGTGCAAAATTAATTTAATAAACTTTCCAAAAATTAATTATGAAAAAAACAGCACTGCGGTGAAGATATATTCTCTCATCAAAGAGCATTCGTAAATCGTAAAATTGTAGCAAATATCACACAGCAGTTGCAAACGGTTGTGAGATTAAACAAGGGTAAGATATTAATTTAGATAAAACACTCTGTACTGCATGCAGTGTATGGTACCGTGTTTGAATTCGGTCTGGTTAGCTGTATTTGCATATTGGTTGCAGGAGAGGACAATAGAGGCGCAAATTCACTCTCTTTGTATATCTATTTGTGCATCCAGACACCACTATATGCATGGCCAAACGAAATCTACTTCTATTCACTATACTGGATCAGAAAATGTGCATTGTGCAGTTTGTGCAGTTCTTTCCACATCCTGTGTTAATAAATTAATACAAA
Organism: Aphodius sticticus; assembly: GCA_963966075.1. NCBI lineage: Eukaryota > Metazoa > Arthropoda > Insecta > Coleoptera > Scarabaeidae > Aphodius > Aphodius sticticus. Next base: position 6,688,483 of record OZ014513.1, read on the forward strand.
ATATAAAATTCTTTCTTCGGTGGACATCAGGTATTCATTTTTCACTGTCGGTGAACGTTGGCTTAAAATTGAAATGTGGAGTTTTCTCTGATGTCGCGTTTATGTATATGACCAAGAGATATGCGTGTCGAAAGCTTGCCAGCTTTGGGTTATTTTATAAATAAGCGTCATGCTTTGGAATGCCATCGTTTGAAAGACGAACGACCTGACGCGCAGAAACCGCGTAAAACCCGACATTCATAAAATTCCAGGGGCGTTTTAAAAATGAAGCCTTCTGAAACCGGTGATAAATTAATATAACTGATACCGCGTATTAAAGTATTTTAATCTAAGCAATAATAATAATAATGATCGTCCAACTATAAAGTCGCACACGGATTTAACTTGGTATTTTGCTCTACAGATATTCAGAAAAACCTTCTTTTAAACTTAAATATGTAGGTACTGTGTAATATATACTATGACTGATATTTATTGTAGTAAAAGATTCAATGGACAGTTTAGATACGTTTTAACGAAGTCAAACAATATTCCAGTTTGTATTGTTGTTTACATATTACCCTTGAATTTAGTCAAATCGTTGCGTATGTGGTAGCAAAATTTGCGAGTATCATCAAGAAGAAACGTTAAAAATTTAAACCTTTTCTTTGATTTTAACAGATAATAACATTTGCCTCCTAAACTAAACAAAACAAATCTGATGTGGCCAGGCACATGACTTTATCATACTATATATAAAATTAATGGTTTAGCTGCATGAGATTCTATTTGATCGAGATCGGCTATGTCTGCATTAAAATAAAACTAGTAGAACTAGACAGATATCTCGATTAAAGCTGCGTTCGGATATTGTACTCCGTTGACACCGGGTACACCGTCCAAATGACACTTACGTGTTAGTGGGTGTAAAAAGTGTAACGGTGTTCAATATCCGAACGCAGCCTATATTGACAGTAGTATTTTCAAAACATTAGCGTTTGACACTAGCTACTATCATTAGAATCAAAAAATCTGACATATCCTGGCTACTAGTTTTAAAGCAGTACGACCGATCTCGATGAAATAGAATTTGCTCATGCAGCTAAACTATAAATTCTACCAAAAAATGCCATATACATAAATTATAGAAAATTTCCTCTCCTTTAATTTATTATTTAACTATTTTGACGACATTACACAAATAGCGGATCATTTACAAAATCTTTGAAAAATGCTAAGAATAAACCACCAGTTCCTTTGGACCCTTTTCAACAGAAAGCTTTTCAGCTCTAAGTTTGGTTATGAAACTTCTAAATATGAAGTTTTGTCCCGATACCTTTAGTAGTTTCTCCGGAATCGTCGCCACAAAAACGGGTACACACACACACACACACACAGACACACATACACACACACACACACAGACATTTTTTTGTACCTTGGTCAAAAATGTTCAGGGGACCCAAAAAGACATATTTCCGCTAAAATCTCAAAAAATTTTTTTTGATGATTACAATACTTTACATACTGCGTATGATAAAGTAAAAAACATGTTTAAGTAAAATCTTTGAGCACGGTTAAGAGATAAAAGGTATTATTCGATCAAGTTACCGTTTTACCGTTTTACTGATATTAATAAGAACACAAACTATTTCATCCTCCTTGATACGATAACCTCTAAATATCGCTTTAAAAAAAATAAGAAAAATACATATAGGTATATATTTTTCTGGACATGTAAATAAAGTAAGGAAAAATTGCTATAATTTCTCGTTGTATGTCTAAAAAAATATTTTTAAATAAATCTTGGTATTTTAGAAAATTTTCAAGAAAAACGTAAAAGGAATTTAATAAATGTTTTCGGTAGATTTATTATGAAGTGGTATATATGAAAATTATTGATACCTTTTTGCTTAAAATCCAAATACTTTTATTGTTTCACAAAAGATATATTTTTTAATGTGAGTGATTCATACAGAAAATCAATAAGAATGAAACCTCAGCAAGCTTTTTTAATTTTGTGTTTATTGTCTTCGTTGCGTATTAAATTTCTCCAATAAGTCGCACTGCATAAAGAAGGTTCATAAATTTTGGAAAGTTTCTTGTTAAATTTTCGGTAAATTACAATAAAAAATTACAAAATATTTATAACTCTGGGAAACGTGTATAATGTAAATAGATAGGCGGTTTTGATTCATCTGAACTAAAAAATATCACCCTAAAGTTTAAGTAGGTGTGATCAAAATGTCAAAAAAATGTATGTCTAGTAGCTCAACTCAACTCCCAAGAATCGTCAAAATGAAACCTTTTTCAAAAACGTCCTTGAAGTTCTGTTAGCGTTTATATTAAAGTGGGTTTTCAGAACAGAAAAAAAAGCAAAAACAACTGAACCTGTTGTGTGAAACCGCCTATTTGGAAAATACGTTAAATTCGCAAAAAAAAACAATTTGCAATTAAGTTTTTCTCGAAAATTTAAGACCATAAAATTAGAACTTAACAACGTTCAATTAAAAAAAACCTTTACTAAATTGCAGAAGGACAACCAAAGTAATGCAAACACAGTAAATTATGAACAAAAAAATGGAGTATGCTTTTGAAAGATGGCTTTACAGAGTTTATTTCATTATTGTTGGTGGACAATTTGATTATTCCTATATTATTGAAGTTATTATTGGAATAGCTGTATTGCTAGACTTCGCCCAATAAATAAAGACCGTTTATTATTATTATTATTTATCTTCGTCGGAATGGTTTACACAATCGTTCATAGGAAACTGACTGTTTCTTTTTTATTCACAGGGCCTGGTTCAGGGGTACGCGCAAAACACACCTCGAGCCGGCCCTCATTGTAGAGTCGAACTCACAAACGAACGAGTGTGTGGAATAGATATACGGAAAGTATGTGCCGATCCCTAATAGAGGATGATGAATACAATAGAGTGGCAGCCCTTCAATTCGTTCATGGTCTGACGGCCCCGTTTATAATGTGAGTCCACAATCAAGCTGTTATTATCTGGGGTGTAACACAACATTTAATAGAGTTTCATCCGGGACAATGAGGACTGTGAACTGGCCACGGTTACCACGAGCAAGTCCACCGTATATACACACAATAAGTACGGATCACGCTAACGAGACCGAGGATCCTATCCAATCCTATCGACCGTTCTGACAGATCGTACCGATGCCGACCAACAAACTGTCAGTTGCGTACTATTATCTGGCGATCGGAAAATCTATTTACAGCAGTAACACTGTGCAACAAAAAATTTCCTCCCGGGAAATTTTAGCTTATAATGATTCTTTATGACCCCCTGAACATTTCCACAAAGGCCTTTTTCTAAGTTAGCTCGAATAAGTGAGATATTTGCAAATTTATTTTTAATTTTATTCATATTAGTCCATTCACATGGTGTTTTGGCCAGGGAAAAATATGGAAGCTTTGTTTTTTGGGGAGCTAAATCCGAATTTCAACTTTGCTACTTCCCACGGATATGGCTTCACAACGAAAATCGCAAATAACTCAAAATTTTCTACTTTTCTGCAGTTTATTGCCAAAAAGTCGTAAAACTATCCACTTTTCGATGTAGACCACTATATACAAAAATAAAGTATACTAAATTTGCTATAAAAGGCACCCTCAAGTGTATTTTTTGGTTGAATGGTTTGGCCGCTCGAGCGCGCTGAAAGAAGGCCAAATGTTCGTACTTTATGTGATGTGCGTGTAATTACAAAAAAGCTTAGATTCTGATAAAACTACATTAAATTCTCTAGAAATTGCATAATCAGTTATTTTGGCCAAACTGTGTAGCCGCTAAAGCGCGTTGAAATTTTATGTCCCATTACGCGAAACCGCGAAAACAAGAGCACTTCACCAAAAATTCAGTAGAGACCTATATTATTACTACTTATTTATTAACTATATATTTGCTCTTTTTAATAATTAATACTTAATGTATTATGTAATTTTTTATTTTTTTTATAAACATTCGGGCTCTTGACTTCGCGGCTTCGCTTAGATTAATATGACATAATACAGTAGAGAGTCGATAATCCGAACGTTCAAAAAAATAATCATTAAATAAATCACTGAGTAACCTAGGGAAAAGCCATTTTTGTCGGTTCCTGTTTACAGAAAAATGTTGCTTGTGCTTTATATATATAGATATATTAGTAATCCGAATTACTTTCGGTCCCAATTAGTTAAATGAATAATAAATAAATAATAAATAAATCATAAATAAGTCATAAATAAATCCTTTAGATATCCCTTTGATATCCCTTCGATACCTCTTCGATATCCCTTCGATATCTCTTCGATATCCCTTCGATATCTCTTCGATATCCCTTCGATATCTCTTCGATATCCCTTTGATATCTCTTCGATATCCCTTCGATACCTCTTCGATATCCCTTCGATATCTCTTCGAAATCCTTCGATTTTTACTTTTTGATATTCCTATAGTTTAAGAGGAGCGGGATCGAATAGTGTTGGTTTTATTAAGATTGAAGTTCTATCCAATACTCGTAGTTTCTAGCATTTAGCTGCAATATTTGATAATCCGAACAATTTGATAATCCGAATCACCTTCGGTGCCAATTAGTTCGGATTATCGACGCTCTACTGTATATCAACCCAATTTCGCGGCTATACCGTTTGGCCAAAATAAGTGATTAAGATGTGCACTTTGTAGGGAAATTAATGTAGTTTTAGCACAATTAGCCTTTTTAACTAACTTAAAAACTGGGTTTTTCATAAAGTAGGAAAATTTTTCCTTCCTTCAGCGCCTTCTAGCGGCCAAACCGTTCAACCAAAAATGCATTTCAGGAGTGTTCTTATAGGACATTTAATGTACTTTATCTTGTATGGAAATGTCTACCTCGATAAGTGCATAGTTTGATCACTTTTTCGCCAAAAACTGGAAAACGGTCGAAAATTTTTAGTTTTTTTTGCGATTTTCGTGGGAAAGCCACCTTCGTGGGAAGTAGCGAAGTTGAAATTCGGATTCAGCACCCCAATAAACATATAACGGGTGGTCCATATAGAAGTTTCTTTTTAAAAATTAAAAAAAAATGAACAAAAATCAATTTTTTTCGGTATATTATTAGTTTATGCGAAAGAGCAAACATTCCCATTATTTATGGAACACGATTTCACTCATGTGCCGAATTTGGCGCGCAAAAGATCGATTGTGGCATGGGCTGTGTGGCATGGCGCGCCATCCTGCTGAAACCAAAGATCGTCCAAGTCCATGTCTTCAATTTCCGGCCACAAAAAATCGTTTATCATTCCTCTGTAGCGCTCACCGTTGACCGAAATGGCGTTTCCAGCAGCATTTTCAAAAAAAAATGGGCCAATGATGCCACCGCTCCAAAATGCGCACCAAACTGTCACTCTCTGAGGATGCATTGGCTTCTCGACGATCACATGCGGGTTTTCCGATCCCCAGATGCGGCAGTTTTGCTTGTTAACATAGCCGCCAAGATGAAAATGCGCTTCGTCAGAAAAGATGATTTTTCGAGCAAAATCGTTGTCCATTCTGAGCTGTTCTAAGGCCCAAACTGAGAAGCGATAACGAAGCGGATGGTCGTGTGCCTTCAATTGCTGAGTCAATTGGACCTTGTAAGCGAATAATGCGAGGTCTTTGTGCAAAATTCGCATCAGGCTTGTGGGTGAAATGTTGATTTGTTGAGATCGATGTCGAGTCGATGTTCCAGAACTGCACACTCTCGGCTACGGCAGCCACATTCTCGTCAGTGCGCACAGTACGACGCCGGGGACCGTGAGTGTTGTCCACTAGCATGCCAGTTTCACGAACATTTTGCACAAACTTGCGTACAGCAGGCGCGGTGGGTGCCTCATTTCGGCCAAAACTTCTTTTCAATAAACGCACTGTTTGGGCTACACAACATTGACTTTGGAAATAAGCTTGCAATATTTCCCAACGTTGCTCAAGCGTAAAGCGTATCATTTCGTTCCGCGGAGATATGATACTGATTTTCTGTCAAGATTTCCACCATGAAAGAGCTGTCACTGTCAAAATAACACATGATTTAAAAAAAAAACCACTAGATGGACCACCCGGTAGAATGAGAAACAGGCACCATTGGAAACGATTTGACTGGACTATTTTGCCATAGTAAAACACTCTGTATATGTTTTCTTATCCGCTTATTGGAGCTAACCTAGAAAAACGCGGAAGGTTGATCAAAATTTGTCGCACAGTGTAATAATTTGAAAATGCTTCTGGAATACCTCAGGAAATACTTCTGTGAATTCCCTCAGATATCAAGCTCTTTAGAACTCGACAAAACTAATGCTGCATTCCTGGTGCACATCTAAATCCAAACACATGTTTGAATCCGTTGCGATGCCGGCTTCAATTACAACATGTAAAAGATGCTCGGTCGGCTATAATATTTGAGAAATCGAATGCTTTCTAAGATATAAAACGGTACCGGCCGCATGGCGGGCATCCCGAGACCGTCTTCTCTATCAATTTAATCTCGTGGAATTGTGAAATAAAAAGAAACCGATGATTCGAATAGAGCAGAGAGAGTAGAAATAATCACGGAACAAGTTTCTACGTTAACAGAAAATGCTCGCTCACATTACACTGCAGGCGATTGACTTGGCGTGCGCGCTATTAAAAATAGTAGAGGAATTCCCTCTGGCGTTTGTAGAGGCGGAATTAAAACGTTCGAGTGGCACCCAAGGGGTTCATCACGCTCTTAAGAAATAGAAAAGGTATAACAATCGTCCAGGGCAGACTTCCGGTGGTGTTTTCTCAGGTGTAGAGATAAAAAGAACGTTTCCTATATGGTCGAGTCACCTTTTTTTTTTTAAAATGAGTATTTTTCTCGCAGTTCTTCATCCACTGGGAATTTAATCTTTGCTCTAAAGCGATGTCATCAATTTATATCTCCTCTCTATCAATTTATCTCCCACATATTCCATATATAGATTTTCTGTTCGTTGACATATTAGGACTATGTATGTTAGATATGGGTAAAGTTGGGTCAAGATCTTTGCGTGTTGTCAAAAGTGACAGTCGTCTGGTGCAATCATTACTTGTCAGTCAGTTAGTGGCATAGATGAATCAATTTTTCCTAGGGGAAAGCAAGACCTGTCAACTGTAGACTAAATAATCTTTGAAAATTTTAATAATCACAATATTAAATATAATTAAGGTACTCTAATTTAAGAAAGGGCTAATTGAAATAAATACTATGCGAAATTTGCCCAGTAGAACTATAGAAGTTCTATTGGCTTTTTGAAGTGCGTACTAACGGGTGTGACAGTCCCCGTGAAAGCGACGCGACGCCACTGGAGTTATGACTTACACAATGACATGCGTACTATAGTCCTGTCTTTGTTCGACAATTCTACATACTAATATCCACATTAGTATCCGAGATCGTGTGTCTTAGCCAGAGAAGACCTACGTCAAACGTTAATGTCAATCCTTTCACATGTCGTAGAAAGAGTGAACGCATGATAATCGCATCGTAACTAGTTCATGTCACTTTTGACAATACGCAGAGATCCGTTGATCCAAGTATATATCCCATAGCATTTGGCTCTTTTTGTAAACCTCCCTTGCTCATTTTGGTCTCGATAGCAAACCATGTCTTGGGCAAAGGCTAAGCAGGTCCTGGGAGGATGTCCTTCCCCATGTTTATTTGCTGTGTTTGAATTATCTATGTTCCTTCATGCTCAAGTACATCGAGTGGTATTTGGAATCTCTCTCTAGGACCAGGGCAACTGGTGACTGGCAACTGGTCAATTATGTTGAATAGGGTATTTGACTATTATTGGAAAACCATCTTAGTGTGCTTATTCCTTCACTCTACATTGTAAATGCATTATTTTTCGTAATAGGGTATTCCGGTGTTTTTGAAATTGTCATTTTTTACAAAGCATGGGTGCTACTGTTTGCTACTTCACAAGTAAAATATCAAACATTGTTTTAAATTAAGAGAAATCGTTGTTTGAAGTTTGAATTAGGATTGGTCTTTGTGACGTCACAAAGACCGGTCAAAGTGAGCGACTTGACAACGTTGCTATATCTAGGGTGCACGTAGTAAATTTTTGTCTTCTGTTGTGTCAACGTTTAGAATCGCTCGTTTGTTGACACCTGCTTTGGTTATTGAGGTTATATCAAACACTTGTTCAAAATGTATAAACTCCAACGCCGACATTGTTCTGTGCCGGGCTGTAACAGCAGTAGAACAGTAACTCCTGATAAGATTTTCTTTACATTGCCGACTAACGAGATGAGAGATGTTTGGCTTCAAGTTTCAATGATCAAATCATCTCTGAAAAAACTTACCTTTATTCGTTGTCAAACAACAGGGTCGCCAACCGTCAACTTGGCCGATCAGCTGTTCGAGAGCTGTCCGCTGTTGCCACCGCTACTAGGGATCGGTAATCATCGTGTATTTCCGAGGGTGGTCGGTGAATTCAAACGAAATGCACTTTTAATTGCAATTATCTCATAGAAAAACTAAATCAAAAAGCTCATAGCTTGACTTTATGAATCCTCATAAATTGTACAATAAGTTAAACCGAATATATGCTTAAATTTTGACATGACCGGAATACCCTATTATATCCTCAATATTTCATAAAAATCAGCGGTAAAGATTGAATCACAAAAAGTCCCGCCAAAACGATACTTTCTGTTGTGTGACGTCACCCGATAGTAGATGTCAAATCGGTCCATATGGTCTGTCAGCATAGGCATCGTCGCAATTTGGGAATTGTGTTGTATGATGCGTTGTTTTCACAATTTCTACATAAAAATGGGTTATAAATGGCGTATAAATCCACAATGTAGAAATACGTCAAGAAAAACTCCGGATAAACTATTTGTAGGTGTTCTGCAAGATTTGAAACTGCGAAGAAAGTGGTTGGCTCGTAGAAATCCAAATAAAATAAATAGCGGCCAATACAAGTGTTATTTGTTGTGAAGATTACTTCGACCTAAGTAAAACTGACTAGAATAAGTTATCCATCGTATTTTCGAACCAGGTATTATCTGATCTGACAGCTTAAGGTTAGGGCTATCCTAACCTACAAAGTTATGCTTAGATGGCACTTTAGTGCTATTAAATTCAAACGGGAGAAGCATAAGAGCGCGTTCGGATAACCCGGTATTGTACGGTGAGAGTGACGCGCTGCATAATAGGCGGACTAACGTCATACGGCGATTATCTGCATATAAGAGAGAGACAGCCGACCCAGGTTATCTGAGCATTGCTCTCCCCATACCCTACCCTGACAAACCGAACGCGCTCTAAGCGTACTAACGAATGACGTCACTGGAGACGGAGCCAATTACAGAGCGTTTTAAATCACGTGATAGAACGTGAATAAAATTCAATTTTAATTTTTGTTTTTAATAGAAAAAAAGCATATTTTTTTGAAAAGTAATAACAAATTGTTTTCTTAAACTGTAATCTATTAGGATGATTATAATACAAGCCATATTTTTAATACAGTCAAATACCCTATTACACTTACGTAGACAAGTTTCAATAGCTTATCACACAAACCCAATCATGAAGTTTCTTTAGTACTCGTACATTGTATCCATACTTATGGTAAGCTTAACAACTTTAATCATCTTCATCAACATCTTTGAGATCGTGGCCTTCTTTTCTCCTTGGTCTTCTTCAGATTTCTGAGGACCTTCTTTTCGGCTGGGGTTTTCATTTCCTCATATACATGTAATGTCATTTCGCTTCTCCATTCTTCAAACCCTTCTTCCATAATTTCAGGATGCTCATGAGCACCTTCTCCCCTTTCTGCTCCTCTTCATCTATTGGGTATTGTAACGCCAAATTCTTCCTTTGGTTCTGATCCAGAATCTGTACAATAAGTGTCTTCTCCATCCATCTCCATCACACGTTTCTGCAAACTTTCCTGGCTCACTCTGATCTCATGTTCTCATATTCATATTTTGGGCAAAGGCTGAGAGCTTCTTTTATTCCATCCACGGTTGGTCAAGTTTCCTCAAGAGTACTTACCCTACTGTCACCTCGTCTTGTTCTCAAGATAACCATATAGACGCCTCAAACGTTACTCAAATGGTTCAATTGTCAATTACGCAGATAACTTTCAACACCATATCACACAAACCCCATCACAAAGTTTCTTTAGTTCTCATATATTTTCTTTTATTTACATATATGTATCTTCATTTTATTGTAACCTAACCGAAGTTCGATTTTCATGTACCTACTATTAATAACCATCGAACTGTCAAAGCGACTTTACAGCGTGGACACGTAATAGGAGCATTGGGCAGCCTAATAGCTTCGCAACTTTAACGCCGTCATTTTCAATTAAATGTTCGCTCGCAAACTCGACCGGTAATAGAGAAATTACATGAGATTACGTCTGTTTATATTCGAACTTTAACTGCCTTAGTAGCTGCGCGCATTGTAATGGTTCGGGCTTGGTGCACGGACCATGGTGTCCTCAGGGGGATCGGGAAGCACGATATGCATCCGCGGCTTTACCGCCTAACTTATTATGATTGCGTGCAATGGCTGAGGTTTTTGCAGCACGCCGACGAACGCAAATTAAGATTTTCCCCGGTCGTGCATATCCTTAAGCCGGCAGTAATCTAGTTATATCCGTTTGTTGGTCATGCAAAAAATTAATGATAGACTGTCTGGCTCATTCACTCTCTAACCACTAGTAGTCAGGATCCATAGTTATAATATAATGCATTTTCTGGTCACCATTGTAATTATAAAAGAAGAAGTATATAATTTACTTTCTTCTTTATTCCCACAATTGACACAATCGTAATACCGGATCTACAAGAGCGACTAGGTTGTGCTGTAGATCAGGGTTCCCAAACTTAAGAGGAGTATAGAATTTGTCAAGTGGGCAAACTCTGTCGCACAATAACTGTAATTGATGAATTTTGTTTTGTTCTAGACGTGTCGTTATATTAATCTCACACTAAATAAAAATGTTTCAACAATCCTATGATGTCTAGCTTTATAGGCACAAAGTTATATTAAAATTACCAATATAATGCTTCCAATTTCACCATGAAACAGTGTTGATCCTGGATTAAGTTTACAATTATTGTGGGAGAAATTGGGCACGCAGCTTTTTCGTTTGTTCTTTTTTTGTTTAAATGAGCGTTGATCTTTATGTTAAAATCGTTGGTATTGCTTAAATGTTAATATTTAGTATGAACCGATACTACAAAAAATGCTTTACTTGGCAAGCACAATGATCTTGGCCTTTTTGGATCTTTTTAGCTGTAAATTCACCGTTGACCAAATTCAAATGATTATTTTACTGAAATCTTCTTTTGTATAAAATTTTGAATATAATTTTTCCAGAATAGCATTGAAGAACATTCAGCCAGATTCTAAAAATATTTTAAAAATCAAAATAGTTTTTATTATAGTAATATCTTGAATCAATCCATACACATTTAGCTCATTTTCAAAAAATTTAATTATCTCAATACGAATTTGTACCAAAAGTAAAAGGTTCCACACCAAGCTGGTTCAGAAAGTTCTGGGCTGTCATGAAATTTTCCATATCATTTTTTCCGTACAATTTGTATCTTTATAATATATGTAGTTACAATAAACTCACTTTAAACCCACAATTTTTTAGGCGAAATGTCACACATATGCATCCATTTTTCCAAAAAAAGTTAATTCTGTGTTTACAATATTATCGCATTGTCTTTTTGTTAAGTGGCAAAACTCAAAATACATCTTACATCAGAAAAGCAAAAAGAAAATATTTGGTTTCCAAGTGTTTGGGTATTGTATTAACATAAGAAAACAGATTTTTCTTAGCAACGTTATGTAGGTATTATACACAAACACTCATTTCAGAAATGCATTTTTATCACCTTTCTGGCACTTTTATGCGTATTTTGAGTTGTGTCAGTTTTCAAAAAGAGTGTGCGATATGTTATTACTTCCCAATTGAAAGAAATAGTCACGTCACAACACTCCTTCGGTGTGGTACAACAAAACAAGAAATCGTTTAAATTTAAGGTGGTTGAAGGCTGCTGGTGGTTAAAGAAAATGGTTCATATATTTTAACACCGTGGTTATCTCATTAAAATAAGCTAATAAAATAAGCTAAAAAGTTCCTACTAACATTATGGTTATAAAAATAATGGCAAGTACCCACAAAATTAAGAAAATTTCTTTAGAAAGATGTATGATACAAACCATACAATGTAAGATTATTGTTTTCATATTAAACAACTATCTGGTTTAATGATCAACTCCTGATCTTTTTTCTTTTTCAATATTTAACCAATAGATACGGCAAATTACAACAAAAAGTTAAAGAAAAGAAAAATGAATGGCCAAAATACTTGCAGACGTGAAGAGATGAAGATTACAAAATATACAAGACAGCTAGAGTGGAAGTTAAACAAATGATTAAGACCGCAAAGCAACAAGCATGGGAAGACTTTGGAGATAGAATGAAGGAACATGGAAGATGAACGCAAAACAGCAGTTGTTTCAATTGAAAAGAGAAGCAAATTTAGGCAGGTAACGGATGCGCTGTGGTGATGGGTTTAGAACCAGCCGTTTTACACTACTATCCAATAGTAGTATAATAAAAATCCATCATTATATAGAAACATCGCGGTAATTGATAGTTCCAAGAAACTGTAATAATCTAGAAACGTTGAAAAGTTTAGAAAAGAAAAACGATGCAGACACAGAACGTGCACATAAAAGAATGAAACAACTATTTTCATTGGCGTTGACCGGTCATCAGTCGCCGGTTAAATAAAAACTAAGCAACTGAAGTTTTACCCAACCAAAACTAATATGAGCGGCAGGCGGTTGGTGGGGTTACGTTGGCAGCAGTTGCGGTCGCCCGAAACTTTACGTCCAACCCCATTTTGGTCTGCGCGGCATGCTTTATGTTCCATTTAGGAAAACACAATTATAACTCATTGTATTTTTGTTGTTCGCGGTGCATTTAAATTTAGTAGCGCGAAGCTAAACAATCGTAAATTCGGACTGTATTTACAACTGCTAGGAGGCTCGTAAACGCGGGCAAACGTAAAGTGGAATAGACTATTACGGATTTTAGTGTTGTTGTGTCACCCGTAGACCGTTGCGCGTTGGTTGGATCATTATTACTGTCCTTATCGTTCTGCATTGCCTGTTAAATACTTGGTCTGACGAAAAAGGAGCGTCCCCGATGCACTATGGCGCAAAACGACTCACATCTGCGACAAAATTCCTGAAAATCAATTTTGTGTTTCTATATGACCAGGTATATAGAAATGCACGCAAGACATCCACGAATTCATGCGCAAAAAGATAGGTTTCTAGTTTATCGTTTTAGACCAATATTGAACCGAAAAGTTGAGCTCTCTCGGTGAGCATTAATATTCAGTGATGTGGGCCGGGTACATACCCGGCGGGTGGGAACTTATAAAATGGGTATTTACCCCTACTTAGGGTAAATACCTAAATTTTGGGTATTTATCCTTTTTATCCCTAAAACACCATTTAACAACATTTCAGAGATATTTATACAGGGTATAACACTTTTTCCCGCAAGAATTGTTTTTAGATAGTAAATGTCATTCTAAGTATAACTTTTCATATGGACCGAATTGTTTTTTCAACGCCAAGTTATAGCCGCTTGAAATATTAACTAAATAAAGAAAAAGAAACAATAAACTACATATTAAACAATGCTAACACTAAGAAAGAGCACAATCAATATCCATAACAAAATTAAAAGTAAATAAATTTAAGTAAAAAATTCAAAATGTTAAAAATAAACTAAATAAACAAATTAACGAAAACAAAATACATATGAAACTGTTTAGACATTTGTTTCTCTACGAGTAATTGTCATTCTGAAAGTTTCTTTCATGCCGACTTATTGGGTATAACAATTCCTAAGGAAGTTAAGTGATTTAATATACAGTTTTGCAATTATTTTACAATTATTTCAAACGGTTGTATTTTTTAAGGAATAAAGAAAACAAATAGTCCATATGGAACTTTTTACTCAGTGTGGCGTTTACTATCAGGAAAAAAGTTATGCGGGAACAAAATGAGAAAAAGTGGGACACTCTGCAGATGTGTACTCTTGATTACAAATAGTGTGAAATATTTGAATTATATAAGAACATTCAGTACATTTAGTTGGATTCATAGCAAAATAAGAAGTTGATTAACAACGACAAAAGCCGCTATGTCAACTATACTTAACAGATAAATAATGGTAAGTTTCTGCTAAATCTTCTTCGATAACAGAAGCACAAAATATGGAAGATTCACACGATTGAATGGACGATGATGACAAGGAAATGTGTGCTCTTGATATATCGTCAGATGAGACCATATTTTTATTCTTTGCTTTAAAAATGTTTATATTTTTATAACAATAACCTTTATTTTGTGATAAGAGAATACTTTTCGATTTTGTGATAAAAGGAAATCCTTTATTTAGTAATTAACTATTTCCTTTTACTGCTATTTTTAATAACAATATTATATTTATAAATACCCGTATAAATACCCACTTTGGGTAAATACCCGGGGTATTTACCCTTTGATAATAAATACCCGGGTATTTAACTGTTAATATTGCAAGATTTACGGCGTGCACAAAGAGGTTTTGTTTAAATTGTAAACAAAGTTTTGAGGAACAACGATAAGTGGTGAGTATTATACATATTTTTCTAAAAGAATACTACAAATAAAGCACTTATAGCTGGTTATAAATCCATTTAAATTTACGTACAATAGAGTGGTAAGTATTTTCGCGAATTTATTTTTAAAAAATGAAAGAAAAAAGGAAAACTAAAGGTTTTTTAGTGTTGTCAATATTTTAGCCCCCGCAGGACCCTTTCTAAATTAGTTGATGTTTTTTCTGTAGGTTCTCAATATGGTGGCTACGCGTGAATTACTCGACATCATATTTGCGCATAAACAACATGAGTATAAGAAGACGGTAAAACTGATTAGTGAACATGTGTTATATAAAGTTTATAAGCATATACCGGAAGAAGAGAATCTTAAAAAATCACATTTTCAATGCGAAAATTTCTTTATGAATGTTAAGTTGTAGGAACACAAAAGCGAGATTTTTAAATAAATATGCATCATGGCTTGACACATAATTTCTTAAGGAGGTTGGAAACGAAAAGAAGTTGCAAAGTCCACCATCGTGCAGGGAGACCACTATCTGACTTTGATTATGTATCTCTTCGCACAAAATATAGAAAAACTAAATCTTTTTGAGAATCGTTTGCTCCAGAAGTGTCGACTTTTGCTGTGGAATCTAGCCTTATTTATTAATGCAAAGGAAAGATAAGCATCGTATCAAGCAAAATTGTTACCCCTGCTCATATTCTTTTGCACGAGTAATCGCTCTGTATGGAGGAAAAAGATTGCAATTTTTAGACATTGCTGCATTTCTATCCGCTTGATACGATGCTTTTGTTTCCTTTCCATTAATAAATAATGCTAAAGCTTCATCACTTGAAAGACACCCATGCTGTTTTGACTTTTCTTTATATTTAGATAGAATTCGTTTTGCTCGGGTTGGGTTTATTTTGCCTCGTTTATTAGTTTACCCATATCATAATTACCTGAAGTTTTGAGGCTAGATTCCACAGCAAAAGTCAACACTTCTGGAGCAAACGATTCTCAAAGAGATTTAGTTTTTCTATATTTTGTGCGAAGATATACATCGTCAAAATCAGATGGGGGGGGGGGGGGTCTCCCTGCACGAGAAGTTGATGGTGTACTTTCCAACGTTTTTCGTATATTTATTTAAAAATCTCGCTTTTGTGTTCCTACAACTTTTCAATCTTCATAAAGAAATTTCATCCTTGTAAACGTGATTTTTTTTTAAGATTCTTTTCTTCCGGTATATGCTTATAAATTCTATAGCACACGTGTTCACTGAGCAGATTTGCCGTATTCTTATCCCCATGTTGTTTATGCGCAAATAAAATGTCGAGTACTTCATGCCTAGCCACCATATTGAGAACCTAGAGAAAAAACATCAACTATTTTAGAAAGGGTCCTGCGGGGGCTAAAATATGACAATACTAAAAAATAGACATCTTTAGCTTTCCTATCAAACCATAATACCAACAGGATCTCGTAGGAATTTTTGTTTAGGTTCAAAATAAAATCGCGAAAACATTTACCACTCTATTATACCTACGTAAATATAAATGGATTTATAACCAGATATAAGTGATTTGTTTGTAGTATTCTTCTAGAAAAATATGTATAATACACACCAATTATCGTTGTTATTTATTTATTTACAACTTCAATAAAACCTCTTTCTGCACGTGCTAAATCTTGCGATATTAAATGCTCACCGAGACAGGTCAACTTTTCGATTCAATATTGGTCTAAAACGACAAACTAGAAACCTATCATTTTGCGCGTGGATGTCTTGCGTGCATTTCTATATACCTACACACAGCGAAGTATATTCTCAAAACGTGAGAAAATTATTTACTTGCGGTTATTGCTTTAGATGAAAGTTAATATTTACTTGGTTTGAAACAATTTCTTTCATTTAAGAATTCCTTGTTCTCACAATTCAAGAATATCCCAATCTCAGAGTTATTAGTTTCGGTTAAGTATATAATTTTCAAACCAAGTAGTTTAAATTCTCAATTCAAGAAGTTGATCAATATATTGAATCAAGTAAGCCATTGCTTGCAACGCGCTTGCGCATTTACACTCAAACGTGCACGAACGTTGCCGAGATTTAAGATTTTTCGCATCGGCCTTTGCCTTCAGTTAGTTGGGGTTCTGCTATGGCGTCGTGTTCGCTGACTACCGAGTATTGTCCGGGAAGAGTTCAATATGTTAGTATATCTTTACTAATTTTGTAGGCACTGTACGCAATAACTACGAGATCTATAATATTATGAAAGTATATAGTTTTAATTTTGCGTGAATAGCCTACAGTACTTATGTTCAACGTATTTGCGACGCAGTTCGTAGTTGTGACTTGTGACGCACACGGTACGTAAATTTTGCCTAGCCATATAGTGGTCACCAAATCAACATACATGCCACAGAAAACTTACTTGTGTAATATAATGGAAACAATTTGATGTCTAATAGAATATGGTGTCTTTTCCATGCCTTAGATATTGTAGGTAGTGATAATTTATAAATAGGTAAGTATATATGTAATTAAGCAAAGATATTTCATACAATAAAACAAATATCATTCGCTAAGTTATGGTCTACTTTTTTCACACAATTCCCTACCTTTTAAAAAAAAACTAAAACAGTAATTTCTATTCAATACATTATGATCATGTTCTTGAAAATAATATCTATACTCATTTCAAGAAAATATTTTCTCATTGTCAAGCATATATATTCACTTTAAGAAAATTCCATTATTCTCAACTTGAGAATAGTTTTCTTGAATGAATAATATCTATACTCATTGCAAGAAAATATTTTCTCAGATATACAAGCATATGATCATTTCAATTCAACAATATGTCTTTATTCTTAACTTGAGAAAATATCTACTTGCGGCTATAGCAAACTAATCATTTACTTGGATGAAAGCATATTGCTTTGAGTGGAGTATTTACTTTTCTGTGTGTAGTCATATAAAAACTTGATTTTCAGGAATTTTGTCCCAGATGTGAGTCGTTTCGCGCCATATTGCGATGTCTAATTTGATAGACCAGATAGAGACAATCCGGTTGGAGTTTTGGGTCAAACAATCTCGAACACACAACATCCGAAGACCAAATTCTAACCGAATCGGATTTACATCTGTAAACCTAAACGCACAACTTGCGATCGCGATCTACTTAGTCCTCGGCCCTGTTAACAGATGGAGTGGGTCTGGAAACAGTCTCCGTACAGTTTGCAACTTCCATTGTGCCGGATTTGTATTCAACGCGCGCAAATTGCGTCGCCGTCAAGAAGAGGCCAGGGCACAGCGGCTTCTTGCACAATATCATGACTAATGAATCCGCAGTGAATAATTAAGTAAGATTGATTATCCTCGCGGAACAATCGGCTGCCTTCGCTGAATTTATGGAGTTGTCCGCGGAGCGGAAGCGTAATATTCTTTTCCAACCATAACAAGAGCTCGTAAAATATCCACCCTTCGGAATTGCATAATTAAGAGGCCCACTGTACCGATTTATCGACGTTGGTCGTTAAATGTTATCATTGAAGCATGGTTATTAAGGAGAGTATCGAGGTGTTATACGAAATTGGATTAATAATCTCTCTCTTTGACCTTACGATGGATGAAGACTGTTTCTCTTTCATCAAATCTTCACCTGCTGCAAAAAACTTTTCTCTTTTGAGTATACCAAAAAAATCCATTTCATCCATCACCATCGACAATTTTAGTCGTATTTATGAATAATTTGACATTGTCGTTTCCTCCGCTCCTGATTCTACATATTCATACCTCCTTCAACTTCTACTTTCTTTTCTTCTGGGGTTTCCTTTTCCCATTTCCTCCATGTCTCTTTTTCCTCCATGTCTCTTTTTCCTCCTGCCGAATTCTTGTACTCCAGCTTCTTCTCCTATTAGCGTCGTATCGCCAAATTCTTCTAATGGTCTTGATCCAGATTCTGAATAATAAGTGACTTCTCAGGTCCTATATCGATCTGAATCTCTATGGCCGTCTTCGTTTCCATTTCCATCAAACGTTTGAAAACAAATATATAGTACATTGCTGAATGTCTCCATTAGGGTGATCCAAATTTATACCATGCAATATCTTTTTTTTGCTGGAAGACAACGATCCATCCAATCTGTTCCTTTTCCGGAAAAAATCCCCAATATTTGAGAAAAATCGGTTAACGTTAACACCGAGACACCGAGACACCGTGACACCGAGAACCTCAAATTTCCTATTTAAAATACATTGGAAAAATGCATCTTCTTTTCCTTTTTTTCACGTTTCAGATTTAGAAAAAAAGTTGCGGGAAATTGTTCAGAACTTCCCAAGGATCAAATCCACAACCAATATTTTTCTTTTCACCGCCCCCACCCTCTCCTGCAGTAGGTACCCTAAAAATAAGGCAAAACTTTCCCCAAATTTACAATTTTACAAAGTTACATGATTTATTATTTTTTTCACACAAATTCGATTATTGACATGTTTCTTTGTCATTTATTAACTATTTTAAAATTGTTTAAACAATTACCATTTGTTTAAACAAAAATATACGATGTTACGAACATATTTTTCCATTTTTTGCAAACATTATAAATTACTGTTTTTTGCCATCTATTAACTAATTAGCAATTCTTTAAACAATTACCATTTGTTTAAACAAAAATATATGTTGTTACGCACACATTTTTCTAATTTTGCAGAAATTATTAAACTATTGGTGTTCTTTGTCATTTATTAACTAATTTGCAATTGTTTAAACAAATGCCATTAAACAAATGCCATTTGTTTAAACCAATATATACCTACATGCATTGTAATGAATTTTCCATATTTTTTTGGCGTAAATTATTATTAGAGTATTGGCAGTTTTTTGACATTTATTAACCAATTTGTAATTGTTTAAACAAATTCTATTTGTTTAAATAAATATATACATTGTTACGGACATATTTTTCATATTTATTGCAGAAACTATTATTAAATTATTGTCATTTATTAACGAATTTGCAATTCTTTAAACAAGTTCCATTTTTTAAACATAAATCTACAATGTTTTTCTGTTTTAGTACGTATTTCCTATATCGGTCAAACCAGTAATGTGGTTGCAACAATCATTATTATAGATTATAATTTAAAATTAGTGAACAAATTTGGCGAGAAAAAAAAGACAGGAAATACAATAATAATTTTTACCAAAAAGATACGCCAGTACCATTGTATATTTTTGTTTAAACAAATGGTATTTCTTTAAACAATAGGAAACTAGTTAATTAACGATAAACAATGCCAACAATCTAATATAAATATTTCAAGAAAAAAAAATATGTCCGTACATAGTATATTTTTGTAAACAAATGGTATTTGTTTAAACAATTGCAAATTAGTTAGTAAATGACCAAAAAATGCCAATATCCTAATAATAATTTCTTTTAAAAAATAGAAAATATGTCCGCAACATTGTATATATTTGTTTAAACAAGTGGTATTTGTTGAAACAATTGCTAATTAGTTAATAAATGACTAAAAAGCCAATAATTTAATAACTTCTGCAAAAAATGGAAAAATATGTTAGTAACATCGTATATTTTTGTTTAAACAAATGCTAATTGTTTAAACAATTTAAAATAATCCAATAATAATAACTTCTGCAAAAAAAAATAATAAAACACGTAACATTGTAAAATTGTAAATTTGGGGAAACTTTTGACTCATATTTAGGGTACTATGGGGAGGGACGAGGGTGGTGAACAAAAAAATAGTGGTTGTGGATTTGTTCCTTGGGGAGTTCTGAACAATTTCTGATAATCTCCCGCAACTTTTTTTTAATCGTGAAAAAAAAGGAAAAAAGGAAGCATTTTTGCAATGTATTTTAAATGAGAAATTTGAGGTGCTCGGTGGCACGTGCTAACCGATTTTTCTCAAATTTGGGGGGAATTTTTTTTTCTGGAAAAGGAACAGATTGGGGGGATAGTTGCCCTCTAGCGAAAATCCCGTTTTTTGGACCACCCTAGTCTCCATACATGTCGTTTTGACAGCTTGATGTCATATCCTCTTCCAACCAGAATAACTACAGAATTAGTAAGTGGTTCTCTCTATATAAATACATAAATCAGCCTTGAATGTTTCGGGAAAGAACATTATGACTTTGTTCGAAGTAAAAGACCAATAAATTTGTCATCAACATATTGCGCAGTGAACATGTTTGAAAGGAAAGTATTTTCAAACGAATTTGTCCGTCGAGAAGTTATAATGGACCACAGGGCGATAAATATTTTTAATGGTCGCTTTTCACAAGCGTAGTACTTGAGCCTGGACCTGATCCAAGTTAATCCGAATGACTTACGACTGCTGCACGACTGTTGACTGGTGCGTTGACGTTTAGCCGAATTAATTGACCCATTCACATACCGAGAAATTCGACCATCGGCGGAGAATAAAATAAATACTTGTTCTGTTTTTCTCGACGGATTATTGGGATTTTTCACTGACAGCCACAAATCATTTTATATTGAAATTAGGGAGAAGAGGCCGACCAAGCGCTCAACTGAATTTAAATTACTCGCAGTTTTATTAATGGGCGTGTCGAATTAAATTTAAGACTGCCTTTTCCTTTTATTGGATTCCGAAATTTGAATATTAAAGCCGTATTTTGGGAACTCGGGGAGACTCTATTTAAGATGGAAAGTAGCTCGCTTCGCGAAAGTTATGCAGGGAGTTCATTTCCAATTTCGAGAAAGCATCAATCAATAACAAAATATTTATTTACAGTAGACTCTCCTATAACGCGGTTCCTACAACGCGAAATACTCCAAACGCGCTAAAAATTTTGCTTCATATAACGCGATTCTCGTACAACGGGGGAGTCTACTGTATCCAATAATTTTTAAAGGGATTGATTGACAAAATGTGACACAAAATCGCATAATTTTCTAGCTGTAATTATTCCGTAGACACTGAAAAGGACGATTATAAAATAACTACAGCTGACCCAGTGCTTTATGTATTCCAAACACGAATCATTGCAGGACCCAAAGCAGCGGTCGTGTTTACAGAATTACGTAGCAACTCAAAACTGTATATACGAGAATCGTTTATCATGCCCGCCAAGATTGATTAATCTACTTTCTGGTAAAATATCGGTCAACCCTACTGTAATTTACTCGAGGATGTAGTCGGTAGTTATCACATGGAATACCAACGTAGATAATTTTTGAATAACTTGTCTAACTACATATGAAGACTTAAAGTAAATAATGAACTAAGTGCCAAAAATTGGTTTGATTACATTAAAGTGGGCTGAATATCATTGGCTTTAATGTAAATTACGGGCTACGTAAAAATATGTCGTGAAATGCCTAACAAACTTGACCGCTCGATCTCGCATGAGTTAACTTTCGGCGTATTTTCGTAAATAGCGCGCTAAGTGCCTTTAGTCAGTGCCAGTAGTTGCTTATAATTAACAAAATATGCATTTTATAAAAAAAATGATACCTACAAAAACTCTTAGAATTAAAAAAAATAATTATAGGTAAAGGATGTTCTATTAGAAAAGAACTTGTTTAAACCCAAAAAACTTTTATTTGAACATTTTTTTAAACTATTTACGGTTGGGGAACTATTTAGGTGGTACGGAAATATTGACAAATTTTGATATACCTATATATTTTGTATACTTTTAACTCAAAAATGATACATTTTATAAAAAAAAATGATTACCATAAACAATTCTTAGAATTAAAAAATGTAAAAATATACAGGGTCTATTTGAAAAAAAGGAAAAGTTACCAAGTTTCCATAATACAATATATTTAAACGATAGCTTGTTTAAAGCCAAAAAAAGAAATTGAAATTTTTTTACGGTTGGCCATTTATTTGTGTGTTCTGGTAATTTTATTATTACAAAGAAGTTCATGTTATTTCTGTTTTTTATTTTAGAATTACATTTTATTTCGATTTTTAATAAAAAGAAAATGTACGATATTGTTGGTATCAATACTGTGTGATACCTTGAGTAGTTTCTGAAAAAAAGTATTTTTTTTTAAATAATAATTCAAAATAAAAGGAAAATGTTGAGTCGATTTTGAATTCTGGTCCTTACGTTTGCTGTAGGAAGTTACTAAAATAAGTCATTTGCAATGTAAACTTTATATAAACATCTTTAGATTAGAAAGACTACACAAAAAACAACAGTTTTTTAGTACATTTGCAAAATACCAAATAAACGAAATTAATGACTATAAAATTGAGCAGAACTATCAAATTTTGCATAGCTTTCAGTAAACGAGGTCCCCATGTATTTTTTCGAACAACGGAGACTGTGTATGAAGTATACTTGGTTAAGAAACTTATTTCTATTAAGTTTTACTTTCAAGTATAAAAAATTATAAACTTAGCTTAAGATATGTACAAATAAATATTATGGCACTTAGCACCTTCTACGAATTTTTGAATTTACTTTAGATTTGTTATTGCGATACAAGACCTCGGCAAAAAACAACACCAACATGTGATGTACAATCTGTTTAAATATGCACAAAAAAATTAGGGATGGCTTTCTATAAAACATTTATCTTGCGCTGCACACTATTTTCTGAATATCTCGGAATAATGTTTTTCGCACTTACTTCGTTATTTACTTCAACTCTTCATATTTCTACCACTCAAGCATGTAAGGAGTTGTGCTTTTATTGTTTATTCAGTAACTAAACTACGTCAATCGTGATAAATTTGCCTTAACAGGATTATAGTGTTAATTGGGAATTATTAATATGGCAGGAGAGTATTAGTTATCGTCCTCGGAACATGGGAAATTAATTTACTGCTAGATCTGTTAACAGACAGGTTCCTGGAAACCGCATTCGAATGATCGATGGCGTCAGACTGATTATATTACGTTGCACAAGGGATGAACATATTTCACATAAAACTTACCATTTCTAGAGAAATATATGCATTTACACATACCTGAAACAAACAAAAAATATATTAGACAATTATGCAATTCCTTTGCTATAAAAATGAAAAAAAAATTGCGACAGGTCAACAGTCTTGTCTATATTAAGTACTTCAAAAATGACACCATAGTTTATTATCAAATTTGTATGATGGCCACTATAATTTATAGACTATTAATAGTATTTCCGATGCTTTTAACTACATATGCAAGTGACCCTTTTATCAAAACAACTCAGCCACCCGTTTATTATGTTAACATTTCATAACCGAGCTAAAACCGGCTCATATAATAAACGGCAATTTCTCTTCATTAAGAATGCCATTAATCTTTACGAGAAAAAAAAACCGCTTCTGTTAAGCGGAATGACCAGTCGAACAGAACTTAAAAAGGTTGCCAGATATCTCCATATCCCCCCTTTCTATTCAGTGCTCATAAAATCTTATTATGCATATCGCGCATGCCGTAAACATGGTTTATGGGCTATGGCGAACTATACTCTGCACAGAGCTCCCTTTGATCAATGCAAGTTTGGTCAGCCTTATAAATTTACCTAGCGTCTACTGGTGTGGTCCAAGCGATATAAAGATGTACAGTTGCAAACACTTGAATAAAATCAACAGTCAATGACACTGGTTGATTGCTAAAACGGTGCGTTTTTATATTACTCTAAAACGTCATAGTAATGTGCGAAATATCACCATAACAGCACACCAAAAGTACATTCTAGCCTCTCATATAGTTAGGGGTTTGCAAGTACTAGTTTTCAGAAAACCAATAACACTGTTGAACAAGAAAGTACCTTGATGTATTCTAATTAATGCGTCTTATTTATGTTTTCAAAACCGTTGTTAAAACGTCAAGTTTAATGATAATAATAATTAATATAATTAATAATACAATTACTGTTGACAAGTGTTGTTGACAAGTGTATATATTTCTATGCTCTACACGAATAAATTATGATTTATGATTTAATAATAAATAATATATTAAACAACATTTTTTCTGGTTGTTGAAATATGATCTTTAATTGATTTAATAGAATACTAATTGAATCGGTCGGTTCGAAATCATACAAGTCCAAAAAGTGAATTCTGAGAAAATTAACAAAATAATTTTGTCGGTGCAATATCTTGAAATGTATAGCAGTTAGCTATTTTGTGCCAACAGGCAAAATATAAAGTAGTCCACAGAGAATTAAATGTATTACATATTTTATTTATATTTGCATTAAAACCAGAGCTATGATTAAAACGATCATCATGGACATGTACTGTTTTTGAACTCTACCGAAAAACAGCGTACATTTTTAACAATATTTGTTTATTTAAAGCATTTAAATAGAATTTGTATTATGATGTATAGTGTTTTTGGCCTTCTGATTCCACACCCGTTGTCATATGTTTTAAATTCAAAATGACGGATTCAATATGGCGACTAGAAAATTTACAAAGATATCGGGTGCTTATGTAACTTATGTGCTGTCATATTTGAAGATCCTAGAGTCTAAATCCAATGAACAATTTTCAAAATTCAAAATGGCGGAATCAATATGGCGTCCGAAAATGTAAAAAATCTTGGATTTGCATGAAACTTATTTACCGTAATATTTGAAGATTGATAATTAAAAATGTCATGTGAAATTTTCAAAATAAATTCAAAATGGCGGATTATAATACATGGTTAGTCAAAATTACCGGGACACCTTAGTAATTCTTCAACCGTAAATATTTCAAAGAAAAATTCAAACATAAGTTTTTTGGCTTTAAACAAGCTATCGTCTAAATATATTTTCAATATACAGCATGTTCATTATATTCTGGAAATTTGGTAACCTTTTTTTTTTTCTCTAATAGACCAGCCTGTATATTTAACATTTTTGAATTCTATGATTAATTCCAAAAGTTTTTGTAAAAATCATTATTTTATAAAATGCATCATCTTTGAGTTATGATCGATCATTAACGGATAAAAATATATAAACATCAAGAAAAAAATAACTAAACTATGAAATAGAATTAAATTAAATATTCAAGCTGTCAAATTAAAACAAATGTGTATGTATGTGGGAAAATATTCTTAATTTGAAGTCCAGGAGTTTTGATTAATTTTTTATAACTAAAAAAATTATGATGTATTAAAAAAATCATTTCTACAGAAGAATTAATCTTAGAATTAGAAAGTGTATAAATAAACAGTAGTTTGTTTAAACCCAGAAATTTTCTTGAATTGGATAATTATTTAGGTATTTCGGTAATTTCGTCTATTTTCGAATTAATTGCTCATAACTCAAAAATAATGCATTTTATAATAAAATCATGCAAAAAAATCTTAGAATTAATCTTAGAATTTAAAATGTAAAATTATACAGGGTGTTCTATTTGAAAAAGGAAAGGATACCAAATATCCAGAATAAAATCGACATCCTGTATATTAAAAATATATTTAAACGATAGATTGTTTAAAGCAAAACAACTTTTACTTGAAATTTTTTTTGAAATTGTTTACCGTTGAAAAATTATTTAGGTGTTCTGGTAATTTTGACTAACCCTGTACATGGCAATATGATAGAGTATGATATAGAGTTTGATGATTATATACATGATAGTATTAAATTACCTCTTCTACGGTGGTAGTCGGTCCGGATGTCACGTGGTAGTAAAATTCTAAATTTTCACCAGTTATATACTTGAGGACCAAAAAAGCTCTGTTCTGGACTTGTTTATCTCGCCCAAGCATCCTCTTTAGGTCTATTCGATAGAAGAAATCATACTGAACATTTTGGCTATTTCAGTTCAAAATGGCCAATTTTGGACTTGTCTGTTTTCGAACTCACCGATTCAATTGTATGGCCGTACATAAGAACATTTTTGAGAAAAAGGCAATTAAAAATGAGGAAAATATTGATCAGTCCGAGGAGCATGGATTTTGTGTATGGAGAGTAAAGTTTTCAGAAGGTTCTTGGGAAAAAAATAGATTAATGTGTAAAAATGTGATTTTGTTGTAGCGGGTGAAGAAAATGTCCTAGATCAAAATTTGTTTTGACTGTGTCCATGTTGTTACCAAGGTGAAAATTTAATGCAAATGTGAAAATAAATCCTTTGTTATGTTATAGTTATTTAACCAACAGGTATATTAACAAGAGCGATTAATGATGGAGACTGTTTAACGCATGAGCATTAAGCGAGTGCGTCGAGATTATTGAGTGCGTCGGGTCATTAAAATATTTAAAGGATTTACCAAAATCAATAAGAAAAGTAGGGTGTTGCCATAAAAATATGATAATGACGTCATATGTCAAGCAGAATTAAAGGTTAGAAATTAAATTTGATATAAAACTGTGTAATTTATAAAAGTAAGTCGATATTTGTTGCACATAGTGTGATAATAGCATTGCGCATTGCTTTAAACTTATGAAGCTGGTTTTATTTTTTAAACGAGATCGTATTTTAATGCATTGCAACTGGAGAAGCATCATCAATCATGACCTACCCTGCCATCATGTCGAGAACGCTCAGCAACACCTACTGTTAATTCTGTTTCCACCAATCCTTCAAACCTTATTATGCCTGGCACGTCTTGCATCGTTTAATCGGTCGATTAATGTGCTCATAAATAATGTATGTTTATATGTTTCTTCAGAGCGTTGATATTCTTTTTCAGACATTTCCATATTTATAAATACAAACAAGCCAGTTATTTACCTCAGCTAAGCTCCAGGGGCTTCTTATAGTATATTTTCGATCAATTCATTCGAGTTACTTTCAGTGTAGTAACCCAGTAAACGCTTGCTGTCTTCGGACGGTATTCAATAAAAATTTCATGCTGCTATTCATAGATGACATTGATTTATCGGATCGGTTCGATAAGTGGTGTACACTTCAAATACGAAAAACAGACGATGTTCCGTGCTATCACCGAGATTGCATTTTAGTGCTCGAGTTAACAAGGACGCACGCGATACCTTCAACGTCATGTAATCCAAGCGAAGAATGAAATATTAACCCGATGTCCAATTTATTCTACGCTTATGCTCGGCCTGCTAAATGGTACTTCCGCTTCAGATCCAAACACGATACGGTACACGCGAACCGCGAAAGAAATCTTCATACCAGACTTGTTGACGTCCTTTCAAAAGGAAGCCGACATGCAAAGCCTCTTTTATGCGAAACATATCGAATAAAGACAGAAAAATAGGTTGAAAGGGTTTAGTCTATTATACTAAACGTAGGTACTCTACTATACACTTCGGTAATCTACCTACTTCGCCGATCGATCGACTTCGGGGATCTACCGAATTAGACGATCTACCATCTTCGGTGATTTAAAAGGAAACATTTTAACGAAAAACCCTCAAATTTTCTGATTTTGGATTACTGTCATTACTTCTAAGGATTGTAACATTGTCCACTCAGCCTATGATGCGGCATTGTTTCTATACATCGTTAGAACAATGATACAAAGATAACAAACGATAGTGGTGCCCGTGAAATAATATCAAATGTAATGCGAAACAGAAGCCGAACGTGGACAAGACCAGCCTTTGTCATGGAAAAAACAAAAACAAGATAGTTTTAGAGTCAAATTAGATGACATGGAAAAACAGAAATTGAAAAAACTTTTATTTAGTTAGAAAAGTAGTTCTCACTTGCAACAGATTACTGGCTACTACTACAGACCTAATGGGATTTCCGTATGGTGCGAGTACTTTATTTAGATGGTTGCACATGAATGGTTTTGTTTGGAGGAACTGTAAGAATAAAAAAATGATTAATTATTTGGGTGAAACATGGGTTGATAATGACATAACAGTTGAAAATTGTTGGCAAAGCGACGAAGTGTTTAATGTCAGCTGAAGTGTTTGTGGAAAATACTGGGACAAATTTTAAAAAATACATAAAAGCACTTGTTTCTAAACTTTTCTCGTGGAGTAGATATCATTGTTATGGACAATGCCATACCACTCAGAACAAATTAACAAGGTACCAGCTATATATTCGACAAATTATTTGTTTATTGGGAATTTATTGATAGGTACGTACACTATTTCACTGGTTTTCATATTTTCTGAATAAATATTGTTTAAAGTGCTCCATTTCCATATAATACTTTACGTTACCAACCAAGGACAGCAGCACTGTATACTTCAGTCTGAATACACGATATGTCATTAGCGGCTCGTTTAAATTTAGATCAGAGATGGTCCGAGTTAAATATTCTTAAGTACGATTAGACGGTAACTCAAATTGTGTTGTATTACATAACGTAGTTTACATGCTCTTCGTATAATAACTCGTCTTATCATACCTTTAACGTAGCAGTCCATTCCGAAGTAACGCCAAACAATGGAGATCGTATCATTCGTTGTTCTTTTTTGTTGCTCGACACAACTGGAAGATTTCAATATTTTATTATTCAGTCTTGAGGGTGAATTTATGTTTTAAATGATTCTTAACGTAAAACCTTTTCATATAAAAGAAGAGAATTCTTTGTGCTATTTAAATGTAATAAAATCTGCCACCTTGAGGTAGGAAGGTATATGATTAATAATTATCTACAAAAATATAGAAATGAATAAAAATTGTGAATTATTTACTATTTACGTCAATATCAGCAGCAATAAAGAATATAACAAAATGAAAAAGAGAAAAATACTAATAAAATGCTGAAGGATTTTTGTTTTAACGTATGATTACTTAGCTGTCATATGGCATGTACTTTATAATGACAGTATAATTATATAGTACCAGCTTTGCTCCAAAGAAAGTGGCTTTACGACTAAATTATCAACGAGGTTTTTATTTTGAACACATTTTGATCGGAAACTATTTTACTGTTCATCTGTGATTTTTAAAGACCCGTAGGATACTTAACTACATTTGAAGGATCGTAAAGTATAGTAAAGTAAAGTAAAAACCTGTGAAGCGTTCTCCTCGCAGTGTTGCTTCTCGAACCTTACATCTGTCTCCTGCGGGACAATTTACGCCGTGGAAGTGTCAAGCGTACCGACCCAGTAAAAAAGACATTACTCCAAGTGTCGAGGACGAGACGCTTGATAACCGACATCAATCAGGAAATCGACAGACATTGGCCGATCGACCGTACTCGGAGCCGAACAAAAGCTGTCGATACAGTTATACTACCCTCCCCCTTCGACCCCCCAACCCGGATATCCCCTGAATCAGCTTAAATCTATTAGCGTACTGGTTCCCCAAACATAAACACGTGCCGGGACGTCCTTTGTTCCAATGATTTATTTCTCGTACGGTTGGTTATAACACCCTCAGAATGCGATTCATATTTATGTTGAACTGTATGAGATTGTATATGCTGAGCGTTTTGGTGAATTCCCGTTCGTGTGCAAGTGGTCGTAAGGACGCGCAGTCTCTTGTTTATTTGTCTTGCGGGTCTGTTTGTTTGACTGTTGGGGCGTGTGCGTTAGGGGTGTATTTCATCGAGAATGGAGCGCTGACGCAGATATTAACGGTGGACGTTTGTGTTGAAAGAAACGGTTTTGATCGAAATTTACTGTCGGTTAATGTTTTGTAAAATTATAACAAGAAATAAAAGAAGATTTAAAGCCAGAAAAAGTTTTCAGAATATTACAGGTCACAAGCGAAATTAGGTTTATTAAATTAGGCAGTTGCGTAATTGAGCGAGACTATTGTGCCACAAGTTCTACAAAGGTATTCCCGGAAGCCAAAAGGTTATACATTCAATTCCCTGGCTGGAAATTCCTGAATTCCACAATCCGACAATTGTATATCACCCTCTCCCCTGTTTATTATTTGTAAGATCAAAAGCCATTCCCCAGCCATTCCTCTTTGTAGGAATTAGGTATCACGAGAGGTCATTTTAGATATCGTCATCACTAGAGTGCGGATTCTAAGCATTTTGCTTGGACACTTTTAATGTAAGCAGTTTAAAACGCTTAATGATCTCCACGAATTCAGAAAAATAAAGTATTTGGCGCTATTTTTATTTTGCTTATTTTGCTCTTTTTCCCGGATATTGCAGATATGCGCTTATTTAAACCATATTCCTGCTTATTTTAACTTTTTACGGAATTTTTGGAGTGTTTATACCCGTTGCTAAGGGGTTAAGGTCGTACGTCTGCGCATTTGCGTCTCAAAAATAGCAAAAGTCACTCAAAAACGCCCCTACAGTATTGTGACATACCAGCTCAGGGCCGGTCCTAGGCGGTAGGCAACTGCCTACGGCGGCAAAATTTAGGGGCGGCAAAACCAACTGAGATACAAAAAAAATTTAAAAAAATATTTCCTGAATCTAGAAAATAAAGGAATAGTAAAATAAAATCAAATACAACGGGAATTGACGGGTTTCTAGCCATTCCTATATTTTAAGATGCACAGCAGACAATAATAGACAAGCTTAAATAAAATAGCTCACTTATATATTATAATATACAGTGCTTCCCAAAAGTAACGGATAAATTCAATAAAACCTTAAATAAAAATATTTGAGAAAAATGCTCTGACACGTCGATTTTTATTTTTAAATTACTATCCTGACATACACTTTTCAGCCCCCCACCCCTTCGCCCCTAAGGGGTGGCAACCCCAACTTTAAAAATTCAAATAGCAAAGTACCCCTTGCGATACCTCAATTGATAGATTTTTTTATTCTGAATACAACGAAAAAAAGACTATCAAAATCAGTTGATAAATAACCGCGATATTTACCAAAATGTATTCAAAGAAGAACGCCAATATTCGAGTAAGCGCTGTTGAAGCGGGCATAGCAATATCGTTCAAACAATTGCAACTTGTTTTTACTTATGTCAAACACAATTCAGATGAAGAAATAGTAGCAAAATGAGATTTACAGAAACCGAAAGAATCGAAGTTTTAATGATTGGGTTTGGAGATAGAAGCCGGACGCATGACGAAGTACGTGTTTTGTTCAATGAAACGCACCCGGACCGTCCGCCAATATCGGAATCTACAGTAAGTCGAATCGAAAACAAATTTCGCGATCTCGGTCATGTACGGGATAAGCCTAAGGCAGGACGTCCATTGGCCTTAATTGAAAACCGACAATTGGATGCTATTTTAATGGTGCAAGAAAATCATTCAACCCTTGCGGAGGTCGCTTCACAAGTTAGTGCGTCAAAAAGCACAGTGTCCAGATTATTTCGAAAACACAAATTTCACCCGTATGAAGTGCACTTGATACAAAACTTGTCCGATGATGACTTTGATCGACGAGTGCAGTTTTGTGAGACAATGATGGAACTCTCTAATGAAAATCCTTGCTTAATTAGAAACATCGTTCTTTTCTGTTGAGGCAACATTTTGTCTGAATGGCACCGCCAATAAACAAAATTGCCGTTACTGGGCTCGTCAAAATCCGCATTGGATGGTGGAAGCGAACACACAATATCCTCAAAACCTTAATGTGTGGGCTGGTGTGGTGGGTTCTAGAATTATTGGACCAAGTTTTTCGACGGAACACTGAATGGTGAACGTTATCTGAACTTTCTACGAAATGAACTACTACCTACTTTAGCGGTGTTGTTTCCCAACGCAGAAGATCCTGATAGACACAAGGACAGAATTTGGTTACAGCAAGACGGTGCGCCTCCACATTATGCGCGACAAGTTCGAGAATACCTCGATCAAGTATTTCCTAATCCAAATATTTTCAAATTTCCTAATGGATTGGTAGATGAAGGCTTATTGAATGGCCAGCAAGATCGCCAGATTTAACCCCACTAGATTATTTTCTTTGGGGCTATTTAAAAAGTAAAGTTTATTTTAATAGACCTGTAAATATTGAGGCGTTAAAGGAAAGAATTCCTGCAGTAATTCACTTAATGACTCCAGGAATGTTCGAAAACTCGAAATCAAATGTTAGAAAATGTTCAACTAGCGTTTGGGGATAGATTAGGGCATTGTCTCGTCGTTAACGCGCAGCACTTTGACAATTAATTAAGGATTAGTTAATTAAATTTTGTTATTCCTCAATTTCGTGTATAAATAAATTTTGATAAATATCGCCGTTATTTATCAACCGATTTCGATAATGTTTTCTTCTTTGTATTCAGATTAAAGAAGTCTATCAATTGAGGTATCGCAAGGGGTACTTTGCTATTTGAATTTTTAAAGTTGTGGTTACCACCCCTTAGGGGTGAAGGGGTGGGGGGCTGAGAAGTGTATATTAGGATAGTAAGTTAAAAGTAAAAATCGACGTGTCTGAGCATTTTTCTCAAATATTTTTATTTAAGATTTTATAGAATTTATCCGTTACCTTTGGGAAGCACTTTATATATATATATATATATATATATATATATATTTATGTTTTTAGGGGTGGCCTGAATATATATATATATATAGCCTGAATATATATATATATATATATATATATATATAATAGCTAACTTTTTTTAAAGAATTAATATCGGATGAATGCTTTGACATTATCTTTGTATGTCCGTATATTCATTTCTAGTAATATTATCTTAGAAGCTCAAAAATTAACTAACGACTTTTAACAAAATCATAAGAAAGTTTAGACGAATCCAGACAAAAATCAAAAGAGAAATATAAAATAGTCATAACTCATGACTCTTTTGAGTTTTTACACGATGTCCACAAAAGTAAAGAAAATATTATAAGTAAAAATAAATTACTGGCACATTGCAAAGATATGGAAAACGTCTTAACAGATGGTGATTCCTCCTATGTTAACCCTTTAGAATTGTTTTATTTATTTATGGTATTATTTTCAAAAGCGGCCGGCGAATTAATTGCGATATTTAATGATTTTGCGTCTAGAATGACAAGACTATAGACTTTGTTTCCTGAAGACCCAGTTGACGTTTTTAAAGTCATTACATCCCTTAACATTGGGCCAAATTTAAGAGTTGCTTTAAGAATTTTGTTAACCCTGCCCATAAATGTTGCTACCGGCGCGGGCGATAGAGCGTTTTCTAAACTAAAAATAATAAAAAATTACTAGCAATGTTGGCCATTGATCTGAACGAAGTTGTTTGCGATTTTGCAGAAAAAAGGTTCGATAGAGATATTTCGCCTTTTTAGTGTATTAAGGATAAATGACTGTCTGCCACATAGATAAAAAATCTCGAATTAATTATTCAAAATAATAAAATATTCTGCAGAATGTGCATGAAAACAGGTTACAAGTTACAATTATTTATTTTACGGTTTGTCTCTTGGTAGTGATTGTTTTGATTTTAGGCCTATTTTGTTATATTTTATCGCTTCATTTCACAGTAGCCATACTACATTAATACATTGTTTCAGTAATACATATTAACTTAGTTCTTTTTTTGTTCAATTTGTTCAACTAAGTTTAAACCTACAGACAATTTGGACCAAGAAGAATGTGTCACGTGAATGTGTTACATTGAAATCCTATATACTTAACACAGTATACCTCTGAGGTGCTAAATTTATCTCTACCTGCGTATAATAAGCGAATACATTCTTTTTAAATAAAATATAAAGCGTTTACTGACTGTGTATAGTTTATTTCTATTGTTAAGTATCAATTTACTCAGTTATACCAATGTTTTGTATGATGTGTGTGTGCCAATAAATACATATGTATATACAACAATAATACAAGCTATACGTATTCTTATAACGCTTTTTGTGTGCTTCTTTTCTCATTTTTCGTGCTTATTTTCCAAAAATAAATGCCTATAATTCCGCACTCTAGTCATCAACATGGCATCTTTTGCACTAATAAGTACCGTCTTATACACCCAGTTACCACTATGCTCAGTTCTCAAGCCCTTGGCTATAGAATTAAAATTTATGGACTAAGATGTCATAATATCCATTTAGTCCCTTTTATTATTATTATTATTATAACACAATACATATGGAAATAACTGATCCTACCTTCATATTCTGCCACCATCTGTATGAATGGTTCTTCCAATATATTCATAGCGTTGACGCGTAACATAACCTAACATTTTCACAGTTCAGTAAAAATACCATAGTTAGCTTGAGAATAAGCACCTTCGGTCTCCGTGTTCAAACACTGCACTCGAAAATGATTAACCGCTTCACGACACAATAGTTCAATAGACAGTTCAATAGATGCCGATAATTAACACAACGATAATAAATATGAATACGCTTTTTAATTAAGCACCAAAATATTGCACGACACGGATCGAAAACCCAGCAACAACTGCAGCGTGTGACCGAAACACACAAGGAAACGTCTTGCGATTGGTTGATTTTTTTCGGAAAAACTCTAACCTAGTCCGCTCGCACTCCGCAGTGCTTGTTTTTTACGTGTACCTCGCAGGTATCGTTTATTTCGTAAAATGTGAGCGAGAGAAAGAGATAGATATACCATGTTTTCAACGCTCTGCTATACTGACTCGAACATATCGAGATAAAAATGTATTGATTATTCTAGAAGTGAAAAATAATATTTATGAAGTATAAATACACCATTTTAGTTACCACTATTTTAGTATACAGATTCTGGTAAGTTTACTGCTACTACGACATCATCATTTATACCTATAATTTAAAATTCATAACAGTATTAAAATAAAGAATAGTGTATTGCGTTCGATTGGTTGGCATGGCATACCATTTTCAGTAAATATTATGTTTGTAGATATTTATTTTTTTTTTAGACATGGACCCATTTTCATCCCACTTTCAAACATTGATTCTTTTAAAAAAATTTATGAAGGGGCATTTTGGAATTATCAATATTAAACTTTCAATTTTTAATTATGAAAACAAAATTTCCCCACAAGACCGCTTGTGTTGTATATCCGTATGAATCAAACTAGCACAGAAGAATAAAAAATTATTGCTGCCATATGTACAGAGGAATAATTATTTTGTAAACCTCTGCTCGAAAGAACAACTGGTGAAATATTCAAATTTCTTAATAATTTTATATTTAACAATTCCATTCCATGAGCGAAATGCACTGGTGTCTGACTGATGGAGCTCGGGCTTTAACAAAAAAGATTTGCCGTCAATATTATTAAAAGTCGAGCATTCAGTTCACGAATGGCTTCAATATTATGTCAGGAGATGGGTAGCAACAGAAGTCACTTTTGTTACATTCCGATGATAGATGGCTCTCGAGAGGTAAAGTTTTGAATCGTCTCTTCGAACTTAAATCAGAAGTTCAAGGTTTTCTTGAAAACGCTTATTTCGAATTCAAAAAATCTTTCTTTAGCGAATTGTGGATGGCCCGGTTAGCATATTTAACTGATATTTTTGGAAAGCTGTATGTATTAAATTTAGTTTTGCAGGGATCAAAGGTTCATTTAATTATCGTTGAAGATAAAATTAACTATACATAAATCGAGTTAATTATAAAAGAAGTTAATAAAAACCAATGTAGTTTATTGCCAGCATTCGAAGGCTCCCTTGAAGGAAGATGGGAAACATCAATGATGAATTAGTCGGATATAAAAAAATAATTAATTGCACCTCTTTAAAAAAACATATTATGTTATTTTCCCAAATCTGTGACAATGAAAATTGGATCAGAAATCTAAAAGGTTTGTAATAGATAGAAGAAATGATAAAAGAATTTAAAATTATTACAATCACCGTTTTTTGGATCCAGAGGAAGAATTATTTTAAAGAAACTGGAGATTAAGATATTAGATTTGTAATGCCTTTTTGCGCCACGATTTATGTGAAATTTATGTAGGTATGGGTTTTCATCGATATTATATTTAAACAACAAACATTAGCCAAAATTAATGATTGAGCCAAATTCGAGCTTGAAACTAATTGACACAGATCATGATATTTAAAAAAAAAATTAACGTCTTCAAGCAGGGGTTTGTTTGCTTTTTTTTTTACAATAGCAGCTTCTTTACCGATGGTAATTTTAATTTGTTAGCAAAGCAACCCCAAGGGTTACATTAATGCCTAATTATTTTATATTATTTCACGTGCTTTTATTTTACTTTTGTATATACCAAATGAAATTTTGGTAGGTATATAATTTTTATTGTTATTGGTTTCGATGAGAATATGTTTTTACCAAGTGAACTTTTGTTATAAACGTTATTATTTTATTACAAAATAAATAAGTAGGATTATTTCTTTCCCTGTATTAATATGCGTTTTTATATAAAGGGTGGTGGTACGAAGAAATTTGGATATTTTTTAGGTGATATACGGAACCTAAAAGTTTGAGAACCCCTGATTTACACCATTCATCCATCCCGGAAAATCTGGAACTGCTGGATCGTTATCACCAGTGGCCGGACAAAAATGCATATTTTCCAGTGTCGCGCATGGGACACATGCTGCTGGGGCCGCGAGCGGCTAGCCGGTCTGGCTTCGGCTCATGGTGTACATACCACTACACCTGCTTTGGCGTTGATCGAGTACAATCGCTTGCCTTGTTTAAATTTCCGCTTCGTCGATAGATAATTTAAGCAGTTTCTTTCAATTGTGTTGTTTCTTGAAATTTTGTGTGAATATCTGTTTTTATTTTCCATTTCGAATTTGTTCTTCTGTTTTATACTTAGAGTTGAATTATTTTTTTATTTTATAGTTGTACTTAGTTTGAAAATCCTGTAATGAATCGTTTGCTAGCTGAGTTTGGCAATACTTTCACGTTCGTTAAGAAAGGGGAAGTGATTTGCAATTTCTGCTCACGAAATTTAATTATTCGTAGTAAACAATGTCTTCGGGCTCATGTAAAAACAAAAAAAAACATGGAAAATTTATCAGGAACGTCAACTAAAAACTTTTTTGATGATTTATGTGAAACATTTATTTCTGCTAATATACCTTTCACAAAAATTAATAATCCCGTTTTTAAAAAAAATTTTCAAGAAGTATACTGGACGAGACTTACCCGATGAATTCACAATTAGAAAATATTACGTACAAGGGCAATATGACAAAACAAATTTTGACTTTATTTTAGAAAACCTATCCGATAAATATATTTGGGTTTCTGCAGATGAAACTACGGATATGAAGGGTAGATGTGTGGACAACGTCGTTGTCGGATTGTTGGACCCGCAAGACTTATATAAACCCTATTTAATATATACTCAGTTTCGCTGTACCGTCAAAGCTGAAGAGATATGTACAATAGTAAATGACGCCATAAAAAAAGTAGGGATCATAGACGCTACCAAAGTATTAATGTTTGTTTCTGACGCTGCTGCGATTATGTTAAAAGTTGGAAAATTACTTAAACAATATTTTTCAAATATTCTTCATTTGACATGTTTTGCACACGCTATTCATAGAATTTGTGAATTTATTCGGGAAGAATTTCCAGACGTGAATACGCTAATAAGCACATGCAAAAAAAATTTATTGAAAGCTCCTTCCAGATTGTCTCTTTACAAGGAAAAGTGCCCTAATCTACCTTTGCCACCACAACCAGTTATTACGAGATGGGGTACATGGTTAGAAGCGGGAATTTTTTATGCAAGAAACTTTGATATCATCAAACCCTTCGTCTTAAATTTGCCTGATGAAGCAGTTAGTATTAAAGACTGCAAAAAAGTACTATCATTACAAGATTTGCATGAACAATTAAAATTTATTGATACAAATTTTGCGCAAGTATTGCCAACCATAAAGTTTCTAGAACAACAAAATGTTGAACTTGCAAGCAGTTTTCAAAGGATTGAATCTCTGTACGAAAGGTTACGAAGCATTGAAGCACCAATCAGTAAAAAATTTATGCGGTAGTACATAGAAATCCGGATTTTAATATTTTAAAACAAATCTCTATGAATTCATTTACGGATGAAGGAATTTCTCAAAAATATTCCAGTTTGGTGTTGGTTTATTCTTTTGCGCCTGTGACTAGCTGCGATGTAGAAAGATCATTTTCAAGGTTTAAAGACATTTTAACATCTAAGCGAAATAATTTTACTGAAGATAATTTAGAAAAATATGCAGTAATACAATCGTTCAATGCATACCCAAGAAATGAGTAAAATATTTCAGTGGGCACGTGTTGCATATAGTTACGACAAACATTTAATATTAAATTCACTCGGTTTACTACCGACCGCCAGGCGCTTCGCGCCTATGGATATCAATCCAATCGACCGCATAAGTCGTCATTGACTCATGCGTGCCCGCTGCGCACACTCATAGCTGGGCGACTTCTAGCACTGCGAGACATACATTTTTGTCCGGCCACTGGTTATCACTAAACACGTGATACGTATGTTGTGAAACGAAAATAAAGGATCATTCCTTTATTTGGTCACGGATGGGACATTGAAAGTTTAATCTGCCGTGCGTTGTTAACCGTATCGCGAGTCCTGCAAATGGTCTGGTGAAAGCCTGATAGCGATAAACCGTCAGATCGACGGTAGGTGTCGTAAAAAGTCGAAGCGTTAAAATTTATGGGTCCGTTTACCTGAAATAGGCGAGCTCGGTACAATAGATACGACCGACGACGACCGACGCGGTACGGTCATTGTAAATTTATCGGCAATCGAATTTCGGCACTTTCAATTTCAACAGGATGGGCGACAGGATCAGGAGTGGTGGAAATGAGCCGTGATTGTGACGTCCT
This sequence comes from Aphodius sticticus, assembly GCA_963966075.1. Taxonomy (NCBI): domain Eukaryota; kingdom Metazoa; phylum Arthropoda; class Insecta; order Coleoptera; family Scarabaeidae; genus Aphodius; species Aphodius sticticus. Next base: position 6,727,653 of record OZ014513.1, read on the forward strand.
GCGTGAGGCGTTGAGGGGATCCACACGGAGCAGACATCCCGGATATCGCAATCATTCACATTAGATGGCACCGAGAGCGGGCTGGTATCAAAGCGCGCACCGTCCGACCCCCCTGACAAATGATTTTTTCCTGCTATTCACGCTAACGTTCACGCGTCCCGAAATAACCGAATTTTCGACGCACATATCGTCGGATTTTCGGACGCGAATCGCGTTTATGCCAATAAAGTAATTTTACTGGGCAATCGGGCGCGATATTGCCTATTTGGAGAATGGCTTCGAATCAAATGTAATCCAATCGACAGTATCCGTATACAACATTCAGGTTTTATTTTTCTTTTATCGCAATGGCCATATTTTTAGTTCAACAAAAAAAAAGTGTTTAGAAAATAAATTGCTTCCGGGTTGTGCAGAGCGTCAAAATTGCTGCCGCTTCGCTTCCTCAGAGCTGAGTGAATACTGATATTCACTACATATACTCAATGCAGTTTATTTTCTTAATGATTCTGGTGAAAGCCTAAATACTTATCAAAAAGAAAAGAGTGTTGTCTTCACATTCTTCGTCTGCGTGATATTTTTCGCTTACTTCTAGCATTCTTATTATCGTTTCATCTTCATCATCTTGTTTACTCTGCCCACTAGCGTAACATCTTTAATTTTGCATCCTTCTATAATTTCTTTGTCTTATCCTGTCTTCATTGTTTATCATCTTCATCTACTATTTTCTCAATGTCAATGTCTACTTCTTCTTCTGTCTCGTTGTCTTTTTCTTTTTTCTCCTTGTCGTGTCCTTATTTCTCGTTGTCGACATCCTTATCTTCCTTTTCGTTGCTGTCGTTTTTATTTTGACTTGTCTTCTTATTCTTACTGTTGTCGTTCTATTCTTCTTGTTTCTTCTTCTCCGTCTTTCTCGTGGTCGTCTTCTTCTTTATCCCGTTATCATCTTCTCCATCGTCCTCCTCATTGTCGTCCTCTTCTTCTTCTTTCTCATTGTCGCCTTCTTGTTACTCGTTGGCTTCTTCATTTTCCTGATGGTCGCTGTCATACATGTTACTTACTTACTTCTTTATGCCCAAGATATCTGTGTTCGTCTGCTCTGGATCCTTGTCCATTTGGAATTTCTAGATACTCAGCACGTTCTCCAATGTCTCCTTATAACTGCTGCTCCCCTGCGTCTTCTCTCATTAGTGTCACCTCTTCGCCTCTTATAGATTAGTCAGAATCTTCTTCCATTTCTGTCATAGCATCTTCAACAAATGCTCCAAATCCATAATTTCAGGCAACCACTCCTTCCACAAATTTTCCCAAGTTGTCTCATGGACCTCAGACCTCCGTTGTTGTCTTCTTTTTTCCTCGTCTTCTTCATCTTCCTTCTCGTTGTTGTCATCTTCTTCCTAGTTGTCCTCTTCGTTGTCGTGTTTTTCTTTTTATTGCTTCCAGCTGTCATCTTCTTCTTTCTAACTGTCGTCTTCTTAGTTTACTTTCTTGTCGTCTTCCTCTTCTTCCTGCTCGTTGTCGACTTCTTCTTCTTCCTTCTCGTGGCCGTCTTCTTCATCTTCTTCCTAGTTGTCCTCGTCGTGCTTTTCTTTTTATTGCTTCTAGCTGTCATCTTTTTCTTCCTTCTAACTATCGTCTTCTTCGTTTTCTTTCTTGTTATCGTCTTCCTCTTGTTCCTGCTCGTTGTCGACTTCTTCTTCCTCCTTCTCGTTGTCGTCTTCTTCTTCTTTCTCGTTGCCGTCTTTACCTCCCTAACGTCGCTTCCTTTTTTTCTTATGTTTTCTGGGATTGACTGTTCAACTAATTCATGCACTTACACCTATGCATCTCCTCCACAAATATATTCGTCTGCTTTGGATCCGTGTCCTTTCATAATTGTTGGATGCTCGTTACGTTCTGTTTTTCTTTCTCCTGCTGCTCTCATTGGTGTCACCTTCTCGTCTCTTACAGATTAGTGAGACTCTTCTTCCATTTGTCTTCAAATACAATCAAAAATCCCCCAAGGTCATCTCCAGGGCAGTTAGACCATCTGCCATGGTGTCTTATGGTGATTTAGTAATCGTCTAGTGTCCACCACAAGTACAATTTATTTATATTAGCCGCTAAAATATGCTTTTTATTTCGAACAGTGCACGCTGAACCAAGAAAACAATAAACCAGTCAGTAGACTCACATTGCAAACACATAAGCAACATATGGTAGCTATGTAAAACGTTTCCAACTGGTTTTATTCGAAAAAGCTGCATGCGCATAAAACCATAAACTTCGTGCATTGTAAATAACACTCTTCGAGATGGGTCGGGATTATTACCTCGATTTCAGTCGGATGTACATCATCAAAATATACGCTGGGAGATAAAAAGATAACAGAGCGGAGCGCGGTGCAGCATATCTCTTGGATGGAATACGTGGAAGCTATAATCGTTTTCCTTTTTCGAATTGAACCGGGGAGGGTTCGGAAATATATTGCGTGACAGATTCTCAGACATCGGGAAAGAACACCGCGGATCCGTACAGACTCAATTTCTCGGTCGTTGAACATCGTAAGATGTCCCCCGCTTTTATCAAATCTTTATAAAATTATGGAGCAGGGTTTCTATCGACCAACCTGAAGGCAGTCTAGGGTGGCTAGGCACCTAATTATCTCTGGATAGAGATTGTAAGTTCGAGTTGGAGTTGCTTCGTGTTTCGTAGCTTTTCACTTGGAAGAATATTAAGCTTGACGTGGAAATCTAGAAAAGATTATCATGCGACTTTAATTTTGTAAAGTGTGCCTTGCATTTTTCTGGAGAACATCAGGGCCGGCCCTAGCGTTTCTGCCGGTCTCGAAACTTCAAAAACTTTAAATGTACAAGAAAGATTTAGAACATTTATAAAAAAAAAACGAACCGGAAAAATACGTTGTATTATAGGGTGGTCCAAATTTATACCTTGCAATGTCTCTTTTTTTTTGCTGGAGGGCAACGAACCTCCCCAATCGGCTCCTTTTCCGGAAAAAAAATCCCCCAAAGTTTCAGAAAAATCGGTTAACGTTAACACGTGCCACCGACCACCTCAAATTTCCCATTTAAAATACATTGGAAAATGCATCCTTTTTTCCTCCTTTTTCACGTTTCGGATTTAGAAAAAAAGTTGCGGGAGATTATCAGAAATTGTTCAGAACTTCCCAAACATCAAATCCACAATCACTACTTTTTTTTCACCGCTCCCACCCTCTCCTGCAGTACCCTAAAAATGAGGAAAAATTTTCCCCAAATTTACAATTTTACAAAGTTACGTGATTTGGATATTTTTGACAGAAATTACTGTTATTGAATTGTTGAAATGTTTAAACAATTACCATGTTTAAACAAAAATATACGATGTGTGAACTCATTTTTCCATTTGTTGCAAACATTATTAAAGTTTTGTTTTAATTTTAAACTAATTGGCAATTGTTTAAGCAATTATCATTTGTTTAAACAAAAATATATGTGGTTACGCACATATTTTTTTAATTTTGCAGAAATTATTAGATTATTGGTATATTTTTGTCATTTATTAATTACTAACTCATTTGCAATTGTGTAAACAAATATACACATTGTAATAGACATAATTTTCTATATTTTTTGCATAAAATATTATTAGATTATTGGCTGTCTTTTTACATTTATTAACTAATTTGTAATTGTTTAAACAAGTATCAATTTTGTAAACAAAAATTTACAATAACAGTTTTTTGTTTTTCCTCTTGTAGAAATTATATGGTTACATTGTTGGCAAGTTTTTTTGTATTTTGTTACTCAATGTGCAATTGTTTGAACAAATCAATTTGTTTAAACAATAATATTCAATGTTAGTACGTATTTTGGAGAAAGATTATTAATAAGTATTAATAAGTAAAAAAGATGCATTTTTGCACTGTATTTTAAATGGGAAATTTGAGGGAATTTTCTTTTCTGGAAAAGGAACCGATTGGGGGGATCGTTGCCCTCTAGCGAAAAGTCAGTTTTTTGGATCACCTTAGTCTACAATCATACAATATTTACATTTTTTATATTAAAAACACAAACTTTGGAACTAGGACAAACAATACTTTTAAAACAACAAATTAACGTTATGTTTAAATCAACGTTATGTTTCTCCGAGTACTTGGTCCTCTGTATCTTTGTCAGTTGTTCCGTGTTTGTGTGCACACTTTTTTACTGCTGTTGCTTTGCTGAAATTCTACCATTGCTCATTTTCTTAATGTTGACCTGTTACTAGTGAACCGTTGGGCATCAGCTTTTTTCTGCAAAATCGCGAATAACTTCTTTCAGATCTAATGTATTACTCAAATCATATTTAACGATGATATTTAATGATCCATTTCTCCGAAAGTATTAAGCTTAGCAGAACAAATTATACGCCATATTAAAGATAAAAGATGGTAGGCTTGGGAGAAGGTTAAAAAATCTGATGTGGCCAGGCACATGACTTTATCATACTAAATATTAAATTAATAGTTTAGCTGCATGAGATTCTATTTGATCGAGATCGGCTATGTCTGCATTAAAATAAAACTAGGAGAACTAGACAGATATCTCGATTAAAGATGCGTTCGGATATTGTACTCCGTTGACACCGGGTACACCGTCCAAATGACACTTACGTGTTATTGGGTGTAAAAAGTGTAACGGTGTTCAATATCCGAATGCAGCCTATATTGACAGTAGTATTTTCAAAACATTAGCGTTTGACACTAGCTACTGTCATTAGAATCAAAATATCTGACATATCCTGGCTACTAGTTTTAAAGCAGTACGACCGATCTCGATAAAATAGAATTTGCTCATGCAGCTAAACTATAAATTCTACCAAAAAATGTCATATACATAAATTATAGAAAATTTCCTCTCCTTTAATTTATTATTTAACTATTTTGACGACATTACACAAATAGCGGCTCATTTGCAAAATCTTCGAAAAATGCTATGAGTAAACCATCCGTTCCTTTGGACCCTTTTCAACAGAAAGCTTTTCAGCTCTAAGTTTGGTTATGAAACTTCTAAATATGAAGTTTCGTCCTGATACCTTTAGTAGTTTCTCCAGAATCGTCGCCACAAAAACGGGTACACACACACACACACACATACACACACACATACACACACACACACACACACACAGACATTTTTTGTACCTTGGTCAAAAATGTTCAGGGGACCCAAAAAGACATATTTCCGCTAAAATCTCAAAAATTTTTTTTGGCATGATTACAATACTTTACATACTGCGTATGATAAAGTAAAAAACCGAAATACCGAAATACTATGTCGGTTCTATTCTGTCAAGTCATCTGTCATCAGCAAACTTCTGTATTTTTTGACAGAATATATCCCAGATCTATATCTTTCTATATTTTTCAGTAATTCTTTGTTTTTCATGTACCAAAATCTTCATCAAAATTTCATCTTTAATATGCTGTATAATTTATTTGTTCTGCCAAGTTTAATATTTCCGGAGGAATTTTTTTCATCACTGATAGTTTTTAATTAACTTTTATTATGTCATCAAAGATTCAGCAACATTATGATACTATTTGCGTAGGCGGACGAATTATGTGTCCACTCAAATCTAAATTGCTATTTCGTCAGACAATTCTAAAGCGTTAAGATCTGAGGAATCATCATCTATTACACACAGAAAACTGATCTCTCGAACGAAGCGAGAGATTATTGTCTTCAACAAAGAAATTTTATTTCTTGGAATAATTACTAGATATAAGAAAGTTGTTACTCTGGTGAAGGAAGTAAACAGTCATCAATGAAGTGTATATTTTTATTCCCGCTAAATATTTTTAGCTACTTAATGTTATAATTTTAAAGATTTGGCACAAATACGTTTTCTATTGCTAATTAACAAGATAGGTATGTTATATTTACTTACTCGTTCTAACCTGTTGCGCGCCTTACATCAAATTATTCCGTGTTGAAACGTTTATTGTACACTATAAATCACAATACACATCCCCAATAAATCACAAGGCACATCACCTACGGGTACTTTGTTGTTGTCTTCGTACTAGGTTAGGCTCCTTCACGGCGCCAGCACTACGCGCGGGCGCGCGAGCCTTGACAAAATCACGGTGCGCATATTTATTCCAGAGAAAGGGATTACTTGAAAGAAGTGAGAATCACTTCAGTTAAATAATTGGTGGGTTTTTATTCAGTAAACAATACTTACTTATATTAAATGTCTTATATTTTCTTGGATGAAGGAACTACGCACTTGGATGGATTTACTATTACTTCGTTGGAGAAATTAACATTTTTGGGACGAAAAATTCAATTACTTCTTTCAATACAATATTGGTTCTTATAAAGAAAGAGTTTATTTGTTGACAGCATTTATCTGAGAAATTATTTTACTTATCTTGAGTATGTGGCATTTCTTGTATATACCTAACTTTCTACATCCAAGTAAATATGCATTTGAATCTAGTAAATAAATTCAAGAAATTATGTTTTCGCGTTCCAAGTAATTACTTTTCTGTGTGTAAGACGTTTTCGATATCTTTGCAATGTGCCATTTTTAATTGTAATATTTTCTGTAAGTTTGCGGTTATTGTATATTTCTCTTTTGATTTTTGTATAGCTTCGTCTACACTTTCATGTGAAAATGTTTTATTTCGTTAGCTAATTTGTCAGCTTCTAAGTAAACGTTGTTAAAGCATTCATCCGATCTTGATTCTTAAAAATTATATTATATTATTTAAGCTTGTCTAATATTGCCTGCTGTGCACTTGAAAATATAAGAATGACCAGAAGTCGTAAAATCTTGTTGTATTTGATTTTATTGTACTATTCCTTTATTTCATTTTTATATTTAGATTTTGTTGTTCTTCTAGTTCATTTGGTTTTCTCGCCCTTAAAGTTTGCCGCCGTAGTTTGGTTTCAGAAAAGAAAAACTTAAGCCCAGAAAAAAATATTAATTGATTTTAAGGATGGATTCGCATGCAGTAGCTGCCGTTAGTTAATCGGCTAAAAGTTCCGATAAAATACGCTGCAATTATGCAAATCCATGCTCCATTACGGATGCAAAAATCAGCGGTCATTCTGTATCTTAACGACCCACAATTACAGATAAGAGTTTGTTTATTTAAAAGCGTAGCGCCCATTGGCGTGCTCGTTTGAATCCGCGATAAAGTCGCCTCGCATTAGACAGAATTCTCGCGTTAAATCAGCTGATTAAGTTCCCCTTAAGTTTCCTTTTAAAAGAGAGATGAGAGAGAGACAAACAGGATTTGATTATAGATCAGTGGAAGCGGTGTACCCCAAGGATCAATCATATTCTCAATCATAGTCCTCTGCTATACTTCATGTTTGTTGCAGATATTTTAAAATATATAAGATAAAAAGCCCGAATAGCCTATTGTAACTTCTGAAATGTAACACCTGTCAGCTGAACTACACGTTCCAGATTAAGGAAATATAATTTGGCACACTCAACACGTCGAAAGTGTGTCAGTGAACCTTGTTATCACTTAGCCCTTCTCAGCGAGAAGGCATTAGTTACATCGTCTCATGTAACAGGGAAAAGTTATACGACTATGTGTAATACACTTAGGCCCCGTTCGGCCTCTAAGAAAGAAAAAAGGATAGATCATTAATTAATGCAGCTCCAAAGTTACTTTTCTTAAGTGAAAGGTTTTCGGAATGTGTTATCATGCGTGATGTTCAATACCATGCATGTAATTAGTCTTCAGACAGGTTTTAAAAGCATCCTAAATTAATGGGGGGAATTATCAATTTGTCATGGCAGTGTACATCACAATTTTACCCATATATAGGCATTTCTCCAGTCGATTGGTTAAGCTAAAGTATTTTCGTGTATGTGATAATTGAATTTATAGGTTTATAGGAACGTACCAGAGATATTCTTGGTAATTCAGTTGAGTGCTTGCCGATGTATATTTTAACGTTTATATGAAAAAGTTCACGTTGTTTTAGACTAGGTAATTTTAAGAATGAAAAATATGAATTACGAAAAAACAGAGAAAAGTTAATGAATTAAATTAAAACCTTTTCAAATAATGAACCCTAAAGAGCTAATAACTTCGATAACGTTATCGTATTAAAAGTGCCATATTTTATTTTCTTCGAATTCGGGAAGCCGCAATAAACAATGTGGGATGTAATTTTTGTCGGCACGTTTGACGGATTAAAAACGTCCAGGGAATAAACGAATTTTCGTGTTTGCTCATCCCGCGGGTTACATTAAGCAAATATTTTTACACAGAATGTTTTATGGGGATGAAACATTTTTTTTTACTGCTACATCTAGAATATACGACAGAAATGCGCGAATTTGACGTTGAACATAAATTTCCGCAGGTTTGATTATAAGCTTTAGAATTATTTTTTTAACCAGAATCTAGAAGTATGTCCAAATATGAACCATTTTCTTTGTATTAAAATCAATGTGTCTGGTTAAAAGTTTAAGCTTTCATTTTAGGACACTTAAAAAATTTACACATATTTGAAATCCGACCGAGGCCAAATCATATCGTCCAATATCACTGTTACCAATGATATCGAAGCTCTTTGAAAAGTTGCTTCTAAAGAGAATGAAACCTATCATTGAGAGAAAAGAACTAATTCCCAATCACCAATTTGGTTTTAGAGAAACGCATTCCACTAAAGATCAAGTCCATAGAATAACAGATATCATAGAGAAAGCATTAGAAGAAAAGCTTATTTGCTCAACAATCTTTCTTGATGTGACACAAGCTTTCGATAAGGTTTGGCACGAAGGATTGATACACAAACTAAAGAGTATGCTACCTTTACAATACGTCGAGCTGCTAACATACTATCTATCTGATAGACTATTCAGAATAATACAGATCGATGAATACTCCGAATTAAAAGAAGTAAAAGCTGGGGTACCCCAGGGTAGTGTATTGGGACCAATTTTCTATCTATTATATACAAGTGACCTACCATAGCTGGAAAATATAACAATCGCCACATTTGCAGATGACATGGCTCTAATGGCAGTGGGATCAACTATTGGAGAATCTACTCGCAATCTTCAACAAGCTCTTAATAAAATATATACATGGACCAAAAAATGAAAGACCAAGCTCAACGAACTGAAGTCTGTCCACATTAACTTTATAAACAAAAGAATCGAGGACATACATCATGTCAAGATTAACGACGCCATAGTTCCATATGCGAACACTGCAAAGTATTTGGGTTTGACTCTGGATACAAAACTAAGGTGGAAAGAACATGTTAAGAAGAAAAGAGTAGAGCTTGGCCTCAAATGCAGAGAACTGTACTCTCTAGGAAGAAACTCTCAGTTGTCAGTACAGAACAAACTACAAGTTTACAACCAAGTACTAAAACCGATTTGGTTATACGGCATCCAGCTTTGGGGCTGCGCGAAAAATTCCAATATACAAGGAATCCAGATTTTCCAAAATAAAGTACTAAGGAATATGGTTAACGCTCCTTGGTACATACGGAATAGTGACCTGCACCGTGATCTTGGTGTCCCATAAGTCATCCAAGAGATAAAAAAATTCGCCACTAAGCATGAATCTCGCCTAAGCCATCACCTCAACGTAGAGGCCCTGCAGCTACTGGACAACCAGAAGCTAGTGAGAAGACTAAAAAGAACTAAACGCTTCGAACAGTGAAATGTATAAAAACCAGAGCACAGTGAGTGAAGTGTTAGTGCTTCTTGTTTAGGACAAAGTAAATATAGGACATCAGTGGATAGCCTATTAGAGACCAGTACCTAGTTTTAAGAATTTACATTGATGGTTATTCCTTTAGATTAGTTTCTATATGTTAAGCATCTTATGCTTATTAATTAAAAAAAAAATATTTGAAAAAAAAAATAACCAAAAAATGTCAAACGTAAACCTTGAACTTTAAAGTTATGAAGCTAAAGTTGTTTTGCATTTAATAGATGACGTTCGGACTACAGTAACTACAAAACTTACAGATTTTTCCATGTTTAAGTCATTTTTCTGTTTTTTAATTTGAGCAGGTTGTTAATACTATTGTTTTTATTATTGCTTCAATAGGTACATGTAAAAACCAAAAACTGGGCACCAGAAGAACTCTCTACGATGATATTTCACCACAGAATTTATTTTTGAAAAAAACTGAAAATGGGCGAAGCCACTACGTGACAAGTCGCAACTCGATCCTACCTCCATACTGCGTACGCATTCGGATGCATTTCGGATGGAGATTGTTATCATATTCGATCATGTTGGTATTCTCAAACAAAGGAGGAGAAAATGGAAAAATTGACATTGCATTATAAAAAACCTTTTATTTTAAGGTATGTGAAATCAAACACAGTTTCCGCTAATTAGTCCTACTATTTATTCTGCACCTAGTTGTACAGCATTGCCAACGTTTCGCCTAGGCTCTTAGGCTTCTTCAGGGCCTACATAATTTTTATTTTAAGTTCATTTATATTTCATTCAGAAATAAATACGTCCAAACGGTTCAAAATAAATAAATCAATAGTTCGCATTAGCGCACCCAATTAATATTTACAAGTGTTTCCGCGCGTAATTACCATATATATTACGGTAATCGTGAGGTGCAGAATCGTACAAAATATATATCAAAACATAGCGCGGAATGCAATAACTAAAATCGCGCTAATTTGCAATCAAAATAAAACATAAGAACGCCGATAATTAACTACCTAGTCGCCATTAGAGCCAAAGCGGGTAGATGAATGGCCCTATTCCGACATTTACCTCTAATAAAACCATGAAGTCGAAGCTCGCTTTAACCATGGAAACGAAAGTACAGTTATCGCGTTAGGTTGGTGTACATGTGTAGAGCGCGGATTTTACCGGTCGCACCTCACGGCTTCTTCGCGGCGTAACTAACTTACCACTAGGAGGCCATTCCCATGCGATCGTGATAGGCCGGAGGGTAAGAATTCACATCCCCGTGCAGACCTCGGTAATCCAGGAGATCTCGTATCAGCAAATTAATGTGACGGTATCCAGGACGTGTCGACACTTAATCAGTGTCCGGATTGATGATACCGGGATCGGATAATCGAGATCTACGGTTACATTGTATCCTAGCACCCAGGACACATAACAGATGATTCCGAAACCATTTTTATACAAAGGTCTATTCTTTTTATACTACGTCAAATGTTTAGCATGAGAAAAAAAAATTGGCATATTCTATAACTTGGCATATTCTATTACTTACGTTGTACATACAGAAAAGTGATTATTTGGAACGAGAAAACATAATCTCTTGAATTTATTTACTAGATTCAAATGCATATGTAGTTGGATGTAGAAAGTTAGGTACATATATACAAGAAATGCCACATTCTCAATCTAAGGAAATTAATTTCTCAGACAAATGCTGTCGACAAATAAATTCTTTCTTTATAAGAACCAATATTGTATTGAAAGAAGTAATTAAATTTTTCGTCCCAAAAATGTCAATTTCTCCAACGAAGTAATAGTAAATCCATCCAAGTGCGTACTTACTTGAATAAATATGCGCATCGTGATTCTCGCGCGCCCGCGCGTAGGGCTGGCGCCGTAAAGGAGCGAAACCTAGTACGAAAACAACAACGAAGTACCCGTAGGGGATGTGCCTTGTGATTAGTGTACAATAAACGGTTCAACACGGAATAATTTGATGTAAGGCACGCAACAGGTTAGAACGAGTAAGTAAATATAACATACCTATCTTGTTAATTAGCAATAGAAAACGTATTTGTGCCAGATCTTTAAAATTCTTACATTAAGTAGCTAAAAATATTTACCGGGAATAAAAATATACACTTCATTGACTGTTTACTTCCTTCACCAGAGTAACAACTTTCTTATATCTAGTAATTATTCCAAGAAATAACATTTCTTGGTTGATAATCAATAATCTCTCGCGTATATACGACCCTACCAACTACTTCATCCAAGTAATTCTCTCTTCGTTCGAGAGATCACTTTTCTGTGTGTAGTATAATGATATCTCTCTCACAGATACTTTCGATTAAAGCAAGCAAATTAGTTCTCAAATATGTATTTAGTCAACTAGATGATCCCTAGCTCTGCACTTAACGAAATAAAAGCAAGATTACGACAAGATAATAGCAAGTCGCAGGGTAAAATATTAGGGCCAGTCCTTTAGCTACTATCCACCAGAAGAATTAAAAACTAGCCACATATATCGGCGTGACATTCCATGTCAAGAAGAAAATAGAGGAGTTAGGAATTGGAAGAAATTTTACGCCTCCATAAGGACCTCCAAACGGACTTTGTAGATAGCGAAATACCAGCCATAACTTTTTCTTATGGAAAATTTAAAAATCCATAATAAAACGATAGATGCGTGTTCATAAACCATACAACAGATTTTTTCTCAAAAAATCACGCGCGTTGTTATAAATAATTACATAATATAACCCTTTGTGAGAACATGGTAGAGTTAAGCTGTGCAAATTTGCAAAGTCCATGATATTATACAGCTAGTAGGTATTTCCTACGGTGGCAAACATTTCCAAAGCTCATCACGAAGACATCTTAAAAGAACAAAACTTTTGATATTTTAAAGATGTTTAATGAAAAAAAATGTTGAATTACTTGTCTTTTTATTTATTTTTTCTAAAACCGCCAGTTTCGTCACATTTAATATTGATATTTCGAATATTGCTAATATTGCATTTTCAAAAATAAGAATATCGGGAACACCAACATTGAAAAACTAAGTTTTGTGCTGTAAGGTTGGTTTGTACGGTTATTTCTTTTTGTTTGGCATATCTTTCTCATTGTAATAGCACTTTAGTAATCCATAAAGAGTAATGTGGTCCTTATTTGTACCAAATGTCTTTTTTTAAAGCGGCATCTTTTTAAACCGTTCTCTCATCTGAAAAATACAGCATTCTTCTTGTTCACAATTTTAAATTGATATTAAAGCGATTGCTACCATCTGTCAAAAGTAATTTTAAAAAATGATTATTATATTTATTCTTTTTAATAAACTTGCAAACCACAACTTTATCAATACACTTTTGAGTGTAGTTTGAGGTAAACATGAATTGCATCGTGTTTGAGAAACTGTTTTCAGATTAAAAAACTTTTTTAAAAATGCTGCTTAGAAACAAAATACCTACATGGTTTGAGGCACCGTAGTGAAAAACTGTAAAATCTGACTTGGTTGTTGTATTTTAGAACTAAGATCTGATTCAAACAATTGTATGCTAGCTGTCCTGCAAAAAATCTGATGTGGCCAGGTACATTACTTTATCATGCTATACTGACAATACTGTCAATAGAATCCAAATATCTCTCAAATCCTGGCAAACTAGTTGTAACACAGATACGACCGATCTTGATCAGATAGAAACTGCTAACGCTTCACTAAACTATTTATTGTGTACCTATACATAATGAGTATAATGACAGAGCGACTAACAGAGTCAACTGCTATGCATGACTTTCAAAGTTAAAGTTTAGTCATGCAGCTAAACTATTAATTTTACCAAAAAAAGTCACAGACATAAATTATACAAAATTTCCTCTACTTTAATTTATTATTTAACTATTTTGACAGAATTAAGGAAATGGAGGTCTTTTGCAAAAACGTTTAAAAATGCTAAGAGTAAACCTCCAGTTCCTTTAGGCCCTTAACTAAATTTGAAATTTCCTCACACACATGGACATTTTTTTGTACCTTGGTCAAAAATGTTCAGGAGACCCAAAAGGACATATTTCCGTAAAATCTCAATTTTCTTTTTGACACGAGTAGACATTTATGATTTTTCCCATATAAAATAACACTATTAGATTTTTCATTAGAAAAAAAAGTAACAACTCAAAAAAACTACAAAACTATAGCCTATAGACAACAATTATTTAATTTCGTTGAGTTTGGATTAAAAATTAAACAAACCAATCACTATAAACGATCGGTATCAATATTTCAATTCATTTTATATACCATAAAATAGAACATATAAACTTAAATCTCCCAGCTTCATCAGAATGTGAATTCGTCAATTCGTAACGACATATTAGTCAATTATATCCGGATTAGCAAGGGAACGTATCGATCCATTGAACGTTAAATCCAAACGCAACAAACCCAGACAGAACCAATAACACTCATGGCCAACTACAAATGAATTTTCAGTTTTATTGCCACTAACATATTGCGATGCAAGTGGAACATATGACCAATATTTCTCCACTCTGACTTCTCTACCCTGTTTTGGTATATATATTATATATATATATATATATATATATATATATATATATATATATATATATATATATATATATAAATATATATACCAAAACAGGAATTTCGTGTAGCACATGAAAAGCACTATAGAAATAAAACTTTCCTGCTGGCAAGGGATACAAAATCTTTTATTAATTCAGTCTGTTACAACTAATAATATTAGAATATCTTTGACAATCCAGCAGACCGGAAATCCTGTTGTCTTAGCCACAATTATACCCTCATCTTTCACATGGGTTGGAACACGTATTCCTTCAAAGCACTTGATATAAAAGACTAATTATAAGGCTCTCTAGTTGTAATATTAGCTTAAGTGATTGGACGCGCAGCTGTTCTAACAGAAAATCCACTTTGGTATGAACGGTATTACCCGTCAGAGTGGAGAAATATTGGTCATATGTTCCACTTGCATCGCAATATGTTAGTGGCAATAAAACTGAAAATTCATTTGTAGTTGGCCATGAGTGTTATTGGTTCTGTCTGGGTTTGTTGCGTTTGGATTTAACGTTCAATGGATCGATACGTTCCCTTGCTAATCCGGATATAATTGACTAATATGTCGTTACGAATTGACGAATTCACATTCTGATGAAGCTGGGAGATTTAAGTTTATATGTTCTATTTTATGGTATATAAAATGAATTGAAATATTGATACCGATCGTTTATAGTGATTGGTTTGTTTAATTTTTAATCCAAACTCAACGAAATTAAATAATTGTTGTCTATAGGCTATAGTTTTGTAGTTTTTTTGAGTTGTTACTTTTTTTTCTAATGAAAAATCTAATAGTGTTATTTTATATGGGAAAAATCATAAATGTCTACTCGTGTCAAAAAGAAAATTGAGATTTTACGGAAATATGTCCTTTTGGGTCTCCTGAACATTTTTGACCAAGGTACAAAAAAATGTCCATGTGTGTGAGGAAATTTCAAATTTAGTTAAGGGCCTAAAGGAACTGGAGGTTTACTCTTAGCATTTTTAAACGTTTTTGCAAAAGACCTCCATTTCCTTAATTCTGTCAAAATAGTTAAATAATAAATTAAAGTAGAGGAAATTTTGTATAATTTATGTCTGTGACTTTTTTTGGTAAAATTAATAGTTTAGCTGCATGACTAAACTTTAACTTTGAAAGTCATGCATAGCAGTTGACTCTGTTAGTCGCTCTGTCATTATACTCATTATGTATAGGTACACAATAAATAGTTTAGTGAAGCGTTAGCAGTTTCTATCTGATCAAGATCGGTCGTATCTGTGTTACAACTAGTTTGCCAGGATTTGAGAGATATTTGGATTCTATTGACAGTATTGTCAGTATAGCATGATAAAGTAATGTACCTGGCCACATCAGATTTTTTGCAGGACAGCTAGCATACAATTGTTTGAATCAGATCTTAGTTCTAAAATACAACAACCAAGTCAGATTTTACAGTTTTTCACTACGGTGCCTCAAACCATGTAGGTATTTTGTTTCTAAGCAGCATTTTTAAAAAAGTTTTTTAATCTGAAAACATATAACATATATATATATATATATATATATATATAAACATATATATATATATATATAAACATATATATATATATATAAACATATATATATATATATAAACATATATATATATATAAACATATATAAACATATATAAACTTATATATATATATATATAAACTTATATATATATATATATATATAAACTTATATATATATATATATATAAACTTATATATATATATATATAAACTTATATATATATAAACTTATATATATATAAACTTATATATAAACTTATATGCTTTTTTACTTACAGATAACTTATCTTCTCATCTTGTAAGTAATAAATAAAACTAAAAATGACTGTACGGACATAGGTACCGTAATGATAGAAACAGCAGCATATCAACAACATCAACAGGGATTACGAAATGACACAACATCCTACCTTATTCCGGCAATTTCCCTCTTCGAATTCGACGAAAACTGAACAGAAAATCAACGGGAACACCACTAACGCGAAATGTCACACATTTATCACGTTTTTAAATCAATACACCGATAGTTTTGATATAGCAAACGTAGAGAGACGCATAAGAATTGGGAAACGCTACCATTTCACTACGCACCAGGGTTTACAAACGGTTTAGCACAGACAAAAGCAAAAAAAAGCCGCACTGACTGCAACTGCACATTGACACAGCATAGTATGTAGGTGCATATGTAGCTGCTGGCTGCGTAAAACGTGACGCCAGTACCTGAAGGGTATCATTTTCAATTGGTTTATGTGTTATTTGTGTTATAGTTTAACTGATACTTATTCTATGCGTGATACAAAAAGTATAATTTCGAACTTTAAGGAACCGTTAGTTTATTATGTTATATATGAATCTCATCACATAACTTGTTAGCTGGTGCACGTTTAGGAACATACATCGAAGCACTATAATAGCATCTCTGAGAGAATTAGTAATACCCACAGACATAATACATCAAAACCCAGCGTATAACACCACTATTAACATGGAACTTAGTACAACAAATGCTCTTATGCTTGTCCCATGGATGTCATGCGTCAACATAATTAGCATTTGTATCCACCACGCTTGTAGCCATTTAGTGAACATCACACCTGCACAATGGCATGTTAAATTTGTTTGTTCACTCTGGAGCGCGTGTCATTTTGGGCTTTCTCCGGTGCATTAACACCTATACGCTGGATGACGAACCGGATAATGCGTTGTGGACATTTGCATAAGCTTGGTTTATGGAATAAGACCAACATTTTCACTGTAGAAGATGAGTGAAGAAGTGCTTCCGTTGCACAGTGTAAAAAATTCCCAGAAAGCTGGCCAAAATTCATATTTTATAGTTTTCAAAATAAACAGAATCGACCCTACATAACAACTCTTTGATCAATCGCGTATCAGAATTGTAAATTGTAAAAATGTTCGCTGAACCGGTTAAGAATGGTATCAGTTCAAAGTTGTCGATTTGTGCAAAGCGTATGTTGTGTTTGTGGTGTTTGACACCATTGCAATTGTAATTTTCTGTGGGCTTGTTGACAATAACTTAATTATTTTTTCTAAAATGAATAGTGTTCCTCAAGGTATGTAAATACGTTTTATAATTTATTCTATGTGAGTTAAATAATTTAACATGTTTTTTTGCAACTTTTATTACAACGTAGCAAAAATTCTATAAACTTAAAGTTCGCCTAGACTTTTAAAAAAAATCCCCGCATATCCCCGGTTAGAATTATAGCTCATTGTAAAGATCAGACTTTGTACTTTTTGAATAGGTAGACAGTTTTTCCTCATACTTACTCAAAATGAATTTCTGTTTATTTTTAGAATGTAATACATCTATGAGATATTTTTGAGGTTGGATTGATTTTTTCTTGCCAAATATTGCGTCATCCTTTAAATTTGTTATTGTGTTTTAATAGGACGACTTGAAAAACTGCCGACAACTAAACACAAAAATTAAATAATTTTTGAATATTATAATTAATTGTAGCAATAAACAACAAAAAATGAGTTTTGCTAATCTTGGTGATAAAAATTGACGTGTGCCTGGATTGAAAGGGACCGATTCCAAAGCAGAATGATTTTAGACGCAAAATGGAGTTTTACAACTCTGGAATTAGCCATAATGACAAAAATACAGTTAGTTATGAAGAACCGAACAACATGGTTTGCAAAACGTCAGCAATTAATTATTTTGCCGCATGGCATGACCCGAAATTCATTTATTTTCTAATATCATCACAATAAGTACGTACCAAAAATTGTATCAACGGAACTTGAAAATAAAGAAGACAGTTCCGAATATGAAGTTGTAGAAAATTAAGTATAGATGAATATAGTGAAGCTGATGATGAAGATAAAGAAGACCAAGACAAATGAACAAATACTATTCTCTTTTATAATTTTATAGTATTCAATAGGCACAATATCTTTTTATTTACTACATTTTTAAAATTACTTATTTCATTCATATTTCAATTATTAAAGAAGAATACTAAGCAAAACCATATTTACATTTTAACCTTTAGTGCCTAGAATAAATGCTCTATTACATTATGTATGTTCACTATGATAGAAACTTAATTAAGTGCGTTTCCATTTCATAATACGGGAACAACCGGATTTAAACCTGGTTGGGACATACTTTTCAGGATTTGTCGTTGTTATTAGTTGTTATCCGATTAAAAGTAATTGTGGAACAAATGTCCGCTATTTTTCTACTCTTCTAATTTTGGGTTTGTAATCACCAACCCCGAATACTAAATTTTAACTAAATTCAAAATATAAAAACAAATGTCAGCCAATATATGATCCGCTATTTTGCTTTTTTATTTTTTATTCGAATTTATAATCATCTACCTCAAATGACCACAAATATTGAATTTCCACTAAATTGAATGTGGTTTTCGTACAAATGTCCGTACTTTGAATTCAGATTTATAATCAGCGGTTACAAATCACGGTCTAATAACAAATTTCAGCTAAATTGAAAGTAATTTAAGAACTAATGTCCGCCATATTGGATCCGCCATTCTGATTTTTCGTTTATTTATTTC
This sequence comes from Aphodius sticticus, assembly GCA_963966075.1. Lineage (NCBI taxonomy): Eukaryota > Metazoa > Arthropoda > Insecta > Coleoptera > Scarabaeidae > Aphodius > Aphodius sticticus. The sequence continues at coordinate 6,746,506 of OZ014513.1, forward strand.
GGATTTATAATCAGCTACTCCAAATCCCCTCAAATACTTCATTTCAACTAAATTGAAAATAGTTTTCGAACAAATGTCCGCCATATTGGATCGGACATTTCGTTTTTTAAACTTAGAGTTTAGATTTATAATCAGCGACCCCAAATCCCCCCTAATACCGAATTTCAGCTAAATTGAAAATAATTTAAGTATTGATGTCTGCCATATTGGATCGGCCATTTTGTTTTTTCAACTTTTGATTTCGGATTTGTAATCGGTGACCCTTCAAATCTTAGATACCGTGTTTTACCTAAATAGAAAATGCTTTCGACTTTTGGCCAGGTTTTTGGGATTTTTTCACACTGTGCGTTGGTGGAATTGTAACAATTATTAAATAAAAAAATAAATAACATGAAGCGATGAGACGTTAAAGTCCAATTTTCAATGCTTTGATGTAAGATCAAAGAGGTCGGTGAATATTTGAAGTCAACAGTCGCAAATCGATAGATTTTGCGTGCAGTGAAGAGAGCCATAACTAACGATGTCTGAATCGAAAACCCTGTTTAACAAAAGAGGTTGTCTCGATCGCAACATTATGCATTTTCTATGAGACTCTCTTTGTGCCCGATTTTCAAACATACATTATTCTGACACCGGGCCGTTTAAAAATACAAAAGCTCCGAATCAGATGTTTTGGGTTACCGTCGGTTGCCTCGTTTAGACTACAAAAAAGGTCCCTTCCACCACTTATTGTGAATATTTCATATTGTTAGCTGGAAAGTTTGTCACAGTCGGTGACCGGACCCGAAGTAGATTTACTGTCGATATTAACGCCATGAGTTAAACGGTAAATTTTAATAACGACGTCCGACGGTATATTTTACGTAATGCTCTTTCCCGTTTATATAGCTCGAAGTTTCTGGGAGCAGCGGGGAAGTACATTATGTGGAAGTTTGGTTATAGTTCATAGTTTAGCGAGGCAAAAATTGCTCAAGTCCCACAGCGCATTTATTATGAATGGGGAGCTTGCGAAAGTTGCTATCACATCTATCACGTTATTTGAACCGTTTTCTTCGCTACAAGTTTAAACATTTTACAGTGAATGTAATGTGAATATTTAGGTATTGTAAAGGTTAAATCCACTGTTGCCAGATTTACGGTAATTACCGTGTTTACACGGTAGAAGTAGGTAGTCAGTAGTGGGTTAAAGGAGGTGGTAGCTGCCCTATAGTGAGGTACTTGAATTTCAAATCTAACCATCCTATTAACCAAAAGTTAAATATGGTCACGACCACGCACAATAGAATTTTAACGCTGTCGCATCCCTCTTTCCATGCTAACTCTAAAACTAAAGTATTTAAAATTTTTCTTAATAATGGGTACCCTAAATCTTTACTTAGGAAGCTAATTTTTGGTGTCACCCACAGGAGAGTGTTCACAGATATGACGGCTCTTGCGCGGTGTGATACCATTTACCGAAAGCTTCCTCCCTTCATTCCCGGCTTGTCGCAAGTCCTCTTCTTAGTCCTCTTATTTTTCGTTTAAATAATTTAAGGATTGCCTACTATAATCTTGGGACAGTGGAAGCTTCATTAACAGATTAAAACAGAGAACTCCTGTAGATTATATGTCTAATGTTGTTTACCGTGTGCTGGATGTGAAGCAAGTTATGTGGGCCAGACCGGTAATTGGTTGAAGACTAGGATTAGCCAACACAGACTGGACATAAGAAATAATAAGCTAACGAGTGCACTGGCTCAACATGCTGTTGGTGAAAATCATATTATTGACTTTGACAACGTTAGTGTAGTTTTCAACAAACGCAATCTCCGAGAAAGACTCATTTTTGAGATGATAGCTATAAACCAGACTAGTAATGCCATGAATTTACGGTCGGACACCGAAAACTTGAGCAACATCTACAGCTTTTTATTGAATTTGGATTACAATCACTCAAGGGTTTTTAATGATACAGCTGTCGGTGTGAGCGATTTAAGCGAGCTGTTTTTTTTAAGTGTTGTTTGTTTTTGACTAATTTATTGATTTTTGTTAACAATTCGGTTTTTACACTAGTTTGTTTTGTAATGTACCTTATGATTTTTAATTTTTATTGTGCGGGTTTTATCAAAGTATTTTGTAGTCGTTGTATGGAATTTTTGCGATATTTTATTGGGTCAGGTTAGAGATTTTCCGTTTTTTGAGCGAAAAAGTAGTTCCGATGTCCACAGCCTTCAGTTTACTTTGAGTGTCCGTAACCTCTGTGTGTGCGTTCTGTTTATTGGATATATTTATATAGTAAGTACAAATATTATATGTATTCTACATACATATGTATAATACATACGGATTACGTACTATATAGCTTGAATAAATCCGCCAATTTCGAAACTTGGTTTGCAAATGTGAAAATAATAATAACCAATAAAATGTATTTGCAGGTGCTAACTTCAATGTGTAATTGTTTCATGCTCGGGATTGTACTCAACTCTAGCACACCCATGCTAACTAGCATTCATTATTTTCATAAATTCTTTTCGAAGAAGCATAAAATGGTGTTATGTAACATTCGAAACTTGGTACATTACAAATTACCACTATCAAATGGTTTCAAATGGGAAAATAATAATTAACTATGAAACATATATACTGCAGCTAATTTCATTGTGTGAATTTATATTTTCGGGGTTGTACAGAAGTAGTCAGGTCTGCAGCGAATCAATCGATACGTGCCATTCTGAACTGGTATATTTACTTGTAATTCGTGACAGAAAAATCCTGAAGCTTCTGTTGACTAACAAATTTTTGATTTCCATTCATATAACCCCAATTCATAGAGGGTAACACTTGTTACGCTACTAATAATCCGTTATACACCGGTTAAACCTTTACGATAAATACTTCACATTTCATTAATTTTATAACCATTATTCACTTATTGAAATAAACACAGTTTGATTACACATGATTTCGCAGCTTATAAAAAAAGGCAAAGAGTACAGTTTCAAGAACAATTTTCCGAAACATAACTTCAATAATGCCATTGCAGTTTTGACACTATTTATGAATTAGATTGAATCCGTATGAATGAAAGCAAGAATCAATACATGTTTTCGTTTCGGTTGCCTACATAAAGGGCTGAAACAAGAGCGACATCTCGTATCAAACGCTTGAACTACAGACAATGAATGTGTCAATTTATTTTACACGATCAACTTTTTTAATACAGTACTAGACGACTAAATTACAATTTATTTTATAATTGTTTGTATATACCATTCGGTTCAGAAGAACATGGTGATTTTTATCTCTATTTAATCTCCGTTAAATGTTCATATTGCGGCCATTTGAGCATAACAAATAATAAATTTATAGAGACAATTAAACTGAGATCTCTATTTATAATCTTGCAAATTCAGATATTCAATTAATCCTCTCTATCAACTGTCTTGTACCTATACGTTTCAGTTGCGAGCAAGATTTCTGCGTCGTATGTGGTAAGCTTCCCTGTGACGCCGACCGTTAAGTATATTGAGTAAGTCAGAAATTTAACCGAAGCGTGTCAAATTAGCGTTCAATGTCAGATATTCAATACTCGATAAGTTTATTATGCCCAACGTGAAAATAGAAACCGAGACTTTAACATGTAAACCAATACCTGTCCCTTAAAATTATATTACGAGCATCTTACTTACTGGCCTCAATTTTAATAACGTAACAATGATACATTGCCTACCACCTATCACCAGCTCTCCACAACAAATTAGTCCAATTAAAAAAGTAATCGACTTTCTACGAAACTACTTACATGCAGTACGAGATCTGTTTATCTCTTGTCCGACAGCCGCATTCTTACAATGCTTCCACGCATCGTGTAAGCCTAGTAATAGGTGCGGTGGGCTTAGAAGAAACACCGATTGGAATCTCTAATAACGTGATTTACATATAAAAATAATTTTGTCCGTGTCGTTGCTGGAGCCTCAGTTGATCACGAGAATTCTCCTGTGTCGTTTACAAATAGGGTATTACTGTCCGCATATGTTACTGGGCGCGCATAACCAAGTGAATATTTCGTATGTTTACTTAAGCATATCTATCATTGGTTGTAAATATTGCAATTTATAGGCCGGATTCTTTTTCATTTGCGGTTTATTTATTTGAGTTGCACCAATGCTCATTCTGTCACGTGTTCTGGCGAAAAAATAACCAACATTCTAGTTTTTATCGACCAAGCCTTTGCTAACCACTCAAAACTTTGATCGGAGTTTAAAATGTTATTGAAAAATTCGTCCTTAAATTGATTTTAGATACTGTGTGAAGCTAGAATATAAATGGAGCTAAATATGTAAATGAATCGGTGAGTTCGAAAACAGCACAAGTCCAAAATCGGCAATTTTTATCTGATATCATAGCCAAAGCGTTCTCTGCGTGCTATTCTCAAAACCACAAAAAAATGGATCCGCACTGTTAATTTTGACAATCTGACATCAAATTAGGCGCCAGGATACTTGAAATATCGCAGGAAATCAGATTCATGATGCCTGAGTTCTGTTTTGCATTTGTGTCAACATCTACGTACGAGAGAATCGCCCTAACTGCCATATCTAGTTTCGATAGTATTGACTGCTGTGTTTAAAGGCTCATAATTTTAAAACCACTGAACAGAAAAAATTCAAATAAAGTGCGTCATACTCGTGAATCTTTTCTACATAAGTTGTATGACTATCAACATTATTTGCCTCTCCGTATAAACATGAGCGCGAGAGAAGTAAAAAAATTTACCCGATTATTTTTTGACGTTTCTTAAAACCAATGAAATGCTTCTTTATTTGTCACAAGGGTAAGTTTCAACCAATTATGTCATTATTATAGTGGGAATAAATCTCTTGTGATTATTCTCGGGAATAATCACTGTAGCTTTTATTTGCCTAGCAACTGTCAGATACTTGTCAAAATAATTACTTAATTGTGTCAACGCGAAATGGGTGAAAGTCATCGGTTTAGTACCTTTTCTAATGCAGAAATTACAAAAAAGATTTTAGAAACTACTTCGAAAAATACTCTAATAAGTAATCAGTCTATATGGAGACAATTTAAGACCTTCACCAAAGAACAGCTACTCTGGCATTGATTTTAAAAGATTGGGCTTATAACATGAAAAGAAAAGACGGAAATGATTATAAAGAAGCAGTAATAAAGACAATGTGGAATAAAACGGCAAAATTAGTTCAAGAACTTTACTTTAATAAGTATAACAGGTCCTTTGATCCTTTCCATGATATAGAATTCAGAAATGCTCGGAATGCAAGAGATGCAAAAAGAAAAATTTTACAAAAACATTCTGAAAAGCACAAACAAAGTTCTGTGGCACTTTCTAATACAGAATTGTTGCAAATTTTTAACTATTGGGACGAAGACACACCTTGTGGATTGCAAAGAAAGTTTTTTCACGTTGCATCGTATGAACTAGCTTGGAGGGGAGGAGAAGCTACGAAATGTTTAGTTCATTATTTTAAAAAAGAAACCGACATAAAAAGATTAAATACTGGCCGCATTGAATACAATCCCATCTTTACAAAAACTGCACAGGGTGGAGCACAAAGGTGCGCTAATAGTAAATGGTTGACTCCAAACATAAATAACCCAGATATTTGCCCTGTTCGTCTTTTTGAAAAACTAATGAGTAAACGTGAAGAAAATATTAAAACCGAACGCTTGTTTCTTACTCCAAATCCGGCTTGGCAAACTCATGGTTTTTGGTATAAAAACGTTCCTGTGGGAATAAATTCCATTCCAAAATGGACGAAAGAATCCGCAGAAAAAGTAGGTCTAGACACAGTTACTAAAAAAATGACTAACCATTCTGCCAGATCAAGTGCAGTAAGTAACCTTTCAAAAGCTGGTGTAGGAGAACAAGAACTAATCAAGGTCACTGGTCATAATTCTGCAAGTTCGATTAAACCATACTTACAATTGAACCAAGAACATCATTCAAATATAATAAATAATCTTAGAGAAAATACGCAGGAGGAAACACTTAATATAACAAGCAATTCCAAATCCTCAATAAATAATGAGTCTCGAAATATTTTTAATAATTGCGTTTTTCATTGTACTAATTTAAATTGTTAATTCTTTTAATATATTCACAATGTGTCAACGATATTTTCATATATTGTAAGTAATAATTAATTAAATTAAATTTTTCAATAATTTTATGATAGTTATTGATCTTTTTTATTGTAAAAATTTGTGAATCAAAAAATAATCTAGTCAAATATAACTCGAGAGTTCCATAAATTAGAAAATAATTTGACAGATTTTGTTCAAACTTGTTGCCACAATAAGTTTTCAAACAATCTGTCAAATTATTTTCAATTTATTCTCACTCTCTTGTTATATTATTACTGAAAATAAGTTTCATGCAAATCCAACATATTTTGCATTTTTGTCGCCAAAAATACTAAAAGTATTATTTGAATACTTTAAAAATAAACTAATAATAGAGCAATATTTCACTGGGCGTAACTAATAATGTTCTAAATGTACACATGTATTTATGTCCAAGATGATTGTTATAAACATAGCGCTGATTAGACTAATTTAATTAAATATACTTATAATCCGTTTTATTCTCCGTAATCCCCTTTCTGTTTTGTCAAAATAGCTAGAAAGGTATAGCAGCTAGTTAAGTTATTTCATAGACAAAGTTATTTGAATTTTCTCAAAACTAACTTTTTGGACTTCACGATTCAAATATTGCATATAATCAATGCAATAAATCTATATTCTTACCAACACGTCCAACACATCAAGAAAAGTTATTTTACGACTTAATGTCAGCTGTCAACGATAGCAAAAAACCAAAATACCACACTTAATTGGATTATTGTAGCAATTAAATTAATTGATCACTCGGTTTGGTTTGGACATTTATTGGTCGGATGGACGAGTTCTTTTCGCCGTACAACTCAATACTCATTATAAATGGCTGCCCATTGCTATTACAGCTTGTTTTAGTCGGCGTTTTTCTGGACATTTCTTTATCGACTCTGATTTTTAATTAAGTCCTCCGCGGCTGCTGTCGACATCGCTCCGGCTCGTTGATTCTCTTAATTAGCTCGCCTTTTTGCTGCCAAATGTACTTACCGATGCAATAACCCGACAGATAAATCATTCTCAATTTGGTCGCGCATCTATTTAAATTTATACGTTTGTCGTCTTAATGGCCTATATATCATATCGAGAGGCGAGATATGTTAATTATAAAGATATCCGGTATCCCATAATGTACCTACTGGTTTTTTACTATAGTTTTTTTCTATTATTATTCTCGCATTACGAAAATGATGAGTCAATCATGTTTTGCGGTATTTTGAAGCACTTCGCCTGAATTTGAGTGTTATATTTGAAATTTGGTGTTATAGCTAGGGTTGCCTGATTTTACTTATCAAAATATATGAGACTACAAGTAAAAATAGATGAGATCATGAACAAATACATGAGATACTGATCAAATTGATCACGGTGTCACTGTTACACATAAACACGTCATTCTTTTTGATAATGATAACTGCAGCGTTCACTTTGGTGTTGATTTGGGCATTGATTTTTTGTTATTTCTTAAGAAATATATAGCGAGCGCACAAAGTATGGAATCATGACAAAATCTCGGAAACGGTTTGATATTTACAAGAATCCTTGGACACGTCGATTTATAATTATCAAAACACACATATTTGTAACAAATTCAATTTTCCCCTTTCTATTGTTTTTGACTCATGACGCCATCGACACTTATTTTAACTGGAAGCCCCAAATTGTTCTTGTTGATTATAATAGATCCGTTAATTTTCTTCATGTTAACATACTAATTTCTTGATTTTAAATAAGAAAATTTTCGAAATAAGAGGTTTGAAAATTAAAGAATTGATGAATGAATATTTGCTCGTGAATGAAAAGCGAATAGGCGTTTTCGGTAGATTTCTTTGCACTGAATACGAATTTGGGTTAACTTTCAGGATTTCAGGTAAAAGTACAGAAAGTACCTACAGTAAGTTTACGGTTTACTAGAAAACCCTTTTGAGGTTTCTAACAAACTCGCATTTTGTCATTTTTTTCTTGTTTCGATACTTTACACGCACTGTGAACATTAGGGTGGTCCAAAAAACGGACCTTTCGCTAGAGGGCAACGATCCCCCCAAATCTATTCCTTTTCCAGAAAAAAAACTTCCCCCCAAATTTGAGAAAAGTCGGTTAACGTTAACATGTGCCACCGAGCACCTCAAATTACCAATTTAAAATACATTGCAAAAATGCAGCATTTTTTGAGAAATTATAATTAGATTGTTGGCATTGTTTGTCGTTAATTAACTAGTTTGTAATTGTTTAAATAAATACCATTTGTTTAAACAAAAATATACAATGGTACTGGCGTATCTTTTTGGCAAAAATTATTATGGTATTCCTTGTCTTTTTTTCTTGCCAATTTTGTTCAATTATTTATAACCTATAATGATAATTAGTGTTGCAACCACATTACTTGTTTGACCGATGTCATAAAACTTCCAAAATTACAAAAACGGCCAGAATTAATTTTAGTCAAGAAATACATACTAACAATTAATATTATTGTTTAAACAAATTTATTTGTTCAAACAATTGCATATTAAGTAACAAATGTCAAAAAAACATGCCAACAATGTAACAATAATAATTTCTACAAGAGGAAAAAATTGTTTAAAAAATTGGTACTAATAAATGGCAAAAAACTGCCAATAATCTAATAATAATTTATGCAAAAAATATAGAAAATTATGTCCATTACAATGTATACCTATATTTGTTTAATCAATTGCAAATTAGTTAATAAATTACAAAAAATACCAATAATCTAATAATTCTGCGAAATTAGAAATATATGTGCGTAACAACATATATTTTTGTTTAAACAAGTGGTAATTGTTTAAACAATTAGCTAATTAGTTAATAAATTACAAAAAGCAATAATTTTTGCAACAAGTGGAAAAATGCTCTGGTAACATCGTATATATTTATTTAAACAAGTGGTAATTGTTTAAAAAAAATTTTAATTTGTACGTTAGGTATAAGTGACAAAATAATAAGTAAATTTGGGGAAAATTTTGCCTCATTTTTAGGGTACTGCTGGAGAGGGTGTGGGCGCTGAAAAAAAATAGTGCTTGTGGATTTGATCTTTGGGAAGTTCTGAACAATTTTTGATAATCTCCTGCAACTTTCTTTCTAAATTCGAAACGTGAAAACCAAGGGAAAAAAATATGCATTTTTCCAATGTATTTTAAATGGGAAATTTGCGGTGCTCGGTGATTGTGGCGATCGTTGCCATGCAGAAAAAAAAATATTGCAAGGTATAAATTTGGACCACCCTAGTGTCCATATAATAAGTACAAAACTTACAACTGTCATTAAAATGTTGAGCAACGTCGGCAAAAAAAAAACGGTTTAAATTTGCGAGAACCAGATGGGGACCAGCAGATTTATTTATTTGGGATGCAAAGATGTATACTATAAATTGCTATGATAATTATTATTTTAATTTTGCGTCTTTTAATCGACCTGAGATTTGCTTATCGAATTATGTAATTCAGTCATTTTGGCAAAAATTGGAGTTAGACTATTTCTGTCCTAGGAACAGTCTAAAGTCTAAAGCTATATACGCACAATTTATTCACTAAAAATGGAATTTATAGAAATTTCCAAACCACAGGAACTGCCGATTTAAGTTTTTTGAATGTTATTTTATATTTATTTGCAAACCTCAGAAGATGCTTAAGGTAATTTTTTTATAAATAAAGTAGTTTCGTTTTTGCTAATTTTTCAATTAGTTGTCCTTATAAAGTATACATTTTTCAAATATTGCTATGAGAAGCTTGAATCATAGGTACATTGAATTAAAACGTTTAGTCTCAAAAGTACCAAAGTGGTCACAAATTTTGAACAGCTTAAAAAGGTGTAATATATGAGATTTTGGTAGCTCAATATTATGTATGAGATTCATATCAAATATATCAGATCTAGCAACCTTACGTATATTTAAAATTACCTATTCCAGCGGTGTTTTTGACATACATAGTATTAAATTCAATTCTTATGTATATTCTTGATATACAGCTCTTGTTCTAGTTTTCTCCTGATGGTCGATTGAGATAAGGACAATCGAACAAAGAACAAAATAATTCCAAGGTGCAACTTTGCTGGGAGACTATGGGGTTTCCCTGTGGTCGTGACGAATAGAAATCAACACTTCACAATGTAAGGTAATCTGGTTATCTGGATAACGTTTCCAAAGAGGATTTGTATGCCCCGCCTATTACTGGTGGAATAGTGTGATTGCGGTTCGAATTGTCGCTTGTTCACAGCACTCTCATCATGCTAAATCCGATTACTACTTTCGAACGGTTGCATAATTCTGACTGAATAATCATGAGATGAAGTAAACTTCCTTGTCGTCTCAGCAGGAGAAATAACAATCAGGTAAGGAATTTTATTTTCAAGTCGAGGGGGATTGCAAATTGGTTACATACGTGATCGAAATATATGAGTAACAATGTTGTCCAATGAATAACAATATGGGAGGGATACCTGAAAGTACTGCCTTATCAGTGCTAATAACAATAGCAATAATTATAAATCAACTTCTAATGGACAGACACCACAAGTATTCGAATGGGTGCAGGTCTGGTTAGTAAGGCTGCCCTTGGTAAGTACAATATCCGTACTGTGTGAAACAAGCCTTTATATAACCTTAAAGGAAAATTGAACCTTTTTTAGTCCATTTTATGACATTCATACATTCACGACGATGAGTAGAGAGTGTTGTGCCTTCTTTATTACTGTAAATATATTTCAAATTAAAAAATCAATCCCATATCGAAAGAAATTGTCCTATGTCTGGATCTTGCAGGATATCCTGGATTAAAACTTAAATTTGTACTTCCTGGAACATAAGTCCTCAGGACGCTTAATGTCTAGGGATTCTATAGAGATAGTTATGTGCTGGAGCCAGTACGATGATATGTATACAGGTGTCCCACTGTCGCGGAAGATGGTACCTCTGATACACGCATACAAATTGTATACAGGGTGTAAACAATGTTTGCTGACATATTCTAAACAGTTTTTACCACACAAGAGTTTTTATTTAGAGTGACTAACTAACATAGTATTTTGAAGATAATTGTTAATTTCGTCAAAATAGTGTATCAGTTATGATATGACTGGTCGAGATAGACTTTGACATAAGCTCTGACAGGTAATTTCGTTTTTTTTTGTGTAGATTACGAAATCGGAAACCAAAAGTCAAATAGAAGCCACATTTTAATAAATGGGGATCAAAAACAGATTTTGTTGTTGCTTTTGATACACTCCAAAAAACTTAATTCGGCGATTATTGTAAGAAGGCACTAGAAAACCAATGTGTCAATACTGTCGTGCCTACAGTACTATGCCCCGGATGCTAAGATTTTACAGTTGAAGAGTTGAAGTAAATAACGAACTAAGTGCCAAAAACATTATTCCGAGATATTTAGAAAATAGTGTAAAGCAAGATAAATGTTTTATAGTAAGCCATCCCTATTTTTTTATGCGTATTTAAACAGATTGTACATCACATGTTGGTGTTGTTTTTTGCCGAGGTCTTGTATCGCAAGAACAAATCTAAAGCAAATTCAAAAATTCGTAGAAGGTGCTAAGTGCCATAATATTTATATATACATATTTTAAGCTGAGTTGATATTTTTTTATACTAGAAAGTAAAACTTAATAAAAATAAGGTGCTTGACCAAGTATACTTCATACAGTGTCCGTTGTTTGAAAAAATTCATGGGGAACTCGTTTACTGAAAGCCATGCAAAATTTGATAGTTCTGCTCAATTTTATAGTCATTAATTTTCTTTAAAAATGTGTTTATTTGTTATTTTGCAAATGTACTGAAAAACTGTTGTCTTTTGTGCAATCTTTCTAATCTAAAGATGTTTAAATATAGTTGACATTGAAAATGACTTATTTTAGAAACTTCCTTTAGAAAAAGTAAGGACAAGAAATCAAAATCCACTCAACGTTTTCCTTTTATTTTGAATTATTATTTTAGAAAAAACAAAAACAAGCTTTAATATTTTTTTTTTCACAAACTACTCAAGCTATCCACAGTATTGATACTAACAATATCGTACATTATCGTTTTATTCAAAATCAAAATAAAATGTAATTCTAAAATAAAAAACAGAAATAACATAAACTGTTTTGTAATAATAAAAGTACCAGAACACGCAAATAAATCGCCAGCAGTAAAAAAATTAAGAAAATAATTCAAACAAAACTTTTTTTGGCTTCAAACAAGCTATCGTTTAAATATATTGTATTATGGAAATTTGGTAACTTTTCCTTTTTTTTCAAAAAGTATATTTTTACATTTTTTAATTCTAAGATTAATTCTAACAATAGTGTATAGGAATCATGTTTTTTTTTATAAAATCCATCATTTTTGAGTTAAAAGTATACAAAATTTATACCTATATAAAAATTTGTCAAAATTACCGGAACACCTAAATAATTCCCCAACCGTAAATAGTTTCAAAAAATGCTTCAAATAAAAGCTTTTTGGGTTTAAACCAGCTCTTGTTTAATATATTATTCATTTTATTATGGAAGTTTGCAAACCTTTTCTTTTTCTAATAGAACATCATGTATACAGTACATTCTCGCTAATCCGACTACTCTAATACATACTATCCCGTAGTCCGAACGGCCTACAACTCTGCACTACATCGTAACCCGAACGCCCCACCTGCTTTTTAACCCTGGTCCGAACAGAAAAATCATAGCATGCCCTTGCAATCAATGGGCTACCTTATACTCCGAACAACACATTAGTCCGAATGGGGGTATGCAAAAACGGATTCGGATTAGCGAGAGTCTACTGTATTTACTTTTTGTAAATTCTAAGAGCTTTTTTGTAGGAATCTTTTTTTTATAAAATGCATAATATTTTAATTATAAGCAACTACTGGCACTGACTAAAGGCACTTAGCGCGCTATTTACGAAAATATGCCGAAAGTTAACTCATGCGAGATCGAGCGGTCAAGTTTGTTAGGCATTTCACGACACATTTTTACGTAGCCCGTTATTTACATTAAAGCCAGTGATATCCAGCCCACTTTAATGTAATAAAACCTTTTTTCCATTTTTGGCACTTAGTTCATTATTTACTTCAACTGTTCAGTTTGTTATCACAATAAATCCTCGACACGTTGATTTTCTTTATTAATTATGAATTCCTCCATTCCTCCAATGGTTAGGTATATAGGGAAAATAAAATAACTGGTCTTATTCCGATGCAATTGCTTTATTGGTTCTTGTGGCTAGATACTTGGGTTCGAACGTTGCGTTCGTCTTCAGGAAACCCTAGTTTCCCGCTGACATTTAATGAAGAATCAGAACACCAGTACCAAGTCAAAATAATTTCTGTGCGTCATGAATAAACACAACCCTAATCCCGCAACTTCAACTCGATGTAACGTGATACATGGCCTGAAGCTCGAACGCGACGTTTGAAACCAGGTAACCATAAGAGCAAAAAATAGCAATCACATCGGAAAAACACCAGTTCTTTTATTTTCCCAATACGTCAGTCTTTAATGCTGAATTTGCTATTTTTTTATAGCAAATTTAATTGTTTTTATAGTAGCATTCAAATTCTATGGCTTTACATCAAAAATTTTAGAGACAATAATTTTTAAAACTAATAATAATAAAAATATCGAACTTAGGTTATGAATGGGAACAGCATGGGCGTAAGGTGAAGAATAGGTCTTATTAAGATATTCTTGAAAACACCAAAATAAAACAGGCATCAGAAATCAGCATGTTGCTAAATAAGATTCGCCATGTTGACTTAATATGACCATCTATGTCTATCCTGGATTTTTTTACAGTTGACCAGCTGTTTCTAAACGATTATCTGGCGAATAAAAGTCCATGTCAACCCTAGAAGAACTACTATAAACTAATTCCTTATCCAACCCATATCGAATACAAAAACAAAATAATACCTAGAAAGCACATACCGGGAATCTGTTTGAACTCGGTACATTACCTCTGCCATTTCTTCCATTTTGCAATAAACTACTGCAAAATTTCCGTATAAGCAACAAACTGTGCAACCAACAACGAAAATTTGTACATTTTAGTCTCTAATACATTTGAAGCTGTTTCCTGATTGATATCAGAAACATAATTCAATCCTTTCTCCTTTGGAATGCATTATTGTGGATAACTACCATTTTCAAATGAGGAATCGACATATGACATACGTCTATTTCAACATGGAACATAGGTTTTGTTGCTATGTTCTGCTTTCAAACAGACTCCAGGCAACTCCAGGTACCTACACATCTTGTTCATCTTTTGCACGTCACGTTCTCCGCATTCAATTGATAAAATCGCTCTAAAAGCCATTGGTTCACTTTCCGTTCATTTTCTATGGCCACACTGTCAGGCAAAAGAGATCCAAACCGAGATACTGCGGTACTTTGTTACAATTCCCGTATATAATGAACTCTCGACTAAAACTCACTGGACGACATTTGAAGGAGTCCTGGCATTAACGGTTTATTAAACTTATTGGACGCTGTTTTCAAAACGAAACGACATCATGTCTATTTTTAATTGGCACTTGGAGCACTTGATATTGAGGCTATATTTATCGTACTTGAACTAGATAATGACATAACTGCAATGTACTGAGGCGTTGTTACAATAAGCCAAGCAATAGAGCTACAAATGATTGCTTTTTTGGCATAAAGACTAGCAGGAAGCCGCCTGTGCCATCCTGTGCAGGACAGTCCGTAGTATATTCCCACTATGTTTCCTACTCGAAAATGACATTTTTTATAAACAATTATCAACAAAAAAATCGCTTTTTTTTACTTTTTTTATTGTAAAAGGTAAACTATTGAAGCAATCTTAATGGTGCAACGGGATAAACTGTAGAGAATTACGAAGAGAATGACAGGTCAAACGATCCGATCGGATAATTAGATAATGATCCGAGCGGAAAATTTCATAACTCCTCCATTTTTTGATATTAACAGCTGAAACTTTGCACAGTGGTAGCTATCCACATGTACTTTAAGTGTGCAAAACCTGGATTCGGTCGGATTAATAGTCTTCGCACAATCCCCATTTGAATTTTTTTTGGAAATATTTTTGCGGAGAGCTGGATGCGTTTGAGGTCGTCCGATTGCAATTTAAAAAACGGATTTGGAAACTAGACGTGAACAGCAACAAAACGTATATTCTGATTTTTAGATAAGACCCGTTTAATTTGGTAATAAACTACTGAGAACATGAGCGAAAACGCCCGCGCCCGCTGGAGTGATCGAGTGATGGGGGAAGTGTGCGATTAGAAGGGAAACGTATATATAGTTGGTAGAGAATCTAGTTTTGAAGAGATATCTTACAATAATTACATAGATATAAACGATTTTAATATAACAGTTGAGGATATTCGTAATGCTACACGGTCAGATGTATTGTTATCAAAAATTATTGGCTATGTAAGGTCTGGTCATTGGCCAGCATTTGTGTTTAAGTCCTATACCTATAAACCGTTTGTAAACAAAAAGTACGATAATCTGTAGAAACGCATTGTTTAGTTTGGAGTAATAGAGTTGTGATACCTCATAATTTACAGGAAGCTGTATTAAATCAATTACATTCAACACATTTGGGTATTGACAAACTGAAGGGTATTGCTAGAGCATATTTTTGGTGGCCAAAAATGAATAGTGACATTGAACAACTAGTTAAATCATGTAATTCATGCAATTTTAACAGTAGAATCCCAAACAAGAGAACACTAAGAACTTGGGAGTGGCCTGAGAAATTTTTTGACAGGGTCCATATTGACTACTGTGGCCCATTTCATGATAAAATGTTTTTAATTTTGGTAGATGCACACTCAGTGGTTAAAAGCTCATATGACTACATTGAGCACTACTCAAGAAACAATTAAAATTCTTCGGAAAATATTTTCAACTATTGGATTACCGAAGGCACTTGTTTCAGACAATGCTGCAGCTTTCACAAGCGACGACTTTTCACATTTTTTAAGAAAAAATAATATTCATCACATACTTTCCCCGGCCTATCATCCAGCATCTAACGGTGAAGCCGAAAGTAATGTTAAAATAGTAACGAATGCTATAAAAAAAGCGCTTTATGAAAATAAAGATCTAGATTTGAGTTTTGTACTTGACAATTTTTTGTTTGATTACCGAAATTCCATCCACACCACCACTGGAGTGTCTCCCGCGGAATTGGTTTTTAGGCATAAAGTAGATTTAGCCTCCTCGTACCAAGCAAATCTGTTCAAGATCAAGTTAAAAAGCAGCAAAAGCAACAAAAGCGTCATTATAAAGGTAGACGGAATATTAGTTTTTGTGAGGGGAAACGAGTACCTAATGGTGCTAATGTATAACACGAATAAGAATTATTGGTTAAATTCTAAGATCTACAAGTTGTTGGGCCATAATACTTATTTAATTCAATTGGATAATTCTAATATAATCTGATCAAATACGGAAGCTACCAATACCCGTAACCTCAACGACAGATAATGACAATGTCCGACCAAAACGAGATTGTAAACCACCCGAGCGTTTGCAATACCATTGAGTTGTAAACGGGAACAATTATTATTTTTAGTTAACTAATATTGTATAATTTTATAGGGGAGAAATGTAATGGATATTACTATTTAGTTTATTGAGATGCTTGTGTATGTGAACTGGTCGAAGAACCTGGTATTTTGGAACGAGTTGAATATAGACTTTCGTCCTGACTTGACGTGCAGTTTCATTAAACCATTCCTTAGTCAATGAAGCAGTTATCTGTAGACTTAACAATAGTAAGAACCGCGCGCAGCCCGCTTGTATTACTATAGATACGCGCTTCCCCGCGTCAATCGCCTTACCCCACTACTCGACCGGTTTGGAGCGCGCGGCAGTTTTCGGTCATGTTTGCAAGCATTTTCCACCTATTTCGCAACATTTTAACGCAAAATCGGAATAGACGTTTTGTAGCACAATACTTCTACTTTCGAAATACGTAAACAAATTAAAATCGGACCTCCGACGCATCCAGGCTCGCCGAATCATATTGCATACAAATATTCAAATCGCAATTGTGCAAAAACTAATCATCGGACAACGCCTGGGTTGTCCACACTCAAAGTACCCATCAATCGCTACTTTCACGCGAAAAGCCTACTTTGAAAATGGCGGAGTTATGAAGTTTTGAAAAAACGACGATTTTTTCGGTTTTTCCGAATTTCCTGCGTTGATATTAATTCAATCGAGTCCGTGCAGGGTTCATTTTTTTCGTGTTTTCATTCTCTACAATTCGTGTAAGCATCAAGATTGCTCCATCAGTTTTTGCAAGCAAAAAAACACGATTTTTTGAGGTCTTTTGTTTAAAACAAATTAAGAAATCATATTTGCGAGTAGAAAACACATCACAATACATCTACGGACTGTTCCACGTGAGCTGGGATCGTCGGCTTCCTGCTAGTAGTTTTGTCACGCAAAAAAATCTCTATTGCTTAGTCTACAATAATACCTACGAGTCACATCAAAAAGTTCCTTTATACACAATAACTAAATAACAGAAATTTGATACGAGGATAAGGATCTACATCCACAAACCTGTACGAGTAATGGTTTTACGGCTAGCCTGCAACCCCACATTAGATTGTATCGTTGAAAATTTATGTAATTAAACAATAACGCCCGGGACTGGTTTTTCGAAAACCTGTTCGAGGGTTTAGCGGACTTTTGCGGGCGTGTTTGTGGAGCCCGATCGAAATAATTATGATTAATACTTCATTACTTTTTGCGAAGACTAATGAGCTGAAATAATTAAATCACCTGCCTGGGTATACCCCGAGAAGCTGGCTTAATCCGTACCGATCGCGCGAACAGAAACAGACCCAACAAAAATGTGTAAATTAATCCGGCTAATTAAATAAGAATATTTATGAGCAATTCATTTCGTTACGATTTTTTGTAATCAAGGTGGAACAAGTATTAAATGGTTTTGTAATTTATTCCGTTCGTCTTTTTGTCGCACTTCCATTTTCGGAAAATGTACGTGACGTTTAATTTATTTGCTGTAATATGATAGCTGTATTAATATTTAATTGGAGACATTCATTCCGCCAAGAATCTCGTCTCATTATATTTAATATGCCCGGTTAGTCAAATAGACTTACCGGACGTAAAAATTGTTATTAGTGTCCGTAAATTTTGATTCTAATTTGATATTCATTAAGAGAAATTGTTATTTAGATACGGCGCGGCATCGAGTATAATTAATAATATATAATTAATAGCTGGTTTTGATAACATCAGATATTTAACGATAATTGACTGAAAACCGTTATTTTTTATTAGGTATCGTACTAAAGTTTACGAACCATGCACTAATGAAAATTATACTTAGAATATTATATTATGTACTACTTATACTCTGCCTTATACTATGACGATTTTATTCCAGTGATATATTATTTAATACAACCGTGTCGGTCATGTCCAGTTGGCTTATAAAGATGATTTTATTTATAAGCTTAATGTATAATCTATGTAATACCTAAATTGCAATAAATCAGTTGAAGTTAAGTTTAATCAGTTACGTTTAGTGCTTTCGACTAAATATAAAATTACTTTAATATTAATAAACATACAAGTTTTCAATAACATAATACGGTTATTCCATGTCACAACACGTTATACAAATTTATTGCATCCAATACAAATTTGAATTACATAAGTAAATGCAAAAAAACAACTGCATGTTGTTGTATTGAAAATAGGATTTCATAATATTTCATGTATTTCACTAAATGTAAATACATTTTCTAAATTTCATTTAAATTTATAGTTAGGGTAATTTATTACTTTTTGATTGTGTTTAAATTAATAAACACATAGGAGCAAGTATCATGTACACAGAGGAAAAATGTCTTTGACAGTAAGAAACTTTCTTTAAGTCAAATATACATGACTGTTGCATATCAGCAAACGTTTGAAGTAAACATTTTTGGTTAGTTATATCAAAGCAGGAATCTGCTTGATACAGCAAAATATTTATTTGCTATTAACATATATTGTTTTAGGACAAAGAAATATTATATTGTATGTAAAATTAGTTAGTTGTATCAAAGTTCCTATTCGTTTGATACAGCAAACTATTCATTTGTTACTAACATATATTTTTCTACTCCAAAGAAATATTCTATTGTAAGTGAAATTAGAAATTATTAAATTAATTGTTTATATATTTAATGTTTTCATATATTTGTTAAATTTAAAAATTTAAGTTTGTTACACCTGATAAATATACGGTGAAAACAAATATAATTTCTTTCCATTCAAATGCTATAATTTCCTTCGATTATATATTTCCTTCGATATATTCATGCATAGAAAGAATTAGTCATGTTGTTGACTTTATTAAATATGATACTTAATTTAAATAAATATACGCTATAATTTAAACAAACGTTCTAATAAATTTCTTTCCATCAATATTAGAGCTATTGGACATTTCTATATCAGATACATTGATGATATAATGGCACAATCACTGATGCTGCATAGACATGTATGCGCTTATATACCATGTAGGAGACCTCTCTTACGACGAGAAACTAAAGCGCCATCTATCGGCATCCGCATTATTTTCAAATCAACTACTTTATAAATCAAAACAATCGTTTGATTAAAGCAAATATTTAGGTTGATTTATATTAAAGAAATAAAGTTTCAAATAAACAAATATTTTGTTGTTGTTAGCAAATCATCAAAAAAATGTGTTTATTTGACTCAAAACATGTAAGAAACTGAATTCTTTCTTATAAATAAAAATCTACTTACGTTAATAAAATATCTCTTTAGGACCAATATATTTGTTTAAGAAGTGGATTCTTTGATTCAACACTTTTTTTTCTCTCTGTGTATAAATGCATTACAATTTTCGAAATGTTGTATATTTTTATTTTACAGAAATTAATTAAGTTCATGAGGTCTAATACATGCTTGGCGACTCAAAATATTTAAAATCATGACAATAATAAAAAAATACATATTTATTATCTTTTTAATTATGATTCTCTAAAAAATTGCTGCAGTATTTTTATTGTTAATAATTGTTCTGTTTATTAATTTAAAAGCAGTCACAAACCTGTGAAAAAAACATGAAGAGGAATATTCCGAAAAAAAGAAAGATCTGAAAGTCAAACAGATTTTATTGCTATAGAATTTATTGCTAATCTAGAATGTCAATTTCCGCCTCAATTTATTTGTTAAGGTTGGTATATAAGTCAGGTTGTGGATATTGAGGGTATGTCTAAATTGCTAAATTTGATTGCTAAATTTCACACTAATCAATCTAAGGGATTAATATTAGGGACTTTTACGGAAGTTATTTATCTTATTTTCCACTAGTTATTATTACTATTGTTATTTGCGTGTCCAAATTGAAAAGTAGGTAAATAATTTCATAATTTTTTTTATAAAACTTTCTATTTAAGATTTGTAGGAAATTCTGTACAACTAATACTAGTACAAATTTTCGATAAAAAATGAAATTATAAGAATACTGTTTTTTCATTGACATCTCGGTTGTCAGGTTTTTTTTATATGCTTGCGTCCAAAAGTAACGCTAGTTTGTTTAACATAATTATTTCAAAACTTAATTAAAAAAAGCCTTTCCATGAATATTTTTTTCACAAAAACCCTATTGACTGCAGTATGTTATTGTGTATCATAAAATTAAGAACTAATCGACAACATATGGAACTATATCGCATAACAATTGACCATTTATGTTTCAATTTTTAACCATACTTATGCACCTCTTATAATGTAAAATATAAAAGAGTACACGAAATGTAAGATATTTGTTTATCTAAAGCAGCACAAAAACAATTTTGTTATGATTAATAATACAGTACCATTACAATATTAAAGGAGCTTATCCTCACAAAATTGCGCTCTCAAATTAACTATAAACGTTGAGAATTTAGGGATAATTACCTGTCTGGGGAACAAGTTCTTCGAACAAAATATGTTGTACAAGGTTCTTATTGCCTGTTATTACTTGACTTAATAGGTTAATTACCTCAATTAATTTGTTCAATCTTGCAAGTCGCTACAAAGGAACACAATCACAGGGAATCTACCTGAGAAACAGCTTGTACTGTTTGGCCTCTTTCGGATATTAATAATTTAGAATCAAGAAAAAAATATGATCACAACTAAAATCTGATCGATCTACTACGTAATTATCAATTTCACGCCAACTTAACGTCATCTCGTTTAGAATTACCCTCAAACCGTGAAGAAACGTTTTGAAATTGCCATAACATAATAGCTATGTTAAATTCACCGCGAAATATTAACATATTACACACACCTGAACAAGTATGATGAACGACAACAGCAATTATGCATTCGAAATTCACTACATTACCCGTTCATCAACAATTTAAAACGTATGCTAATTTCTCTTCGCAAAGTTTTCACTTGTGCCCAGAGGCAAGACAAGGAAATGTTCCACAAAATTAATCTAACGAACTCTTGACGCGAAGTAGACCTTAAACCGCAATGAAAATAAAATTAAGCTGGAGAACTTTAATCTACCAGAAAATTGCATGTCTACAAGGAATAGTATTTTAATATTTAATAGCTATAATACTACCTACCAAAAGCTTTGTGCAGGTTTTAAAACCGATTTTTTTGTGACATTCGAAAACAGGTTTCTATTTAAAAAAAAGGCTTGACATACCAGCGGCCAAAATCTATTGACATGTGCATGGCTTACTTCGACTACAATAATTTATAATGGCGCGTTATTTATAATTATAATTTATAATGTAAACATATACTGGTATTCGATTAAAAATCGCAATTTTCTCTTTGCATAAGTAGGCCAAGTATTGTACATATTATTCCTTTCTTGTATGGAAACTGTTTTCAGTAAATACTGGTGTCCCACTCTTTTTCGCGCAATTTTTCTTTTTTGCACTAAATGTCATTCTGAGTAACACACTGTATATTGATTTTTTTCAATCTCTTAAAAAGCGTTTGAAAATTAAATATACGCGAAACAATTGAAAAACGTTTACCATTACAACAATAAAAAATAAATAAATGTAAGGTAGTAAAACAAAACTAGTTTACTAGTTTTGTAGAAGAATTAAAAACTACTAAGAAAATTAGGTTCAGTCGGGCCAAAGTTAACCTTAAAAGTAATTATTTTGTAGATAACTACAAATCTCTAGTGATTTGATAGAAGTAATATAATACATTATACAATACATTATAAAAATTAGAACAAAAGTAGGTACTATTTATATAGCAATTTGAAAACAACAAACAGCTTAATTCTAGTATAAAATACTTGAATTCTCTACTGACTCACAAATCGACAACGTTTGGTTTCACAAACAATGAACAAAATTAGGTAAACTGGTTCTGATTTAAAACTTGCGTTATTGGCTCCCCCCCGCAAAAAAACGAGTGAACCGATTTTGCCCTTTCACGAATTGTCCTTACTTTTTAAGAGATAAGCTGGTATGGTATACCAAAATTCAGATCACTTGCTTCAAAATTACGGCAGTTATCGTGTACACAGACGGACTTAGCTAAATCGACTCTGTTTTCAATGCTGATCAAAAATATATATACAAGTCTATACCTGCCACGCTTCCTTAAGGGTGTTGTGACAAACTACCTCAGTAAATTTGTGGGCTATAATAACAGGAACACATAAATGAAGAAACAAATAAATCCACAAAATTCTTCTTGTTGATTTGTTTAGAATGATTATTTTTTGACGTTTCTTAAAACCAATGAAATGCTTCTTTATTTGTCACAAGGGTAAGTTTCAACCAATTATGTCATTATTATTGTGGGAATAAATCTCTTGTGATTATTCTCGGGAATAATCATTGTAGCTTTTATTTGCCTAGCAACTGTCAGATACTTGTCAAAATAATTACTTAATTGTGTCAACGCGAAATGGGTGAAAGTCATCGGTTTAGTACCTTTTCTAATGCAGAAATTACAAAAAAAGATTTTAGAAACTACTTCGAAAAATACTGCAATAAGTAATCAGTCTATATGGAGACAATTTAAGATCTTCACCAAAGAAAGAAATTATATTCTGGATCAATCTACTACAACAGCTACTCTGGCATTGATTTTAAAAGATTGGGCTTATAACATGAAAAGAAAAGACGGAAATGATTATAAAGAAGCAGTAATAAAGACAATGTGGAATAAAACGGCAAAATTAGTTCAAGAACTTTACTTTAATAAGTATAACAGGTCCTTTGATCCTTTCCATGATATAGAATTCAGAAATGCTCGGAATGCAAGAGATGCAAAAAGAAAAATTTTACAAAAACATCCTGAAAAGCACAAACAAAGTTCTGTGGCACTTTCTAATACAGAATTGTTGCAAATTTTTAACTATTGGGACGAAGATACACCTTGTGGATTGCAAAGAAATTTTTTTCACGTTGCATCGTATGAACTAGCTTGGAGGGGAGGAGAAGCTACGAAATGTTTAGTTCATTATTTTAAAAAGAAACCGACATAAAAAGATTAAATACTGGCCGCATTGAATACAATCCCATCTTTACAAAAACTGCACAGAGTGGAGCACAAAGGTGCGCTAATAGTAAATGGTTGACTCCAAACATAAATAACCCAGATATTTGCCCTGTTCGTCTTTTTGAAAAACTAATGAGTAAACGTGAAGAAAATATTAAAACCGAACGCTTGTTTCTTACTCCAAATCCGGCTTGGCAAACTCATGGTTTTTGGTATAAAAACGTTCCTGTGGGAATAAATTCCATTTCAAAATGGATGAAAGAATCCGCAGAAAAAGTAGGTCTAGACACAGTTACTAAAAAAATAACTAACCATTCTGCCAGATCAAGTGCAGTAAGTAACCTTTCAAAAGCTGGTGTAGGAGAACAAGAACTAATCAAGGTCACTGGTCATAATTCTGCAAGTTCGATTAAACCATACTTACAATTGAGCCAAGAACATCATTCAAATATAATAAATAATCTTAGAGAAAATACGCAGGAGGAAACACTTAATATAACAAGCAATTCCAAATCCTCAATAAATAATGAGTCTCGAAATATTTTTAATAATTGCGTTTTTCGTTGTACTAATTTAAATTGTTAATTCTTTTAATATATTCCAAATGTGTCAACGATATTTTCATATATTGTAAGTAATAATTAATTAAATTAAATTTTTCAATAATTTTATGATAGTTTTATTGATCTTTTTATTGTAAAAATTTGTGAATCAAAAAATAATCTAGTCGAATATAACTCGAGAGTTGCATAAACTAGAAAATAATTTGACAGATTTTGTTCAAACTTGTTGCCATTTGGTAATAGTCACGAGAGCCCGCAGGGCTCGAGTTTTCTGGCAACAAGTTTTCAAACAATCTGTCAAATTATTTTCAATTTATTCTCACTCTCTTGTTATATTATTACTGAAAATTTAATTCTAAGTGAAAAGCTTTATATCGACTTATTCATTTTATCAACTACATAATAAAGTGGTTAGATATCTCCGATATCATTTTGCACATTTTTGCTGTTTTTTCGACATATTTCACAATAAACTTGAAAAAAATCTATAATTATCACAAACATGCTGAAGGAACAATAAAAAGTAATGACAAAATAAATTCATAGGGTATTTCAACAAACCGTAGAAATAATACTTTGAAGACACTGAGAACAATAAAACCAAGTTGAGTAGTATGTTGGAGATTTTTTCAATTTATTATAAATATTACATATTTAATTTTGTATCTAAGTACCCTATGAATAATATTAAGCAATCATTCACAGGACAATTTATGTTTTTCATTGTTAAATTTCCGATTTTTTGTTTTCTTAAAGTAGGTATCCTTTTGCATGGAGTAGATAGGTACCTACATTTTATTGATTTCGACTGCAAAAATTGAAAACTAGGAATTTGAAAACCTACTCTTTTATAAAAATTCGTTTTTTGTATAAACCCTACACAATACAATACACACACGATGCAGAAAAGCATGTATACAAGCAGCCTGAACGATCGACAATTTTTGGGTGGCATCTATTGTACCTGAAGCAGACAAGTTTAGGGTCCGACACAACAATTAAGGTCCGACACACGACACTGTTTTTTAAAAGATATATGAGGTTACGGGAAGATAAACACAACAACAGCGATCCGCAAGAAATATCTCTATCTTTCTACCTGAGATATTTGCGACTTGATGGTTCAATAGGGTACCCTCATAATTCGAAAAAAATACCACTTCCTTTGAAGTTAATACAAGTAAGTCAGTAGTAAAGTCGGAATAAAATGATAAAGGAACACACCGAAAGTACTCCGTGAAATTAAAAAGAAAACAGGGTTTTTTGTTGTTTCCGAGGAACCGTTATGTTCACTCAACCATGACATATTCGGGGATTATATGAGGGCATCCTCACTAAGCTTTAATGGAAAAATCATGTTTTTTTGATGACCTAAAGGAGATACTCGGAATACCCAACTCGGTCTCATACCAGTTGACATCAATGCGGCTATTATTCTGGTTGATGATGATTATGTGTTGCGTTTGCCGTTATCTACGTTGTAATAGGTATAACCAAGACAAACTCATTCCTAACCTACGAAAATCCTACCTGGTGGACATAAGCATTCAGGGGCATCCCTCGTTGTACGCTTAATCTGGTCCAGAAGCGCTCTATGGCCAGCAACTTCCCTGGTGACCCTCTGCTTCAGTCTGGTCTCAACATCTCTTCTGTACCTCTCGACGAGCACATCCACATCCTCGATGGGTTTTCTCTCCAACGCTATAACCCTATCCTCCAGAGTGTTCATTCGATTATTAAAAGCTACCTCACGCCATACATTGTACACCACAGACGACACAGAAACCAAACACAACACACACAGCACAAGACTATGTCCTAACTTGGACATCTCTTTAGAATCCTCTTTTTTAATGTTCTTCTTCATTTGGACGATCAGAGGATCCGGTTCCATCTCGAGAATTTCATCCAGAAACAATCCCTCTTAGCACATGATGAAGTCGATCAGCACGACATGGCAACGCGTGGTCAGAATGCGAACTATGGAAGCGCGACGTCCACACGACACTGGCGACGTCTATGGACTAACTAAGCGCACCGCCGCACGGAACAACATCGAGGGTGCAGCTTTTGAAGTTGCTCGGTGACGCTCGGCGCGAATCGTTCGATCACGAGCGTTTCGGATGCCTTTTTTTTCAATTAATTTGCTCTAAATATGATTAAACGATGTGCTGGTGGTTGTTGTATGTGAATGTATTGTAGTCCGCTGTACCGTGGACATTCATACTGCTGGGACATTCGCATCAGCTACAAAGTGGCGCTTGTTATTACACCCACGCTGTCTGGCGTATTGTTTACGATTTGGAATTTTTACGTTAGAAGTGGTGGGTGGTGCAGATATACGTTGTCGTGTGGCTCTACTTGTAGAGCAATAGAGAAAGATTACTCACGTAATCATGTAATGTGATGATATCCACCTGATAAAACACAAGCTTCAAACATGAATGCCGATCGAAGTATAATGTAGCATGGAATTACGTTTCGCCATTTCATTGGAATGTGCGTGATGTATTGTTTGACCGTATTGGTTGTGATTAAATTTGCTGTGCTATGGAGATATCAGAATTCGCAAATCATTAAGTGAAACCACCGTTAATTAAAATGTCTTATACATAGTTCCAAAGTGCATGAGTGGTCTAAGCAACAGGATATTGTAGGTTTACACGAGTAGTAAAAAATTGGTATTTTACACAATTTAACATGAAGTCTGTCAAAATATCCTCTTTCCAGCATATCTTCAAATATATGTTCCAGTAAACTGAACTTGTCTGCGAATCAATATTTCGTTGGATTATTATTCGTCCTCGGGCCATAATTCTTGGTGCTCATAATTTACAGTAATTTGTTAGATAAATAGTTAAGTACATAGCAAAATTGCCATGGACATGCTGATTTACTAGAATACCAGACGATTGAATTTTTATGAAGGTGTCAGAATTGACATTTTTAAGTACCGCTTTCTAAGTAATGCTGTTTTTGAAATACCGTTATATTACTAAATGAAAACAAATTTAAAAATGCTGAGTGCTCAAAATAAAATTGGAAAATCGAAAATCCAATATATGAATAAATATACATCAGTATAGAAATATTAACTATCATCAGTAGGGTATTTGACTGTATTAAAAATATGGCTTGTATTATAGTCATCCTAATAGATTACAGTTTAAAAAAGCTATTAGTTATTACTTTTCAAAAAAAATATGCTTTATTAGTATTAAAAACCAAAATTAAAATTGAATTTTATTCACGTCCTATCACGTGATTGAAAACGCTCTGTAATTGGCTCAGTCTACACTGACGTCATTCGTTAGTACGCTTAGAGCGCGTTCGGTTTGTCACGGTAGGGTATGGGGAGAGCAATGCTCAGATAACCTGGGTCGACTGTCTCTCTCTTATATGCAGATAAACGCCGGATGACGTTAGTCCGCCTATTATGCAGCGCGTCACTCTCACCGTACCCTACCCGATTATCCGAACGCGCTCTTATGCTTCTCCCGTTTGAATTTAATAGCACTAAAGTGCCATGTAAGCATAACTTTGTAGGTTAGGTTAGCCCTAACCTTAAGCTGTCAGATCAGATAATACCTGGTTCGAAAATATGATAGATAACTTATTCTAGTCAGTTTTACTTATGTCCAAGTAATCTTCACAACAAGAAACACTTGTATTGGCCGCTATTTATGTCATTTGGATTTCTACGAGCCAACCACTTTCTTCGCAGTTTCAAATCTTGCGGAACAGCTACAAATAGTTTATCCGGAGTTTTTCTTGACGTATTTCTGCATTGAGGATTTATACACCATTTATAACCCATTTTTATGTAGAAATTGTGAAAACAACACATCATACAACACCATTACCAAACGGCGACGATACCGATGCTGACAGACCATATGGGCCGATTTGACAGTATCGTTTTGGCGGGACCTTTTGTGATTCAATTTTTAACGCTGATTTTTATGAAATATTGAGGAAATAATTACGAAAAATAATGCATTTACAATGTAGAGTGAAGGAATAAACACACTAAGATGGTTTTCCAATAATAGTCAATAATAGCCAATAAGACCCTATTGCACTATGTTTGAAAATCAGAAACTCAAAGTAAAGTAAAGTGCTTCTTCGAAACCAAAATCTTTCGAGGTCTAACTAAAAAAATTAAAAACGATTTAAAAAATTTAATTTTTTGTTGGAGACACCTTAAAATCAAACAAAAGGAAACTACATTGCTTTTGAATTTAAAATTAAGCGTTTATTTACCGTTTTACGAAACTATGCATATAAGCGGTTTATTTTCAGACCCATGTTTCTTAAAAAATTTTTACTTTGATATCGTTAATGTTTGAAAGTATACTACATTACCTTCGTTTGTAAGCACCCTGTATTTAGGATATTTACTTACTTATTCGAGCACATGGAGCCAATTTCAGAAATCGATACTTAAAAGATAGTGTAATACTGTTGATTTGAGTATCCGACGATGAGATTGAAAAGTTTTGTTTTGTTATGCTGGTTTAGTAAGTCACCTGCAGACAAAATAGCGAACAATGTAGCCAATAGTTTTTAAGGCGAATTTTTCTAATGAAACCCACACAAATCGATAGCTGTACCTTATAGTACCTTATCGACTACCGGATGTAGGTAAATTTTTTAGGTGTTGTTTACTGTTGTAATGTTGGGAAAATCTTTACGTATTCTTAATTTTCGGCTCCAAACCCCTCTAAGCAATACTGTTTTTTTATTGGAAACGGGACAAGAAAAATAGATACGTATTTTGTTGAATATGTACCTACACTCATAATTCACATGCACATAGAAATTTACTAAAATACTAATATTGCCTGTCCTAGTGATCCACAGCCTGGCCTAAAATCTCACAATGCATCGTTACCAACATATTCCTTTATTGTAAATTACTAATAAGCTGCAATAAAAAATGATGAGAAGTCTTCGGATTCCGACACCAACGTCATCTACTTACAGGACGCCATTAAGACGTAAAACTAGAAGGTTAACACATAATAGCTTTAAAACCCCAGACCCTTCTAGATTCTAACAATAATGAACCGTAACTGTAATATTTTGACTTGGTATGACAAAACCTTTTAGCGAGGTTCCTTGAAAGAGACAGAGAAAAATTAGAAATAGAAAAAAAAAGACGAAGCATGAAGTATGACGTCAACAGATATTAGGGGTTTACTGGAGGGGTAAATTTCACTTGCCGGAATTTTACCTGTGTCTCACATAGTTCCCCTTAGATACCGAGAGCGATATATACAGCGTGCAAAGGATACTACAAATTATTACAAGTCAAATACAAAAGAAAATCTATAATTAAATAATCACGTCAAAAAAAAAATTTAATCTGCTTAAGCATTTATGAAATCGCGAATCGTTGTAGCCGCTATAAAAGGTTTAGAGTAATTCTTTTGCGATTCTATCGTGAGGTTGAGCAGTCACAAGATGGCGCTATTCGTATGTAAATCCTACCAATTGTGGACGGCATCCAATCAAGTCAATCTGCTTAAAGATATAACTTGTGCGATCAGAAGACTTCCAGGCTGATAGAGCATCATCTTAAACGGTCCGAGCCATCAATAAGAGCATTAGATTTAGGAAATAGAAGCTTTGAGATTTATTATTTTAGCGTGCTTTATTCTGGGATAAGCTTTGCATTCCTCTGCATATGCACCCTGTTTGTGTGGGATTGTTTCATAAAAAATGTAGTTTTTCTGTGCTGATATTTGCAAGGTAATTGTGTTGATACCAGTTGGTTAAGCAAATAGATTACGAATACTAAACTAACAGCTAAATTGCTTAATCTATCTGTATTCTAACGACATCCCTTATAATTCACGCCACCCTTAATCATAATATGCAGGAATACCTTTGGGTACTCGAGGAAATAACATGTTTACCCACCATTCGGTCATGATTGCACAATTTTCAGTCAGGAAGAGGCTTCTGCAAATCGATCGTACAATTCAGGGGCATTAATCAAGTAGCATTAGTCATCCCCTTACCTAAATGAATCATTAAGGAAACGTTTCCCTGTCACCGGTTCTAAATAAGCTCCGGGCGTTGACGCTTGCGTGACAGATGCCTATCAGGAGATTGATTCAACACTTTTTCTAACCACCTCGAGTCACCGAGTCATAGAAAAACGCAAGTTTCCATTCGTGTGGATAGAGCCAATCAGGGTGTTAAAAAAAGATACTTTTCGGTATCTGGAGTGCCTTTATTTTTGGTAGTTTGTCATAATTAGGAAGTAATGACTTCCTGGCCGTTATTCATTACACGGCACACCTCATTAGTTCTGTGTGCATATGGTTATTGGGAAACGGAAATTGGATGATATGGCTTGGTGAACAAAATTGTAATTCAGAAGACTAATCGAGTACACTATCGAACGTTATCGTGCAATGTACTACCGTGGCCATATATTATGTCCCTTCTTTTGATGTCGTTTTTCTCGCCAATCTAGGGGCGAAAAAATTTGAAAAAATTCTGGTCCTGTCCTTGGTTAATATACTACAACGCATAAAAATTTGAAAGCTGTATATGTTGGCGTTTGCCCGATTTTTCCAAATTAAGAAGAATTGGCGCTGTTTTTGACCCATAAATTTCATTCGTTTAACTTTAGCAATTAATTACTCCGGAAATAATCCATAGATTTCAACGAACTAAAAAGTAAAATCACCTGCGGAATGGTACCTTTCAATGTGCATTTTTGTAAAATAATCGGAGTAGTGGTTAACCCACAAAAAGCTATATTATGCAATGCCAGCAATTTCGTTATTAGAAGAGCTAGGATGATGAAGTGTCGATCATAGGCTACATAAGAAATCATATATTTACAGTTTATTACAGAATCATTGTTTATCTTGCATTTTCCCTACAAAAGATCGTGTTGAAGCATCTCATGATCGCCGCAATTGACGCGGCGGTCTTCGGTTTTCGGGGTGATGCGGGGGAAGGGATCGACAGCGACGCTGCCGGTAATGGGAGATCGCACGGGCTCAAAAGTTACTCCGAGAACAGTGTTTACGGACACAATATAACGACCTATCAGTTTTATACGCTCAGAGCTGCCATTTGTAATATATGTAATATATCAAGAGTTGTATTTATGTTATATTGTTTTTGTCTGTATTTAAATATTACTAATAAATAAACACAAAAACGGACTCAGGCGGAGTCACGCGCAAAACATTGTTCATGTTTATTTCGGTCTTAAAAATTAACAAATGGTCGGAATGATATTAAATTTAAGCGATATGTGACGCAGTCAATAAGGATTATATGCATGCTAACTGCGTTGTGCTGTTAACATTCCTTACTGATCTATCCGCTTCCATGAAAATCTTGCTTACAACCTTATTGTATAAAAACTGAAGATAACAAAAACGCCAATCGATAGAAGAGACTCTGAAGGCAACCTGAACAAACATTGAAATTTTTGTGCTAAGCGGTTTAGGAGAAAAAATATCGGAATGACGGCAGTTTTACAAATTTACAAATGCAAAAATCGGGTACATTTTTTCACTTCTCTCGCGCTCATGTTTACACCGAGAGGCAAAAAATTTTGATAGTCATACAACATATGTAGAAATGATTGAGGAGTATGACACACTTTATTTCAAGTTTTTCTGATCAGTAGTTTTAGAGTTATGAGACGTCAAACACAGGAGTCAATACTATCGAAACGAGAGATGGCAGTTAGGGCATTTCTCTCGTAGCGGGGTCACATATTATAACCAAAATTCTGAATTTAAAAATTAAGAATTTAATTCTGTTAGTTAAAATTACTACCTTGACAAGTTATCGTTCCTTTTGTGTATTGGTAATCAGCTGTCCGCCGTTCTCTCACTGTTGACAGTACCGCTAACGACTCCCTTCCCCGCATCACACCAAAACCGTAGAGCGTCGGAATTCACGCGGAGTTTCAGCACGATCTTTTGTATGGAAAATGCAAGATAAACAATGATTATGTAATAAACTTTAACCCTATGAATTATTGGGTAGCCTATAGTCTATATTTCATTATTCTAGCTCTTCTAATAACGGAATTGCTGGCTGGCATTGCCTAATATAGCTTTTTGTGGGTCAACCACTCACCCAATCATTTTACAAAAATGCATATTCACAGCTAACATTCCGCGGGTGATTTTACTTTTTAGTTCGTTGAAATCTATGGATTATTTCCGGAGTAATTAATTGCTAAAGTTGAACGAATGAAATTTACGGGCCAAAAACAGCGCCAATTCTTCTTAATTTGGAAAAATCGGGAAAACGCCAACATATACAGCTTTCTAATTTTTATGAGTAGTAGAGTATTAATCAAAGACTGCATCAGAATTTTTTTAAATTTTTTCGCCCCTGGGTTTGCGAGAGAATCGACGTCAAAAGAGGGGACATAATATATGGCCACGATAGTACCTTCTCCCAGTTCCAGATTTCTTGCCTGTGTTCACAAAGAAGCGGAAAATGGTTGGTTACTAAACAGCCCGCTTTATTTTCGTCAGTTTATTTCTATACTCACATGATCGCAGGTAAATATGCGATCATATAAGCATAAAGCGATATATTTAAGAGTGTTAAACAGGTACTTTTCTATTCCTAATTCTATCCAATTTGCACATCTTTTTTTACCATGTATTAGCACCATCAAGATTCATCTCTCAGGTGAATTAAACATCTGTTCGCTGCTCACAACGTCTTAACATATTAATATTTATCTTGAGTCGCTGAGACAATAGAGATTCTTAACTCGGCGTTATCTGATCGCGAGACACAATATATAATAAATCACTTGCAAGGGTTTTAATTAGCTGGATAGAAACGTGCCATAAAATGTACGTGCATTTGATTATGTTAATTTAATAGGCTCTAGCCTTATTAAGTGTGTAAGCTGAACCCATGGTCCAATGATAATTATATTGCGTTTTAAATATTAGGCGTTAAGTTGCGTTTTGCATACAGTCTTCTCCAGAAAATGTGGAGAAAGTACCAATATGATAATGGAAATTTAAATACCAAAATATGATCGCGTTTTTAGGCGCGCCACTTCAAAGTATGCTATTTTACTGTTTTGTATTTAAAAGGAAAATTTATTGATTAATATCACAACTTAAAAACTTTTATTTTAACCAAACAAAAAATTTCGGAAAGAATAAGGAATAGAAATAAATTAAATATTCAAAATGCCAAATCAAAATAAATGTGGTATGTGGGAAAATATTCTTAATTTGAAGTTCAGGTGTTTATATTAAATATGATGCATTTTATAAAAAGAACTTATTCCTAATATAATCTTAGAATCCTTTAAATTAAAAAAAAATAAAAAATATACAGGGTGTATTAAAAAAAGAAAAAGTTACAAAATCTCCATACTAAAATCAACCGTGCATATTAAAAATATATTTTTCTACTTTGCATTCACAATGCACACATTGTAACACTGTTTTCGGTGTTACAATTAACACATTGTAATACCGAAAACAGTAACATTCTTGTCTAAGATTGGTACACATTCTACACATTAATATCAAATGCCATACGTCAAACGTACAATACATAACCCAACATAACCACACACTGCATCTTCTTAATCGCTTGCAATCGCATAAACTGCGAAATATCAATATTCTATACATATTTAAACATGGGTTTATGCGAAGATCAAACCTACATCGTAGATATGAACGATTGTAATTACTGCTGCGAGATTGTATATGCGCAATAAATGGTTTATCAGCATACACGTGCGAAGCTATAGTACATTTAAAGTGTAGAGGATTTCTTAGTTTATGTAACGTATAAGTTTTCGGTAATATTTTGGACGCTTGGATGCTCGGTTCAATTCGTATTCGTTTTTGTCCGTCGCTTTCGCCTTCGTCTTAGTTCTAGTTGTGTGCAACGTATTTGTATTACCTCCATCACATGTAATTTTACTAAGTATAACTTATTCTAATAAACTACTTGGCCGAAATTAGAATTGGGTTTAAATTATAAGTGCTTGTAAATATATAAGCCGCAACGGCTACGCAGCGGAATTAGGTAGACACCGCTATTAAACGTTAAGCGTTATAACAATTCTTTAGTAAGTTCTTGTTCTTCGAAGTAACTAATCAGTCACTGCCAAACACTTCTATTCTGATTATTATACTTATGAAACCACAATTTTAAAATTGTTAACTTTTTAGGTGAACTTTCATGTATTTATCACAGTAGGGTTAAAAGTTTTGCCCCAAGCTCCATTATGATCATCGTTGCGACCTCGCTGAATATTTATTCAAACTTGTAGGCTAAAGTAGAGTAAAATTATTCACAATTAGATTTTGTCATGATTTTATCTCATCGATATCATCCTTAACGAAGTTGACAGTTACTACAGTGCTACTACGTGGTACCCGCAAAATACCCTAGATTCTAATTTAGCGCGATATAGTAACCACAATTTCTAAACATATAAAATTAATGACGCAAAGTAGAAAAAATAGTATATTACACTTGTTTTATAAGACGTATGCGCCAATTTGACGTCTTATAAAACTTGTATAATAATATACTATTAAACTATATCTTGTGTAAAGCCAAACTTGTTTGAAAAGCTTTTTGAAATTGTTCCCTCGAATGATTATGATCACAGTAGTTTTAAATAATAATGACAGTTATTTTTATTTAGAATAGTTACTTCTTTATTCAAAGCACGAGCTTTATTACGAGCATATACGAGCACTATTGACGATCGTTGATGATATTGTTGCCGAGTTGGATAAAGGTAAGGCTACTCTTTTGTGCCTATTGGATTTCTCAAAGGCGTTCGACACCATAAACCATGAGATAATGAAGTCAATTCTTCATTTTATTGGGTTGGATGAAGTGGCCGTAAAGTTGTTGTATAGCTATATGACTGAACGTAGACAACATGTTGTTTTAAATGATAACGTTTCGGAGTCTCTCAATTTAACATCTGGGGTTCCTCAGGGCTCAGTACTTGGCCCATTATTATACACAATTTACACCAGCCGTTTTTCTGACTATATAAGCCATTGCGGATCGCATTTCTATGCAGACGATACCCAACTGTACTACTCCTTTCTTCCGGGCGACGTGGACATGGCTTGTGAACGTATTAATCGGGATCTACGGGCCATCGTTGACATTTCTCGTCGGCATAGTCTTAATATCAATCCATCAAAGACAGAATTAATTTTATTTGCACCACTAACTAAGCGTGAATCGATCTTATCCCGACTGAATATTTCTGTAGACAATGTTCAGGTACCATGCTCTAAATCGGTTAAAAGTTTGGGCATGATTATTGACGAGAACCTTGGCTTTAATGATCACATAAACAGGTGCACACAACGAGCATACGCGAGCTTAAGACTCATTTATAACAGTCGAAACTTTTTAAATAGGAGAATGAAGACGATGCTATGTGAGTCACTTGTTTTATCGTACTTTAATTACTGTGATGTGGTCTACTCTTCATTTTTGTCATCAGTTACAGCCAGGAAGATTCAGAAGGTACAGAATTCATGCTTGAGGTTAATTTTTGGTATTCGCCGCCGAGAAAGTATAAGTTATAAATTATTTGATGTGCGATGGTTGAATATGAAGCATCGAAGAATGTTACATTCTGCCTGCTTATATTATAAAATTATGTCATCCGAAAAGCCCCCTTATTTATATCGCAAAATTGTGCTCAGATCGGATGTGCATACATTGAATATTAGATTTAAGGGAACTTTGACGCCTCCTACTCACGTACATGAATTCTTCAAGAAATGTTTTAGGTATCAGATTGCAAATGTTTTAAATTTTCTACCAGTTAAAGTTCAACAGTGTTCTACGGTCACCTTCTTCAAGGTGCAATACTTTGACATCTTGCTTGCCGAACAGTTTGGGGGTGAACATGCCTGGTTGAATGCTACTTCCCACTAGCCCGCTTTATCGCGATGCATTTGTTTTTATTTGTTGTTTTATTTTCATGTCTTGTCTGAAAGTTGGAGCAAACTTTTGGAATGTGTATGTGAATACGTTCAGTGCAAAAGCTTCGTTTCAAATGTCATTGCAATTGTTATTATGTGTATCACATTATTTGTGCAGGTGCAGCATGGGTGCGGCCACATTTAAATTAATTTTCATTTTCTGTACTCGACTTCTTCTTGGTTAAGTTGAAAAGCAGTCTTTGACTGAACTTCGCCTTTTCACGATTTTGTACTGTGTTACTTATATTGTATGTTTTTGTTTTTTTGAATAAAGTCATTTATTATTATTATTATTATTATTATTATTCCTTAATTATGTGCTCGTCAAATAATGTACTATATTAGAATCTGTTTCTTGCTCTACAAGCTAGAGTATATCTAGCATCTAGACCTATGTAGAGTTCTAAAATTCTAACCATTGAAAGATTTAATTAATTAGCTAATTATTTTTTATATAAGTAGCAGCTCTAATATTTAAAACCGGTTTTCCCATTTAGAAACAGATTTTCGAATATCACAAAAGAGCGATTTTAAAAACTGAAAAACTTTGAAACTATTTTGTAGTTTCTAGGGCATTGGGTTCGTTCACTATACATATACAGGGTCTCCCACGACGAGCTGCCATTAGAAGTATATGGAGAACCAAATGAAATGAGAGATTGAAAATTTGTGTTTTATTTTTAACATTGTTTTATTGTAGCTTTATAATTTTATAAATACTAAATTAATTATAATGAAACATGACCTGAAAAAACTTGTTGAATACAGTCCTGTTTATACCAAATTGTTCAGTTGTTTTCAAACGCAATCTAGATTTGGCAATGTTTGCAATATCTATTGTGATGTTTAAAAATCGGTTTCAGTAGGTACAAGTACATTTTAGGTATAGGACATTGTACACAAAGTTGATCTAAAAGTTTCCATAGAATTGAGAAAAGTCTTCATATGTTATGGTTGCCATTTGAAAAAAACGACTTTTAGTACTTTTCTCGAATTCAACTTTGATCTTATAATTTGAACACCCTGTATAACTATTAGAAGAATTCTACCGATTTGTCGATAATATGTTCCCTTCACAACAATCTTGCCGGACAACTTTTTTCCAACGGTCACAATAATTGGTATATATTCTATTCTCTATGGTGTAATGAAATCCGTTACTGGCCCTTAGACTATAACTTTTTTAAGATTTCAGGGAACTTTTAATGTGTTTCGTCCGAATTTTTGCCCGTGCCATAAACTGAGGCATTTGACCATATTCTCTAGCACAACTTATTCTCTAGCGCACTCTAGCGCAAGATCATTTTTACTGTGATGTTTCGATGGACTATACTATCAAGATACGAACAAATACTTTATATGTTGAGCATGCATTTGCTTTTTTCTGCAATCTGATATAAACAAACATTTGAAGACAATGGTTGCAAAATAGCACTACTACAATGTCTTCATTTTATAAAATTTTCAATATCTAAATCGTTTGAATAATGGTACATTTTAGCCATTTTAGAAAAAAAAACACTGTTGACTAAATAAGTTCGTAATCAGTGCATATATAAAGATCTTTTATGATTACTTCGTGACATGTCCAGAGACTGTAGTTGTCAGAATACGATTCCACTTCGAATGTGTTCAAAGGTTTAGAGGGGAATATAAAGTTGCATAAAAAGCGAATTTCAACTGGCTGACGCAGTACGAGCAAAATTTAACTCCACTGAATAGATTAAAGTCGTTATGTGACGGGCGCTGGGACAGTTATTGGATCTTTGCCGTGACTTTGTTGAATTAAAAAGGGTAAAAGGTTTCAGCGAGCGCGACACATATTGAATAGTTTAGAAGTCCACATTCAGCAGGAGATAATTTAAAATCCTCCGCTCTTTGAATGAGACTGCGGCGCAAATAATATGTGCGGACGACTGGAATTCCCTTTCTTATCAATGACATTCACCATAATCCTTAAACCGAAATTCCAGGGATGACATTCTACGTAACTTCAAGGGAAAATGGTTATTACGTAAACTCGTCAGTAACGTAGGTGAGGATAATTTTTGGAAAAAGCACCTCCGTCTGGATTTGAACCAGGAACCCTCCAATTTCCGGTTGACAGCTCTCCCATTTGAGCTACAGAGGTAGTGAAAATGTATAGGCTTTATTTGTCACTTCAGGAGCAGCCTTAGAAACTTGAAAATGGCTTCAATGTTTTTTCAAAGTTTTTAAAACCGTTCTTTTGGGATATTCGAAAATCGGTTTCTAAATGAGAAAAACCGGTTTTAGATATTAGAGCTGGTACATAGGTCTAGATGTTAGATATATACTCTAGATCAGTGTTTCCCAACGTTTTTTGTGCCATGCCCCACCTAAGCCTTTCTAAAATTGTTATGCCCCCCATGTATCACATACATAATTTTTAACATTAAAAAATAGCGCTGTTCACGGAAGAAACTTAAATGATTTGCTTTAGGAAGAAATATTTGAAGAAATTTTAGGAAATTGGTGAGGAAGTAAGTTTTCATAACATTTAATGGACAATCAATGTTATACACTTTGGGCAAAAAAAACGAAAAACAATTTAATTTATCATGATATTTAGTCAATTCAAATAGTACGTCAAAAACGAATTGCTATTATATATATATAACAGAACGTTTCTGTCCAATGTTATGTTACTTTATGTTCGCGGACGTTTGTTACAAAAATATTGCATAGACACGAGAAATCTAATTGTGTACTTCAGATATTTTTAAAGATTGTGGAGAAACCATTGCCAAATTTGGTATTGTTATAGGCGGCATGTTTGATTTTAACATTTTATTTAAAATCTACAGCCCAACAAGTGTAGATGTACCATCTGTGAAACAAAAACAGAAAAAAAAATAATTGCAATACTTTCTGTATCATCTTTAAAGATTTATCATCTCAAGAATGCAGTTGAATTTGTCCTGCCTGTTCAATGTTGTCGTTGTCGCAAACGTCCAACTCCACTACTTTTTTGAGTAAAATGCAGTAAAAGACGATGTTTAAAAATTTTAGCCTGTGTACTAAAAAATATCTATATGATTATTGCGACAAAATCTCTATTGTTGTTTTTGACGAAAGAAAAATAAATGTCATTACTTACTAATTTTACTACACCTTTCATTTGATATTAAATTGACCCGACATTATTAGAAATTTGAATGAATTATTATCAGAAATGTTGCATTGCGATACATAAAGTAACATAATATTGGATTGATACGTCCAAATATTGCGAATATGGTATGTTTTCAATCTTCACTATATAACCAATTTGCTTTTTAAGGATATGCTTTAATTTACATAATACTAGTAATGGAAAATTTGTATCGTTTTATTTTTGCCCACAGTGTTTAATAATGAATAATAATATACAGGTTAAACTTTTTTCCTCGTAAGATGTTTGTGCTTGATGCTTGCTGTAAAGAGATTTTATGTTAGGTTCCAATTTAGTTAACTTCAATCTCAAGTTTTCCCGTTGTGTTATATACAACCGATTTCTATTTTTTTTTCAGCGATTCATTTATGGCAATAAGTCCACATTCACCTAAATATGAAGAGCGAAATGGTAACAATTGCTTGCACAATTGGTTGAATTTGGATATATTATTTCTGCTTCCTCAAAAAGCGATGCCATCGCTCCTATATTAAATATCTGGACGAATCCGAGTGCCATTTTCGAATTGCCCCCCTGAACAATCCAATTGCCCCCCTGTGGGGCGTGGGCCCCACGTTGGGAAACACTGCTCTAGATTCTAAAGTATGAAACAGATTCTAATATAGTATATTATTTCCTGAAGTAACAAATAAAACCTATAAATTTCCACTACCTCTGTAGCTCAAATGGGAGAGCTGCCAACCGGAAATTGGAGGGTTCCTGGTTCAAATCCAGGCGGAGGTGCTTTTTCCAAAAATTATCCTCACCTGGATTAATTATCATTTCGCTTCTTTAGTTGATTCTACGTAACGTACAAACCTTGGCGCTGGCAAAATATGTTGGTAGAAAAATGATGATCGGGGACAAAAGTCTATAATAATATAATAGATTACAAATTTAAGTACCTACATGTTAAAAGAAAAAGTAAATTTAGATTCGTCTTTGAATTGTTCTTGTTGTTATTCTTATTCTTCTGAGACTTCGCGTCTGAGTGCATTTATGAATTGTGAGGTTAGGTTATTCGGATATGTATAACCACAAGTTTCAATTGAAGGGGTTCATTAATACGACAACTGGTTAAATTCTAGTAGTTGTGGTTAAAAGTTTTAAAGGCATTCTCGTTAATTGGATACTAATTTAACTTTTTAACAATGATCATTTAATTTAACTGTGGTAATCTTTCCACTGTATAGTTATTAAATTTAACAAACTTGTTTTAATAGTCGACGAATACAATATTGTATTTGACTATAACATGCTTTTTTACGTGTATAGATATACATCATAGGTAAAAGCCAAAGGAAGTATCCCCTAAGTTCCTTCTGGCAATTGTTAGGTAACCTCTAAAATAAAGATATAAATCAAATCAAAATACCTATCTACTTATTTAATAGTAAAAACAAAACATCTTTCATTTAAATCTTCTATTTCATTTTCCACTTGTTTATTTACGATACATATACCATAAACCAAACACTTCGTTTTTATTTTAAGGTTAAAGATTTGAAGAGTGTTTAGCAGTACGTCCCTCTCTCTATCGGTTGCTACGGAGTTCGTAGTCACTCAGTTCGCCACTCAACTGGTGGGAAACCATTTAACCACGTTAACCACATTTTAACAACGTTGCTAAGAAATTTAACCACTTGCTACGTAACAACTGCGTTACAGAATTTGCCTGATTATCCCCATATAATATTATGTGACCGCTGGTTGGTAGTTCTGACCTTTGATCCTGCTATGCTGCAGCAAATCAAAAATTCCAAATTTAAGTATAAAGTTGGATATACAACATCCACTGATAATTACGTTACACCAATTTTCACCAGGGTTCAGGTCATTCAGAATTCAATTATCTCTTCCGAACTCAATTACCACAGCTATATACGACCCAACATATGTGTGATAACGGTAACAAATTGCTGCCGCATCTGTAGCGTACGATTTTAGCCGTTCTACTGTAGCCAGCACAAAAGCTCCAGAGCTGGAAGCACGCCTTTAGATTAATTACAGCAATTATGGGGGTAGTTATGCAATGGGGGGTAATTCTACGAAAGTTCTAAGTATTATTTAGTGTCCATTTGGCGCGAATAGTTATTTCTTAAATGCCCCACATTGCTGCTTATTACTGAAACAAAGCTCCATGTATCTTCTCTAGGTATTCAGTTTTTGTTGTACGGGATTAGGAAATGTTTAACTTATATTTGACTTAAAGTGGGTGAATAGACAGTTATCATTTGGGGTGAAGTCGGGGCTTTACTCGTTCTTCCTGGTATTGATTAAACGTTCATAATGTCCCCCAATCTTTACAAGAGAGAAAATTATGGGTAAAAACGCCGTTTGTAAATATACGATCAAAGAAACCTACAATCATTCGATTATAACCAAAGTGCTTGATTGCGTATTCAGGTCCTGAAGTGGTGCCTAACGAAGGACAATTTCGTTAGTTATAAGGCATCATTTTTTGGGGAAGCCGCTTTCAAGATTCCCTGAGCGGTGTACACTGTGTACACTTTATGTATGCTATAGAGCTTCCATGGAAATTTACCTTTTTTAATGTCAATCTAGCTGAATTATTTTTATTTGCAACGTTAATACATTGGCTCCTTTGCTTCTAATCACACTAGCCATCTTATCTTATCTTTTTCTTTCTTAGAAAGAATTTTATATTCATCAGTGACTTTAGCATAACTAATTAGAATTCAATCCATGTCTTTAACTAAAGCACACCTAACATTCGAATTAAACAGAAACTTAAAAATACCTGAATACATGCCCTTTAGTGGTTTTTTAAAATTTACGAACACCAGTTTTAACATTTACAAGTTATACAATCGTAGCAATATTTGTTATTAATAATAACATGATGTACAACCATAATCATTGAACTTCATTACCTGAATGCAGAGCAATATTAAAGTTAGAATTTTTAAATTATCAAAATTTTACAAATTTTACAGTTTTGCTAAATTGAAAATATCACAAAAACTAAAAACAAAAAACCTAGAAATCGGTGTATGTCTTACTTAATATAAAATTAAGAGAAGTTGATTACCCTGTATATTACCCTGTACTAAATTAATTTTCAACATCAGCATCTAACTGTTGGTTTTTGTGATTATCTGACAAAGTTGTAAAATAATATCTGCAAACATGTAGTTTTTACCAAAGGCCTGCAGTTGCCTTTTTAACGAACATTTGAATATTTCAGAATATTGGTTATTTATGTACCAAGGGCATTAGACGGATGTTCATGTCCCGAGGGTGACAATTTAAAAAGCACGAAGGCCCGAGAGCATATTAAGTCGCCCGAGGGTATAAACATCAAGTAATGCCCGAGGTACATACAAAATTTTATGTCCTACAATGGTTTTGTTCCCCGTTTGAATGATATTAATAAATATTTTGACCTTATCAAGTGACATGCGTATCTACGGAGTTGAATAACAATACAAACAATTCGGAGTTGACTGACAATACAGACAATTGTCAAACTTATAACCTTAATCGCCAATAATTGATATTGATGAGTGACAATACAGACAATTAATTGTCAAACTTATAACCTTAATCGCCAATAATTGACATTGGCGATTTAAAATTTACAATTTGAATGACAAATATTTGATATATTTGACATATAACCATGGCAATCCTTATTGCCCTAGGGCGCAATAAGAATCTTTATTCATCAAATTATGTTCGAATAGTTTGCCTATGACACCTATGATGCAATAAACAAAACTTGCTTTTGCTGTACTCACCATATTTGTATCAACATATTCATGTGAGCAGATATTCTCGTCAATGATATTAATAAAAAGTAAATTAAGAAACAAATTAAAGGACGACAATTAGCAGGCTTACCTCAAATTAAAAAGTTATTCG
Organism: Aphodius sticticus; assembly: GCA_963966075.1. NCBI lineage: Eukaryota > Metazoa > Arthropoda > Insecta > Coleoptera > Scarabaeidae > Aphodius > Aphodius sticticus. Next base: position 6,789,822 of record OZ014513.1, read on the forward strand.
CCCGAAAAAAATCCAGGACGATGGAAGTACGCAGCTTACTTGAAACGTTAATCCCGTCTTTTCTTTTTATATTATTATTAATTAAATTCGTTTGCTTTTATTTCTTTGATTTATTATTTTAATGTAATTTAACGTCAATAAAATAAAATACGTTTTTTAATAATAATAATAATATGACTTTATTATCCCAAAAATAAGACTAATACATCTATGCGCCTGCAGTTGCGTTTTTAACGAACATATGAATATTTCAGGAAAAGACACCTCCCTTAGTATTCATAATATGGTATGAAATATAGGGCAATAAAAATATTTTCGTATTCTAGAAAATAAATGATGAGCCAGACAACTTTTGTATAAAATATTGTGTTTCTTAAGATAACGGAAATATCGACTGCGACTCTAATGACTCACTCTGTATGGCAATCACAAATCATTCCATCTTACGACAGATACAATCTTTAAGCCTAAAGCGTCGTTCACATCCTCTTAAATTAAATTAACGTACAAACAATTATAACTAACGCGCGAAAATTAGAACATCTCCGTTTACATTCATTAACGTTGGGGTGAGTGACATGCGCATTTCACAGTGTGCACAATAGGAAATCTATCGCTTTTGTATTGAAAATGTTTATGTACACACAAGTTAGATCAAGGTTCCGTAACTGATAATAAACCGTGAATCGTGCTAAAAATAATGCAAACAACACAAAGACAACAGGTTGAAATTGCGCGAGTTTATTTTTAGGTTATGGTACTGTCACCACAATCCGAATTGTCAAAATCGAGAGCTTGTGATTGGTGCAATTAGCGCACGGATTCGGTTGAGGTTGAGTGAACAATTCCGTACTTGACGTTAATTTTTTTGCACGTTATGTTGAATGTAACCGCGCAATAAAGTACAACTTGCGCTAATTTTTAATTGTTAGTACGTTAATTTAAGTTAAGTGGATGTAAACGACACTTAACACGGCAGTATACCCACATCACATAACCAGCGAAATTTCAGTCAAACCTGTCTGTATAATTATGAGTACTGGAAAAACTTTGGTGGAAATAATTTGCACACACCGTACGCACAAAACAAAACAGAAAATTATAATCGAGCCTTTCAATTCGAAACGGGAGCAAATGGGATTATGAGGGTTAAACGATCAAACGGATATAACTCCATTTCGAGTTCGAATCGTAAACGAACGAAATTTAAAATTAGCAGTAACTGGAAATTCCGAACGCCAATATTTACTCGACGCTTTCCCCGTGCCGAAGTTGACGTGTAATTTAAGCCAAAGTTCGTTTGATGGGTCGCTTCATTACCTCAGGATCAGCAAGGACTAAGCTCCAGCGTGAGCCAACGTTTTAATTGCATCTCGTGGGATGACACGGATGTTCTCTGCTATAGCTTCTGTTATCCGTTTTTGTTTTCAAAATGTAAATCTCATGGACCAATGCTACTATCGATTTATCGATCTATAATACAGATATTTATTTTATGTAACGGATGTTTATGCCCCGAGGGTGACAGTTTAAAAAGCGCGAGGGCCGATAGGCCCGAGAGAATTTTTTAAATCGCCCGAGGGTATAAACATCAAGTAATGCCCGAGGTACATACAAAATTTTATGTCCTACAATGGTATTGTTCCTCCGTTTGAATAATATTAATAAATATTTTGACGTTATCAAGTGACATGCGTATCTACGGAGTTAAATAACAATACAAACAATTTGGAGTTGAGTGACAATACAGACAATTAATTGTCAAACTTATAACCTTAACCACCAATAATTCACATTGATGAGTGACAATATAGACAATATAGAATTGTCAAACTTATAACCTTAAAAGACATATAACTATGGCAACCCTTATTGCAGCGCGTGCAGTAAGAATCCCTTTCTACTCCTGTTGATGAATGCATTCATTATCAAGTACTATAATACTAACTTAAGTACTAACCATGGCACACATGGCAAATATTTCATTACTGGCTCCTCGTCCTCATACTTCGCGAGTCGTGAGAAATATTTCATTTCTCACGGCTCTAGAACCACTCACAGCTCTGGAGTTTTCATTTCCATCGTGTTTTGATACACTGCTTAGCGACATTGTCAAGCCATTGACAACAACGCTAAGTGACAAGCGCACCAAACAATTTTAAACTGTCAACATCCTGTAAACCGTCATAGTGACATACAGCCGTCCTTATATGCAATAAATTAATTTATAAAATGTCATTCCATGGTCGTAGAAAAAGTATAGTATTCCATTCGCAAGTAATGGCAATTTCTCACTCGAACGTTTTGCAACTTCGTTCTAGTGAGAAATTGCTTAGATTAGAATATTCTATGAGCTTGCTCATAAAATAATATACTATTATTGCCCTAGGGTGCAATAAGAAGCTGTTTTCGCCCCGGTATCTAAGATGTAAAATGTCACTTTATGATCATTTAGGACATAAAATATTTTTTTGGAAGTAGATGTCATTCTGAGTGAAATATTTTCTGTGGACTTATTTGTTTTTCAGTTGCTTAAGAAGTTACAGCAGCCGTTTAAAATATTAACAAAATTATAGTAACTATTTTCTGCAATATTATTATACTACGAGTAGTTATAAACTACTATTGCACGTCAACTCAAAGGTAAAAGACTTAAATTAAAATCTGTTAAATGCATTGTGATGCGTCCTAAAGTGCTCATTTTTTCAAAGCTCATTAACCAGTCAGTTGTGTTCATTTGCGTACATAGCAGATAAAACTGAAAATCACAAAATAAATAGTTTAATACTTGAATACTATAAGTAGGTGGCATCGATATGCATTTTATGTGTGCCCAATATCCAAAAGTGAATAACAATTCACAAATTTGAACAAATAAATTAACTTGAAAAATCATTTTTTCGAAGATGTCAACAATAGTTTTTGCGAACGGTTTCAATAATTTCGAGCAAATAAATCAGTATTAGCTTTTATAGAACACCTCCTACAAATTAATGTCCACGAAATAAACTTGGCACCGGTCGGAGTAGATTTTATTACAGTTCAGATGCAATTAGTAGTCATTAAAACAGAGGAACTATGGTGCAACAAATTTACACAACTTACCCAGCGCTTGGAACATCTTGATAAAGGAAAATCTATTCTGGACTCTGCCAACAAATGGACTTCTTTACAGAATTTGCCAAAAATTGATCAAATGAATTTCGAAACTTGAAATAGTTTGCCTGCCACCTATGATGCAATGAAAACACTTGCTTTTGCTGTACTCGCCATATTTGGATAAACAAATTCATGTAAACAGATATTCTCGTCAATGATATTAATAAAAAGTAAATTAAGAAACAAATTAAAGAACGACAATTTGCCGGCTTGCCTCAAATTGAAAACAAAGTTATTCGCTCGAAATAAAAAAAAAACAGGACGATGGAACTACACCGCTTACTTGAAAAGGTTATATCCCGTCTTCTCTCTTTATTCAAAGGTTATATTATTATCACTTAAACTCGTTTGCTTCTATTTCTTTGATTTATTTTTTAATGTAATTCAAAGTCAATAAAATAAAATACGTTTTTTAATAATATGTGTGGCTCTTTGGATTTAGTTCAATCCGTTTCTCGGGACAATTGGTTCTTTACATTCCAAAGACAGCCGACCCCTGGGGTAACCCGTTATCAACAATAAACATAAAAATGTCGACAATTTTATGTTCAATGCATCTTGTATGTTATAAATGCCGGTCTGTACGTATATTTTTCCGTTTTAGATCATGTATAGCAAATAACCCCGATGTCCTAGACTCTTAAAAATCATCCGAAAAAAACCTTAAACTTTGTACTTGTATGTGAATTTCTTGGAAATTTGTTGCTTGAAGCGAATCGGATTTATATTCAGGGCAAGAAAATACATCGAACTTACCTACTCGCATACACTTATAGGTAAAAAAATAATTTTGGCCAGGTTTTCGGGATCAGGCCAAGATCAGATAAGACAATACCAATCCAATTATCTCTTGAGTATCGTTTGTCACTCCCCCTTCCCCCAACAAATATATACACAAACAAAAGTATATTATTCTTTTTTGTTTCGTTTGTGGCCATCTCCACGTTTCTCTGTTCCAATTCCACTACAGTCTCGTGATGAAATAAAGGCAGTACGTGCCAGAAAAATTGAATACCAGTCAGTTTTGCGGAGCGCGGTGACATGTCTGTTGAGAGCGAATTATTTCCCCAGCGGATATGGAACAGGTCGGTATAGACGATCATCACAAGCGAGCCCAAATGACGAGCTTCCTCTGACCTCGTAAGGTTATATAACAGGTCAAATGTGGACGCATTCTGTGCATACCGAATGATGCTTGTTGTTTGTGTTGCTTTAACTCGTCCCTCCTCTCGTCAACTGTTTGGTAAGAGAGGTCCATTACTGTAACGTACATCGAGCACAGTGGGAGCTCCCCAAACTGTTAAGATTGCTCGTTGTTTGCAGTCTGTATCAAATAACACTGTTTTAATTCCAACTAACTTTTTTTACTTTGTTTCTTATGATAGGAGACGCACAGTAGATACTACTCAAACATGACGTTTCTCTAATCTAATATGATAAATTAATGTGTTAGAAAGATGGATGGTAAGCAAGATAAACTAAAAAAAGTACACTATAAAAATAAACTTGATAGGTATATAATTAAGGTGGCCAGAATTTTATTGTGGTAAAGCGAGACAGTACGCGTTGCAGAGGAGAGACAATTAGATAACTTTGATAAATATTTAACACAAAAATTATTATTAATATGGTTTTTAGTTTAGTTTTCTATACAGATTATTTTTTTCTTAACATAAATTATCACAAAATATGTTTACTTCATTGAATACTCGATAGTATTTTCATTATTAGGTTTAATTATTATTTTTCTATATTTTTTTAAAATACATAAATATTGTTTGGTACAACTGAAGTTACTTACTCTTTCCCTTAACATAGATTCTTCAAATATATACCCTCTTTGTAAGAAATAAATATTGTACCTAAATAAATACATTTTTATCAACTAATAAATATTATTAAGAAGACTCAGAAAGATTAATTATATTCGTATGGTTAATAAAACAAATTTTATGGTCCAAGAAGATAACAATCAAATGTTCTAATCTAACGACCCTGTACAATACAACAAAACATATAAGTTTAGCAATACGGCTTTGAGGGAAAAGCATACAGACCGACCAATACTAAAGGAACGCCTATTTTGATAAACTTTGATGTAAACTTTGAGTAAACCATAACCATGTTCTTGATCTGATCGATATTCCCAGTATTTTGTTCATTCCACTATCTGAATTTTTGTAGAAGATACAATTTCAAGTAAATATTTGAATCTTTAAATCAATTTGAACTGCTGTTAAACCTTGCACCGAATGTTACTTGAAGAGTGTTAGACCATTGTTTTTACTAGCAGCAAGGAATTAATTTAAAGATAATGACCAGAAATTAACAGATAAACTGATGGATACAAAATTAAACGTTACTGAGCGACACTTAAAGTACTTGCTACTTTATCGTGCTTTTGCAAATAATCAAATTAAAATTGAACTGTAGTTGTTCTAAAAATACTCGAACGAAGCCCATTTTAGTTTGGTGATGTCACGGACGGTGATGTCCTGACAATACTGTCAATAGTATAAAAATATCTGTCAAATCCTGGCTAACTAGTTTTAATGCAGTACGATAGATGCAGATCGACCAAATAGAATTTGCTCATGCAGCTAAACTATTAATTTTACCAAAAAATATCGTAATCATAAATTATACAAAATTTCCTCTACTTCAATTTATTATTTAACTATTTTGGCAAAATAACAGAAAACGCGGCTCATTTGCAAAATCGTAAAAATTCTAAGAGTAAACATCCAGTTCCTTTGGACCCTTTTGAACAAAATTCTTTCAGCTTTAAGTTTGGTCATGAAACTTCTAAAAATGATCGAGACACTTTTATGTAGAACAAAATTTTCTGAAAAGTTTATAATAAAAATGTTTCAGACTAGTGTCCAACTTTCAGCCGGACACGGTATAAAACAAAATAAATGTTGTTTGAAAGTTATTTTTAGGATGTGTTGGAATTAAGAGCAACCTTAATACCAGCAAATGCTATAGAATATAGGTCTCATATATTTTATAAGAATCTCATACCTCAAATTTCTGATGAAAAAAAAATTGTATGCTACCATGATCAAAATTAACAAATCTATCATAACCAACAAGAAAGATATGGAGTTGCCATTTAAAAAAAGTGTCGAAGACGTCACAGGTCAAAAAATTAAGGAGGAAAATGGATGTTATGTGCAGAATTATGAGGATTAATTTTGCACAATTTATTTTGTAATTTTGCGGGTACGATTTGCCAGGTGTTGAGCATCTTGTTTGCACAGATACAATGTGGATTTGTACAAAATTTGAAGCGGTACAATGTTGGGTAGTTAAATCGTTCACTAGGTCTTGGTATATTTCAATAACATACCAGTGAGAAGGGTTTAAGCAGTGGAATTATTTGTCAAATGGTTATGGGCCAACTGGTCTACAATAATAGATTAATCTACTGCACTTAGAACTATTTTCGATAGGTATAATAGAACATAAAACACCCTAAATGAATGTTAATCTAAATAACTCGAAATCCTATCGCAAAAATAGCAAAAACACACGATATAACAATGAAAAATAACCCCTAACAAAATAATATAGGCACTGAGAACATAACATCTAATATAAAGTTATTGTTCGCAGCACCAAACGTCAGAATACAAACATGGCGGACGTATGTTAACAATGTTAGCACAATCAGCGATACAAATACTTAAAAAAAGCATACCTTTTTGGGGAATAGGATGCATTGAAGATCACACATGGTTGCTGGGGGCATCAACACACACTGGTCACATTTATCACTCAAATCAGTTCGATTATTACCGAACAGTATTGAAACTACCGAGAATGTAAATAGCCCGTCTACATGATCCACGCAGATACTGGTTGTACTGAACTAGAAGCGGTGTTTTTTCTATCAGCCAATCCAGTCGCGGCAAATTTTCACTGCGTGAGTCAAGTTCACGTCTAATAGTGCAAAATAACCAAAATAACATGAAAATAACCAATAATCTTTAAGTGTAATTTAATTGCAGCTTTGCATTATTATTATTAGTATCTTGTTTATTTGAGATTATTATTGTGGTTCGAAACGCTAGGTTATGATAAATGTTACTCAATTTTGTTTTCGGATGTTTCTTTATTGACGGTTGCGGTTGGTACTCCCCTCCCTAAGCATCTATTGGAATCAGTGGCGTGGAATGTCAGTGGCGTGCTGTGTTTTGGGGTGCTTAAATTTATACTAAAGCTGTGACTAAAAATTGAATAACTAATACTGCTTAGTCACAGTTAAGTTCTTGATGTTAATTAAATACAATACTTTGTCGTACTACGTATGATAAAGTAAAACATGAAGCATTAATAAAAGCATATATCTCTCTAACCCCCATCTAGTGTTTTCATATATTAAACCAGTATCAGTTGGTAACACGTTGGTAATATCTATTTGATCTACTTCTGACAACTGGCGTTTCTCGTTTTTCTAAATAAGCAATTCATTGTTTTTACTCTGATGTTTAATTGTTGTATGATCTTTCTTGATACATATTGTGAGTACCTATGACATTTTCCGCGCATTATGTATGATTTGTTATTTTGTTATATTTTAGACCCAGAAGAATATTGTACCTGGTGGTTTTATACAGTTTTATAACCTAGAAATTTTATCATTTAAGGAGAATTATTTCAAGAAGGATAGATTCTAATAACCTTTATGCCGCTCTATTCTGTTGAATGCTGTGCTTGTGTGTCTTTTGGCTTTGATACAGTTGTTTTTGATCTCATTTATGGTTTTATCACCGATGATGTCTCCGATGCATAACCCGTTGAACGTTTACCATTTGATTCCCTCACTGTAGGTTTACTTATTCATTACTCTTGTTCTGTATTAGTTTTACCTGTTTTCCTTTTGTAGTTTTAAGCCGAAGATGGCATTTGATATGCCGAAATCGATCGTCAGGTAAGAGTTTTTAGATATTAAAGACTTCATCCATATTAAACTTCGATTATTCCTTACCTAAAACATATGGATTTACATAAAGGACAAAGGGCTATTGACAATTTGGAAAATAATCAATTCAACATTTATTTCGTGAATGAAAACCACAAAGGTGCTCTACAAAAGTGATGTGTTATGTATTTTGCCCCGCATACGAGTTGAATCCCTTGATGGTCGAAAACGTTGTGGTCAAAATAAATAAGAAATAATTTTGAGCAATTTTGAGAAATTGTATAGAGGCTAAAGCTATGTTCTTGCGTCATCAAAAAAAATAGTAAACGTTTCATGTGGATTTATTTGTTTCTTCATCTCTTATTCAATTTACTTTTATTATTTTTGTTTTCTTCCTTTGCTTCGCAGTATCGCTTGTTTTACTTTCGTTTGTTTTGTTTTTTTTACTTGGTTGTAACTTTTTAATGAATGGAAAAAACAAATAAATCCATATGAAACCTTTTACCAAGAATAACATTTACTTCACAAAAAAATCGGGGGAAAATAGTCCTGTATATGCGAGGTCTACGTTTTGTGCATAAATTTTGAGGATATTAGATAGATGATAATTTTAAGGGTTGTTTTGAAGTCATTTTGCCAAGCTTTTCGTACATTTTGTTCAGCCACAATAAGAGAATCACGTATGTACATATAAACCTCATTTTTCTCCAAAAACTAAAACCTGAAAACTTACAAGGCAGACTCATATTTAGCACTTATAAATCGATATACAATGCTTATTTACTTTCCATGCACCCCAGAGTGATCAATGTTTTTACTAATTTCAATTATCTGATGTAAGGCCATAAAATTTCCATTCCACGACTAATTTGTTTATTGTTGAACAGTCAAATTCAAATTGAAACCTTCATGCGAGTCGTATTTTCACATAAACCACATATTTACTACACGTTGGTTTTCAGAAAATCAGGCATATAAGTGATTTGAAAGACTAGTTTCACGTTTTTAACCTTTGATTTAAGATTACCGTCGTTTGTCAATACAAAATTAACATATTTAGCGCTTGTTAGTGTAGTAAAAATGCCAAATTTCCTTTTAAAACCGTTACAGTTCGCTATCTAACAATATCTGAGAAGTTTAATTTGGAATTTAAGTTCACAGACGGATTGTCTAAGGAAACTGCGATGCAATTCTTGAGCAATTATGTTGGCTACGTCTGTAGCTCTTAGCTAGAGGGCAATATGCAAACGAAATTTACTGAATTGAAACACAATCAATTCGAAGAGCAATTTTCCGGAGATACGGTTCCGCTAGCGCCGTACTTTCCCTTTGTAATCGGAATGCACTTAGCTTTACATCAAAAACAAATATTTAATGAAATTGCTCTCAATTGTAGAACGCTATTACGCAAATTGAATTTGCAAGTCGCTCTCGGCTGTTGCCTTCGACACAGGTTTCGTTCGTATTGTACCTCGCACTCCTTCTAGCCTTTTCAAATTACATAAAAATCCAATTATCAACTGCATTAATAATCGAAAAACTCAAACTCGTATGGATTTTTACTGAGTTGTAGGGAGTCGACAAAATAGTCACTTTTATTACGCACGAGCATGTTTCGCAACGTTACAAAATTTAATATTTGATTTATTATGAGTTTATATTTAGTTATTGTCTATTGATATATCGTAATTCGTTTCACCTCTTTATATTTCTATTCCTTGATGGTTGAATGTGGTAATTTGTGGTTTCTTTTCAACTACATATTTGTTTTAGAGAGCTGTTTAACATTGTACTATTAATTAATTTTGTACTATGAATGTACAGAATATAAAAAAAGCAAACGAACATCCATATTATGCAAAGAATTTATTATCAGAACAAATTATATGCGTAATATGTATATAAAATAAAATGTGCATTTATTGTAAGCATTTGATAAAATATTTGATTAATTTTATTTGATTATTTGAACAATACAAAAAGCAATGCAAAAAATTACTTGAGTTTTAAAAAAATATAAATGAGCAGTAAATCAGAATAAACAATAGGGTATTCCGGTGTTTTGGAAATTATCATTTTTTACAAATTATGGGTGCTACTGTTTGCTACTTCACAAATAAAATATCAAACATTGTTTTAAATTAAGAGAAATCGTTGTTTGAAGATTGAATTAGGATTGGTCTTTGTGACGTCACAAAGCTCAAACAAGCTCACCGCTCAAAGTGAGCGACTTGACAACGTTGCTATATCTAGGGTGCACGTAGTAAATTTTTGTCTTCTGTTGTGTCAACGTTTAGAATCGCTCGTTTGTTGACACCTGCTTTGGTTATTGAGGTTATATCAAACACTTGTTAAAAATGTATAAACTCCAACGCCGACATTTGTTCTGTGCCGGGCTGTAACAGCAGTAGAACAGTAACTCCTGATAAGATTTTCTTTACATTGCCGACTAGCGAGATGAGAGATGTTTGGCTTCAAGTTTCAATGATCAAATTATCTCTCAAAAAAGTTACCTTTATTCGTTGTCAAACAACAGGGTCACCAACCGTCAACTTGGCCGATCAGCCGTTCGAGAGCTGTCCGCTGTTGCCACCGCTACTAGGGATCGGTAATCATCGTGTATTTCCGAGGGTGGTCGGTGAATTCAAACGAAATGCACTTTTAATTGCAATTATCTTATAGCAAAACTAAATCAAAACGCTCATAGCTTAACTTTATGAATCCTCATAAATTGTACAATAGGTTAAACCGAATATCTGCTTAAATTTTGACATGACCGGAATACCCTATTGTACATTTGTATATATATTTGAATGTTCCTTTCTAATGTATTTTTACATTTAAATAAAAAAAATTAAATAATAAATAAATTTGCAATACAATCGTTACCTCTATAAAAAATAATGAGCAGCTTAAAAAATCCTTGTTTATTGAAAAATATACATTTCCAAATTAATTAAAATAAATTGTACCATGAGAAAATCATAATGCGCCATAATTAATATTATGTGTTCTGCAATCTGTGGGGCACAAACAGTGAAGTAAAGAATGGAAGCATGTGAAAATTTCTTGAGGCGGTTGGTTATTTTAAAAAACTCTCGAACACGTCAATTATAATTATTACAATATTGACACTTTGGTAAAACGTTCATTTTCCTACTGAGTTACGATGTCATCGATACTTTACTTAAATGGCAACCCTATGTTTGTCTTACTGATTTCGGTATATCTTTTAATTGTGTAGATGGTGGTGGGTACATTTTATGATCTTATATGAGAAAATTTTGGAGAAAGGTACAATTTGAAAATTGTAAAGTATTGGTATAGAGTACTATAGGGCAGGGGTGGCGAACTTTTGTCTACTTAAGATCTACCTTTTACCTTTAAAATGTGCCGCGATCGACATGTTGTCATAGGCGTAGCACTCCCGCGAGCTATGGGTAGTAGATACGTAAAATATATGTTAAAAACTGTTTATTTTTTATATCACCTATTAAGTTTTCGATATAAAGGCATAAGAAAAATAAGTTTAACTTTTCATATTTGCACAGTTCATTATAAAAGTGCACAGTATGGCTGAAAATTTGATTTTACGATTTCGCGACACTTTTTTTGCGAGGAAAATTAATATGGAAGATTTTTAGACTTAATTTCTAAATATTTTAGACCGTTGTTAATCTATCAATAGATCGTGGGAGTACATTTCGTTCTGAAACAACTTGTTTATCTACCTACGTTGTTTATCTACGAGTAATATTACATGTTTGATTGGGTTTAACCTGAAAGGATAGCCCTTTGCAGATATTAGTATCTTGTTGAGTTGAAAGGTTAGTCCTTTGCGAATATTTGTTTATCTTGCCGAGCTGGAGGTCAGCTGTTTACTCAAATGTTAATTTGCTAAAATTTATTCATTTTGTTGAGTTAAAAGGTTAGCTTTTTGCGAATACATATTTGTGTCAACGATTTACTGGCGTGGTAGGTCTTCTTAATGGTTTTGAGCTGAAAGGTCAGCCCTTTGCTGATATCTGTTTATCTTCTTGAGATGAATAGTTGTCCCTTGGATAATATTTGCTTAATGAAATCTGTTTTTTTTACTTACCAGTAAGATGGTGTTTTTGTTGGATTATGCTCATTGCTGCAACAATACGCAACACACTGCCGAACCATTATTAGCTGCGTTTGGATATTCTACACGTTTGACACACTGGGTATACCGACTAAATGACACTTACGTGTATTCAGTGTAAAAAGTGTAAACTCTGTTTTTTTGCTTGCGCCTGCCTCAAATCTGGCTAGTCAATATAAAGCACTCGTCCCTTTCATTGGAATCCGCGTTACATTCAAAGCATTACATTTTTCGTCATAGAAACTACTGTCAAAGTTTCAAAATATTTTGTTAGTCGCCCGCGCTCTGTTCAATAAGTCCTCATGACGAGTTTTCGTCCTCATGACGTCTCTATGCAGTGATTTCTCACTGTTCATTTTGAATTTTTAGAAAGACCGTCTTTCGTAAAAGGACAGTAGTAAAAATTAAAATGTTGCTGTTGCTTATAGTTGTTTTTACCCCGCTGGATATTGTAATCGTGTACATATTCTGGTACATATCACTATAACAATTCAAACATAGCCTTAACTACAATATAGTTTAGGAGCAATTGAGAGCATAAGTCAACGTCCTGCTACCAAACAAAGTGACATAATTATGAGGTAAAATTCCTGATGCGGCTGCATCTGAACACTCTACGAAATAAACTTTATTATCTCACATTATAGTTGCATTAAAGTGATAACTTCATTACGCGCCAACAACAGAATTTATGGCCAACGTTTAATGGATTGAAATTTTATTGAGGCGTACGATAACAATGCCAGGAATACCAACCGCACAAGACTATTATAATTGATGGTATTTTGATACTGTCGACGCAGCATTCGGACGTTGAAATAAATTACTTTCTTTTGATTAGATAACGCACATCAAACACACATAGTTTATTACGGTTTATCTCGTGCTTTCTTAATACGGTAAATTGTAAGCATTATTGGTAGGTACGAGTACCTACTTATCTAATTCAGTATTTAGGGTTCATAAATTGAAACAGAAAAAAAAATAAATTATTTCTTTATGAAGGTTGTAGCTCAAAATCCATGCAATTTTGCATAGAGATAAATAGGGCTCAATCTTCTTAGAATTGTTTAAATAATTAGGAAGTACTAAAATTTTTACAAATTTTGATTATTTTTCGGGAGACATCAGTGATGCGTTAGACGACGAACTGTGCTCCAGCGCCTAGAATTTTTGCAAAATAGGCTCGGCAAACAGATACACAGAGGGAAAAATATGCTTGCAGCAACGCGAATAACTTTGGTTCAAGAGTATTACTTGTTTCTATACCCCGCAGAGAGATCATTTGTTTGATTGAAGAAAACGTTAACATAGTCGGAACAAGTCTATCATTTTCTTGGTATTCCAAGTATTATATTTTCTTATTTGAAATATTAAGTGCGTGCTTGAAATGAAAATATGTACTGGTTGGACGAAAGTTACCGATTTCTCGATCCAACAATCTCAATATTTCTAAAGAAAACGCAAGATCTTTTCAATGAAGAATACCGTTGCTTGAAATGAGAACGTAGGCTTCTTGATCTTATAACAGCGTTTGCTTCTATCAAACTAACTGCTGCTTCAGTCAACGCGTGGTTTTTCTTGAATGAAAAATTACGCTTTAATAAATGAAGCTTTTATTTTTCTTGGTCTAAAAAACTATTTATTGGCTCGAGAAACATGTATGGTTCAATTAAGAAATGTATTGTTTAATTTAAGAGGATTTTAATGTTCAAATAAGTAAATAGAAATTTAAAGCAAAAATAAGAATTATTTCATTTAAAAGTATTAATATACTCTAGTAATATGTTTATTTAACAATAAATAAATAAATGAATTGGGCTACCATATAGGTAACTATAAATATATCTTATTTTCTATCTTTCAAGAATTTTTGTTAATCATATTAGTTAATGCATGATATCTTATTAACATATGATTAACAAAAATTCTTGTAAGATATAAAAATATGTGATATTTTTATAGTAACCAATATATTGGGAACCCAATTGATTTATATATTTATTGTTATACATATTACTAAGTATATTAATTATTACTTTTGAATGAACTATTATTCGTATTTTTGCTTTAAATTTCTTTTACTTATTTGAACATTAAATTACTTTGATACTAAATAAAAAATAAGATATACTTTTATACATGCCAATATAATCACTACCCCATATATTTTATGTTATACGCATTACAAACTATTCTAGTTTAATATGGTTATGTCACTTACCTGCGTTGCCCTAAAATCCCTGACAAACTAGAATAATACCTACTAGAATAATTTGGAATATCACTTGTATTTGAAAAAAATTCTGGAAGGTAACTCATTTCAATCGTTATGTCACCAACCCATTAGTAGAACTTTTGCTGTTTTACGTTAATTAGGATAATATATGGAAGGAAGAATAAATAGGAATAATATGAAATCAAAGAAATATATCATAACATTAGTTTTATTAGAAAATATTGATAATATGTAACAAAATACGCAATACTATACATATAATAAAATAGCAACATTGAGATCCTTCATAACCATTGAGATCATATATATATATATATATGTAGTTAACTAAATATCAATAAGAACACAAATATCATTCTTTATATATATATATATATAAACACACTGATGTATATAACGCATATAAGTTGCGTGGTTAACTAAATAGAAATATTACTACAATATATGTAATATGATTTTATCGAACTTTCAACGATACGGAACACAAAAGTTATTCTGTATTACAAAAACACAGTCTGCATATAATGCATATGAGTTAAGTACGTAAATAAATAGTAACATTACTATAATATTGATAGCCTAGCTGAAATACCACGTATCACCTATGCTTTAACCATGATGATACGTGGTATATTGCAGCTAGGCCACCAATTTGACAATTGGATAAATTAGCACTACATTTATCGAGGGCGTAGGTGCAATGCCACGTATGATCATGGTTAAAGCATAGGTGATACATGGTATTTCAGCTAGGCCATCGACATACGTAATGCTATTTTATCGAATTGGCAAAGGAACATAAAGATCATTCTGTATATAACGTATTTTTGTTGGGTATAAGCTAAATAAATTTGAGTGCTTAAGTACTATATTTTCCTTAGAATGTATTACTGTGTATGCTCTGTAATGTGGGTCAAATTTTGTGGTGTCTAATTTGTCACAAATAAATGTGCAGTCACAGTCTTTCTGTGCTGAGTCTGTCAATAAAATATTTTGTATGATAGCAAATTGCGGCAGATCATCAACTATGTTGTAATATACAACTTCATTTATGCTAAAACGTATGCCATTTAATTTAATATAAGTGGTTGAAAATGGATGAGTATCATTTATACCGTGAGATAATAATTGACCATGTTCAACAATATTAACTAGTCCTTGCTGTTTCACAGCTCTCTCGATGCTTTGTAGCTGAATACGCAAACTGATTGAATATGGAGCATTTACTCTTGATCTCACAGTATTAGCAACATCCTTCAATTGCTTATGTTTTGCTTCAAACCTCATTGATGAATAGTGTGAAGGTGGTCCATTTTTTTCTATAATACGACGATAATGCAGCATGAAGTGGTGTTTAGGTTTTAAGTGTTCTCTGAAATTTTCAATGTATAACTGGTGATGTTCAGTTATAATAGATTCTAACAAAGACAATGTTTCTACGGAAATTGTTTGAGCCAAAATGATATCAATAATTTGAAGCAGTTTCAAATACATAAGCCAAACTTTACACTGTTCCCCTACAAAAGGACCCAAAATGAATCGTATGTTGTACACTAAGCATAACATTTCTGACGCAGACATGATTATATAACCACTCCTTAAGTGCTGCATTTTAATTGGTGGTGGTTTATTTGTTTCAAAATTTTGATATGTAAAGAAAGATAATTTAGAATTAAAATCATCCAAAGAAATTATGTTATTTTCTATATAATATTTAACCATTTTTCCTATTTCATACCGACATACCCCTTCAAATATGTCGTGCATTATGTCACATGTTATATTTTTATAAATATGGAAATCGCTAAGTGTATGAAGGATGGTATTCTCCTTGACCCCAAACATTTTATTTTGGACATGTTCTTCATAACGGCAAGAATTTCTGACTAATGTTCCGTCTTCTACTGTTTGAGTTTGTAAGGATAATTTATGGCCAATGCAAAAACGGCAAAAGTAGTTGGAAGAAAAGCTTTCAGTCAAACCAAACAATGAATGGATTCCTAAATTATCCCCGATTACAGCCGTTACTCGAAAATAAATTTTAATGGTTTGATCATTTTGATTAATTTGAATACCCGTTTGCTCTAAAAATTTCAGTTCATCCAACAGTGGAGTCAGCAAGGTGTTATTCCCAAATGTAATCCGATCAGCGGAATAAAATATGTAAGCAAGAAATATGTTATCCAATTTGCTTGAATAACGAGGTGGTATGGACGCTATCGTAAAATAAATTATACCAAGTTTATAATACCCTGCATGACTTCCTAAAGGATTATTGATTTCCAAATCATCAAAATACAACACTAATGGTAAGGTAGGATTTATAGACGAATGTAATGTGTCATTTTTCCACATATTATGTATAGTGTGTAGGTGCAAGCAACTTTCATTTTGGAAATTTGATATTACATTGAAGACTCCGTCAGTTTCAAGAAACATTTGCAGTGTTTTGCGCATTGGAACTAAGGTAGACGTTTCGTTTTTTAAGTGTAGTTTGTTTGCCACAGATATTGTAGATGTACCCACAACATAATTTACAGGCTGCACAAACACTTTAGAGTTCTCAAACAACTTTAGTCTTTTATACTCTGTATCATACAAATCAAAACATTTTTGTATGGCTATTAAGATATAGTTCAGTGATTCGTTGTGTCCGTTACAAAATTGTATAGATATGTATTTAAAAATATCAACAAAGATATTTGAGTTGAAAATTACTTTAACGTAATTGATTATTGAATCGACAGTTTTTCTTGGCAGTAACAAATTATTATACAACTGAACAATAAAATGTTCTACAATACTTGTGATTGATTTTTGTAGTGCGTTAAAAAAAGGAAAAAAATGCTGTTGATTAAAATTTTCATCAAGTGTACAGTCATTGCTAGAATTTGTTTTATTACTGTCGTCGAGATTATTACACGCATGAGCAGTTTGCTTATGAGAATTTTCAGAGTTGGATGCAGTAGACCCTGTACAGTCATTATCCAATTGTACATGAGTTCGTAAATGCTTTTTAAATGAGTCTTTTCTATGGTATGATCTGATACAATCTTGTTGCGGACAAACAAACTTAGACAAATTATGTACATATGTAAGGTGATATACATATGAGTTTATGTTAGTTTTTGTTTCCCCACATACAGAGCACTTAATCATCATTCTAAAGACAATAACAATTTTATAAATTATCAATGTTTTCTCTGACAGCCTTAAGAAGATCACAATGATAAGGATATACTGTGTCTGTCTTCAGACGTATTCCAAAAATACCTTGCTGTATTACAGTCCAAATATAGTCACCTTCGGGAGGATACGCAGCATTTGTTGTTTGGAAAACTTTAAAGCACAGGTCTATGGCTTCCAGTGGCGTTTTAGTTTGAAACTGAATATCATCTATGACCACATATGCTGCGTCTATTTCATATAACGATTTTCCTTGAAAGAGAACGTAAGGTTGAACTGGTCTCGCATTAGTACTGTGTTGTTCGCGTTTCTGTGCGATTGCTTGTTGTATCTCATGGGGGCTCTAAAAAATATACATAAATAAATTAACTAACATAAACAAAAACAAATATTATATGAACTATTGGTTCTAAAATATGCAGGCATATACATACTTGCACAAACAGATGCAAAGAATCAGCCACCTCCTGAATGCTGAATTTCCAGTGTTTTTTGTTGATTTGGATTCGTCCTCGTGGAGGAAGAAAGTACGGCAACAAAAACCACTTCACACCAACGGACACGTCTAAAATAGAATTATGTTAAAATATGGACAAGATGAAAGTTGCAAATGAATCGTACCTTCTGTTAAGCTTTCCAATTTATTAAGTGCTGCTTGTAGCTTAAGGCACTTGTAGTCACCAATGGGTCTTAGTCTTTTCAAAACTTCAAAAAAATTGTGGAAATTAGTCATCAATGATTGGCCTTTATTTGGAAATTCTTTATCAAAATCTATGTTGATCTAAAAATAAAAGAGATAATATTATTATACTGTTACTTTTCATTGATGGAAATTTAAGACTAATATATTAGTTAATCAAAAATAAAAAATTTAATTTACATACTAAGTCATTTGATCTGTTATCATTTAACACCGGCCATTCTGCAATAAACTCAGATATCGTTTTTATTTTGTTTCGGTGTATTTGTCTTAATTCGTATGTGTTTGACCATCTCTCCACCACAGTGTTCCACGGATCTCGTCGTGTTTTTAGAAATGTTTGATCGTCTTTTAATAATTCTTCTAAAAGCTAATAGTTAAGTGTATATCACAAATCTACCTTATGGATATACCAATTGATTTTGAGTGTTTGCTTGCTGTATCAATATCTGTATCTGTTTCCGTACTGGACCTTTTCCTTTGTTTCATTTTGACATCACATTTGTACAGTATGTTCCTCGCTTTATCTACCATTTTCCCTTTCGCTAGTATCGGCTTCCCAATTAATGACTGACGTTTTGGTATAGCCGGCACATAATATGTACCACTGCATTCATTGGGGAACAATGTAATAATTTTTGCCGTTAGGATATTATACTGGTCATGTGTTAATCGGCTGAAAATGTCTCGTTATTAAATACAATCCATAATTGTAATATTATTTAAATTAAAGTTGATACAAAACCCCAAAAATGTTTTTTTTTTATAATGTCGGTAAAAATTACACTAATGATGTCGGCGGGTTATATAACTCAATCTTAGGTAATATCTCACTGACATGAATAAAAATGAGTATCTATAGTTTATGCTTCATATGTCGCTCTGTTAATATGTATATGGAGTATAAAGTATATAGATACTCATTTATTTTTAAACAAATAATCTTTAGTTTGAAATTTTTCATGGTTGGAAAATTATTTAAGTGTTCTGGTAACTTTGACTAACCCTAAATAATTCCATAATATATAAATATATAGATATTATTGCCCTACTTACTATTTCATATGGTAATTAAACACACGCTTTATAATTATGTTAACTACACGATTTCTGTTTTGGTCATTCAGAATGGCATGATCCGTATAATACTCAATCGCGCTGAGGCCTAACGGATCGCACTCTAGTAAAGTCTTGAGGTCAAAATCCGGCATTTTAGTATCACTCTCATACTGCAGTAGAGAAGTAAAATCGCAAGCTATAGCCCTGTGGTTACCAGGAATAACAACGGCTTGTTCGTTGTTTGCTTCGTTTTCATCGCCAATAACCTATTTAAATATTACATAATATAAAAGATGTTTCATGGAGATAAATTTTAGATTACTGTATTTGAACTTGGTAAATACAAAAAAATAGCTTTATTGTGATGTGAAATGCCGGTGCTTCACCAACGCTGCAGATAAAATATGTACTTACAACGTCCATTTCTTGAATTGATTTTGCCTCCTTCCATTTCTTTACAAATAGCAATCTTTTCCCAATCGATGGTATTAATTCTCTGATTAACTCTTCATTGAGGTCGTATAAATTTTCCAATGTGATGTCATTTTCTGAAGATACAAAAAATAATGACTAAAATTAATATCTCCTAATGTTTATACAGGGTCCTGCAACTCAGCTCCCGTCTTCTGTAGCTCACTTACTCATTAAGCTAAGAGTTTGATATTTTGCAGGCTTACCCTGTACTTCAAGGTACATTCAAGAAATTATTTTTTATTATACAGTGTGTTCCAAAAATGTGCAACGCCATGGTAATATATTTTTTTAAATTGCATGCTATATATGTTTTTACAAATTTGGGAGCCTTTTATGGTTGCCTACAGACCACCAAAATTTTATTAAAATCGGTTGAGTGACTTCAGCGCAAACAAATAAACAGCAAAAAAATTATTATTATTATCGTTGGCTTTAAAAATCAAAAAAAAAACCACAAAATGCACCTTGGTAATATAATTTTCCGACGTGCTTATTAAGTTAGGTCTAGTAGTCTCGTTAACCAAGTGTCATTGATCCAAATTATACAGGGTGACCAAAATTTAGTGTCAAACTTGTCAAACTTCAAAGCGTGTTATTGTTCTTATTTTAAATTGGAACCCATAATTTTTTTATGTGAAATGATGCAGAATTAAAAAATAAACATTGTTTCTAAATACAACCCCATCACAATTCCCAATATTTTAAAAGTTATTCGCCAAAAACTCATTTTTCAACGTTTCCAACGGCAATTTTAGATAATAAATACCGTACGTGGCGTTGAAAAACAATTAATTTCATAAAAAAATAATAGACGTATTTTAGATTTGAGTGTACTAATTAAGTCGTTAAATTCGTCAAATTCTAAATTTACTGCATAATTTACTTATAGCGGTAAGGAAGGAAATGTCGTTATAGGTAAATTTTGCAGTAAATTTAGCAATTGAATAACTACTTAATTGAGTACAGTCAAATCTAAAATACCTCTCTGCGTTATATTTTATGTAATAAATTGTTTTTCAACGCCACGTACGATATTTATTACCTAAAATTGCCGTTGGAAACGTTGAAAACTGAGTTTTTGGCGAATAACTTTTAAAATATTGTGAATTGTGATGGAGTTGTATTTAGAAACAATATTTATTCTTTAATTCTGCATCGTATCACCTAAAAAAAATATGGGTTCCAATTTAAAATAAGAACAATAGCGCGCTTTGAAGTTTGACACTCGATTTTGGTCATCCTGTATAATTTGGACCAATGTCACTTGGTTAACGAGACTATTACATCTAACTTAATAAGCACGTTGCAAAATTTTATTAACGAGGTGCATTTTGTGGTTTTTATTGATTTTTAAAGCCAACGATGCAAAATCAATTTTTTTTTGTTTTTATTATTTTCCGTTGCGGTCACTCAACCAATTTCAATAAAATTTTGGTGATATGTAGGCAATCATAAAAATTTCAAATGTGTAGAAAAATATATAGCATGCAATTTAAAAAATATATTGCCATGGCGTTGCACATTTTTGGAACACCCTGTATAATAAAAAATTATTTCTTGAATTGTACCTTGAAGTACAGGGTAAGCCTGCAAAATGTCAAACTCTTTGCTTAATGAGTAAGTGAGCTACAGAAGACGGGAGCTGAGTTGCAGGACCCTGTATATTATGTCATATTTTTAAAATGTACCTAATCATAGTTTTCTTTTATTTTTAATATGTAAATAGATCCTAATAAGTTTTTGCAAATCGGAAACAAAGCCTAACTTGAAACAACTTATTTTAATTACAATTGGCCTGATATCCCCATCCACTCACATAAAAATCATCTAAATTGCATACGTAACTGGTAAAAATTACAAATTCATTGATTTTAAAATTATAAAAGTCGCTCTATGTGTAATAAGTATACAAATACAATTGTATTCCATGCTAAGAATATAAATCAGTTGTGGCTGCCGCGCTGAGTGGCCGTACCGATACAGTGCCGCCGCATAGGCGCCGCAGCATAGGCGCTCGAACTTTTTCTATATACCTACACCCTACACGTATGAACCTGTCGCAGACGCGCATATAGGTACTTATCAATTACAGACTGCAATTTTCAGTTAACAGCATGATTATAAAAGACCAAACTATGTATATATTACGGATTATGACCCCATCTAATGTATAAACATACGTAATATGTACATAAACATAATGTATTAACTGGTATGGAAAATTACATACATACCTTCAAATGTTTGGAGAAGTTCGCCCACATGCCACTCCTTTAGCGTCTGCTCCAAAGTCAAGCTCATTGTACGTACGAGTACGATTTTCACTAGATGCCTATATGTAGTATATTATCACTTTACAAATTTCTCCCCAATATAAACCTGCTTCGCCGATTCCGCTAACGTCTAACGTACAGAACTACAGAAGTGATAATGTGATATACCCTCCGGGCTCCGCTGCGCACGCACGACCAATGTGATGCCCCCACTCCATAGGAAACGCGACTTGAATTGTCGTTTCACAATCAAGTATTTCAGTATCTTTGGACGAATAATGTATTTATTAGATGAAACATATACATTTTTCATTCAATAATATTTTTACTTGGTTCAATACGTACATCGACTTCTTCTTCCAAAAATATCTTATTCTTTGATAGACGTAGTTATTCTCGGAATAACCATACTAAACGCTTCAACAATAAGAGTATCCCATAATTGGAACGACTATATTAAAAGAGTTGTTGGAATAAAATACTATTTGGTCCGATAAAAAAACGTCTTCATTTTACACAATATACGCAAGCATATCGTTTCTTGATATCCAAGCATAGAGTTCCCTCTGTGTATGACCTAACTTGTTATGATCACGTCATAAGCAAGTGTTAAGGGGTATTAATACTGCTGTTAACACAACTAGGACGAGAAATGGTAAATAGAAACTGTTTCCCATTTGCAAGCAATTTGACCACAACATCCATGATTGTTTCAACTAAATACCGGCTCTCACATTGTCCCATTCCGCATGGTAAGCGCTGGGAATTGTTATATGGAATCACGTTCATTCAGTGTGATAGCAACAGCTGTTTGATTCGTCGTAATGCCTATTAAAATGTAGGACCAGTGCGGTAATTCAGCCATTCATTGTCGCCGCTGCTGTCTTGTCGGACCATAAACCGCGGTTTATCGAATGGCGAATTAGTGAAACCAGAACATCGCTGTCTAATGACCATGTGCATAGTACACATGTTTCCATTAAGCAAATCGTATCTTGACATTTCTTTCACGATTTATGTACCGACGAAACACCATAACGCTATGATTTAACGCTACTTGAACAGCCATGTGTTAAATTAGGGCTTGTTTCGTAGTGAGCGTAACTAGAAAATAGTGGAATGTGTTGTGGGAACACAGCAGAAAATATGTTGTATCTAATTTTCGGTGGAGCAGTTTTACCGTAAGCGAAAATGAATCAAATGTATGTCTGCTATGAGTCGGATATAAAGTGTTTCATTCATTTTTGGTTCAGAAAAAAATTAAAATTATTTAGATAACCAATTTGTTGTATTTTTAGAACACTTTGTGTAAGAAGTGAAACACTTGGACAAGTTCAGAAGTATTCTGCTACCAAGACACAATAATTCTCAACATGTTTGTTTTGGTTCATTCCAACATATGCATTTTTGTTGAAGATAGGTACAACATTTTATGCAAACCTTTACAACTTTAAATGCGCTTAAACCTTGCAGCAAATTTTACTTGATTGATTAGACTGTTGTTCTTAAAATCAGCAATGATTTAACTTAATGGTAATCACAAGAATTCAACACATAATCCAATGGGTATAAAAACACATTTTAATAATTGAAATGAAAAAATGAAAAAATATGCCAACTATACAATATGTATTAACTATTTCCAGCATATGAATACAGTAATTGAAGGCATGAGAATGAAAAGTGGATAAAAACATAGGGATTCCTATGGTCTTTATCCACTTTTCATTCTGAGCTCTTCAATTATTACGCATTACAAGTTACATAATATATAATTTAAATATTTTCTATTATGTACGAAATTCAATCGATCAATAATTTGAGAATTTTTGACAACAATTTTGTATCCAAGGTCGGCCGGTATATCAGTCCCAGCTACATTAGCACGCATGGGGGGGGGGGGGGGGCATGCGTGGGGTTACAAAACTTGTATTTTTGTGTTATTCTGCCCGTGCGACATCCACATCGTGATACCGCTTGAAATTTTCTGTTTTTCTGTCTATCAAGGGATGCACTCTTAAAACATATTTCATGTATGTACTTTGTTTCTTGTCCTTTGTTGTTTTTTGACGTTGTTTTAAGAAATAATCACAGTTTAATTTTTGGTGAAAACATACGTTAAATATGGTTAAACAACAACAATATAATGTTTAGTTCCTTGTTTAGTCCATTTTATTTTGTACAGGATGTTTACAGTTCGCGACTAATTGTTACATTTTTAAACTTCAAAAATACATATTCTTTAAATGAAGATTATTGCACTCTATCATTCCATACTGGTGTTCTCCTTTTTTTTAGTTTCTCAAAATGCTCCAGATATTGTAGTAGCAGGTCTTGATATTTTTTATAGACATTTGCGTGATTACATATTGTATGTTGGTTTATTTAAATTATCAAGGGTTGAATATTCTGAATTCATTCTAATAAAAAATCAGGATGGTCCGTTGTATTTAGCTTGAATAATTTGGTGTGTTGTGTAAAAATGAATTCGGTATGAGTCAACCAAAATTCCCATGCAAAAAACGAAGCAAATTTCCAAAATACTTTTTGTTTTAATATTTTGTTACCTACTTATAATAATAGTGGGAAGAAACATATTAAATTTATGACAAAAATATATAGCTTTTACATGTATGTTTAGAAATGTGAATAAAAGCACAATATGTTTTTTAAACGTTGCTTACATATATGTGTGCGTGGATGTGAAAAGTGACCAGTTGTCTGTTTCTAGTTACGCAAATGATCGCAAATAAAGTTAAACTGGTTCAAAATACACATTTTTGTTTTATTCGCTAGTCTCTTTAATGTGTTTTTTTTTATCAGATGTGTTCGTCTGAAACTCGTCTGCGGTTGGAAAAGCATAAAAAAATGCGATTTTATTGCGAACGAAAAAGGGACCAGTTGTCGATATCACGCTACGCTCTAGCGCATTACGGTGTTGCCGCATACAGTGGCACAAACGTCCGTATGATAGCAGTTTATAAACTTGTTTGTATAAAATATAAACGTACAAATCTTGTAATCGATATCATTTCTACTTCCCAGTGCCCAATCGAGTTAAAATTTTGCATCTGGACAGATTTCCGGTGACAATACAAGAAGCAATAAAAAAATTTGGACCATTTCCCAAAACTTGGGAAAAAAATTTAAATTTGGAAAATTTGTCTATTCGACTTGAAATTTTGTATGTGGATAGATTTCCGGCGACATGCTCGAAAAAAATAAAATGAATAAAAAAAATGGAAAATTTTAAGAAAAATTTTAAAAAATTGTCACTTTGTTTAAGTATAAAGCGTAGTTTTTAAAAAATGTACTTTTTATATAAATTTATTATGATTGTATTTCCATGTTTTGTGTACCTAGTTATGTTTATTTTTTATCTTTAAACGTTTAAAATAATTTGATACCATCTGATTTATTTGTATTTTGTACGTCCTCAGATTGAATTCGCAATTTTGGATTTTTAATTGACATGACAATTATGTTACAGGAATTAGGATGAGAAAAGTTTCAAAATCACGTTAATTTATTATGGTTGCAAGATTGCACTCGGTGCCATTTTGAATTATAAATATCTAACATCATATATTTCTGTTTTCTTCTGAATCCGACAGTTAATTACATGTTTAGTCGCCATATTGAATTCGCAATTTTGACTTTTATACATCTGACAACAGATTTGGAATCCGTAATCTTCATATATCACATAATTTAATTTTTGTATAAATCCGACACTTAATTACATGTTTGGTCATATTAGATCCGCCATTTTGAATTCTAAAAATCCTAAATAATATTTGGAATCAGAGACCCCATAAACCCCTTACGAGAATGCTTAAGTCCTCTTAAGACTCGAGAGATGAAGATATTTAGTTTACACTATATTGTAGCCCCAGGCCAATGGCGCTATAGATTAAAAAATCTATAAAACCCAAACGGAATAATAAAATAATAAATTCTACTAAAAATCTTGAAACTAATATCGAAATTGTTCCAAAAATGTTGGAGTCAGCGTAACTTCCAAATATGCGTGAAGTTATTAACTTATAAACGTTGCAAAAGTTTGAAGCGTCATTGCGCAAAAGTTTAATTTTTGCATCAGCAACTTAAATATTTTTTTTACAATTTCTCGTTATGGTAATCGGCTTAAAATGTTGGAGTACCTTTGCCATAACTTATTCTATCTAAAAACACTCCATAACTCAATTTTGGTCAACTGGTCCCTCATATCCAGACACATAAAAAATAAATCTAATATATGCATATTCACATACTTTTTATATGGTTAACTATTAAATTTAAAATTGCCAGTTGGTCAAAAATGAAACGTCCATAGGTAATAAAATACTATACCTATTAGGTATTAGGGTATTTTGATTAATTTCCCTGTATATGATGACAGGGTATATGATTTCCCTGTATAATTGCTTTGCTGGTTGGCGAAAGTCTTCCATAGATATCGTGTGGGGTGGATTCGATATTTTAAGGAATATAGAATATCGGTTTATGAAAGAAGAAGAAAAACAGTTCATTATTATATATGGTAGCAGATACTATTTTATCTCTTGCGTCACATTTACCATAACCGCAGACATAAGGGGGCAACTATACCGTAAAGCGCGATAAAAATATTTTCGACTAGGAACGGGGCACGGATCTGGTCGAGGTTCATTGTTCGGGAAGTTATTACAGGGTAAAGTTTGCAAAGTACAAGGGAGCCGTCGAGCTTTGAGCTTTCGGTGGACTACGTCAGCGTGCCGCTATAAACGATTACCGGCTAAGAGCTTATCACAGTGCAGGGAGAGTGTAGTAGAGGGAGTACGTTAAAATAGCGAACACGGTTCCTTGTTTTTATGAACGGGTCCCAAGCACGGGCAATAAAAGCAAGAAACACCGCGTGCATTCTTGTGTCGTCTCGTTAAACACGGTTCTGTACTTATAACCAGCGTCAGGGAAGTGTACCCGGGCTATTAAAACTGCAGCAATAAATTCTGGATTGCTGAAAAAGTGTATTCGGGATTTAGTGTCTTCTTTTTGTTTCGTTTTTGGATATTAGATTGACCCGTGGAGAAAATAGCAAAAAAGACAGCCAAAACTGTTTTAACGTTTTATGAACATGAAAGAAACCCATATGGCAGGAGTGTTAAAAAAACTATAACGGTTTGGTCTAAAATCTGATTTAATGACGAGGGCGCCACCATTTGTCATTATCAGTGGCCGGACAAAAATGTATATTTTCCAGTGTCGTGCATGGGACACGTGCTGGTGGGGCGCGAGCGGCTAGCCGGTCTGGCTTCGGCTCATGGTGTACATACCACTACACCTGCTTTGGCGTTGATCGAGTACAGTTGCTTGCCTTGCTTAAATTTCCGCTTCGTCGATAGATAATTTGAGCAGTTTCTTTCAATTGTGTTGTTTCTTGAAATTTTGTGTGAATATCTGTTTTTATTTTCCATTTCGAATTTGTTCTTCTGTTTTATACTTAGAGTTGAATTATTTTTTTAGTTGTACTTAGTTTGAAAATCCTGCAATGAATCGTTTGCAAGCTGAGTTTGGCAATACTTTCACGTTCGTTAAGTTCGTTAACTAAAAACCTTTTTGATGATTTATGTGAAACATTTATTTCTGCTAATATTTTCCCAAAAACCTTTCACAAAAATTAATAATCCCGCTTTTAAAAAATTTATCAAGAAGTATACTGGACGAGACTTACCCGATGAATCCACAATTAGAAGATATTACGTACAAGGGCAATATGACAAAACAATTTCTAAAATAAAGTCAAAACTATCCGATAAATATATTTGGGTTTCTGCAGATGAAACTACGGATATGAAGGGTAGATGTGTGGTCAACGTCGTTGTCGGATTGTTGGACCCGCAAGACTTATATAAACCCTATTTAATATCTACTCAGTTTCGCTGTACCGTCAAAGCTGAAGGGATATGTACAATAGTAAATGACGCCATAAAAAAAGTAGGAATCAGAGACGCTACCAAAGTATTACTGTTTGTTTCTGACGCTGCTGCGATTATGTTAAAAGTTGGAAAATTACTTAAACAACATTTTTCAAATATTCTTCATTTGACATGTTTTGCACACGCTATTCATAGAATTTGTGAATTTATTCGGGAAGAATTTCCAGACGTGAATACGCTAATAAGCACATGCAAAAAAATTTTATTGAAAGCTCCTTCCAGATTGTCTCTTTACAAGGAAAAGTGCCCTAGTGCAAGCAGTTTTCAAAGGATTGAATCTCTGTACGAAAGGTTAAGAAGCATTGAAGCACCAATCAGTAAAAAATTACAAAAAAAAATTGATGCAGTAGTACATAGAAATCCGGATTTTAATATTTTAAAACAAATCTCTACGATTCATTTACGGATGAAGGAATTTCTCAAAAATATTCCAATTTGGTGTTGGTTTATTCTTTTGCGCCTGTGACTAGCTGCGAGGTAGAATGATCATTTTCAAGGTTTAAAGACATTTTAACATCTAAGCGAAATAATTTTACTGAAGATAATTTAGAAAAATATGCAGTAATACAATCGTTCAATGCATATCCAAGAAATGAGTAAAATATTTCAGTGGGCATATAGTTACGACAAACATTTAATATTAAATTAACTCGGTTTACTATGGATATCAATCCAATCGACCGCATAAGTCGTCATTGACTCATGCGTGCCCGCTACGCACACTCATAGCTGGGCGACTTCTAGCACTGCGAGACATAAATTTTTGTCCGGCCACTGGTCATTATACATAAGTGCTCATTACTCCTTATGATGACGTCATAGAGCTATGCTCTTAGCAAATTCTCAAAGCCCATGAAATTATGCATCTATAGTATGCATCGCATATATTATGCATCGTGTAAATATGTTTAATATTTGTCAGTCCCAAAAATTTTGATAAGTGGTATTGTGCGTCCACCTTTGGATTTCTTACTAATGCATGGCTCTCGCTCGCTCTCACGGAATTTTAATGCAACTGTCTTTTTCTAACCTAAAACTTCTCTTTAGCATCGGTCAGTACTGCCGGGTTGTTTTAACTTCGATGCTGGAATGCATTTGAAATAAGAGTTGTAAAAGGTGATATAGTAAAAGATGAAACTTCAAAGTGACGCCCAAAAGTAATATAAATCGCCTTTTTGTGTTCCATATATTTAGGGTTGCCATATTTGGGGAAATAGCAACCGGACAAAACAAGAAAATCTAATCCTTAATTTTTCAAAATCTTGTTTTCAGGCGGCATCTTTTCAAAGTTTAGGAAATGAATCAATTTTGTATTTAAACAAATAATATTTTATTTTTTAGCTACTATAACTTCACAATAATACTCCACAATAATTATTAACTTAATCAAAAAAATCTATAAGCTTTTGAGTATCGATACCACATCAAACATTATTAAATGACATGTTATATGCGATATGCGATAAATGATATGCTTCTAGCCAAATAATATGAATATGTGAAAGTAAATAAAATAAATTGCAGCACCAGTACAAAAAAAATACAAATTACACAAAAATATAGGATAAGCATAAATAAGTCTTAGTTTATTGTATTTTTGACGAAAAAAAATTGGGATTCTAATATAAGATTTCGAAAAGGTGCTACTTGAACATAAGTGGGGGCACCGAAATTAACCCAACAGATATTCAAATATTGTTAGATATTTGTACTAAAACAATAGACCAGTACTTAGATGATTTAAAACAATAGATCTGCTGTTAAATCAATTGATCTGGCAACACTACTACCGTCTTTGGCGTAACTACAGCCGCACTCAAATGAACTCAGCTAAACCGGATATTCAGCAAACCAAATACTCTTTCATTTTTAGTTAAAATAGCATTTTATAAGTGGCATGACAATACCACATGTGCTATTGTATGCAATTATACAGTATGCGCGTAAACTATGTAAACATGACAAAATCTTTAAACCGGTTTGTTATTTGAAAAAATCATTTGGCACGTCGATTTTTAATTCTTAAAATATACATATGTACATCAAATTTAGTTACCTACCTTCAATTGTTTTCTACTTATGACGTTATCGACGCATTATTTAAATGGCAAACCCACATTTTTGGTACTGATATTAATAGATCTGTTAATTGTCTTAAAGGTAATTCACAAAATTTATCACCTTCCATAAGAAAATTTTAGAAAAAAAGACAGTTAAAAGTTATTTGCGCTGAATGCAAATCTGAAATCTAAAGTTGCATATCACGTGAAGTTATTGCGTTTTTAACGTTTCTTTATGGAGCCATCCACACTCCACTTAAAGTATCGCTGTAAATGCTTCAAAAACATTTGGGAACAAACTTTTGATTTCAGGTAAAAGTGCAACGATTAAGGTTCACCGAGACCATTTTGAAGTATTTAGGTCAATGGCTAGTATTCATCAGCTAGTATTGTGTAAAAATTACCAAAATACCATTTCTTTTTACATTTTTACCCCTTCTTTTTCGAAAACCTGGCGTGATAGAAAATTTTGAATCCCAAATTTGTTTTCAGGGCAATTTCATATTCAGTTCACAAAAGCTATTTTCCCTAAAATTATCAATATTTTTCAATTCTCAATTGTTTTTTGAACATAAATTAATTTGGGTTAAATGATCTACAAAAATCAACAATAAAGAAATAGGGTTGCCATTTAAAAAAGTATCAATTACGTCATAACTCAGTAACAATTGATGGTCGGAAATTGAACTTTTCACAGAAATGTGTATTTTAATATTTTAACATCGATGTCTTTTTTATTTATTTATTTTTTAAAATAATAAACCGTCGACAAGATTTTATCATGTTCCGTACTTTGCGCGCTCACTGCATAAGATAGCCATGTGGGATTTTTTAATTTTGTAAACCTCAGATAGGAAACTGAAAACCAGACATTTGACGTCTGGTTTGCACCAGACACTGGACAATACACTTTAAAACAACATAAACTACATATATTTTGCAATATCTTACTCAACAACCCCGTACTTATCGGCAGAGTACAACAACTATTTGCTATGATGCAGTTGTAATTCTAAATCTTGAACACTAACGGCGACGCTTAATCAAATTTCCAAAAAGAGCTCGTCCCATCGTAAATGTAATTATGTTGTAAGGTGAAAGAGTGGGACGGACGTAAGTCACGTAAGTGTCGTCAATAAATTAAGCTGACTCCAAGTTCAAAGGCCAAATCGGCTACGGGCGTGATTACTTTTGTTCGTGAACAATGGCCCCGAGAATAGGACCCGCTTTGTCATGTTAAATTATAACGAATATTTTATTCGAACCCAACAATGAGATCGTTTCATAACCTGGCGCTGTTACACTGTCACATGTAACACTGCATTTCCGCATTCGGGCCGTATCGTATGTGTGAAAACAGTTTACACCGACCGACTGGTCATATTAAGCTATATTCTCTTCATTTATCCATATTAAATCGTGTATTGTCCAGTCAGATTCATGTGTCAATTTACATTATTTATAAACAAATAGCTTTGGACTCGATAAAGTCTAACTATGATAAATCTTTTTTTACCTGGCCCTGTATTTGTAATTTTGTTTTGCTTGACAAATCATTGTTTACTGAAAAGGATAGCTTAGTGACTAGTGTTTACAAATTAAGTTAAGTCTATATTAAATTTGAACGTTTGTTCTTCTGGTTATATTTTTACTTTTGTGCTTGATTTATTCAGTATGAAATTAATTTACAAATTGCACTATTCGCCATTTTTGTGTTAATGTTAGCTAGAGGTAAGTCACTTGCTCATTAAAAATCAGTTGGTATTAGTTGGTATTTCACCGTTAATTTTTAAATGCTTTTTCACATAATATAATCACTTCAACAGAACTGGTGAAAAAAATTAAAGGCATTTGTCAAACTTTACTAGCAAATAAAATTTTACTCGCGTAATAGAGCATGAGAGATGCACCTATTATTTGACATGTCGCAGTAGGGGTCATCCCTGAAGATTTCGTACTGGAGTGGATGATATATACATAAATATACAAATTAATAAAAATCTGTGTGTTGTTTACTATTTACGTCAAATTCATCAGCAAACAGGGTAAGATTGAAAAATACTAATAAAAATCTGTATGATAACGTATGATTATTTGTCGTATGACCTGTACTCTACAATGACATAACTATATAGTATCAGCCTCGCTCCGAAAAAATGGGTTTTGTGACTAAATTACCAACGAGGTCTTTGTTTTGAACACATTTTACGTACAGACAGAAATGGTTGTCTAATGTTAAGAAAATGACATTGTTAACATAATTTTGTAATTTGTTTGTTTTAAAACAACACATTCTTGTAATTCTTTAATATAAAACAACCTAAATATTTGCTTTAAGAAAACGATTGTTTTAATTTAAGGAAACGATTGTTTTAATTTAAGAATGACGTTGTTTTGAAAATAATGTGAACGGGTCCGATAGATGGAGCTTTAGTTTCTCGTCGTAAGAGAGGTCTCCTAGGGTGTATATAACCGCATGCGTGTCAATGCAGCATCAGTGATTGTGCTATTATGAGAAGGGACACCTGGTACCTTCTCCAGTCGGAAAATAATAGGGCTTCCAATCCCGGGATTACGGGATCCCGACAAATAATGAGCGCTTTCGGGATCCCGGGATTATAAACCTAACTCCCGGGATCCCCAAAATGTTAAATTTAAATTATTTTCTTATTCTTTTCTTAATTGGCAAAATGTGGGCACTTATGTACAATAAATGAATTAATCTGCTATTGTTTAAGTATGACTTCAGTATATAACAGCACCCTTTCTGATTAAGTTAAGGGTGCCGAAACGGACAGCTGAACGTACCCTAAAAAGTTCAGCAAATGGGGTAAACGTACTTCGTACCGATCTTTTAATGTTGCTTTTAAATTTGAGATTTTTTGCACTCAAAGGGTATTAATTGAATGTAGCTACAGCATACGAACAGGACAACGATAACTAAAAAGAGAATACATACCGAAAATTTGTCAGAATTGAACAATAGACAATAACTTACAATTTTGTTTTTGGATTTATAAATCCTTGCTTCATACAATGCACAGTAAAATCACCTATCCATACATGCAGTAAAATATCCAAGAAATGATTTTAGTTAGACGATCGGTACGAAGCAGCAAAACCAACGATTATTGTGCGTTTGAACGGAGAGTGGGAATTCCATAGTTCAGCAGTTTTCGGATAGATGGCGCCACCGTAGTTCACAACATAACCGTTCAGACGTTCACCGCGAATTACTATTTGAATTATACAAACAAGTCAGCCTATTGTGTTTGCCCGCTCACAAATTTACCAGGTCGTATTATACTGTGTATGCGGTGTAACTAATGAATTATAAAAGTTGCAAACACATTTACAGTGACAGGTATGTTATATTAAAACAGTTACACTATTTAATTAAAAGTTGTTGGATTCCTTACTCTTGTTTTATTTTAGCAATCGCTACATGTTTTGTGTAAAATTCCGTGCTTTGAAAAATGTGCTGCACATCAAGCAGTTAGCGTTACATGTTCAACCCTCGTCTTACCACTAATTGATCAGTTTATCTAATTTTTGATTCTAATTCCTGAACTTCTTCGTGTCACTGTTATAGTGGCTGTGAAAATATAATTTATTGTTGAAACATTTTTATGGGAATCTAATATTAATTTATTTCATTTAAATTAGCTAGACCATCCGATTTTCTATGGAAAGTACTTGTAATGGTGATATTATGTTAAAACTATGAATGAACGGGTAATAAAAGAACACTTTTACTAAATATTTATTACAGTATAAAATAAATTTTCACATCCAAAACATATTGCACATTGTTCCATCAATTAACAAATATTTTACCTTTACACCAAATATAATAAATACAGATAAAAACCCTATAACACAGCAATTATTTTCATCACAGTTAATATATTCAGTTATTAAGTAATAGTTATAATTATTACATTTACCTTTAAAATCATAATAAAGTAGATATATAATAAAGGAGAAACAGCATTTTAAATAACAAATAAATATAAAAAATAAACAATTATTGCATTTCTCAAATGTTCACATCCATAACATATTGCACATTTATTTATTAACAATCCAAACACAGGATACTAAACTAAGGAAATAGTATATGCATAAATCAATTTTTATGTGACAACATGTTTTCCACGTGATGACCGGGAACTATTTACCAAGTAATGATTGTGAAAAGTTAAAATATTAATCAATGGTCATATAGATTTTGAACCAGAAAATGATTTCTAAATTGTTTCTCTTATGCTCGCAGTATAGAATGATCACTATAAACCTGTGAGCCATGTTAAAAAAATATACAGGATATTTAAATTTGAGTGAATGTCTTATCCCACTCCCGAGGTAAAGTCAGAGGTAGAAGAGTTTCACCTATATAATATAAATAAACTGTTCAAAATGAAGATAAGTTTGCTTTTTTATTTTTTAAGCATCTGGTAACTAAAGTCAAATAGTAACAAAGAATATAAATAATAAAATTAACAAGTTTTTAACTTAATTTGTAATTTTTTTAAGATAGCATGGCAGTGCCGAGTGGTGCTATGTCATTGTCCTTCATTGATTAGACCACATCTGTGGGAAATTACCCTAATATCACACATTTCCTTTAAAATTTTGTATAAATAAATATCTAAATGCACAATGGCACTCTACTTATCAACAATAGCCGGCAAAAGGTGGTTTTTATAAAATCCACATAACTTCGGTAGCATGTATTCTTTCCATAATTTTTCGTCTTTTTCAATCCGCACAAAGTACAGAGGTTGGGTGTCGTCGATGAAAAGGATTAAATAACACATTCTCCTTCCTGTAATGTTCAGCTGTCCTTGTACCTATAAAACCAAATTGGCATTTTATATACTGATACATAATATATGACTGCAGCCGCAGCTGTTGGAGGAATTCCTAGGGTCCGTACATAGAACGATATATACATTGATGTTCTATACTACAGAATGCTTTATGCACTTGCAACCTTAGAGGACATGCGTATAGAACATACTGTGGTGGTACTTATTGAACATAAGGAGAACGAGATGCGACCCACCCACTGCCTCCGACACATCTTATTTAATGGGCTAAAATAGCACATCAAACCTGACATATCTATCAACTATTAAGGACTTTGTAGGTAGGTGAACATATCAGCCTTAAAAGAAACTGATCAACTGTATAACAACTATGGAATTTATAAATGAATTGTAAACAATAAAACTAACACTAAAATCTATTTTAAAAATCAACAAATGTTTATAGATAGTATTAAAAAATGAATAGGTACCAACCTGGTAATAATAATTATGGTTTTTATTCATTTCTATGAAACCATTTTTTTTTTGAAGGCACAGGGGCTTTTTTTTTTCTATTGCTTCTTGTATAGATAACTTTTGTTTATGTAGTGAATACAAGCACTTTATTTCCACTATTTCATCATCTCCAACAAGACCTGGAGTATAAAAATGTTATTAGTATTGCTATTTATGTGCAATACCATTTTAATTGTACTTACCATCAGGAGATGCACCTAAAAATCCATACTGCAGGTCTATATACAACCCTGCTGGATGTACGGATAAATTTGTTTCCTGCTCAAATTTTTTTCTTGCAACAAACTCATTTTTTTTTCCATATTCAGTTGCCGCGCTGGAAAAACTTGATTGAATTAGCAAAGATTTAACAAGATTATTAGAAACGGTTGTTGCTCTTCTATTCATGATTCTTCCAAAGTTGGATGCTGTCAAACGATTCTTTTTTAGTTGACGGTAAATATGGCTGTCGAATTGGCCAATTGAGCTTTCAGCCAGCTCTAGTTGCTGCTCTCTACTAGTTACCTAAATTAAGCAAAACTTAGTAAATAAAAATTAATTGATGTGCCATCATGCATGTGCATGCTTTGTGAAACATGCAGTCAAGCATGTGTATGATCTGAGAAACCAGTGCAAGTAGAATAGAACATGCTACTAAAAGTGCTGATTACTAGGTAATATGTACTTAGCAATATTTAGAGAAATAAAAATGAGCAACCAAAACATGCACTAAATAATAATTTATTCTTTCAAATTCTTGCTACTACTATGCGTCACTACAATTGCTACCATCCCAAGACTTACCAAAATCTACAGAAATGGAATGCAACAAAAAATTTTTCATTATATTTGACATTTCAAATGCTTACCTACTACCATCACCGAAGATCCTGTTCCAAAAAGGGGATAACTATTTGTTTGCCAAAATGGGTTTTGCATATTTTAGTAACCACCGCTAGTTACGCATGTCTGCACATGTGTTTTTCATCAGAACTGATTTGAATCCCTCAAATATCTTGCTATGAAACTACAGTAACTGACGGTAACATACAGAGTGTTTTGTAGTTTGATGTAAACTTTTGAAGTGGTCATAGAGGAGAATATTTAGAACCTATATATTGATATACCATTATATAAAGTACAAAGGTTATCAAAATATTGACAATTTTTAAAGCAATTTTATATGCATGAATAAGTACGTAGGCTTTCACGGCCAGAATTATTTAGAAAATAAATTGCTTCCAGGTTATGCCGTGCGTCAAAATTCGTAATTGCTGACAGTTTGTGGACCATGCTTTCTCAGCAATATTTAAACAACAAATTTTCGCAATGCTTTTATTTGTCTCGATTAAAGTAGAAGTTTCTAGCTAAGTTTCTAACACATTCAGAACTATATCAAATCATATGAATAAAATTGCATCTAAAATTGTTAATATCTTGATAACCATCATTATTTATACAAAGGTGTATTTGGTTAAATAGGACCAAAATTACCTCTTGTCTCATCCCTTAATGTATGGAAATTTGACATATAAACTCCCTCTATATGCAGTATGGAATTTTTAATCGCTACGGTAAAAATTTCCTAGTGGTTTCTCATCAGCGCTATTTAAAAAATGTAATAGTAGGTTTCTTCCAACATGAAGAAACCACCAAACCAGGTATCGTTTTTGTGATGGACCAGTTATGTTAGGATAGACAATACATTAATAAAAAATAACCCTGCACATCTGTTCCCACACATTGCATCGTACCTGAACTGTAATTCTGGCGTGTTGGAAACAATCTACTGAATGATTTTTAAAGTATAATAAATATTTTTTTTAGTTATCCACTTTTTGTTGCAAGGTTATGCAAGAAAAAAATTTATATTTTGTCTCCTCAGAGATTCTTACCTTTCAAATTCTTTTCCTGCTTTAAAACTAAAAAAAAATTCTGAAAATACAGTAGTGTCTCAACTGTATATATACTAAATTGTTTTTATAATGAATATAAATGCATTCTTAATATATATAATCCTTAAAAAAAGAACCTGAAGTGAGGATAATAATCGAAGGCACTCTGATTCCATTTCCTCCTTTGTCAGTGATGCTTGCTCGGCATGAGCACCATAGTCGGTGTTTTTAATTGTTGTAGCTTTTCTTTCTTTTTTCTTACGTTTAATATTCTTACGTTGAATCCTCTCCTTATGTATATTTTCTATATATTTCAAAAAATATTTTCCAGGTGCTTCATTTGTGTATTTCTCCCAGCAATTAAGTTGCCATTTTAGTCCTTAAAATAATAATTTGATCTTTGTATTTGGAAATATATTGTGTTGGTACATTTATGACACATTATTTCTTACCTTCATTATATCGCAAGCATGTGAGGTAAACACGAGTTTGAAATGACCCTCTGTTAGTCAGGTTAAGTCTTTTTCCACAATTGTACTTACATAGAATGGCCATAAAAGTTTCTGCTGCATTGTTGTTTGTTTTGCCTCTAATTCTATATGCCTTTCTCAACATATTGTCCAAACTGCCTAAAAACCGATATTTTTATAAATATGAGTATTTTATACCTTTGTCCCATATGTATTTCTTACCATTGATATGGTGTAGTAAGCCAGTTGGATTTAACAAATGAACTTTGCTTTGCTCAGTACAGCCGCTGACATTGCAGTAGCTAGCACTACAGTGCGTGTGTTCTCCATATACGTGGAATGGAATATTTAATATATCCGTTTTAATTGTTTCGGGATCATCCGTGCCATCAACAATCTTTAAAATACCACTTTGAATTTTTTTTATTATCTGCTTCGTTAATAATTTTCGGGCTTCCAAATTGATGCTTGTATCAGATTTTATTTTGTGGAGTGTCTTGCCAACATTTTTAATTAGGTGATTTATACACTCCACCTTAGTCACCTGAGTGCCATACTCAACAAAGCTCAAAATTTTCGAATGGACACTTGAATCTCCATCTGCCACAAATTCAAGATACTTGAGTCCATGCATACCCATGCTCTTGTTGAACCCTTCAACAATAATGTCAGCCTCCATCGCAGAAGATGTTCCATCCCAATTTTTAAAACAGGCATGGGGTGTTGCTACATCATTTCTAGTTGCAGCCATAGCGCAGATGCTGCAGTATTTGTTGCGGACAGCAGAAAATAATACTTTTCGTGAATTTTTCCCAATTATAACACCCTGCAATTCATAAAATGCTATAAAAATTTTTTGCGAATAAAGGATCCAACAAAGACATAAACACCGTAAACATCCCAAATAGATGTGGACTGAAAGATTATCTTATGAATGTATACATACTGCACCAGAAGCTGCATTATACCCATGTCCATAGGAGCGTTTGCTCCATCCTCCATCTACGTACACGGTAGTCCATGGAGTTCCGCCATCATCAATACGTCCAACGTCAATGGACTGCTGTTTTTCATCTTTACCAGCTTCGGTCATTGACAACTTAGCGTCACTTTCCCAATGTGCCGACAGCTTCCTCTCGATGGAATAAAACATCCGATTATTCATTACCGGAATATCCATGGTTGCTAAAATAGCACTAACTTGCCCATATGTACTGCCGCTGCTAATGGTACCCCATACCATTCCAGTATTCACTGAAGCTTTTTCCACTTTTGATTCCGTCTCATATTTATAAGTTTTATCACACAGAGTACATCCTAGGAAAATTTCGCTTACTAGCCCATTCACATTTCTTTCATTTACAGGAATAATCCGCCCAGTGGTGCATGTCTTTGAATGCTCATATTGAAGCGGAATTGCCCAGCTTAAAATATGGTGAATATCGACAATCCTGTTTCCAAACAGAACTCTTTCACCATAACCATCAGAAGTTTTTTCCACAGTAAGTGAATGGCGCATTACACTAAAACATAATGACACGATCAGTATTCATAAGAAAGTGTACATTCACAAATATGAACCTCTCATATTCTGCTTCTGTACCCCAACAGTTTTCCAAAGTAATCAGGTGTTCTTCATTGGTATTAGCCCTAAAAAAATAAAATGATGTCATGTTGTAAATAGTAATAAAATAATACAATTGTTACTTACACATCAGAATTGAAATCAACATCAATTAATGTCGGTCCAGGTTCCTCTGTAGGAATGCTAAAACAAAAAATATTCTGTCAATACCAATTTTCTTAAAACATTTTTAATTTTTTTAAAGAAATCGAAGTTGTGGTACTCTCAGTGTATAATTGAAAACTCACCTATTGCAAAGAGAATCATCGTCACTTACTACTACTGCTGTACTGGTGATTTCAATATCCAAAGTATCCCTACAATAATAATGTTTTTAACTCTAGGGAAAAGTAAAGATTACTTGTGAACTAGATTTGTAAATGTATTTTCTTATAAACAGAGAAATTCAGGCATAACATACTGCAAATTTACGTACTGCAAATTTTCAGAATAGTGAAAAGAAATAAAGATAAAATCCTAATAAAGAATGATGCTCAAATTATTTCACAGTGTGAAACATCGTCATTTCGTAAATAATAATAAAATACATAATGCAAAATGTACTGTCACTTACACTTGAGAATTGAAATCAACATCCATCAATGCACTTATAGGTCTGTCATCAGGGGTGCTAAAACAAAATATGAATACAAGGGTCATCAAAATGGAGCGTCTACGGGAGAAAACCTTTTTTCCGCTAAGCGCATATCAAAATTTACTTCCACTTGGGGCGCGAAACAAATTCATATGCTAGGAGTGATCTGATTGGCTGTCTGCTTATCTTCTTCCTACTAGCAACACGCCATTGGCGTATCATGCGTGCAAGTCAGCTGATTTAAGGGGCTGTTATTTTAGTTCGTTGCAGTTCATTGTGCTATGTGTTTGTGAATGATTGTTCTTCAGGATGCCCTACATAAATGAACAAGACACGTTTATTGTGGAGACCTACTTCCGAAATTGCCAGAAAATGGGGAATGGTCCTTTTCGGTTACGTTGTGCGCCGAAGAGCTTATTCAAAAGTTTCCGGGTCGTTCAATGTTTCTTCGTTACGACGACATATAAATCGTTTTGTAAACAAATTTTGATTGACAGGGTCAATAGATAGGAGGCCAGGCAGATGACAACCACAAAAATTAACCGAAGAAGTGCTACAAAATATTAGAGCTGAGGTTGTACGCAGCCCTAACAAATCAGTGCATAGGAGAGCGCAACAAGCGGGTAGGCAAGGCACACATTTATTGCTGGTTAAATTATAATGACGATAATTGTATAGCACATTTTCTGGCTAAAGCCCGGCACCCACTGCTTGCGATGCTATGCTACGCTGTGGGACTCCTTTTGTTGTAAACACAGCATGGCATAAGTAGATGGTTATTGAAACATAAATTTTAACATGCTTGCTGGCATAGCATAGCACAGCGTTGTATAGCATCGGAAACAATGGACGGCAGTCTTTAGTTTTTGTTGATTAATATCACCATGAGGTTTTTACTAATGTTTAATAATTAATGTAGTTTTGTAGGAATATCTTCTGGAACGATGTATACTGCAGTGCGAAAAAAGCTGAAGATGCATCCGTACAAAATATCGGTTGTCCAGGAACTGTATCCCCTTGATTTTGGTCGAAGTGTGCATTTTTGCAATTGGGCTAGGGACACCCTGGAAGATGATGTTAAGTCCTCCTTTTTTTCCGATGAAGCGTGGTTTCATTTAAGCGGTTACGTCAATTTCATTATTATTTGCTATATTGGTTATATCTTGTTAATAAATGTATTGATCAGTAATAGTG
This sequence comes from Aphodius sticticus, assembly GCA_963966075.1. Lineage (NCBI taxonomy): Eukaryota > Metazoa > Arthropoda > Insecta > Coleoptera > Scarabaeidae > Aphodius > Aphodius sticticus. The sequence continues at coordinate 6,831,108 of OZ014513.1, forward strand.
TATTTTCTTTTGAACATGCGTTTTCATTTTATTCATTTCTGAACTTTATGGGGATAATTTTATTTTTGTATAGGGCACTATATTTACGCGTATGTACATTCGGCTGCATATACTACACACTTTTGCTTCAGTACCCCTAGAGACGAGTCGCTCCGTTCAGATCGCAAATGGACGAAGTTTTGGTATGCGGTTAGCGGAAAACAGTATTGTTTTCATAGACGCTCCATTTTGATGACCCTGTATGTATAGTAAACGAACAGAAATTTAAAAATATTACATACTAGGTTGATTGTAGGCGTATTTATATATATATATATATATATATATATATATATATATATATATATATATTATATATATATATATATATATATTATATATATATATATATATATATATATATACAGGGTGTTCCTAAATATCATGTAAATACGAAAAGGGGTAATTCTTTAGCTTATTTAATGACTAAACATTTATATGGTCTACAATTTTATGAATAGTGGAAACAAATAAGACACGTCAATGGGCCGAATAGTACAATGGGCGTATGGAGTTTTGGCAATGAGCGTCTTTTTGTTTTTTTTTGTTCTAGTGATCTAGAAAACAATAGAAACAAAACTGAGTTGGAAACAAAACAAAATGTCGTTTTTTTTCATTTTATGACCTTCAAAATGTTCAAAAGACCTTTTTTGGATAAAACAATGGCGCGCGACACCCCGTTAAAAAAACGGACCTATACCGCCCCAAAAACAAAAATATATTTTTTTAAATCGCGTTTTGAGTACTTTTCATTTTATGAGACCTTTTCCCATGGCGCCCGGTAACCCGCTAAAATTAATCCAGCACCTCGCGAGAGAATAAGAAAACATTTATTTAAATCAAGTTTTGAGTATTTTTAGTTGTTTTTTCTTTCGTTTTATTATCAGCCTTTATATGTGTTTTTGACCGAACAACCAACTCCACGTCTCCAATAATTTCTTTTGCTTTCCCAGGTGTTTTTCACCTTTTTACATCACTGTAAGTACATACACGTATTTTTTGCAATTTCTGTAGACAATTAATGAATCTACCCATCACCCCAAATTCAGATCAATGGTCTCAAGCAAAATAATTGATTTATACTTTAAAAATATAAATTCTTATTGTTCTCGTTGTTGAATAGTTGTATTTTTGTGCATTTTTAAAGATAAAATAACACATTTGTGCATTAATATTATCTACCATTATTTATAAAATAAGTGTTCTACCTTTTATGTTCTTTTCTTTTCGACCAAAATTCCGTTTTTGAAGCAGCTACCTTCCCACGTTTTCTTGCCTTACTAGGATAGCGCTTATCACTTCGTCCCATATTAAAAAATCTACAAAACATGATGTATTCATTGAAAAATAATAATAAAATGAGTTACGTTTTGTTAGTTGTTAGTTGTAATAAAATAATGATAATATTCTACGATTAAAAACTTACAACTATTGTCTATGCACTGCACCACTAAAACTTTTCAACTCAACTAAACTATAAGTCCTCTGCACGCTGTCTCTAAATTATATAAATAAAGTAAACGGAACTAAACTAAACACAAACAAAACTAAACCATGAACGGAATAATAAACACAATATAAAGTCAGAGAAAATGTACTAAGGCACAGGTAGCACGCAAACTTTTCAACACAACTAAAATATAAGTTCTCTGCACGCTGTCTCTAAATTATATAAATAAAGTAAACGGAACTAAACTAAACACAAACAAAACTAAACTATGAACGGAATAATAAACACAATATAAAGTCAGAGAAAATGTACTAAGGCACAGGTAGCACGCGGCATATGTCGTAGAACAACTAACTCTCAACAGTTCGACTTGCTCCGTATACTGCATACCATAGGAAAAATAAACTGCGCTAGGGTATTAGAAATAGCGGGTAGTCCCCGCGCGACCAAATGTGGGAGAGAGGGGAGAACGGTAAGGGGTCCTAAGAGTGTCGCTGTGGAACGGGGTTCACAAAAACTGCCCGCGACGATGTAAATTGAGATATTGTAGGAGAAAATACGATATAGAGTAGGTTGCGCCATCTGTTGGCCAGTTGTGTCACTAGACTCATTCCGGTCTCCGTTTCGGCACCCTTAAGGGTGCCGAAACGGAGACCGGAATGAGTCTAGTGACACAACCGGCCACTAGATGGCGCAACCCACTCTATATCGTATTTTCTCATGATTTTCTCCTACAATATTTCAATTTACATCGTCGCGGACAGTTTTTGTGAACCCCGTTCCACAGCGATACTCTAGGACCCCTTGCCGCTCTCCTCTCTCTCCTACATTTGGTCGTGCGGGGACTACCCGGTATTTCTAATACCCTAGCGTAGTTTTATTTCCTGTATGGTACGCAAAGATTGCAAAGCATAGGGCTAGTCAACTCCTTGCCGCTCTCGTCCCTCTCCTCTCTAACATAACACATTTGATAGCAGGAATGCGATGCCACATTTATGATTTTGTTGCCAGGGAGACCCGGCAGTGCACTGTGTTGATTTTTCGGCGGCAGCTGTATCTTTTCTTATTATGGCGCTGCTTGTGTTTTACAACATATTTTGTCTGACTTTATTTAGTTATTACAATTAGTTCTGATTCAGTTCAGTTTTTAAGTTTGAGTGGTGCAGTGAATAGACTACCCAGCCAGCACAAAAACATCGCAGCGATGTTCCTGAGATGTTGAAGTCACAAATTGAACATCCTGTAATAGATCCCAAAAATGTCGCCGGGATGTCTCATAAACCGCCTATGTCGCTCACATTCAACTAAAAACAGCTAATCGCATAGATGTTAACAATGAACATGTGTGAGATATACAATTTGGACGACTACGGGATGTATTCCAATAATGTCGCACAGATGTATACAGTAAACCTTTATGTGATATTAGATTTTGATAGTTATGTGAGGTTAGTAACCGTCATCATAATGATGTTCTCTCATAATCTTGCATAGATGTACGCAATAAACATTTATGTAATATTACATTTTTACGGTTATGCGAAATTCTCTAATAATATTGCATATATGTACGCAGTACACATTTATGTAATATTACGTTTTAACGGTTATTCGATGTTCTCTAATAATATTTCATATATGTATGCAGTAAACATGCATGTAATATTACATTATGACGGTTATGCGAAGTTCTCTAATAATGGCGATGTACCGGTGTGTCCCCATAAGTTGCTGGTGGATCAGCGGTGGCGATAATCACTATTGTCACCTATTGTCAACCTGGATACGGATACGCTCCTGATCATCGTCTTCGTGACACTGTCACGTAGTGGCCATGACACGAAGAAGAAGTTCGCATGAATGCATCCACGATCAAAATTCCGATTACCGTCACCGCTAATCCATCGGTACCTTACCGGTGTCATACCGGCGTGTGTGATGGACATGGCCATTATTGCATAGATGTTCGAATTTCTTTTTTAGTAATGATCCTCTAAGAGTGTTTAAAGTGTTTCTAAGAATGACTTTTGGAGTGGATATGACACTTATCTTCTAACGCACATCAATAAGCAGGTGTGCTAGTAGAATAATGTGCACACTATGCAAATCATATCGTGCCATATACTTACCGTTTCTTCATATTCATCGGCTGGTAAATATGTGGCCTAAAGTATATACACAATTTAATACGTACCTTCAGTACATCTATATCGTATTTCTGGTAATATTACAACTTTGTTAATAACAGAATCATATCACTTTTTAAAAATTATAGTGTTAATTAGGTTTAAGCAATTTCATATGATAAGAAGAGTAAGGTTAATTTGTTTGTAGCATAGATGCAAAACAACACCCAAAATTAAAAAAGAAAATGTATTCATTCGACTCGATACAGATAACATATATAAAATATATATATATTAACAAACAAAACAATAATTCTGAGTATACAATCAATAGGTGTTAGGAATTGTAAGTCCTAGGCCATGACGTTGTTGCCGGAGTCATCTGCAGGCACCCTTTCCTAATAGGAAAAGTGCAAAAATATTAGAGAGAAAATGAAGTACCGGTAAACTTTGGTGGCGCATGACCATAGTTAAAAATTATTATCTAACTAACATTACGGACATTTGTATACAAGATAAGTATCTAAAATATTAATAACAACAAAAAAATACACTGAAGTATCAACAAAATCTGAACAATACAAATAAATTCCTAACAATAGCCAAAGCCACCCCAGTTTATGGTACATATCGATGGCTTACTTGCCACGTATCACCTTAATAAAGTATAGGTGATCCGTAGTATTGCAGCTAGGCCATCGGTATGCATATGTATGAGTTTATGTACATGAATACATAAACATCAAACTGAAAAGACAATCCTAACCACTTTATTTTTGAATTATAAAATTGCGGTAATTACCTGATTGGCTCCGCCTTCTCTTAAATATCTTTGGTGTGCGTGCCGAAACCATACTTGAATGAAACCTACAAACTCTGCTTCAGTGAAATTAACATGTTGGTCCAACATCACATCTACAAAAGCAAATACCACAATTATTGCCAAACGTAAACATGTATGTAATGTCAGTCACTTCATGCTAAGTATAATAGTATTAGGATAAAATGCGTTACATACTTTTAAGAACCTTCAAAATGGTTAGATTTTTTAGGGGGAAGTTGTGCTTGGCACCGTGCCAAGAGCATTGTCTTGCCAATGCATTGCTGAATATCATTCTGAGGCACATTTTCATTCCTTCCCGGGCTGTGACACCGCCAATCTTTCGAAATAGTCTTTGCTACAATTTAAGAAGACTAAAATTATGTTGCGTCTTCAAAGGGACATACGGTATAACATGTATGGTTTAACAAAGAATGTATAGGTAGTCATAAACGGCACAGTGGATCACTTAGTTTACATTAACTTAAGCATCATGATTTAAGCCACTGAATATGATTATCATAACATTACCTACAAATTCTTTCCATTAACCCCTTCAACATGAGTCATGCTTAAGGCTCATAACATAATCAATAATTAATAAAGTGAATACTTGCCATTTCCGTGCAGAACCCTTCCACGGTTGTGTCTACGACCTTTAGGTCATCAATTAATTTTAGTGGTAGTTTTGCCAATATTTCACTTTCGAATATTAGTTGTCTTTGGTCATCATGTTTTGTATTATTTTCCTTCGCTGAGATTAGTTTTGTCAAATGTTCTATGGCCTCACTGTTTTTTATTGCATAGTTTTTTATGGAGATCAGTTGTTTAAGTACTTCTTGCATGGTACCTAAAATAACACACTAAATAAAAATACTGTCATCTATATCTAAGTTCCTACATACCCTCGTAGTTACTCGGCTGTGGCTCGTTTTCAGTTTGTGGTGGTGGTGGCGGTGGTGTCTCGTTTGCAGTTCGTCTTTTATCGTGTATATTTGGTGGTGGCGGCTGTGTCTCGTTTTCAGTTTGTCTTTTATGGTGTATATTTTGTGGTGGAACATTTTCTTTTCCCGTTAAATCTATGTACCTCTCCGGATCATCATTATCAAAAAATTCTGTAAATAATTAAAATATTAAAACATTATATTGACATGAAGTGGATAACAGGAACTTACTTTCAACAAGTTCGTTAAACCTTTCTTTTGTAACAGCAGTCCTGTCAAATTTAAAGTACTTGTTTTTAAATTTTGTATATTTATCGCGGAGGACATGTACTGGTGGTTCAGATTCTGATTCCGATGCTGTGAACAATAAAATAGAGTTAATAATGGCAGTGTTAAAAATGCAGATGCAACGATGGGTTTGTGCAACCTTCTGATAAATTAGAATTATCTATTCCATTATTTAATTTGAAGAATATATTATTAGTCATATAATTAAACAATATTGATTCAAATTAACTTATGTACTTAATGATACTATATAGCAAGTCCCTGGATTGAGTTACAAATAGGAACATATGTTTTTAAATGTTTTTGAAAATATTCGTTTCCAGAATACGTGTAATTAATTGTACGTACATATATCAAATCCCCCATATCAATTGTATTTTATACGGTAATTGCTTCAATATTGAATAATTGCACATTTTATGTGTAAATTGGACTGGAAAAACTTTTCATGCTTAATTTAATCATAACCAGAGAAACAGCTACTTCTTACATTCAGTTTTACATGGTGTATTTAGCTGATATATATATATATATATATATATATATATATATATATATATATATTACCTTCACTTGTTGACGACAATACCCTTTTCTTTCGTTCTCTATGTCCTCTGCCGTACATTTGGCCTATGTCCTCAGATTCAGAGGCAACACTAAGCCGTATTTCCTTTTTCTTGGCATCTTCGTAAGTATCTATAATTCAAAATTAAAAATGTCATTTCTTGTTTGTTATACACTTTTTTGAGTGCTTACCATACTGACTTAGTATTTCCACTTTAAATTTCTTCCAATTCGCACCTACTTTCTGGCACTTTTTTATGGCCTGAGCGAAATTCTTCCGCGGCCAGAAGGAGAAATTTTCGCCATTTTCTACTACAAGCCAGGAGGACGGAAACGCCCCAATAATTGTATCGCCATCATCGTTGATAAACGAGCCGACCGTGTATGTGTTCTAAAAGAAATATAATCTGTTAAGAGTAGGCCTGCTACATATACTAAAATAACAGCTCGTTTTCGGACATTTTCAGACTTAGATTTACGACTTAGAATTTTAAATATTGTACATCGCTAGGTGTAGATTTGTCGTCAATTATACACAGCCTGTATATGAAAACAGAAGTATATCATGCATTACAAATTTTAATGCAATATAATGCATATAATTAATTTTATGCAAAAACCTATATTTACCTACAATAATATTCACAAAATATTTACCTCAACAATTCATTACGTTTTATGCATACATAATATATACTTTTACGGAGGAACAAAAATAATTTTTTTTTAATCAGGACGTAAAGCATCGAAGTGAAGTACATATGTATATTACTAGATAATGCAATTTAAATACTTTTGTGTTATATGTTCAGCTGGCAACTACCACTCCGTGTAATATTTTTAATATAGAGATATTTCCTATTCGGAATAAAAATGTTCTGTTCAGAATACGTTCCAAAGTTGCACCATGTATAAATGTTCTGAATTGATCCGCAAAAACTTGAAAAGAAATCGACAAGAATCAGTTGTCATTTATGGTAATATTATTGTTGTCAGTGTATAGTCAGACAGCCTTTTTTTAATTAGATAAAAATTTCTAAATGCTGGTATCAATCCCAAATATATCTTTTAATTATGAAAAATACCATACCATTCTTGCATATCATCATAGCCGATATAATTTAACATGGTTTTAAATAATTTGAACAGAAAAATTTTACGAATAGAAAACATCTGTTTTTTATTAATACAATTAGTAGGAGAGAAAGATATAAATATAATTAAAGATATCTATAATGCTAAAATATCTGTAATAAAACTAAGAGGTATTACGTTGTGATTAAATAAAACATTTTTGTTCCACCTTAATACGTATAGTCCGCATGTCAGTTAAAATCGGTCATCAGCGACATGATGGTAATCTTCCTTCCAAAAGGGAAGCAAATGCATTTTCTTTTAATGTCTTCCAATTTTACAGGATACTCTTCCGAAAATGCATTTTCCGTTTTAAACTCCAGCAAAATTTTTGAATCAAACGGAATTGAATACATCTCTTCAACATTTAAAAACCGCCTTCCAAGTATTACATATTTATTTCTCTTCATTGCTATCTTCTCAACTTTGATAAAATCTCCATTATTTAACATAAAGCAATCATCTTTATCGTTAATCTTAATTACATATTGTTCGAGCTTCAGAGTTTTAAAATATGAAATACCATTTATTTCCTCTATTTTCTGCGTTGGAATAGGATACAGCAACGGAAGCGGCATTTGCTGATTGCGAACATGATCCATTTCTTCCTCCAGTCTATTACAAACTTGTTGCAAAGCGTTGGACGATTTTTTTAATAGGTTTTTCAATATTTGCAAGTAATTTTCAAAATGGAAAGCACTAAAACTATCTAGTGGGCCATGCATTTCTGCCTGCGTTGCCAAATGCACTAATCCATGAACATTGTATGTCACAAATGTAGCGCCGTACAACAAAGGATAATCACTTACAAATTCTATCAAGAGTTGTTGGGCTGCATCTTTATATCGTAAATACAAATCACGTGATATTAATATTTTTATAGCACAATGCAGCAGCATAAAATGTCTATAATACTTTTTAGTGAGCTTCGACTTCAAAACAATAACGCCGGTGTATAATAGAAACTGACGTAGTTCTGTTGCTTTCCAATATAAAATATCCGTCATTGGTCTGGGTAATCGAGCAAACTCGGTTGGAATAAATGGTCTCAAATGTAGCAACATATTATTTGCTAATTCTATTTTCTGATCACTCAACCTAACATCTTTTTTCCCCGTCATCCAAAATTTAATTAAACGCTGTACCACTCCTAGGCACACTAAGTGCATATAATCGTGAGGAACAGAAGTCACTAAACCAATGTCAAGCTGTAGTAGAAGGGTATCACCTTTATGGTACTCTTCTTGTTCCTTAAGTTGAAATGACGTATCTGTTCTTAACCTCGCATCGGTTTGCAAAAAGGTCATTCTTTTATCTAAATATTCGCCTTCTTGTGTACAATAATTGCAGCCAAAATATCCGTTATGACCTGCTACGTTGAGAATGTAAGATTTTGCAGGTGCATCACAAATTATATGTGCTATTTTAATTTTAATCATCTTGTCATTGATTAGTATCGTATTGTTCTCCAGATAATCCTCCACAAAATACTTCAAATATTCACCCGAACATTTCGGTTTGCTACTGCCAAAATATATCCCTAGTGGAAACGGTTTTGAAAACTGATGTCCCAGTATATTTATTATACGAACTAAAATTGGCCAAAACTGACTGCGAGAACTATTGCTTATAGGCAAACCATCCATATTTATGCTAATCTGAATAATGTCGGTGTCGAAATCTTTTATGCCATGCTTTAATAGTATGTGATTTAATACATTAATCAGACCAAAGTGCTTATAATATCCGTCTCCTATATTAATTACTGAACACGAACGTGGCGTGTGCATTAGGCTTCGGCAATCCTTAGGTAGACGTAAGTTCTCTTGTCTTAAGATTGTCAGCAGTGCGTTTGCGCAATCATGCGATACCTTATATTGCAAGATCCACTGTCTTAATTTGTTTGATAAAGGTACAATGTGGGTAAGATCCGTATTAGTTAAATTTTCTGATGATGGTACATTATGGGGGATATCCGTATTAGTGGCAAATACATCTACAGAAAGCTTGCTTTGCGCAGGAAAATTGTTTGCATTTTTTTGAGAAGTTGTTGGCTCACTAGTTATTATACCCACATTATGGTCTTGTAACAAATTATTGTTATCTGTATTATAAAATAGATTGACTTTTCCCTTATTGAGACGCTTCTTTTGTATGACGTTTTTAAATTCGATTTTACTTAAACGTTGCAAGTGTCGCTGAGTAATTAATCTATATCTTTTTCGTCTAACGCTCTGTAAAACAAACAAAAAAACTTAAATAATATTTGTATTATCCATATTGCAAGGATTTTAAGGATTAGTAGTAGGGTAAAACCGCGTCTTTTGCTATAGAATTAATTTACTGGGTAAATTCCCCTAAATTAATTCTAGCAAGAGAAAAGGCTTAATTTGCCCTACTAAATAATATTGCTAATAAATACGCTTTATGTTTTAAAACTACGCTTTATAAAAAATGCACTAAAAAATATTGTCATAGGAAAGCAAAAATTAAAAATGTTTCCATTTTGTTCTTAACTTATTGGGTTTGGATTACTTTGGTTGTACTTTTGCAATTTTGGGCTTAAATTGCCCTGTGATGGCAAAATAAATGGCAAAAACCAAGAAATCAGTTTAGGGATTTTTTTATCGAAAACTTTTACTAATAATTGTTCAGAATTGTCCAAAAACCATAAACCCAAAATGTCATGAAAATTGAAAAATATTGAAGTCAGTAAAAAATGTGTGCTCTGAAAATTGAAAAAACTTTAAATGGTACAAAGAGTAAAGTGCGTTTAATTTGAGAAGATATGGACGTAAGTTACTAGGAAAAGTTCTTCAAAAGTAAAAAGTAGTCTCTGATTTTCGAAAAAATCTGCCTATTTTTATTTATTTGCAATCATTAAATTTATTTTATTTTTTTCCTGTTCAACACCTTTTCCGTGGACATACTGTATGTATTTTTCTTAATTTTCAAAAGTGAAATCGTGAGGATGACAACATCAAAGAATATGACAAATGTATTTGCTTATACCAGAAGAAAAACGGATCGATCAATACGCTTTATCTCTCAACCGTGCTCAAAGACTTTTCTAAAAGATTGTTTAGATTAATTTGTTTATTTGTTTAAATTAGGAAACAAATGTTATTATCTGTTCAAATCAAAGAACAAGTGCATATCTTGAACATTATATTCTTATTGGTGATACTGGCGCACATTTTGCTGTGCATACGTATCGATTCGACAGCGCATATTGTAACACCCTGTATGATATGTAAATTACATAACGCAATAATCTGTTCATAATATTTATCTTACTCGTGTAAATTATTTTAATGTGGTTTTTAGCCCCGCGAAAATTTTGAACCAGGCCCTGCAAAAGTTAACGGCGGTAATAGTAGCAGAGGCTATTATGCCCTGGTAATGGTAGCAGAGGCTATAATAGTATTGCCGATAGAAAATTGCTAGTGACTCATGTTTGTGTACATGAAAACTAATATGTGTCACTATCACTATCGGTCAGAAATACTATATAATATCGTCTGTTACCACTACCATTATCATCAATCAGAACGCACCATAACTAATTACAAAATTAACAAATTACAAATTAGGTAAAGGCCTACATTATGTTTAATTTGCACTTTTCCTCAATAGTACATGTTAGAAAAGGCTTATTCTGTAACAAACTAATTTCATTCATTGTGTATGGCGCGGAGCGCAACGTGTTTTGTGTTGGATTTAGACGATATTATACGCGAAATACGAGTGACTAAATGCACGCCGCACTCAATCGAGCCAACTGGAGTTTGGCTCCAAATGCTCACCGCGTTGTGTTGGGGAGAGAAATGCGTTGCGATGTTTCACTACTCATTAAACTTACGCAGGCATTGTTTAACATTTAAAAAGAAAAAAATAGGTTTTTTAGAGTTAGTTCAAAATTCTTGCTGAGGTTGAAACTACGGGTAGTGCCATGGCTCCTTGGCTCAATATAGCGAGCCGCCTCTGAATTACAGCGTCGACTTATTCGTATATCGATACTAGTAAGTGGACGCAATATGATCAATATATATACTATCCATACACATCGGACGCAACGCAGTTTATTGTGTGAAAAAAACGCAGGCCATTATTATATCTATCTATCCAATGGGTTCAATCTGATCCGATATCGATTAGTCAATGCTTCCTTATATGACGGTATTACTTACCTGATTAGACGTACTCGCAGCACTAGCACTATAACTATCACAGGACATAATTACCGTAGTTGATGTAACCGTTGATGTAACTGATGGGCGACTGTGTTCTACATCTACACTAAAGAGATCGACGAAGTCTTCTGATTCGAATTTCAAGTCGCAACTCGTAACTACACTCGTTTACCACCACCACCCTTAAACTTGGTTTGGCACCGCCCAGTCGCGACGAATAGGCACCAACGAGTGCAAAGCACCTCGTTCCGAACTTCTCATAGACGTTTAATTTTCAACGTAATAGATCCATTATAATTTTATAAAGCCGGGAAAACTATTCGGTTAGGTTAATTTAGTAAAATGTTTACTGCCCGATCCGCGTATATTCAGCTTACAAAGCAGAGGGCATCCGGGAATATAATCGGACAGCATGCGAGATAGATTTTGACGTTATTGGCAAATCCCATAGACTTTGAAAGTTGAACATCGCACTCATGTTTATTGTGCACATCTATGCGATTAACTGTTCATAATCTTATATTCATGTATTTTATTCAAGTATATTAGCAAAGAGATATAAGTAACGTTAACATCGATCATTCATGCAACCAGTACATGGATGCTGACACTGCAACGTTACTTTTAATGGGACCGCAACGAATATTTCATATATGTTGAATTTGTAACGTACATGAAACATTACCAAATTGATTAAATGCAACGTTAAATAGTTGCATCAAATATCTATGCAACATTGCATAGATATTGACACTGTAACGTTACTTTTATAACATTACGGACCGAAACTAAGATTTCATATATGTTCAATTTGTAACGTACCTGAAACATTACCAAATTGATAAAAATGTATTGTTGTATAGTTGCATCAAATATATATGCAACATTACATAGATGTTTACACTACAACGTTACTTTTATAACACTAATGGGACCGAAATGAACATTTCATATAAGTTGAACTTGTAACGTACATAAAACATTACCTAAGGGATAAAATGTAACGTTAAATAGTTGCATCAAATGTCCATGAAACATTACATAGATGTTTACACTGCGACGTTACTTTTATAACATTAATGGGACCGAAATGAACATTTCATTTATGTTGAATTTGTAATGTACATGAAACATTACCTAAGGGATAAAATGTAACGTTAAATAGTTGCATCAGATGTCTATGTAACATTACATAGATGTTTACACTGCGACGTTACTTTTATAACATTAATGGGACCGAAATGAACATTTCATTTATGTTGAATTTGTAACGTACATGAAACATTACCTAAAGGATAAAATGTAACGTTAAATAGTTGCATCAGATGTCCATGTAACATTACATAGATGTTTACACTGCGACGTTACTTTTATAACATTAATGGGACCAAAATGAACTATTTGGTCTACATTGAACCTGTATACGACATTACATAGACATCACATATTTAACGTTCATAATGCAACGTCCTTGCGATGTTAAACGTCCCATTGTGCTGGCTGGGTAGCTATGTTTTAGTCATAAAACGTATTTTGTTGGAACCAGGGTAATGCATGTGTATATTTTATAATTCATTCTTTAATCAATAAATCATTGTTTTTGTAGATTTGTACAATGGGATGAGCTGATAAGCGCTGATGTTCTAGTTAGTCAAAAAATGTAGGAAGAAAGCTGCTGCAAAAAAGGAATTCTAATTCGTCTAAAACACAAAATTACAACAGGTATAATCCTAACTTTAAGCTACCTATACAGAAACTATACACACGTAATGTAGATTTATCGAACGTATGGATTCATCTCACGTTCAGAAATAAATTGTTACAAATGTATGAAAATACATTCGATTCAAATCATGTGTTTTATCTTAAAAAACATATTGTTATGTTATTATGCAACATTAAGAATAATAAAATAGATATTACATATTCACAAAAAGTAATTTATTATTAGATATTATTATATTTTCTTGTATCAATTATTTTGCTTGAGATTATTGTTCTGACTTCTGAATTTAACTGTAGTTAAAATTTGATTTTCATTATTCTAAAAAATTGTATAGTACTGAGATATTATTATCCTCTTAAACAAGAAAATACAGTTACAAAAATAATTTATTATATACAAATTGAAATTTTTTTATTTATTGACGATACTAAACTAATATTTTGTATATTTCTAGCGCCCCTAATGAGAGACAAGTTGCATAGCGGCAGGTCTTCAGACATGTATCCTGAGGTTAACGTCCACTTTGTATGGATTAAAATAGGATGGAAGAAAAATGATGGTACGAGTATTTGTTACCGAAGCCATGTAGATTTGATGAAAAACACCTTTCGCCAACTATTGTTAAGATTGCCCACAGACGTTGCGTGTCAAAACTGTAGGGTGGCGGCTTTTTTTGTCCTTCTGCGCCACATTTTGCGATACCACCACCTCTGCCACCTCGGTGGGTAGTCTCTCGTGAGACGAGGCATGGTGAGTGGTCCTGTGGGTATGTAAATACAATACAGCACTCGGTGAGCACGTTCAGAACATCATCCATACAGTATAGGTACTCTCAGTAATCCGTACTACCATGTAGTCCGAACGCCTTACAACACCTTGGTAGTCCACATTGGAGTGCGCAAAAATGGATTCGGATTACCAACAGTGGTACTCTAAACTAAAAATTATACTTGCTAGTTTTGAAAAGTAACTTGGTGAATTAGGGCAAATTGGTACTACCGGTTTTGTACACGAGGTTTTTAATTTAGGCGACCTAATATTGCAATGCATATGTCTCCGACTCCCATTTGCCATGGTGAGCACAGAAAACTTTTTCCATGACTTTTGTTTTGCTGACACGAGTATAGTGGGAAAGCGCAAGAGTACACTGGCAAAGCAAAGTCAGCTGACACGTTGTTACTTATTAAATAGTTACATCAGTTATATAGGTATAATACACCAATAGAACTGGGATATCATTACTAAATTCTTATTTGAAGTGATTAACTGCATCTCAAAGATGACGTGATAACAATTATATCTGAATGATAATATCTGTAAAATAAATAAGTTCTATTTTCTGTAGTTAAAGTTGTGATACAATTATATGTGAATGATAATATATGTGATAGAAATAAGTTCTTACTGTTAAAGTGGTGATACCTGCTGCATGCGTTGTCTAATAAAAATTGGTTTGTGTGTTTTACTATCTACTTAGTTTATCTCTTTGTATTTGGATCGCTAATAAATAAATGTGCAATACGTTATGGAGGTGAACATGTGAGAAATTTAAAAATTATTCATATTTATTATTTCTCCTTTATTATATATCTACTTTATGATTTTAAAGCTACGTGTAATATTTATCTTGTAACTAACTTAATATATTATCTGTGATGAAAATAAATTGTGTTTTTGCGTGTTTTTATCCATGTTTATTTTAGTTGACGTAAAGGTAAAATATTTGTTAATAAATGAAACAATGTTTTGGATGTAAAAATTTATATATTCCAATGTAATAAATATGTTAGCAAAAGTATTATTTTATTACCTATTCATTTGATTCATAGGTTTAATGTAATATCTCCATTAGAAGTACTATCAATAGAAAATCTTATGGTTGAGTTAATTTAACTGAAATATACATATTAATAATGGATTCCAATAAAAATGTCCAACAATAAATTATATAGTGTCACGGTCACTGTAACAGTGACACGTAGGTAGAAGTTCAGGAATTAGTATCAAAAATTGGACAAACAGATAAATTATTTGTAAGACCAGGGAAAATGAAAAAGACCAACAATAATAATTAATACTGTTACTGTTATAATATAACTTGTACCTGTCACTGCAAACACAACTGCAAATAAGTATCAATTCCAGTTTGCATCTTTTTACAATTCATTGCTGCACAAATACAAATTGCTAATGCACCGTTTGTTTCCAGTTACACCGTATGCACAGTATAATAAGACCTGGTAAATTTGTGAGCGGGCACAATAATCTGACTTGTTTGTATAATTCAAATAGTAATTCGTGGGGAACGATTATATTGTGAACGACGGTGGCGCCATCTATCCAAAAACTGCTGAACTATGGAATTCCCACTCTCCGTTCAAACGCACAAAAATCGTTGGTTTTGCTGCTTCGTACCGATTGTCTAACTAAAAACATTTTTTGGATATTTTACTGCATGTATAGATAGGTGATTTAACTATGCATTGTATGAAGCAAGGATTTATAAATCCAAAAAGAAAATTGTAAGTTATTGTCTATTGTTCAATTCTGACCAATTTTCGGTATGTATTGTCTTTTTAGTTATCGTTGTACTGTTCGTATGCTGTAGCTACATTCAATTAATACCCTTTGAGTGCAAAAAATCTCAAATTTAAAAACAAATTTAAAAGATCGGTACGAAGTACGTTTACCCCATTTGCTGAACTTTTTAGGGTACGTTCAGCTGTCCGTTTCGGCACCCTTAAGTATCAAGTGTAAAATGTTTACACCAACATGTTGTTATAATAGGAAGAACAGATTTTGCTAGAAGTACATATAATTCAATATAAAGGCGGCAATCATGAACCTTTTCAACTTGCTAAGTCTTCTTAGTTACTATACCCTCAACAACAAATAAAATTATTTAAAACAAGAAAAAAAACGTAAAAATAAAAAAAAATATGTTGCGGATTTCTTTACCTGTATTCAGTGTTGTACTACAGAATATAAAATTAGTAAATTGATAATAAAATACAGCGAAAAAGCTTTTTCGACGAATAGGTACTAATATTTTTCATGACCAGAATATTTTTGAATATTTAATATTCAAATAAGTTGGATTGAATAACAATAAATAACGTCTTCACTTGAAAACGCGTTTAGACTGGGTTTTAAAATCATTATAGTTATTTTTTTGTAAACAATAATATTTTATTTAAAATGCAAATAGTTAGTCTACTTGCTTAATAAATATTGATTACGTGTGAAGAAGAAAACAAAAATTCGTCAAAATGTTTTATTGGCATCATTAAAAAAAAACTGAAAATTTATCTCGATCAAACAATTTCTTTTGCTGTGACTATTCTTGAAATATTTTACAAAATTTCAAAATTTTTGAGCAAATGTAAGATGCAAGAGCAAGTTATTTTCTAGAAAAGTTTAAATTTTGTTTATTACTGATGGCACTACGAATACTTTGACGCCTTTTACCTTTTAAACCATCAATTTTGGTTTTCTACTTGTAAGATAAAATTTGAAAATGTTAATGAAGTTTCGGGGGAAAAGATATTGTCAAAAAATAGTAGGTATATTTTAGACGTTTCTTAGTGATGACGTTTTGCCGTTTTGCATCCGGCAATCTTCGCTTTTTTTCATGAATCCCGGGAGCAATCCCGGGAGCATTCCCGGGATTACAAAAATTTAATCCCGAAATCCCGTGGTCAGTATATTGTCCGGGATTGGAAGCCCTAGAAAATAACCTTGTTAATCCAAAACAACGGTTGATTTATATATACACAAGAATATATTATATTGTTCATTGAAAAAAACCATTGTTTTGACCGGTTGTCTTACTTTAAGATTGTACAATTTTAAACTATGTATATTTCAATTTTAGACTATATTTCAAAGTGCTCATAAATTTGCAAAAGTCAGGATTTCGGAATACGCATGTGTACTTCTGTAGCTATACTCAAGTATATCATGAAAACAAGATTCCATTGTTCCAGATAGGTTCGTTGAAGACTTGTGTTGCTAGCCGAGGGACGCTTAAAAAAAAATCGACATTCTTCTCGCGCACTGCTAAGCCGCCATTTTGCAATAAAAATTAAAATAAAAAAATTTTCTTTGCACCTCGACAAGAGGGTATTTGACTATTATTGGAAAACCATCTTAGTGTGTTTATTCCTTCATTCTACATTGTAAATGCATTATTGTTCGTAATTATTTCCTCAATATTTCATAAAAATCAGCGTTAAAAATTGAATCACAAACAGTCCCGCCAAAACGATACTTTCTGTTGTGTGACGTCACACGATAGTAGATGTCAAATCGGCCCATATGGTCTGTCAGTATCGGCATCGTCACCGTTTGGTAATTGTGTTGTTTGATGTGTTGTTTTCACAATTTCTACATAAAAATGGGTTATAAATGGTGTATAAATCCACAATGCAGAAATACGTGAAGAAAATCTCCGGATAAACTATTTGTAGCTGTTCCGCAAGATTTGAAACTGCGAAGAAAGTGGTTGACTCGTAGAAATCCAAATGAAATAAATAGCGGCCAATACAAGTGTTTTTTGTTGTGAAGATTACTTCGACATAAGTAAAACTGACTAGAATAAGTTATCTATCGCATTTTCGAACCAGGTATTATGTAACGCACATGAGCGCGTTCGGATAACCCGTATTGTACGGTGAGAGTGACGCGCTGCATAATAGGCGGACTAACGTCATACGGCGTTTATCTGCATATAAGAGAGGGACAGCCGACCCAGGTTATCTGAGCATTACTCTCCCCATACCCTACCCTGACAAGCCGAAAGCGCTCTAAGCGTACTAACGAATGACTTCACTGGAGACTGAGCCAATTACAGAGCGTTTTCAATCACGTGATAGGACGTGAATAAATTCAATTATAATTTTGGTTTTTAATAGAAATAAACCATATTTTTTTGAAAAGTAATGACAAATAGATTTCTTAAACTGTAATCTATTAGGATGACTATAATAATGTAATGAGCCCTCAATATTTTTCAATTGATCATTAGTAATCACAAAAAATTCACAAAGGGCGTTCATATTTTTTTGCTTCAGGCTACATATTACCCTTTAAAAATCAAATTTAAATACTTCCTTAATTTAACCACAAACAGATTTAGATCATTGTTTTATGGTGTTTTAACATTGAATAGAGTATAATTAATCAGAATACTATACAAAGCTATCACCCCTATAATCAGTAAATCCCATCTGCGCGGATTCACAGTAAACCGCTGAAGCCATTAACATGAAGATCACACGCTGTCGCCATCCTCGTAAATCTTGTACGACCCAAAAGGCAAATTGTTGTGATAATTATTAGAAGCCGCGTATCCATATATCCCTCTGCCGTGATGTCCCACTGCTGGGACATACCTGCCGTAATGAGACAGCAAAAGGGCTATGTACGGATTAATCGGCAAATGTTGGGGATGATTAAACCCCGGTGCCTTCGGCGTGACGTGGAAATTATAGCTGAGCAAGAGGGTAGCCAGCAGGGGATTGGATGCTGCGGCCTGGCCGATCAGTTCTTCTTTGTGCGACGGACCCAAACCAACGCTCGATGCATCTGTAACAGGAAATACAGGCGGGAGTGAGTTAGTTAGTTATCCATGCCTTGTAATCAGCATTTGACCGAACACTGATCGAACTGAACAAGTTGAAAATTGGGGAAAAATGGAGCCTTGTGATTTACGTCCATTTCCATGGTAATGTCAAATAAAAAAATCACATGTGATAGGAGACTGAGAATGATTTTGAGGACATAAACCATCAAAAAATAAAGTAAATCTGCAAATTGGTAAATATTTTCAGTAATAATATAACAAGAGAGTGAGAATAAATTGAAAATAATTTGACAGATTGTTTGAAAACTTGTTGCCATTTGGCTATTGCCAAATGGCAACAAGTTTGAACAAAATCTGTCAAATTATTTTCTAATTTATGGAACTCTCGAGTTATATTTGACTAGATTATTTTTTGATTCACAAATTTTTACAATAAAAAAATCAATAAAACTATCATAAAATTATTGAAAAATTTAATTTAATTAATTATTACTTACAATAAATGAAAATATCTTTGACACATTGTGAATATATTAAAAGAATTAACAATTTAAATTAGTACAATGAAAAACGCAATTATTAAAAATATTTCGAGACTCATTATTTATTGAGGATTTGGAATTGCTTGTTATATTAAGTGTTTCCTCCTGCGTATTTTCTCTAAGATTATTTATTATATTTGAATGATGTTCTTGGTTCAATTGTAAGTATGGTTTAATCGAACTTGCAGAATTATGACCAGTGACCTTGATTAGTTCTTGTTCTCCTACACCAGCTTTTGAAAGGTTACTTACTGCACTTGATCTGGCAGAATGGTTAGTTATTTTTTTAGTAACTGTGTCTAGAGCTACTTTTTCTGCGGATTCTTTCATCCATTTTGAAATGGAATTTATTCCCACAGGAACGTTTTTATACCAAAAACCATGAGTTTGCCAAGCCGGATTTGGAGTAAGAAACAAGCGTTCGGTTTTAATATTTTCTTCACGTTTACTCATTAGTTTTTCAAAAAGACGAACAGGGCAAATATCTGGGTTATTTATGTTTGGAGTCAACCATTTACTATTAGCGCACCTTTGTGCTCCACCCTGTGCAGTTTTTGTAAAGATGGGATTGTATTCAATGCGGCTAGTATTTAATCTTTTTATGTCGGTTTCTTTTTTAAAATAATGAACTAAATATTTCGTAGCTTCTCCTCCCCTCCAAGCTAGTTCATACGATGCAACGTGAAAAAACTTTCTTTGCAATCCACAAGGTGTATCTTCGTCCCAATAGTTAAAAATTTGCAACAATTCCGTATTAGAAAGTGCCACAGAACTTTGTTTGTGCTTTTCAGGATGTTTTTGTAAAATTTTTCTTTTTGCATCTCTTGCATTCCCAGCATTTCTGAATTCTATATCATGGAAAGGATCAATGGACCTGTTATACTTATTAAAGTAAAGTTCTTGAACTAATTTTGCCGTTTTATTCCACATTGTCTTTATTACTGCTTCTTTATAATCATTTCCGTCTTTTCTTTTCATGTTATAAGCCCAATCTTTTAAAATCAATGCCAGAGTAGCTGTTGTAGTAGATTGATCCAGAATATAATTTCTTTCTTTGGTGAAGGTCTTAAATTGTCTCCATATAGACTGATTACTTATTAGAGTATTTTTCGAAGTAGTTTCTAAAATCTTTTTTGTAATTTCTGCATTAGAAAAGGTACTAAACCGATGACTTTCACCCATTTCGCGTTGACACAATTAAGTAATTATTTTGACAAGTATCTGACAGTTGCTAGGCAAATAAAAGCTACAGTGATTATTCCCAAGAATAATCACAAGAGATTTATTCCCACTATAATAATGACATAATTGGTTGAAACTTACCCTTGTGACAAATAAAGAAGTATTTCACTGGTTTTAAGAAACGTCAAAAAATAATCAATCTAATTAGGGTGTTTAAGGACGCTAAATCCAAAAGAGGCATAAACTTTGAAAAATTCAAAATAGCTGAGCCAATCTGGCGGATTAGAAAATTATAATTAATTAAAATTTCTGTAATTTTATTTAAAAACAAATTATGGGGTTGTGATATAAAAAACATAGTAAATATTGCAAAGTTGATTTACAACATTTTGTCATCAAGAGAGTTGTTAGAATGAAGTTTAGGTGGCGACACTCAAAATATCAACGACATCTTTTACTCCTACTACTATTTACTAGCTTGCAAACATGTTCCCAATGGCTCCAAACCCATCAATTAAAATTAATATTGCTGATTATTTAAAATTAACTAAATTATCCGTTTTGGGGTTTTGACAGATTCGGAATGCTGGAATCTTATTCTTTAACATGCAATTTATCCGACATCAATCGGACAAAATTTGGCAAAGTAAGATAGAAAGTTCCACAAAACTATATTTTCGCGGGAGGAATCAATATTAAAGTGTACTGTTTGCGTACATCGTTGTCACATGATGTGATGTGTAATTTAATTTTCCTTATTTAAAGTAAAATTCGCATGAATAATTTATCAACTGCACAATATCAATAAGAAATCGACTTAATAAAATATTTTCAAACAGGCATGTGCGCTCGAGATATAGGCAGTTGAAAACATTATACTCGAGAAAAGGCGTTCAGGTTTGCGAAACGCAGAAAAAACATTCGGCTCATAGCTGGAGAATTTCTCCGGTCTCGAATTTGATTTTAATTTGTTTTCTGAGACACCTAAATAACGTCAAATACCGTTGTAAATGCTGCACAGAAAAATATATTCTTATGCCCACAAAAAATTGTTTTCGAGCACTACGCCATGTTACCAACAACATATTATCGTGGTAAGTTTTAGACTACATATGTATGACTGGAATAAGCAATAATATAATTTATGTTTTTAATTCAAAAAGATGTGTACTAATTAATATGATCTTGAAAGACAAATACACTTTAAACCTATTTGTAACTATTATCAGCAACCGTAGTATTCAAAATACAACATATTTTTAAACACTTTTTATTGATATTTATTGACTCTCCAGTAGCTCAAGAATCATGCAAACTCACTTTTACAATGTTTATTTTTGAAATGGCTAAAACTAAAATCAACAGATTGTGAACATTCATAAACTTTTCAGAATTGGCCTGCCTTTTTCGAGTTTCTTCACTTTTCACTGTTTAATACCACCGATATTATAATATGCAACTACGGTAGGGAAACATACTGAAGAAGAAGTAGAATAGCGAAATCACCACACAGTGACAAGTGGTAATACTTAGATACCTTTCTCAAAAAAATAATGGATAATATACTACTAAATTATAAATTTTGAAGTTTTGAAGGTTTCAGTTTGCAGAAATCTTATAATTTTGTAGTGCATAAACAGCAGCGGAACATGTGCATTCAGAGCACTGGACTTGATTAGCAATGCTCTTAGGTTTAAAACTTCAACGTGAGACTTGTGAAAAATCGTACCCGATTTGTACAAACTTGTTTACAACCAATATTACATATGAACATAAGAAAACATAAATGCTAATCAATAGACAAGATTCCAAATTTTACTCGATCATGTACTATTTTTGCAGTAAAAGGTTTAAAAGAAAGAAAATCGGAGAGGCGAGTGTTAATTTAAAACAGTTAAAACTACAGAAATCGGGTACCTCTTTACACTTCTGTCGCGCTCATCTTTAAACCGAACCGTAGAAAATTTTGATAGTGATACACTACATATAGAAACGATTAACTAATATATCACACTTTATTTTATTTGCTTTTGATAAGTAGTTTCAGAGTTATGAGTCTTCAGACACATGTCTCCATACTATTATTTAGCGCCGAGCAGCGCTGGACACGTATTTCTCGAAATCTTGATTTTAGCATTAAGACCCCTTTCTTCCGAGCGGGTCACGTATACATACAGTGACCACTGACCAACCAATGAAAATAGCTTTAATAGGTAAAATAGGTAAAATGTTAAAAGTTTAAGATCTACTTTGAAACCCTTTTGAAGTTTCTAGGACATTGATTCAGCCACTATAAATACGTAAACATTCCAAAAATTATGTGGTTTTTGCATTCTAAACTCAATTGTTTAAAAATCTGAGATGCCAGTAAGAATACAGTAATCAACAGGTGGAGTTTACTCAAAAACTGTTATTTTGACCTATGTTAGAAACAAATTTAACTTGTAACGAGTGTAATTTTATTGAATCTCAATAATTATATCATCTTTTGTGTCAAAATGAATACCATATAGTTTAAATTTAAGAAATATTATTAAACATTTAAGTAACGGTCCCTCCAATACTTGCCTTGTGGATATCCTTCATGCAAATATTCAATTGGGATCAAAGTTGCCTGTTGACCATACAATTCATTCTCCCTTTTCCGGACTTGATCTTGACTCTCATTTGGCGTTACTTTCAATATTTTTATCTCCACTGAGCTTCCATACAACACACTGCATTCCAATACAACCAAAGTCTAAAAAAAAAACAATACATATCCCTAATAAAAATGAAAATACTTTGTCAGCCTCACAACTAATAAACATCTTAAACAGTTCATCACGTATAAACGTTCAACCTTCAAGGAAGCACGAGCAACTGCAAATGACAAGAAAAAAAACGAAAGTTTGAAATACTAAGAAACAAAACATCCTATTGATATCGAGCTACACCTCTTATCTTTGCTGGTAATTGAGAAACTCTGTAATGTATACAGTTTAAGGCAAGGGGAAACTGACTTACCATAGACTTTCACCTTCTACGAATACAATTAAACTTTAAGTCGGCCCTTATTGTGTTAGTCGCAAATTTCGAAACTTCTGGCCAGGTACGATAACGACATGGAAGTTACTCAGAATGTACATGCAAACTTAATGCCTATTTGAGATAGTTTAATTCTAACTGACGTTTGTTCGCGCGCGTCTGCTAATCCAATCAACAACGTTACGACCTGAGTTTGCAATTTTAACATGATGTGGGTTTCTAACTTCGTTTTGAGATAGTCAGGTCTTGAGGTACACCTACAGAAAGAATTTTTGTCATAACTCAAAAACTATCAAGCTTATGTTGAAAAAATGTTTACATATATTTTTTTTTATTAATAAATAATCCATCAAAATACGATGGGTAGTTTTTGCGTTATTGCACCATAAAACTATATATGGGGCAAATTGAGGTTACTAACTGGTTGCGCTATCTCTATTTGAGTAGCTGAAGCTTTACGCTTGTACGTAGATCAGGATAGCGGCATCTATCTCCCTTTCCCACATTTCAATTGCTATTTATCACTAAAAAATGTATTTTTTTGCATATTAAAGTTGTGTAATTACTTTGTATGACTATTTCTTATTACTGTCATAAAGTAAAAATGAAAGCTAAATATAATAATTATTATATTGATTTCGAGTCAGCGCCATCTATTGTCTGCTATTATAGTGCTAACAACACATGACCCTTCGATATCATTAACTATTAAATATTTTCTGTTTCTGTTTCTTTTTGCTGGTTTGTCGTGTAATGAATCATTGAAGTCTCCGCAAAAAAGTCATTTTCTTGATGATTTTATTATTATATCCGATCAATTTATCGATTTTAAGACAAATAAGGGGAATTTATTTATATTTGGATTTTTAATTATAGTACAGCCAATGTTAATTCGGTCACTAATATGATGGACGACTTTAGTGGCGCCATCTCTTAATTGAATGTAATTATCCGACACCAAGCTGCAGCGTTCTGTAGATACTAGACATTACTCATAACATAAGTTACTTTGACCTTCATCTAAAATGACGTCTACGTTAGGTGGCGTTAGTAGCATCTGGCCACCATAGCTTAAAGGTTGTACTATTGAGGGATAGGTGGCGCTTTAGGCGGACATTTTTCCCACCAATATAATATGTAGTTTGTAATATTGGCCACACACTATTAACAAAGTAGTAGTAGACACTTTTTGCTTTATCATACGCAGTATGTAAAGTATTGTAATCTTGCCAAAAAAAATTTTTGAGATTTTAGCAGAAATAAGTCTTTTTGGGTCCCCTGAACATTTTTGACCAAGGTACAAAAAAATGTCTGTGTGTATGTGTGTGTGTGTGTGTATGTGTGTGTGTGTGTGTACCCGTTTTTTGTGGCGACGATTCCGGAGAAACTACTAAAGGTATCGGGACGAAACTTCATATTTAGAAGTTTCATAACCAAACTTAGAGCTAAAATGCTTTCTGTTGCAAAGGATCCAAAGGAACTGAAGTTTTAGTCTTAGCATTTTTGAAAGATTTTGCAAATAAGCCGCCATTTGTGGAATTTCGTCGAAATAGTTAAATAATAAATTAGAGATGAGGAAATTCTGAATAATTATGACTATGACATTTTTTGGTACAATCAATAGTTTAGCTGCATGAGCAAATTCTATTTCATCGAGATCGGTCGTACTGCATTGAAACTAGTAGCCAGGATATGTCAGATATGATTCTAATGACAGTAGATAGTGTCAAACGCTAACATTTTGACAATACCGTCAAATATACTGTCAATATAAGCTACGTTCGGATATTGTACATCGTTACACTTTTTACACCCAATAATACGTAAGTGTCATTTGGACGGTGTTCCCGGTGTCAACGGAGTAGAATATCCGAACGCAGCTTTAATCGACATATCTGTCTAGTTCTACTAGTTTTGTTTTAATGCAGACATAGCCGATCTCGATCAAATAGAATCTCATGCAGCTAAACTATTAATTTTATATATATAGTATGATAAAGTCATGTGTCTGGCCGCATCAGATTTTTTTTAATAAGCTGACGATACTTGGTATATTGAAAGTAATACAAGAGATCATCATCAATTATATCTGAATTCTTAAAAATACACTCGAAAAACTGTCAATAAAATTACGCATAAATTATTGTAAACATTACAATAGACGCGTTGTTAGGTTAAAAATTGCACGGGCCTCCAATTATTTGAACAAATCTGTGTGTTATAATAACGATATTGCTGCTTTATTTCAATTATAATGATCTTTTAGTAAAATTGCAATGAAAATATTCCTTAGAATCGTAAAATTACAACGCATGTTGTGATTTTACTAATATAATAACGGGTTTGTTGATATTGTAACGCCCAGACGCATGCGCTACGTTTGGTCAGCTGTTGTTTTTGTGTTATCTTTGTAGTTCTAAGTTCACGAACGACGACAACCAGCCACTAGATCGCATGATAAAAAGATTGTCACAACGCCATGCTTGGCGGAAAGTTGTAAGTTCACAGTCTTCTATTTTTCTTCTTGAAAATTGCTTTAAGATTGAAGGTTTTTATGCCCACAGAAAGATAATGTGCAAACTATCTGCAAAGTTAAATTTGGAGAACAAAACCAAAACCTAGAATAAGATTTCATACTTATTCTAGGTTAAGATACTTATTTACGTAATAGGTACGTAATATAATCCACTATACTTTATCCTAAACTGGAAGAACTAATATTTCTACTAAGTATGCTCTGCTTTTTGCACATTCTCTGAACTAGTCCGAAGTGTTTAGGTCTTGGAAATCTTCAAGCTAGATTGTGGTTGTCGAATAACTGCAGGGCCACTACGCTTACGTGACGTTGTAGGCCAGATTCAATCTTGGAAGCAAATTATCCAAGATCACGGTGTAGGTCACTGAATGTATGTATGTACCAATGAGCGTTAAGCATAGTTCTTAATACTTTAAATAGTCTGACTCCCTTGAATATTTGATTTTTTAGCACAACCCCAAGTTTGAATGCCGGTCAACCAAATCGGTTTTGATATTAGGTTGTAAACCTATATTTTATTCTGCACTGACAATTGAGAGTTTCTCAAAAAAAAACAGTGCTGTTCTCTGTATTTGAGATCATGCCCTTTTCTCTTTCAAGATTTTTTTCCATCATAGCTTAGTATCGAGGGTCATACACTTACATCAAATTACTTTGCATTGTTTGCATAGTAAATACATGTGAGTAACTCATTTTGTATATTTTGAACACATCTTGTACTTTTCCATAGAAGAAAAAATTGTAGATGAATTGAAACATTAAAGGTGAACAAGCCAAAACAAGACATCAGGAATAATCCTGCGAAATTAGCAAACTGGGTACTATGAGTTTGAAACGGTGGGACCATTTTCAATTACCTGGAGCTTTTAATACTAGGTACTCACAATATACATAACTGACACTCAAAGTTTGACAAATACTTACTTATCTAAACTTGTGCAACTTTTGGTATTCTACTTCTTTTTATCAATTTTTGAATAAATCAATCACCCAAAAGGCTACACACCAATTCAGTGACAGGGAATTTGTATGTAAAGGTAAAGAAAGTAAGACGTCATGGGCGTGTCATCGCCAACAGAAGAACGGAAGCCCAAAAGATTGCATAGAAACTGGGGGCGACACATGTCAAATATGGAAATGGGATAGAGAGGCGAGAAGCCGGGCGTACCGAACGCCTGGCATCCAGTCGACATTTCCATTTTACTGATTACGCTCATTGAGCATTCGACAGGCCAATGACTGAGTGGCTCGCCTTTTCAGAAGCGTGGAATAACTGAAAAAAAAGAGGACCAGGCTGGGAATTTAGGGCTCCGACACCCTTCGACAATATAAGGGATGTGTGCTTTGTGCAGCCTTGCAATGGCCACGGCAAAACACAATAAATAATCTGTGAAGTAGGTATTTTTTGTTGGTATAACACATAGTTTGTTAAATAAATAAAACAATACAAGCATTGTCCATAAGGTTGTCCTATATCTGTTAACTTTATTAATAGTGATGAAATAACATAAACTGGATGCCATTGTTAGAAAATCTGTGGAAATCAATTTTTGAGTGTGTCTTATTTAATAATGGCCACAAGACGTTTAACATATTGAAACTAATCAAAAATTAACTGTCAACTAGAATCTGAATTCAAAAAAAACTATGTATTTGACCATAACAGGCTATCCAGTGATGTCCTATATTTTAATTTGTCCTAAACAAGACAATTTGTCCCACTGTGCTATGCTATTTACACATTTAACTGCACGAATTCGAAACGTTTAGTTATTTTTAGTTTTGTCACTAGATTCTGTTTGTCCAGTAGTTGCAGGGTCTATACGTCTACGTGATGGTTTAGGCAAGATGCATGCTTGGCGGTAGGGTTGCCAGGTGTCCTGGATTTCGCACGACATCCTGGATTCAGCCCTAAATTTTTCGCACCCTTCATAAGACCTCCGCAGGACGCTTAATGTCCTGGATTTTAAGATGAGCACATTAGATTTAGATTAGACTTACAGTTTTAAGACATGTACCAACAAGGTGGTTGTGCTTATAACAAATCTTAAAATCTCTGAGAGAATAAATTAACCAAAGGATTACAGGAAGATTTTTTTTTCATTTTGAAGTAACGAAATTAAGTAAAGAAAGTAAAGACAACAGTGTTCGCGAAGATTTCGTGTTTTATTAGATGATTGTGTGTTAAATGTGATGATTGTCAACACTTTTTGACTTAGTGTTAAATCAAAATTTCCAACCGCCAGCTTTAGCGATAGCAGCTCTTTTGCCATTTGTTACTTCCTATATATTCGAGTCGGCATTTTTACATAAACCACAATTAAAACAAAATACCGATCAAGTATCAAGAACATCGTTTCTGTCATGAGACCAGCACTTAGCAAAATTATACTACCTTGATTTGAATTATTATTCTAGAATATGCAATCACACCCGTTCTTTCCATTAGGTAAACTTATTCTTACCTGATGACTTATTGATTTATCTTTTAACATTCCACAACATTGCGTCAGTGATCATTAAAAAACAAGTAAGTTGGAACTGGTTTACAAGCGATTCTGGTCCCTATGTACCAGTGGCTTAGGTACGAGAATCGCATGAAAAACGAAATCGACTTACTTGGTTTTTAACGATCGCCGACGATTTTTTAGATATATTGTTATTTTACTATATTTATCTACGACTCACATATAGTGAGCTCATTGCATACGTATCTATGACTATACAGAGTGATCTAAAATGACTAAGGACAGATTGAATTTCCCGCCACACTGAATAATTGTGATGTTGCTAATGGTTGCAAATGAGAGCTGTTATTTTTGTTCAGTGGTGTGGGTATTCTTTCTTGTATAGGGATCCATTCTCTGATTATAATAAATTAGTATATTAAATTGAAACAATTAAGGTTTTGGAAATGTAGTTAGTCGTGGTAAAGACATAGGACATGAATAAAACGTAAACATGACAGCATATTTTAAAACTTAAAAATAAATTTTTAAAAATATTATAAAAATAATATAACATAATAAAATCGTCACGTCATCATCGTCTCTCATATCTTAAATCAAATAAAATAAATATAGTGTTTATAACAAATTAAATCTCGAACAGATAAAATATTGTTGCAGAGGAACGTCACCCTTACTGACGAGTCCACTATGGTATCTGACAGCGATCATAACCTGTATCCTCCCTTATAATCCCCATCATTATACAGGCCAATGATTATATGACACTATCGTTTTATAATAATTTTTGTTCGTTCAAATATTGACTTTATTATTTGAACGAACTGACATCATTATACAGCGCTAGTGTCAAAGTCGAACCTACGTGGATGACACTTATTTGACAGTTCGCCTCGCCACCATTGACAAATACATTTAAAATATTTTACATTAATTGGAATTTATGAGTCGTAGTTAAAACGTCGTATTTGACTCACACATAACGGATAGAAATCGCTCGCATGATTACTTTATTATGTGGTCGTCAAATAATATACTATTATACTATGTAAATTAATGAATACAGTTTAATTTTCTATTTAAATTTTGTAAATACAATAAAAAAATAAAATAAATTGTACCTATATTTCTCTGATTAAACGTTTTTTTATTGACAATCGATAAAATCTGGTAAAAAGTCATAGTCATAGAATGTTGGTGGTAATAGCACATTTAATTTTGAGTGGGGGTCAAAGAAAAATGCGTTGTTCAAGCGGGTCGCCGATGAAACAAAGTTTGAAAAGCCCTGGATCATTCCTTTGTGCCAAACCTTACCGTAAACTTGGGTGACTTTAGCCCACTTTTGAAATTTAAAGTCTGGTAACTTTTAACAGAAAAGATATAATTACTCATACTTTTGCTATTTTTTGGGTCTCTGATAGTACTTACAAAAACTCAAAACACTAATATTTCCAACGGCAGGATATACATACTTCTTTTATGTATATGTATATATATATATATATGGGTGGCTAAAGTCAGAATTCATTATTGGGTCACTTTGGACATACTACTGTTTATCATGCCAATGAATGGATAAGCTAGTGTATGCTCGAGTTTGGCCACCAAATATGTTTTAAAAGTGTTCAGTGACGGTCTTCAGACCGTCAAAAAAATAAATTATCATCTAACTTACATTAAGTACGTTTGTATTCAATATAGTATCTAAAATATTAATAACCAAAAATACTCTCAGTGATTGAAATATTAACAAAGATCTGGACAATACAAATAAATTTTCTAAAAGTGGCCAAAGTCACCCAGGGTGGCCAAAGTCACCCAAGTTTACGGTATCAAAAGCTTGTGTGACATCAAGAAAGATTTTTGAGCAAACAAGCCTTTTTTCAAATGCATTCTATACGGTATCCGTTACTCTATGGACTTGATCTATAAAGGAATGTCTAAAACCAAATTGGTGATTTGGAATTAGTTTCTTTCTCTCAATTATAGGTTTCATTCTCTTTAGAAGCAGCATTTCAAAGTTCTTTGAGATCTTTTCATTCGGTGATTGCCTGACATTGGTATTATGATAACTCATGCTACTTTGTTGACATGGGGGATATTTTAATCTCAACGCTGCATTTATTGCATACGTCAGCATAACAATACCTTTCTTAGGTAATTGTTTAAGGACTTCCCCTATTATTTTGTAGGGGCAAATGCTTGAAATCCAAATACAACATCCTTAAACCTATGGGCACCGAAAAGTCCAGAAATTCTCAAGCAAATCAATAAAAAGGAAATCCACCTTTT
This sequence comes from Aphodius sticticus, assembly GCA_963966075.1. Lineage (NCBI taxonomy): Eukaryota > Metazoa > Arthropoda > Insecta > Coleoptera > Scarabaeidae > Aphodius > Aphodius sticticus. The sequence goes on from OZ014513.1 coordinate 6,862,023, forward strand.
CACCTGAAGGCTACTATACTAACCATTTACAGCAATCTTATGGAATCTTAAAATCACACCAATGTTGGCACGGTCCATCCGACATTCCAGCGACAGCAATCTGCACGACTTTACACCAGTGGCGTTCATTGAGATGTTCGTGTGCAATTGCTTTTCCACACTTAACGGCATTAGATGCTGCTAATAATGTTATTGTGAAGGAAGTGATGGCTGGATAAGCGGGGAGGAAGGAAGGGAGAGAGAGGAGGCCCGCGCGTTTGACGCGACAAGCTGCCTAGGTCCTGGTGGTGTGGGGGCTAAGGGTGGCATGAGTAGTCGGTCCTGACAACCCATGATGGATCGGGCTGGGGCCCGCAGCCTGCTAACTAAAAACCCTGCCGCTTGTGTTGGACTGCGACAAAGACGGTCCGCGACGGCACGCGGATTCGTACGTTCCCGACGACTTACTTATTGTGTTTGCGAGGACGGATACGATGTATGAAAGAAATTCGGTAGCCGCCTTCTGATTTTCCGTGAGAAGTGCTGAAGGAGCTGGAATTTAGATCAAGGTTAAGCTTTGTGGCTGGCCGAAAGCCGCCAATGTAAATAAGGAGCATTGTCGGCTTAAACTGTTCTGAATCAGTCACGCAATCTCAAAAAGTGTTTTGATAAGCGATTAGCATGATCTTTTTGGTGATCAAGCGTTTATTTGGTATGTAGGTATGATGTAGCTATGCCTGCGAAATGCATCATTATTTATCTCGTATTTTCGGTGCGGCTCACAGTGGCTAATTTTGGTATTGTCGAGAGACGAGTCTGGAGTCGACGAATAAGTGTCATTGTTTGCCTACAATTTGTCACAAAAAAGGAAGCTCATTAAGGGCAGGTTCTCAAGTAGAGACCTAACAAGTAGCTCAAGTTCGGGTCAGTTTTACAAAAAAATGGTAACGGATATAATATTTGTTCTTATGCTATATATTTATTATACTTTAGTGTACAAAAAGAAATTTTGCAGGAAAATAAAACTATATGCAAGAAGTGGAAGTAACTTTACTCAACAACGTGCACGATAGCTACTATAAAAATAACCATAAATCGCAATTTCAAAAGCGTTGTGAAACCAGATGAAATTAGTTGGAGGCTAAACCACATTTAGTTAAAACAATTCACAAAATGGCTGCTGTTTGAATTTTATGGTCGATTTTGTACAGCTTTCTTTTTGTTTTCAAATCATTATAAATAATATAATTATTAAAAGTTTCACTTATCATGAGATTCAACAAAAAGTATTATCGCTAAGGGGAAGAAAGAATAACTCGATCCGTTAAACGATGGAACAGGAATCGCGCATGTCAGTTTGAACTATCGTGTTTCTAGAAAAATCGTGTTGGTTCTATCTGTGTAATGAATAATATAATAGTTTACTCAAGATAAGCACTTAGATATATTTTTGTCACCGTTACCGAACATTATCATTTAAATTAATACATCTCTTTGCGCCTTAATGCAGAAAATTTTGACCGGAGAATACCATGAGCTATAAAACCGTAGAACTAGTGACAATCAAAAAATCGTTTCAGGGTTTTTTTTTTATACACTTCAAGGCTTCAAAATATGAAGGAACAAAATTTTGATTATTCAATCGATTACATGAGAACCTCCCTTTAACCGAGGACGAAGTTTTTGACTATAACTCTTCTTGGTTGGAAGAAAATATAGACAATTCTAAATTACGGACAGATCTAGAAACTAGTAAACCTTCAAGTGCTAGTGTACTTCAGCGTGTACAAACATCGTTTGATAAATCAAGAGAGAAAACCAAAAGATTCCAAACCCTATACTGAGCTCGACGACCAAAATGGAACTTTTATGCTACAGAAGTTACTTTATATTCAAAGGGATACTGTAATGCTGCATTACTACTCAAGAAAATGGTACCCACTTCCCGATTTTCAAAAGTACTAAGCAGAACGGTTGTTTAAAATTGCTGGTACATTTGACAACTCGGTAAAGTTAAAAAGAAAATAGGATGAGTCGGGAATGTTTTTGGTTGTAGTACTAACCATATCGATATATCAGCGACGCTGCTGATAACATTAAGTTAAGGAGGTTTCATTATATATTGTGATTGATTTTTCGTGTGCGAGCATGTATTTCTTTTGATAGGTATAGAAGACAAATAGATATAACGATAATACATTCCTTTCAAATTCTTGATAATACTAAATATTTATAAAAACAAACAAAACAAACGTAAGAAAGAGAATTCGAAAGAAACTTTTTTTTTCGTATTTTATATTTTTCTTGATTCTTTAGATTTTAAAGTATTTTTGCACGGCCTGAAGCTTTCTCTACGCATGGCGGATAATATAGGTAGCTAATTCAAAATTATAATATGTATTCAAACATTTTAAACATCGGACTCAAAACACACAACACGAGAGTATGTTACAGACACTGTCATATAAAACAAATACTTCACACGTGACGTCAAATTCGGTACATATTATTTCTTTCTAAATGCACTTTTTTTCTAATACAAAAAAAGTGTCCAAATAGGTAATTTAAATTCAGCACTCTCATAATGTTGACGTTACAGCAGTTGTTCATGTAATTTTAGTTGAAAACCAAGATGGAAATTACCTTGGTTTTACCTGACTCCTATTGAAAAGAATTGGCTTTCCACTCGGAAATAGTCCATGTTGTCTATGTGGACGACCAAGTTTTGCCCACCTAAAAGTATAAATTGGCCACTGTGCCGCTTCCTGTATTATCGTCGATAAAGATGACAACTCTACTTCCATGGCTTAAAAGCTCCCAGGATCTGATGATTATAATCTTTCCTCTTGTATCTCCTTAAATCAAAAGTGTTTTCTTAGCCACATTGAGTGAAGTATGATAAGAAATTACCTACCTGTTCGAAACAAAATCCACTGAACTTTGCACTCAGAAATTTAGCTATCAACAAATGAAATCAAATATTAAACGGTATTAAGAGATCACGCAATACGCAACTGTATTTTTTGCTGTGCGGTACAGTTTATAAAGGCATTACGTTCGTGTCTGATAAGCTGGCCTAAGGAGAGCTCGACTTTGGTGTAGAGACTATTTTATCTGCTCTAGATCGAATAATTTAAGAATCAAGAGATATTAACAACACAATTAATCACTCCGCGGTGGACGATGGCTGACAATTTAGACGTTGCCAAGTAACGTGTGTCGGTTATCTTGCAACGAAAAGGGTAGACACATTGACACCTCTCTCTCTATCTCCGCTTATAGAGGACAATCCATCCGGTGTGCATATTGGTTGAATAGGCACAGTTGGAATACGACATTATACAGGGGATTTCAATAAGAGTATGTATCTGAAGGTTTTAGTGCTCAATACCAGTTTGGACTTAAGTTATTTAAGACGTTCTTCGTAGGTATAGCCATTAATTTATATCAATAGAAGGAAGATCATACTAATGGCCACCTAGATCCCCCGACCCAAACACTTTGGATTAGTTTTAAATGCATAACGAAGAAGTGTAATATCAACTGACCTGATGATTATTTACAATAACAAATTTTCAATGTGGTAGTAAACAGCTTCATAGTACTCATGGCTGAATGGTGAAAATAAGAAAAAAATAAAGTTTCAGAAATGACCTAATAATAGTCGTTAAATACCCTAAAATGGTGAAAAGAAATTTGAACTTTAAAGATGTTCCTTTTGATGGGTTAGAAAAAGAAATTTGGTTTTAAAATTCTGATTCCTTGGTAATATGATATAATGGGTATAATGGGTCATAATAAATGATTGTAGCCGAAGTATGCCATGCCCATGTTACTACATTTCCGCCGCTTTACACAAACAAGTATCAAACTTACATCAGCTTATGCAACCAATTTAACAGTTGTGTATAGAACAGTAGGTAGTGTACTAGTAGGACTCAGTTCAAATGAAGCGACACACACAAATTTTTACATTGGACCTCATCGCCTACTTCGACTACAATCATTTATAATAACCCTGTATGATACTTGCACAAAAAATATATTACACAAAAAATAGTAAAATTGCAATGCATTAATGGAGTACATTTGAGCGAGTTGAAAGATAAATTTAGTTGACGTTCAAAGTTTGCAAATGTGAATATTCAGTAAATTGTAATTAATTATGTGAATGTAGTGGGTGTTACACGTCTTATCGAAGACCGAAAACAGATATATTTCTTTGCATTCTATATTTATAGAGTTTATATCTTTGCTTTGCCGTAAAAGGACAAACAACTCTCGACGCACGACGATTGCTTTTCCAAGAAAAAAATTACAATAACTATACATTTGTGTAGAAGACTGTGGTTTTATTGGGGATAGTAGACAACGTAGTTGATTAAATAAACAGCGTCCTTCGAGCAAGCCCTGAGCTTTCGACAGTTTACTATCTGTCTATCCTAGCACTACAAAAAAATCTATTCTCATACGAGATGAATCTCGCGGTATCAATACTCTGAAATATTTATAATTTACATGTAACGTTACAAGTTGTTGTTGACTTCTTTTTTCTACTGAAAATCGAATATTTTTAATGTCTGAATAAAGTTTCAAAATAAGTTGTAGAACGTGGTGTAGTTATACCTAGTTATTTTTTTCAAAATTTGGACGTTTAAGTAGAAGTTGAAAAATACGGTATTATGAATGCAAGAAATACAGTTTGGGATCAAAATTTTCAAAATCTTGTAGTGTTTTGATTCTAATTCCTGGTTCGAAACTGTCATATCTCTGCCATCCTTAATTCAAGAGATAAGAGGGGTGCCGTATTATCGATTCGCCCTGTATAAACTGCGAGTACATGCAAAAACTTTAACTCTCTACATTTGATCTTAACAGTACGTACTATTCCACAGACGTAAATTTATTGGGTTTCGATAGGCTACTTAAAACTTTCGCTCTTTTTACACCACTATAGTGTTTATATTATTTATTATTTATTTATTTTTTACACAACTTTTGGTGCTAAAAAAACAGAAAACTCAATAATCAGCCTATACAAATTCATATACCGAGTGACCCACGCCCTAGGTTAGCCCGCGTATTTTCTATTTATCACTCTGGACGAATAAAATTTTGAACAGAAAAAAAATGCATTTTTGGGATACTCTTGAGGTTAGTATGACTTCCGGTTTATCCGGAAATGACGTCATCATTGAAATTGTAAATGGCACCCTATCTGATTTGTATGATATCTTCAATCAGGATGATATTCTGAACACAAAAACAAATCAATCGTCAATTTTTATCATTATGACAAGGCAAAATTGACTTTATTTGTTTATTAATCTAGGTGGCTGTGGAAGATAGTCAAAAATTATTACCCTGATTATTCGGCAAATAACATTTTTCCATTTGCAATGACAACAAATACTTGATATTATGCTGAAAATTGTAATGTGTAAATGTCGGTTTAAGCAGGGAAATGATCAAAGTCAGCGTGGTTTTAGTGAACTATTGATGGATGCTGTTGGGTACCTATTGCGTGGGTCACCCGGTATGAACAACAATACCCCTTGCCAATAATATGCATTGTTCAAAATAACGTAGTAGGTATATCCCACACCATTTAAACATGACGTCTGAAAAGATGGTAAAGTTTGTCTGGCGAAAACTATGTATTTTTTTTATTATAGACGTGCAAGTTTATAATTTCTGCACTAGATACCTAGTTTTGTTACAATACAAATTATATGCGCAATGTATAAAATAAAACGTGCATTCAGTGTAAGCATTTGATAAAATATTTGACCAATAAAAAGCATATTTATCCAATACAAAAAATATTTGCGCAAATGCAAAAAATTACTTGTGCATTAAAAAGAATAATGGTGCAATAAATTTATATAAATGCACATCAGAATAAATAATTGTGCATTTATATATTTGAATGTTCCTTTCATAATATATTTGTACACTCAAATAAATAAATGTGCAATACAATCGCTACATCTATAAAAATATAATAAGCAGCTTAAAAAGTGTTTGTTCATTGCAAAAATATATTTCCAATACAGTACATACAGTGAGCGCGTAATGTATGAAACATGGGAAGATTTCTGAGATGTTTTATCATTTTGACGACGTAGATTTTTAATTATTAAAATAAACATTTTTGTGAACAGTTCAATTTCCTAAAATTTTACTAAAATAGTTTGGTAGATCATTTAATGTGAAAATGGCATCGGAAACATTATATAGCCTTAAATGAGAAATTTTTTGAGAAAAGGATAATTGAAAATTGAAAACTATTGATAAGTTTGAATGGATTTTGTAAATTCAATATTAAATGCCTTTTGGGTTTGAATTAATTGCTCTGAAAACTAATCTAATAAAATAATCTAATTTTGTATCGTGCAAGGTTTTCGAAAAACAGTGGGGTAAAAATGTAAAAAAGGCGATTTTGGTAATTTTTACAAATTTATACCACCTGAACCCATTGTCCTAGAAACCTCAAAATGATCGCATGGTAATCCTTAATCTGAATTCTCAACCCTTAAGCTCATATTTATATTCAGCGCAAATAAATTAATCGAAAACTAATTTGCAACTAACTTTTTCTCTAAATTTGTCGAAAAATGTTAATTACTTTTAAGAACAACTGACAGATCTATCAATATCAGGACTAAAAAAATTTGGGGTTTCCATTTTAAAAAAAGTGTTGGTGACGTCATAAGTGGAAAATAATTGAATTGTTATTTAACATAATAGGCATACGAATCGTAAAACTCAGATCAGCGTTAATTTTGATGCGCAGTAGATCTAGTGCTTAATATTTATTAGTTTAATGCTCAAGATATTCATTTTAGGGCACTATATGAATAAAGTATTGCTCATTATAACATTTTTTATGTAACATATTTATATTTATTGAATGCTCATTAGGTATTATTTTAATGCTCAAGTTGGCCATTCTAGGGCACAATATGTATTTTCGTATGTAACATATTCATAATATCTATTTAATGCACAATATTTATTATTTTAATGCACAAAGTATTTATTTTAATGCAACCGCAACCCGTTTTGTTATCGCGTGTCCGTTGTATTGGTAACGTAAATAGGTAAGCTATTAATTTTTTGAGATGGTCAAGTTTCGATTTATGTGGCTCTAAATTTCCATTTTCGACCACTGTCGGTCGTACAGAATCCAATTTGATAGGCTGGAAGGAAATCAGAGCCCTCCCAAAAACTTCACGCCAAATTTCCATCCGAAGTTTAAAACCGTAAAGCCGTGGTAATGCCCACCAGGCTGCCGGTGTTAATCCTCATTGAGTGTAACACTCTCCTGGGTCTGCCCCTCTTCTCTCCTGTTCTGCCGCCGCCAAGCTCAATATACAATATTCTCCGGATGACGTTTTCAGCGTATATACAATGTGTTTGCTTTGGGGTTCCCACCAATCCATCAAATTCGCCGTCACTACCCATTAGCGCGCTGCCGTACTTCTTGGATCCGAGCCACCGTCGTCCGCTCTCTAGCTGTTCCTGCTGTTGCCGGTGTCGCCCTCTCGCGGCGCACCCCCGCAACCGACATCCACCCCGTCGCCCTCTCTCTCTTCTACGGTCGAACACGAAGATTGAATTACATAAATATTTATAATAAACTGTGTAACAGGCACCCCCAGTGGAAAGGCATCTCATTGCAGATAATGGAAAATTTGCAACGCAAAGTTGTGTTATCGGCACCGGACTGGGGTTATGTTGCTACGCCCACTACCTTCTCAACTGAGAACAGCTAGTTGTTCTGAGTAGACGCTGATCAATTATAATGTCAGCATTTTTATGTTGATTTTTGGGTGTTTTTCGGTATGGAGACTGCAGCTGGAGTTACTATAACACATGCAGATATAGTTCAGACAGTGGGCAATTTTTGGTTAAATCGAGATAAATTAAAAACTGAAATTATTTTAGGGGTTTTCGGTTTTTAAAAACGATTTTATGATACCAGTTTCCATTTCCATTTAAAATATGAGGTATGTACTTTTTTAATTAAAAATTGCCGTGGTGTCTTTAAATATGTAGAATATTGCACATAAGAATCATCTGTTGTATGGAAACTGATTTTAATAGATATACCGGTGTCCCATTTTTTTTCCGCAAAGAAACTTTTAGGCATCAAATTTTATTCTGAGTAACACTTTATATGGACTGGAATTTCTAAAAATATTACAGTAGTTTGAAATATAAACAAAACAAAGAAAAATAAATTACATGTGGAAACAATACGAAAACGTTTACTATTAACAACATAAAAAATAAATAAAAGTAAAACCAATTAAATATCATAGGAATAAAGAAATAAAGAAACAAATAAATTATATATTGTAATTATTCTATAATTTTTCAATTCCTTAATCTTTGTCAATATTTTTTTAATGTTTCAACGACTGTAACTTTCGAAGGAATTTAAAAAAGCAAATAAGTGCATATGGAACTATTCCCTCAGTACGACATTTGCAACCTGAAAAGAAGTTTTTATAATAGTACTTTATGATAACTTTTCTCTGTGTTGACATACAGGTATATAAAAAAGCACAATATTTATATGTAGTACCGATTCCTGCCAGAAAGCAGATATTTTTCAAATACTTCTCCTGCAAATGTTACACACAGGGAACTGGTTGTCTAATGTCCAGAAAATTACATTCTTAACAGAATTTGTTAGCTTTAAGTTTCTTTCATATAAAACAACCTAAATATTTGATTTAAGAAAATGATTGTTTTGATTTAAGCAAGTTGTTGCTTTGAAAATAATGTGAAAGATGCTGATAAATGGAGCTTTAATTTCTCGTCGTAATTTCTCGTCTCCTAGGGGCTATATAAACGGGATCTTCTAGAGGGTATATATATATATATATATATATATTAAAAACGCACAACTTTTTCACAAACATTGTTTATTATTTTTGGGAATAGAGGCTTTTGTTTAACAAAATTTTTTACACGTTTACTAAATCTTACGATGAGACAAACATATTAAAAAAATTCGTTTTCTTGTTATCTGACAGTATATCTGTGACCAAGACGCAAATAGCGTCGAAACGTCAGATAACAAGAAAACGAGTTTTTAATATGTTTGTCTCATCGTAAGATTTAGTGAACGTGTAAAAAATTTTTGTTAACCAAAAGCCTCTATTCCCAAAAATAATAAACAATTTTTGTGAAAAAGTTGTGCGTTTTTAATATATTGACAAGGCTAACTAATTTATTTAAATATATATATTAATATATTTTAAAAACGATTATATATATTAACCAGCTTTCCTATATATATATATATATATATATATATATATATATATATATATATATATATATATATATATATATATATATATATATATATATATATATATATAGCATACATGCTTATCAGTGATTGTGCAATTATACCGTCAATGTACCTGACGTAGAAATAGCCAACAGTTCTAGTATTGGTGAAAAGAGACTAAGAAGGAACACCGGGTACCGTCTTATAATATTGTAATATTGCTGTAAAATAACAATATTCTTCTTGGATGCGTAAATTACATTCCATGTACAACATTATAAATGTACATAGGAAAACCGAAAGTAATGGACTAATTAAATCATGGGGTATTTTAAGAACCTGAAGAAATAATTGTTTGAAGACACTAAATGCGATAATTTCAGTATTTTTGGGAACCAATATAAGACCAAATAAAGATAGAAATGCTCTGAGAATGATAAATCAAGTTAACCAGTCAGTTGGAGATCTTTTTCTATATGTATTATGTTAGATATTTAGTTTTGTATAGAGAATATGAAAAAAGTTAAGTAAATTAACAGAACATTGTATGCATTTTTATATTATATTTTCGATGTTTTTTGGAGTATGTATTTTAATTATAGTTTTAAACGTTTTTTTGGAAATTTGGAATTCGAAAACCGGTGTTGTCAAAAGTCGTTTTTGTATAAATCCTAATATACAGTATGTACCGGATTGAATTACAGAGCGGAAGGAAATGGTTATTATTGATTTGTCAAAAAATGTGTATATAGAAAATGCGTTGAGTATGTTCAAAGCCGAAATTCGTGTAAAGTTTCTATTCCAGTAAAGATAATAGTTTAGTTATTATGTAAAAATTGCACCTATTAATATTTAATTACATTATATGGTTAGATATATAGTTAGAGTAGCATATAAACCACTATTTGTGTCAATGATAGGAATCCGTAGAGTCAATGATAGCTGCTAATATTTACTACAGAAATGACAACAAATAATACATTTTTAGGTAGGTGACCGTCGTAGGAAAGGATAGGTCGCAGTTATTGTAAATTTGAATATAATTTTATTTCTAAACAACACATTAAAATACATCATTTTCATTATTATTTAAAATAAATCTACTTTTGACATACTTATCTTTTCTGAGGTTACATTGTTTGTATTAGACCAGCCGTCAACGTTTTTAAAGAATTTTTTTAGAAATGTATAAATGATTTTTTTTTCAAATGATGCCGACTTTTTGGTGGACACTATATAAGTTTGTTAAACATAATTAATGTGATAATTGAAATTTAAGTTTGTCGGAGAAATTATATTTCTTGTACTAAATTATTAACAGGAAATCGGAGTGAGCTCGTGTGCTACGAGGCCGAAAACGTAAAAGTATATTATTAGGGGTGTCGAAATGTACTAAAATGTATTATACCTTTATAACCATCTTAAGACAAAAAAAAACATTTTAAACAGTTAGATCTGTATTTTTGCCAAACTGCGAAAATGTGTTAAAATGCTAGAGCACTAATCACAGCAACTTCTTGCAACTCCTCAAGATAACCATTCTCTTTTTTCCAAGTGATACAGGTAAGTTTAAATTATTATATTTTGTTTTGAAACGGTTCTGCCGACGTTTGGCCCACTTGTGAAATACAGTAAAAGCACTGAAAACCACCAGATGTACGTTTTCTCAGCGTTGTGAAAATGGCTGGAAAGTCTTTACGTATAGGATGTTAAAAACCGAAATTACGTTATCATCAAATTATCACCTAGATCTGCTGATCAAATCAGTTTAAAATGAATCGGTGCAACCAGTTGATCTTCGTTCTTATTCAATGCGCCTATTAAGAAGTGATTGTAAAGCGGTTATGTAAATTGAGCGCTTGAAGCGATTAAATCGAGGGGGTGTAAACGATACTAAACCACCGAGCGACGGGGCAGAACACTTTTGACTCCTCGATGGGTTAATCAGTCATAATATAAAGGCAGAATTAATTACACCTAATCAGTCAACGGGTTACAAGCGACTGTGACGGAACCGGTGTACTCAGACATTGATGACATGTTGACTTAATTGATGGCGTTTCATCGCGCAACCCCTAATTTGCACAAACGTAACTACGTCGAATCACTTCACACTATATACGTTTACATATTACACTTTCGCACCGAAATTCTGTGAGATCGATACTGGAACTCATATGCCACAAGATGTAAAGGAAATGAATATCTGAATTGATTTATCTTAGGTGTTCCAAAAAATAAAAAAAAAACGAAATATACTTTTTACGATACGTCGTTAAACTAACTAAACAAATGATATAGCAGACATTTTCCTGTCACCCCCAAAATCGAGTTAAAATAAAAACTAAACCTTATTTGGAAACTTCGTAACTCCGCTATTTCGTCCTCAATTTCCAAAATAAATAATAATTTACGACTGAAAAACGTTTAGCTCGATAGTATACAATAAAATGTCACAAAGAACAGTAGAAAATATTTTGAAGTTGTCCGTTATTTTCTGATTTTTTCAAATTTATCAAGAATTTGATGACCTCTTTTGATTTCCAATATTTGATTTTAACATGCCATTTAAATTTGCGTTTAATAAGGCGTTTGCTTATTAGAATCGGTTGAAAAAGTTATCAACATTTCTTGATTTCAATAACTTCAATGTTGCGACTTGCGCTGTAAGCATGGTAAGCAAATTTGTTCTATGGCTCAACCAGTTATTAATTACCAATAGGGTATTTGACTGTATTAAAAATATGGCTTGTATTATAGTCATCCTAATAGACTACAGTTTAAGAAAACTATTTGTTATTACTTTTCAAAAAAAATATGCCTTATTTCTATTAAAAACCAAAATTAAAATTGAATTTTATTCACGTCCTCTATCCTATCACGTGATTGAAAACGCTCTGTAATTGGCTCAGTCTCCAGTGACGTCATTCGCTAGTACGCTTAGAGCGCGTTCGGTGTGTCAGGGTAGGGTATGGGGAGAGCAATGCTCAGATAACCTGGGTCGGCTGTCTCTCTTTTATATGCAGATAAACGCCGTATGACGTTAGTCAGCCTATTATGCAGCGCGTCACTCTCACCGTACAATACCGGGTTATCCGAACGCGCTCTTATGCTTCTCCCGTTTGAATTTAATAGCACTAAAGTGCCATGTCAGCATAACTTTGCAGGTTAGGATAGCCCTAACCTTAAGCTGTCAAATCAGATAATACCTGATTCGAAAATACGATAGATAACTTATTCTAGTCAGTTTTACTTATGTCGAAGTAATCTTCACAACAAAAAACACTTGTATTGGCCGCTATTTATTTCATTTGGATTTCTACGAGCCAACCACTTTCTTCGCAGTTTCAAGTCTTGCGGAACAGCTACAAATAGTTTATCCGGATTTTTTATTGACGTATTTCTGCATTGTGGATTTAACCCATTTTTATGTAGACGGGTGACGTCACACAACAGAAAGTATCGTTTTGGCGGTACTAAATACTAAATACTAATTCTTTGACTATAAATTGAATTTAAATTGATTTCAATTTAATTTAATTCATTCGTAATTCGTTCGTCAAGTTTCAATTTAAATTGAAATTGAAAATAAAAATTAATATCACAAATTATATGTGTAATTCAAAATTGCAGAATGTTATTACTAACAGCTGCTGCATGAAAAGAAGTATTACTACATTTGTGAGATTGTTGAATTTTGTCGAACCATCTGGATATGTAGTATTAATTTATGAATTATAGTGCAGAAGTTACAAATGTCAAACTAGATGCTTAAGGAGGATTCACAACAGTTCACAGTGCATCCGATATCCGACATCCGATATACGAATCGGACAAATTTCTTCGTACGTTGGAAAACCAGTTCACAGTACATACGAATTGTCGGACGTTTTAGTAATAAATTTAGTGAAATTTAGTAAATTTGTGGTAGTTGTGGCAGTTGGTAGGGCCGTACATAGTTGTATATTGGTAACCGTAGTCCGGCATGCTAACCAATAAAACATAACTAATAGGTGTGATCTGCCACTTTAAGCGTTTGAGCTCAGCGGACGGCAGCAACAACATGTACACGATTGCTTATTGAAACCGCTAGAACTCAGCTTCAAGCGGAAATACACGTGATTGGATCAGACCGTTCAGCCACCGCGGATGCTTAGTCTCGGCGTCGACAGCGCAAGCAGCTTTGGCTGGAACCGGCTGAACGCACCCATTGATTCAAACTCATTCTGGTATTCTATGGTTCTGGTTCCAACCTCGTTTTGGACCGCAGCATTGCACGTTTTTAGAATTTGTTGAATTGTTTCTTTCGACATTCTCAAATAATTAAAACGATTTTCGGCGTCATCCAACCTTTTTTTTTTAAATTTCATAACCCAATACCATCGAGTTTGTAACATTTATTTTCTATTAGCTCTTGCTCGGACTCGAAGCAAAATCGCCAACAAAGGAATATTATTCATCTGCCATCGATAATTATCCATAATTGGATCTACGAATGCTCAATACACGTAAACGTCAAAAGAATTATTGAGTGAGGTTAGGTGATCACGGATCACGTGAGTCCGACATCGCAAAAAGTTAAAATAAATTTAACTCTGTCCGACGTCGGATGAAGTTGAGTTCTTGTCGTACCGATACGCAGATTTACGCGCGCAAATCATTTCAAAGGATCCAGCCAATAGGAACGTTTTCGTATCGTCGGATATCGGACGTCGGATGGCTTGTGCATTCGCCTTTAATATAGCTGATTTGTCGATCTTGCGAAGTATGTCAAGTGTGACAGTTAGCAAGTGTACAGTTATTCGGAATAAGTCATATCAAAGTCTCAAATCAATAATAACAGTCGAAAAGTGCGATATTTTTACTAACCAAAATGAGTTATTTTGTTTCTTTTTCCTCGTTAGGTACCTCAGAACGATTTTTTTTTAAAATGCTCGTTTTTAACATTAATTTCACAATATCTCAGAAACAGTTGATAATAGCCTAATACAAGTGAATTTCAAAACAATTAAGATACAAATATTAATCAGAAAGTGCAATATAATACCAACTGTTTGTTCCGTTTAAAAAGCATAAGTTGTGTTGGTTCGTTGTTGTGGGGCACAAGTTTTACATATAGAAGAAACGTATATTTCGATTTCCTGTACAAAGGCATATTAAATGCAAATTTACATGGACTTCCAATTAAAAAAATATTACGTAGTGAAACAGGTGATCAAATTGTTAAAAATCTGTTAAAAAATCCGAACATACTTAATGGAAATCTTCTGAAAATCTTCGACTGTAACTTTGCGATTTTTCTATTGTTTACAATATTATAGTATACAATTATCAAGGTCTATCGTTTCTCTTTCAATTGCATTTCTTATTTTGGAAATCGAATACAAAATGGCGGGCTTTTTTGATAAAAAGAAAATCGAGATTTTGGTGGTCTCGAAAATTCCTTCTATACAAATTTGTTAATTCCACCAGCTCTACAACTAACACTCTGTCTCGAGGAAAGTATTAATCCACTATAACAGAGTGTAATATAAGTCAAGAATAATTCATTCGTGGAGTTACATCACTGGAAACGAAAATTAGGTAAATTAGCATATAATCGCCACCTGTGGTGTCCATAAGCCACTAAACAGTGGGGGTCTGACATCTAAGTGTCTGTTTGGAAGCTCTTTCACCATTTGCCTGTTGTGCATCGTATTTCTATTGTAGCGCAGAAGAGGATTCTTGTTAACAGTCAATAAAAATATGTTTTTGATATTACTAAATAAGACCATTCTTGTGCTTGTTATTTTGACCATATGCACTACTGACAGAGTACTGTTGTCGTATCGCAGTTATATCAAATAATATAATAATCTTTTCAAGTCACTCACCCACATGATTACATTATGTAAAACTACATTATCATGTTATAGAAACACATGTTTAATGTCCGCTTTCCTAAAGAACGCTTGGATACCTTTTCTGGTACGCCTGTACAACACAATCAAACTATGAACGGTCAGAATATTAACCAGACACGAACAGGCTTCCAGCTGATACCTCAGTTCGTGACAGTATTATTTTGAGAGAACAGTTACGAGAACAAACTTTACTCGATGATACGGTGCATGTATGCTATGAGGAATATCTGGGGATTCTGTGGAATTCCACGTAGGATCGCAGATAGGGCAGGCCTCGAGAGTCGGACATACCCCGTGGGACTTACCTCTTTGACAGTAACATCCACTATACGAAACCAGCAACAGCAGTTCGCTGTCAGTTGTCACCCCGTCTCAAGAGTAAAACTATTCCGAACAAGTCGTCTTACACACCGAGAATGCTTTCAACATTTCACTGCGTCATTTTCTTCTACATATCTGTGCACACTGTACACTGTACAAGCGTACCTTTAGTCGAAGCTAATTACTGTTTAATTATTTGATGATTTATAACGGCGCAATTTATCGACAAAATATAAGCAAGACTTTCTTTGGTGAAATTATTCGGGTTTACCTGACAATAAGTTGTCTATTGACATAATGTGGCATTACAAGAAAAGTTGACGAGATAAAAATTATTAGTGTATGTATTTAACTCGCAGAATAATTTCGTATGTCAATATGTTGAGTTTTGACGTAATATGGCATTACTAGAAAAGTGGAAGGGGTAAAAATTATTTAGGTACGTGTTATTTAGGTACAATTTTTGCATAACTGCCAATGTGCTGACTATTGACATAATGTGCAAGAAAAGTTTACGGGATAAAAATTTTTAGTGTACGTGTCCAACTCGCAAGTAATTAATTTCGTAAGTAATCCTAAAAATTTCAGCTTTGTATGTATTCCTTTTCAGACAGCGAAATATTTGAAATATTGTAAATATCTTTCAGTATCTTGTCTTTTTACATAATGTGGCATTACAAGAAAAGTTGTCAGGATAAAAGTTATTAGTATAACTCACAAATTGATTTCGTAAGTAATTCAAAAAAATCTAGCTTTGTATCTAGCCCTCTTCAGACAAAGAATTTTCGTGTTGATTTACCAATATGTTGTCTTGACAGAATGTGGCATTACAAGAAAAGTTAATCCAGGTAATCCAAAAGTTTCAGCCCCAATCTATTCCACTTCAGATAGGGAATTTTTGAAATTTCGTGCTTATCTTTGGGTATGTTATCTTTTGACATAATGTGGCATTACAAGAAAAGTTAACGGAATGAAAATTATTAGTGTACGTGTCCAACTCGCGCATTAATTTCGTATGTAATCCTAAAACTCCAGCTTTGTAACTATTCCTCAGATTCCTCTTCAGACAGGGGAATTTTGGAAATTTCGTGTTTATCTGCCAAAATGTTGTCTTTTGGCATAATGTGGCATAACAAGAAAATTTAATAGAATACAAATTATTAGTGTACGTGTCCAATTTGCACATTAATTTCGTAAGTAATCCTAAAACTCCAGCTTTGTATCTATTCCTTTTCAGAGGGAATTTTTTTAAATTTCTGGTTATCTGCCAATATGTTGTCTTTAGACATAATATGGCATTACAAGAAAAGTTGATAGAATACAAATTATTAGTGTACGTGTCCAACTCGCACATTAATTTCGTAAGTAATCCTAAAACTCCAGCTTTGTATCTATTCCTCTTCAGAGGGATTTTTTTTAAATTTCTGGTTATCTGCCAATATGTTGTCTTTAGACATATTATGGCATTACAAGAAAAGTTGATAGAATACAAATTATTACTGTATGTGTCCAACTCGCACATTAATTTCGTAAGTAATCCTAAAACTCTAGCTTTCTATCTATTCCTCTTCCAAGGGAATTTTTTTAAATTTCTGGTTCTCTGCCAATATGTTGTCTTTAGACATAATGTGGCATTACAAGAAAAGTTGATAGAATACAAATTATTAGTGTACGTGTCCAACTCGCACATTAGTTTCGTAAGTAATCCTAAAACTCCAGCTTTGTATCTATTCCTCTTCAGAAAGAATTTTTTTAATTTTCTGGTTATCTGCCAATATGTTGTCTTTAGACATAATATGGCATTACAAGAAAAGTTGATAGAATACAAATTATTAGTGTACGTGTCCAACTCGCACATTAATTTCGTAAGTAATCCTAAAACTCTAGCTTTGTATCTATTCCTCTTCCAAGGGAATTTTTTTAAATTTCTGGTTATCTGCCAATATGTTGTCTTTAGACATAATGTGGCATTACAAGAAAAGTTGATAGAATACAAATTATTAGTGTACGTGTCCAACTCGCACATTAATTTCGTAAGTAATCCTAAAACTCCAGCTTTGTATCTATTCCTCTTCAGAGAGAATTTTTTTTAATTTTCTGGTTATCTGCCAATATGTTGTCTTTTGACATAATGTGGCATTACAAGAAAAGTTGATAGAATACACATTATTAGTGTACGTGTCCAACTCGCACATTAATTTCGTAACCAATCCTAAAACTCCAGCTTTGTATCTATTCTTCTTCCAAGGGAATTTTTTTAAATTTCTGGTTCTCTGCCAATATGTTGTCTTTAGACATAATGTGGCATTACAAGAAAAGTTGATAGAATACAAATTATTAGTGTACGTGTCCAACTCGCACATTAATTTCGTAAGTAATCCTAAAATTCCAGCTTTGTATCTATTCCTCTTCATAGAGAATTTTTTTTTAATTTACTGGTTATCTGCCAATATGTTGTGTTTTGACATAATGTGGCATTACAAGAAAAGTTGATAGAATACAAATTATTAGTGTACGTGTCCAACTCGCACATTAATTTCGTAAGTAATCCTAAAACTCCAGCTTTGTATCTATTCCTTTTCAGACAGCGGAATGTTTGAAATTTCGTGTTTATCTGCCAATATGTTGTCTTTTGACATAATGTGGCATTACAAGAAAAGTTCATGGAATGAAAATTATTAGTGTACGTGTCCAAACTTGCACATTAATTTCGTAATCCTAAAAATCCAGATTTGTATCTATTCCTCTTCAGACATCGGAATTTTAGAAATTTCATGTTTATCTGCCAATATGTTATCGTTTTACATGATCTAGCATTAAGAGAAAAGTTGAAGTAATAAAAATTATTTGTGACATACCTAACTCGCAGACAGTGAACTGTAATCATTATCAAACTGGTAGGGACGCGCGCTTTACATTAGCTGGCGAGAATTGAGGCAGGCGCAAGCAAAAGAGACAGAGCGATGATGTGGGGTATGTGTCACTGTTTGACTACCGTACTTAGATAACAGAACGCTGTAGTGTTTTTTTTAATTGAAAACGATATCTCAAATAAAAATGTCAAACCGCATACGGCCATGGCACCGTATGAGATAGAAAGAGATGGCTACCCCACATCACTGCGGGTTGCATACCAAATGGATTTGCCTCACTTATTCACCATGTCGCGTCCTTTCCAGTTATAAGTATGTATTTACGTTTCAATGCTCGCAGATTAAATTCGTAAGTAATCTTAAAAGTCTCAGCTTTGTATCTATTCCTCTTTAGTCAGTATGTTGTATGTCTTTTGGAATTAAAAGAAAAGATAATGGAATAAAAGTTATTACTGTACGTGTCCAGCTTACAAATTAATTGGGAACCCAAGGAATCCTAAAAATTTTAGCTTTGTATTTTGTCTTTTTCAATCAGGGGATATTTTTTCTAATTTTGATTGCTTTAGAGTGAATTTTTAACACCTAATATTGCTGTATTTCAACCTTTTACATATATGCAGCACTTTTTTATCATAAATACTCCCAATTTTCGCTAATGAAAAACCTTGCACCCGGTCCAGTTGTACTAATTAAGATCGTTATGAATGGTAGTTGTCAGTTTTATTTATTCTACTTATATTTATATCACCCACCGGGAACAGATGTTCCAGCGGACAGATATACCAACGTACAGTAAATTCCGTACCGGTTCCAATTATTGCGCGGTAATCCACCACCGCTTTTTTATTTAATCAGTGAAAGAATAATCCTACCCTGTCAATTGGGTTGACACTGTTGAAATGGAAAATTAGCAATAATCAGAACAGGGATTATCTCGCTATCATCGCCAGCACCGTTTATCACCGTCGCGTCGATAGACCAGGCCCAGGTATAGGAGTTTTATCTCATCGCCGAAGGTTGTACTATATAGCGTTTCGTGATTTTATTGGTTCCCTTGTTCGGCACTTTACGCTTACGTGCCAATGAAGACTTAGATTTTGAACTTTGATTCGATAAACTGATATGCGGTAATTTGATACGCATTATTACGAATATAAAGCTAAGGGTCAGTCTAAAACACTCTACTGTTTTAATACATTCTTCGGTAGTTTCTTTAATTAAAATTAAATGGTAGGTACCGGCAACCAGTCGAACACCTCTGGTCAGAAGAAACATATTTTTCTTTACTAATAATAAAATAAAAAGAAAACAAACCGGTAGTTGAAACCAATTAGCTCTATCTGCACCGTAGCATTATCTAACAGAACTAAATTTTTAATTGAGTCCCTTTAATCGTATCGTTCGAGCGTCCGTTAGTTCGGTCTCTTAATGAAGTAAAAGTTGAGTAACAGACACGAGGAAAAAAAATCTGGGCAAGGTTACGGAGATAACCGATTTTTTTCTCCTGGCTTTCGTCACCTCGGCATCTATTAATTATTTTTATGGACGGGTGTATAGCCGAAGACTTGTACACGTCACTTTCACGTAGTAATATGTTAATTTGTATTTTACGTACGGTTCCTTTCGGTTCATTTATTACGAACGCGTTAATATGTGGCGATAACCAGCTCCGGTGACACCTTTGGCACTGTTGTGGAGATTGGTTCCATGATATAGTGCGTTCCAAAGACAAATCAGACATGGGATATATAGTCCTGGCAAAATAACGTTAAAAAGTAGCTGAAACATATTTTTTTCTAAAGCCAATAGTTTAACGATGTAGTTTGCAGAAGTATTTTTGTAGAATTTATATTTAGGTAAACTTTTTTTTTGTGAAAATTGCTTTCCAGGGTAGAACATAAAAAGTATAAAGGCTTTTCCTATGAGTTTACACTGAGAAGTTTACTACTACTGAGAATTCTTTATGCTTTTAATGTGAATTGTAACTTATGATTTAGAAAACAAATATTTTTTCCCAAGACATTATTGGCGGTACCATTTATTCGATGTGGTTTTCTACATCCTATACAACAAGTGGAAGTTTTCATTGCAAATAATGTTTTTCCAAACACCATCAGCAATTTCTATTAGTGCGCACTTAAAAGTTCTGACGGTTTTTCTCATCTATTAGTTCACAGAATCGTAAAAGCAATACACAAAATTAAAGATGAAAGGTAGGTATATAATTTTCCGTCTAGTGGTAATTTTTTTTATATTTTTGTTTGTTTTTGACTAATCGGTTACTGAATCTGACATAAAATTGACGAATTTTGGAGATGCTTTTATGGAGAATACAGGTTAAAATTTAAAAAAGTACCACATAATAGATCTAAGTTACACCACCCTCTGTAAGTGTACAAAATTTCATGTAAAAATGTCAATATCTTTCATGCTTTTTTCACTCAAAACTTTACTTCTTTGAATTAATACATAAATATTACCACAACAAGTAATATACTTTTATCTAAAATTTGATGTATAACATGTGAGAATTGAATCAAAATTAAGCTCACTATGGATGCTTGTTTTATACTATGAATGTATTTTGCCAAATATACAGGTTTTTCCACTTTTTTTCCTGCAAGCATGTTTCTAGGTAGTACATGTTATACTGAGTAAAATGTGTTATATGGACTTATGGTTTCTTGATTCCCTATATCCCTCATAAATTTCTTAATTTTTATTGTTGTTATGGGTGTTAACTGTGTACTTTCTTCATTTTCGCATTGTTTTATATGTAACCAGTGTGAGGGACGACGTCGAAACGATCAGCATCTCGTCGAGACGCCCACCAGAGTTACAATTAAGGAGGAAACCAACGCAGAAGCAAAAGAAGAACAAGGAACACACCAACCCCAACCAAAAACCCAGCAGAGTGACGAATGGACTTCATTGTACCAATAATACTGTGAGTACATTTTTCATTTACCATTTATGAACCTTGACACACTTGCCGCCGCCCTTGACGCCATCCAATTAAACAACATGCCTGATCTACAACAACGGGAATTTAACTTGTATATTACTTTCTCTATTTACATTTCATTTCTAAAAACACATATTGTATATATTTTTTGTCCATATTACAATTAAAATGAATTACTCAGGTGGTAGGTCTCTGATTAAGAATAGGTACTTAGGGATTTCCGGACATTTTCATTGCAAACAAGATCTGCAAAATGTACATCCGGTAGTTTACTTACAGTATCATTTATTTGTGTATGTGTTTGTAATTAATATAAGTATTGAAACATGAGTGTTGAACATCTCTGAGACGGGTTGTTATTTTAAAAAATTCATGAACATAAACAAATTTTAACAAAATTCAATGTTCAATATCAAAATTAAATTCAATATCCAACTTACAGTTGTTACTATGACGTAAGGTTTCCGGTCAAAGTGGGATCTAAATGCAAAAAAATTGATTTTAGCAAATTTTTCAAATTTCCACCTGCTGAACTCCTCATAGTCTCATACTTAAACCTTAAACTTTGCAATTTTACCTGAAATTCTGAAGTTTGCTTGTAAATGCTTTTAAAGCATTTACAGCGATGCATTACAATGTACTTTAGCTACCAATTTTCAATTATCGTTTTCTCCAAAATATTCTGTAAAGCCATAAAATGTTTATGCTACCATTAAGGCAATTAAGGAAACTATCAAACTAGGTAAGAAAATTTTTAGATTGTCGTTCAAAACAAATGACCATAACGTCATAAATAAAAAATGAAGGTAGGAACTTATTTCTTCATGATTATGTGTATTCTGATCATTCAAAATCGACGTTTCTTTGAAATAACAGCAGAGATTTTGTAACATTTTGTTTCGTGAATTATAGAGGCCTCATTTGGAATTTATTTGAAACATAGTATAGTTCTATCCAAGTGTTCGAGATGATCGCGTAAGAAGAACTGGTTATTAAATTTAAAATGCTAAGTTGTCACTACGTTGACTCCATCGAAAGAGGACCAGCTTTATTTTCCCGATGATATCTGATGTCGAACGTTCTCAATATGTTTCGTGATTCATTGGTGCGACAAGTTGTACATCGGAGCATAACCAACACTACATCATTTACTCTGTAAGTTTACAGGAACGAACAAATTCAAGCATTAACTTAATTATGTAATTCATCTATAACGTAAATCTAAAAGTCGAAAACTGATTATCATAATCAGTAAGTATAGAGGAATCTATGGACTTAGTCAACTAGATCAGCGGAGGTATATCTATCTTCTACGTTAATTTTATATCTGTTATATTACCACAAAAGCCTTTGAACCATTTTTTATTTCATGTGTACGAATAATTGATACATTTTATATGCTTGGTACCTCACCATCACGGAACATAAATCATCAACACTTTATAGGCCGTAAAGACATTTGTTATGTATAACGCTCACAGTAGTCTTATCAATTTCTGCTGACTAAACTATATTAATATTTAACTGCATCATCCACATGCGGGTATCAATTAATTAGTATAATACGCCAACATTATTATAATATACCCATTAAAAAGGCCTCATCATATGTTCAGGTGTGTCGGCATTTCAACAGTAGACATTTAGACAACAATACAGGCGCAGTAATAAATTATTCGTCATTTAATATCACCAGCGACTTAATGCGAATAATTTGTTAAATTGATTTAGAAAAATAATAATAATATGGAAATTAGGCCTGCATGTCCGCACGTTGAGCGTCGGCTGGTGACGTTGATGTATCGGAAATGCAAAACCGACGCACACACGTATATATATATATTTAAAGGCAACGGTGGTCCGTCGAGAGACAAATTACTGAAGCGGGAAAGGATATGGTGTGTCACATGCGCACATTTGCCAGACCCTCAAGGTGTTGTAAGCGTTAATTCATTTTAATTGATTATTGCTCAGAGCGACAAAGAATTTTTCGCCATGGTCCTCAAGGTGTGAATATTGATCACCATGGAGGAACTAATTGGATCTTGTTTGTTCACTGCGCGGATTAAATCCGACCGGAAAATTCATTGAAACCGACGTTCGGTGCTCTTTTTCAAAATTAGATTGTTGCTGTATTCATTTTTAACACTGTCTGCCTTACAAGTCTCTTTAAAGCTGGAATGTTAAATTTCGATAATTGTCCTTTTCGCTAAATTACTACTGAAAGTGAAATTAATAATTTCAAATGTTAGATTACAGATAACAGTAAGTTATGAACCTACTTATGTCAATAAAATGTGGATATGACATTAAAAACCATTATTTTGTTGATGAGTAACTACTAATCTCTGGTACTTTTCTTGATTTAATATTTGTAATTCATTATTAAAATCCGAACAAAGACTACAACAAAAATACTATTTATAGCAGCAATTTTAAAAACGAACAGTCAAACAGAATAATTATAGTACAAAATATACTTTTCCGTCGATCGTTTATTTATGAGTCAGTTTAGTGAATAGGAAATCGTTTATTAAACAACTCTATTAATGCACGATTTCTATTAATGAATGATTGTTATAGCCAATCACACGACGTAAAGACGTCGTTTGATTGGCCAATCGAACATATAATAATAATAATAATAATATGTGAAATGAAACCTTCCAATCAAAACATACCGCCCTCTAGAACTGTCAGTGTCAAATTACATAAATTGCCATATAACCTAAAAACACATTGGCGAAGAAAAATCTATGTAGACGACGCTAGAAGAATACGATCGACGAAAAAGTTTTGTAACCAACTCGAATATTAAACGGCGATTAATGATCTCGACAATTAACGCTCTCGCTACGATCGAGCGTTAGACAGTCTCGATCATTAATCGCTCTTTTTAATATACTTGTTGGTTAAATAACTATTTCCGTCGATCGTTTATTTATGAGTCAGTTTAGTGAATAGGAAATCGTTTATTAAACAACTCTATTAATGCACGATTTCTATTAATGCATGATTTGTTATGGCCAATCACACGACGTAAAGACGTCGTTTGATTGGCCAACCAAACATATGTGAAATGAAACCTTCCAATCAAAACATATCGCCTCTAGAACTGTCAGTGTCAAATTACATAAATTGTCATATAACCTAAAAAGACATTGGCGAAGAAAAATCTATGTAGACGACGCTAGAAGAATACGATCGACGAAAAGATTTTGTAACCAACTCGAATATTAAACGGCGATTAATGATCTCGACAATTAACGCTCTGTCTTCGCTCGAGCGTTAAACAGTCTCGGTCTTTAATCGCTCTTTTTAAATACTTGTTGGTTAAATAACTATTAATTGCTTACCGTCGCACAAAACAACTACGCCTTTTTCACAAATAGTGAACATTGTTTGATCCGGATCACCAGAACATTCCTTTAAATCGTCACAGTAGCTAAAAACTGGCTTCTGATTTAAAATTTACGTTATTGGCTCCGCTGAATCAATCAAATTCATTAATTATAGAAAGATTAGCTATATTTTCTCAAATAATATCATTCGGCATGTGAATAGGTGTGGAAGGGAGCTTTGGTAACAAAAAAAGGAGTATATATATGTCGGGCTGTTTAAAAAATATCCGGATCAGAAATGATCATTGTATGTCAAACCAGGCCCAAAAGTAGTAAAATACAAATAAAGAAACAAACTTAAAGTACGTTTCTATAGTGGTTAATCATTGTTCAGCTCTTAAAATTGTTCGTAAATGATAACGATGTAAAACATTCTTTGCACGAAATTATTTTCCAACTTCCGGAGACATTTTGCGTTAAAAAATATTTGTAAATTTTCCATTGATAACAATTTTCCATACATCTTCATCACCGGTCCTCTTCATAACGATGTGTATTTTATGATATGTAGTTCTGCTTGTACTTGTAGCATGAAGATAATCGCTCACTTTTCTACAATATCACTTTTCTACTGGTGCCACTAATACAGCCAGTGACCTAAGAATCGATGTCTCTCTACAATGTTTCTAGATTTTAGACTTCCGCGGTCTGAGTCAATGATAAATTGATTTCCGGATGCAGGGCCGCCCCCGCGCGTTGGACGGCCCCGCACTTTTGCCTCGCAAGGTTACAAGTTAACCCTCCACCAGAGTGAGGCGATTTTGCCGCCTCAGACAGCGACGAGATAATTTTGCTATGTAGTTCAAACGGGTGGTTACGATACCACAAAAAGAATACAACGATTTGCGACAAAAACGATTCGACTCAGTCTGTGGGAGGTTTTACAATCTTATCGCGGCAACAATGTTCCGTTGGCGCCATCTGTGCATGAGTACAGGTATTAGAACGTAAGAAGTGTGCATCGCCGAATCATGCTTAGAAAATTACTTCGCTACAATTGCTACAGTACAGTTGCATTATCAAACGAACATGACGCAGTTGTGCGAGATTTATTGCTAATAAGTGCTATTTATATATACCCACGTTTGTTACATATAGGTACGGTAAGTTATGCTTTTATTTTTATCAACCACTCCCACATCAAATTTACCTCAAATGTGACTACAACTAGAATCGAAAATGTTTTTACTTGGTGTTTTGTTATGAAAGCCGGCAAAATCGTCAGTTCTATTTATTTATTTCGGGAGCTGTTAACGGAGAAGTTTATGGGGATGTTCCAATTACTCGGTGGAAATATTTCATAGTCCATGGTTTCCATAAAAATATTTTGATTACGCCACCTTTTTATAGCCTTCAAGTTCGCTATCGTATATAGTTGTAAATCCCCTTGAATATTCCTCCAGAGTAAAAATGCAAACAGGCTTAAATGAGGGGATCTAACTTTCCAAAGCGTTGACCCATAACGAAGAAGTTAATGTCTTTGATAAACATTATTTAAACTATTTTAGAGTGGTAAATAAATTACTAATTTTCTTGACTTTGAAGAAAATCAATATCACAAATTATCCGGTTGTGTAATTCAAAATTACAGAATGCTACTATTAAGTGCTGCTGCATTAAAATAAGTACTATTAAGGTTGTGAGATTTGTTGAATTTTGTCGAACCATCTGGATATGTAATATTAATTTATGAATTATTGTGTATAAAAGGTTAATCGACGGTAAGATATAAAGGAAAAAAAATAAAAAAAAATAAAAAATAATAAATAAAAAAAATAAATGGTTCCCCCTGTAGGGAACCATTTGAGTGTTTTTCCATTGCGTGTCCATCTTGCTCCTTGGCTATACCGTACTGATGAGGACCAATAGTCCGAAACGTGTATACGGTTGCTTCTTTGATCTTCGATCTTCTTATGACGGAATTGCCCGACAAATACCTTTTTCCTTTATTGTGTATAAGTTACTAATAATGTCAAATTAGACGCTTTTAAGCTGTTGACCATAGACCTATCGAGTTAAGATATACACGATGTTCTATTTAACATCTATTGACATTTAGCAAATCTGCAGTTATTCGGGATAAGTCATATTAGAATCGCAAACCAATAATAACTGTCGAAACGTGCGATACTTTTACTATCCAAAATGAATTCTTTTCTTTCTTTATCGTTACGTCAGAATTGCACAAAAAATGTTTTTTTGCCCCGCGTATTTGGAATCCGGCCCAGCGCATTTGTTTGAACCCGGCCCAGCAAAAGCTTTGGCCGGCCCTGCCCGGATGGAAACCGCGTTGATGACTTTGAAACAGACGACGTTTCGCACAATGTTTCAAGAGATATCTTCAGGGCTAAGTGTGAAACCAAGTGCTAAGAAGACCACCATCCTTTGTTAAGCAAACTTTTTTTGTCATTCAATTAACGTTACAACGGCCAATTTTTAAATAAATCAAATTTATTTATTTAAATGTTATTATTTTACTGAAATCGGTATATTGTCACAATTGCTTTACATCAGCTGAAAGTTATCTGAGAGAGAGATAAATTAGTATTCGATCGCTGTTAACGTTTTATGATATTAAATTAATTTTCGAACGATAGGTTTAAAAATAAATATTTTTTTTATTATTTTGCTGAAATCACTGCTTTCTCGAGACGGTTTTGAATGTGCTGAATTATATGAGTCTATAAATTAGTATTCGAATAGTATTTAACGTTTTATGATATTATATAATTTTTTGGTAGGCTGGGTTTGAAATAAATCGAATGTATTCATTTTACACAGCTTTAAATCTGCTGAGATATATTTTTGGACCTGAATGTTGATTATTTAATTCAAATTTATCCGCGATTATTTATTAAGAACATTCGCTCTGGCGGAATTAACAATAGCCATTTGTAGCCAATATTTTTGGACACGCATAATACGTATTTCTTGGGAAATTTTGGATGTATCCAATAGGTGGGTGCTTTTATAGCATTTTTTATAACAACCATAAACATTATCCGAGAACGGCAGCCCTAAAAATCAGCATCGTTTATAAGCTACCAACGAGAGTGCTATAAAACGATAAACTCGTAATAAGCGCGATGAAGGCGTATAGCACCACTCAAACTTTTGCGAAAATCACCATATTGAGGGTTTGAGATTTTACAACCAGCTATCGCCGCCATAAACATTTTAATTACTTTCTGTATAATACTTGTGTGGATAGTTTTATGAATAGAGATATCGATGCAAAAGTATTACGCTGTGGACATTTGCGTTTGGCCTGCACGGACCAGAAAACCTTTATTATATATTAGGTAATGAGGTATAGGAGTGTTAATATTTGTGGTAGGCTTAGCGTGTCAACGTCAACAGATAAGGGCCCAGAGGTAGGGACGATAACAACGCCGAGCAGTCTGTTATTTTTATTGTTGACCGTCTGCAAAATACGATATTAAAAATTTTGGTTAACATAATTAATACCGACTCGAAGAACAGCAACGTCATCACGTGTTCCATTTCGTGGATAGTGACATCATCGAGCCACGAATGACAAGGGCAAACATTCCATCGCTTCATACTTCCAATATAGATCTTTGGGATTCTTTCTCACAGTTTTATTTCTTCTTGTCTGCATACCACCATCCATCGGAATAACTTCATTTCCAGAGGACCAAATATCAACTTCTCAAACACGTAGGAATACCCGAGAGAGTTATGACTTCTGCTCACACTGGCCAAAATCAGTGTAAACATTCCATTGTACGCGCGTTATGATATTACTGAGAATGACGTTGAAACGGTGGTGTTCGACTATGCCCGGTGTCAATCATTAAGATGACAAGTTTATTGTGGACTTTGTAGAGCATACCTGGGAGTAGGTGTCCAATTGATGGGCAA
This sequence comes from Aphodius sticticus, assembly GCA_963966075.1. Classification (NCBI taxonomy): domain Eukaryota; kingdom Metazoa; phylum Arthropoda; class Insecta; order Coleoptera; family Scarabaeidae; genus Aphodius; species Aphodius sticticus. The sequence continues at coordinate 6,890,660 of OZ014513.1, forward strand.
GCTGAACCCGAGGTGCATCTTCCCCTGTGGGAAGCTGTTTGTCTAACACAGCAAGGAATCGCCTAAATCCACTGTTTACAGACAACAGTTTCATATCCCGTCGAGATGACTTGTGTGTGGATGAATACAAACTGACACTCTGCGGTTACAAAAAGAGGTAAATTATGAATGAATTTCGAGCATATGATACGGCTTAGAACGCCAAGCTTCCATGAATTTGTAAACATAATCATCCTAATTGGGGTATGTTACTAGGTATTTCAAATGTGGCCATAACATTGCTATGAAATAAAGGATTGCTTTGGAGTACATTGTAATGCAGAGTAATATGAAATAATATACAATTTTTCCCGTTTATTTAAATTGTTATTTTTTGCCTTCGGTTTTTTTTCTGATGTATAAAATCGCCTGCCTTTTTCGGGGTTGTTCACTTTTCACTGTTTATGTATTGCAACATTTGCAACTATTATTATGTAATGCAACTTTCACTAAGGAAGAAGAGAAATACAAAGGGCAAAATCATCACACAGTGGCGAGACGTAATATTAAGAAATACTTCCTCAAAAACATGATGTTTGCCGTCAAAAGTGGCCTTACTCCTACATAACTAATTTTAAAATTTTGACGGTTTTAGTATGCAGAAATGTTACAATTTTATTGCACATAAACAACCGGGAAATATGTTAAACCTGCACTTAAAACTGTTAAAACTGCACTTAGTTAATTAGCAACATGAATTGTGACCTGAAACATACTCAAACACCACCTCAAAGATGCTTGTAACTCTGAAATGACAAAAATCAAATAAACTGCGTTATACTCCAGAAACATATCCATTTATATATATATATATACACAAAACGTGGCTGTTGTTTATAGATGTAATTACTACAGTATTCGACATGAGGTGTTATTTACGTTACATTTATTTCAGCGAAAACCGAAAATGTCCTGCACCATGGGCCAACGACCAAAAAACGTCTTTTCATGGAAATGTGCCTAATTAATGAAATACAGGGTAATTGCATGAATACTAAAAAAGATTTAAGAAAATTTAAACAACACTTACCCTTACCTTCTGAAACATGGTCCGGAGTAGTAAATATCTAGGAACTAAAAATACCTGATTAGCATTTGGAACTGCCCCATAGTTTAATTAATTAACCCTAACCCAGAACTTTCCAAATCAAATTTAAAATAATTTCATGACAAACTGGTCCCGCTTGCCGTTTTAATTTTTCCCTAGTGTCCTTTAGTGATAGAGAATCAAACACCTTGGTACCTATCCGTTCCTGTTGAGCTGACCACGTCAAAAAAAGTGTATAAATTTTAGTTTGGTTAAAAATGGCCCATGGTGCAGGACATTTTCGGTTTTCGCTGAAATAAATGTAACGTAACATCAATATATAACTATATAACATCCACTAACTAACAAAATTGTGTTTAAACGCGAGATAAATGAAAAATCGTGCCCGGCACCCTGTTTACAACCATTATGCAATAAATTATATAGGCAAAACCGGGAGAGGTGAAGTTGACTGCTTAAAATCGTACGAACCAAGATATGGACGTACCGCGTGGATTGGTTATATTGCTGTGTATAGTTGGTTGCCTACTAGGTAGTTCGTTAAAGATTAATATTTAATTACTAAAGATACTATCATTTGTCATTTAATTGTGATATCCTATCTAATTTATATATCCATCATTACCATGTTTAACAGAAGCAAAGTGAAAACATACCAACTAGCCCATTTAAGACAGTGTATTTGTGCGGTTGGAATTAGCTCAGAAATAATCATTTTATGACTGAGTGCTTAAACTTGGAGTTTCTTTTCTGTTTGTGTAGACATTATTAAATATGATTTGAAATTCATTTCTGAATATTTCACGATAAGTATTTCACATAACGGTGGTAAAGTTTGTTGTAAATGTAAGGTTATGTTTTAATACGTGTTTTGATAATGGATTCAGACGTGCGACGAAAATAATTTAATACGTTCATGACCATAACCATCGATTTCGTATTTAGGGCCTTTCCTTTCAACGAAAACAACGAAAACATTTTGCTCACATTTAATTCACACGTTCGCGCTGTGCTATTATAATAATTGGAGGTTAGGTTGCAAGTACCGCTGTCATCTGTTCTAAGAACAGACGTACTTTTTTGTCTTGCCCATTTAAATTATACAGCAGACGTATGAAAAGGATGCTATTTCGTTTTAACACACGTCAATATTTAGAAATAATCTGTAACGTATTTCGAAAATAACAGCTCAAATCTATGAGTAATCTTCACCTCTCCCGGTTTTGCCTATATAATAAAAACATAAAAAGCATACGTAAAATTACCACGTAATTAAAAATTAGAAGTGGTAAACTACGTTGTCTTAAATTACCAGGTAATTAAAAATTCAAAATGGCAAATTAAGCTGGTTTAAATTACCGGGTAATTAAATTCAAAATGGTATATTTAACCGGCGTTAAACTCAACACTGTACGTTATGATTGCTACTTATGTTAATAAAAGTATTTGGCAAATAAAAGTCATTATTTTGTAGATAACTAGTTATAGGTATGACTAGGATGTTAAATTTCTTTCGGTAATTAATTTTTTCGGTAAATTACCGAGGGTACTACAAATACTAAACCACGTAATTAAGAATTCAAAATGTTAGATTATATTTTCTTAAATTACCGGGTAATTCAAAAGACATAATGATAAATTACGTCTGTTATGTCAATAAAAATGTAGGGTACAACCTTAAAAGTCACGATTTTGTAGACAAGATAGCTTTTCCTGATTTAACCGTAGTAACTCATTATTAAAATGAAAAGAAGGACTACATTAAAAATACTATTTATACCAGCAATAAGGAAAGGGCAGTCTAGTAGCATAATATAGTATTACATACTAAATCTTTAAGTTATGAATTCGGTAGTAGGTAAATGGCATTTAATTTAAAATTTGTGTTATTGGCTCCACTGAAGCGATCTCCCCCTTTCCACCCTCTATTCATTCAATATAAATTATTAGCCATATTTTCCCAAAATCATTTGTCAGGTAATTGAGGAGGTGCAGTGTTTGTAAAAACAAGCACTAAAGTAATAAAACACAAATAAATAATAAAGATTTTGTATGGTTAATCATTTTTCAGACCTTTAAAATTATTGTAAATATTGGTAAATTACCAACGGTAATATATGCTGACGATAAATTACATTTGGTTAAGTCGTAAATTACGGTAATTAAAATTATTTGGTAATTTATTCGGTTAATTACGCTTTTACGTCCCTGATAAACACCAATCAACCGACACGACTCTAAATTTTACTCGTTTAAGATCTCACATTTTTGCAGTAAAAGCTTTAGAAAAAAAGTTGGAAAGACAAGTGTTAATTTAAAATTGCAGGAATCGGGTATCTTTTTACATTTCTCTCGCGTCCATGTTTAAACCAAGGCTCAGAAAATTACAATAGTGATAGACTTCATATAGAAATGATTAAAAAGCACACTTTATTTCATTTGCTATTGATAAGTGGTTTCACAGTGAAGAGTCTTCAAACACAGAGGTCAATACTATTAAGTTGCGCCGGACAGCGCTGTGCTCTAAACGCGAGGTTCTCGAAAATTTGGTTTTAGCAGTAAGGCTGTGGATAGACGAGCGCATAAAACGTTGCGGGCGACACGCAACGTTTTTAAACATGGAGGATACATTATCTATTCGTTTAGCGCGTTAAAAAAGAGCGCATAAAACGTTGCGTGTCGCCTGCAACGTTTATCCATAGCCCAAGACTCCTTTCTTTTTAGTGGGTCACAAAAAGAAACTAAAACAATCGAAAACAAATAAATATGTGCACTTTCAGGTTTCTCTTCCACAAATCGACTAATCAATTTTCACTGATTAAAATCCCGGGGTACAATGCATACATTGTTCCATTTACAGTGAGGTGATTTATAAGGATTGTTTAAAAGTCAAGTTATTGGAACGTGGAAAAAAATGTATGAGGTTGCACGCTATGGATCTCGTGCGCCTCCTGGAACATAAAAACAAGTAAAAGTTTAATTAATTTAGTGCATTTAAAATTATAACTAGTATTTTTACTGTTGCATTCTCGAGAAACCTAGTTTATAATGCAGGAAGTTTACAGTAAGTGATTTCTTATTAAATAAAGTTAGTTTTCAATATCTTGTTTTCGATATTCTTAGTAATGAATCATAGTCATCAGTCAAAATTTCCGTCAGTGATAGTGAACATACAATGTATTTTTTTATTGGTTCAAGTTCATAATGAATGGAAGATTTGGATCGTGAATGCAATCCGAACAAAAATGTTATTTCGTAAATATGCGATAAGCCTATTACATTAATTATGCGCATAATTTATATTCATGAATTTATAAAATTTTTAAGTTGTATGCTGGTCGATTTTTTTTAACAACGCTATTGGGTTAAGCGCCAATGTCCCCAACGCGTTCGAAGTACTTATTTCAGCCACTGGCCGAAGGAACACAACCCCAACTGTTGGTTGGGGGTTACTTCAAATCTTTACACCTATTATTTTCCTAAATATTAATTTTCCGATTTTGATAATTTTGTCAGCTCGTGTAAGCAAATTTATCGACATTATCGAACCCACATATTGTTTTGGTGGCCTAACTTCGATACACTTTGTAAAGTAATTTAAATAAGCATATTGTTCAGATTCTCAAGGACTCTGAGGAAGCCATATTCCAATTTCTATGTGTTTGTCAAAGATGCATACTTTTGTAATCTCCGACCGATTATTTATAGTATTTTAACTAGAAATAAACAAATAATACAATGGGCAGAAAATTATATTTCAATAAATACAACATATTATTGAAATAACGCAGTTTTACTGCATTTCCTAGCAGAACAAGAATGCAAAGTTGTACTTTAAACTGTTTACCCTTCACAAACCTTAAACAATGGGATAATCCAATAAACAAAATGTTTATAATAGATTAGGTACAAAGCTTTATAGATTAATGTTTAGCAAAATATGTGTGTCCGGTTTTTTGGAACTCCATTTAAAGAAAATCGTATTAACAATAAACAACACCGCTGCCGCTGGCGTGGTATTTGATGCTACTTCTAGATAGGTTTCAAAATTTGGAACCTCTCAATTCTATCCGATGATGTTCAAAATGTATGGTTACTTTTTGTAGTTTGTTTGAAATAACAATCGTCTCCTTAATTTTTACTTACCTATAGTTGAAATTATTAAATTGTATATAAAACAATTCTTTGAACGTACGAATATAATGTTTCGAAATCAATACAAACAATTGTTTCTTTTTTAATTTTGAATCACCCAATTCATTACCTACAATTTCATATATGAAGGAAAGTTTTACACTAATTTGTAAAAAGTGTTTAAGCATTTGGTTAACGCTGCCAACATCAAATGACATCAGTGCTTTACATAAAATCGATTTTCCAATGATTTCCCTACAATTTCGTTTTGCAGAAAAGGATACAAAACAATTTTATTTCTGTAAAAGTTATAAACATTCTTCATTTGGAAAAATTTCTTGTAGGTACCGTAATGCCCACACATAGGTAACGTATACAAAGTACTGTAAGTTAACCCATAGCGTTTACTAATAACTACCCCAATTAATTACCTACCATTTGCATATGAAGAAAATATTGGAGGAAATATATTTTTTATTCTACACGATGCGAAAATGTCATTTTCGCGTCTCTATGGAGACCCGAAAGCTGCTATTTGCCTGCCAGGCCCAGCCAGGCCTGTAATGAACACTTTTCAGCGCTAGCCGCGAAAATAATTGTCCCTCTAGGTGGCGACCAAATGGTCTGTCCAATCAAAACACAGCTTTCGATTCGGTTTGACGTTTGTGATTAAAACGTCATTGTTTTTTTATTTGTCAAAAGCCAATATGTCAGTGATTAGTCTTTAGAAATTGGTAATTTTATTACGATATTGTTGTGTAGGATAACAAATTATGTGTGCACCACGCCCAGAAAGTAGTTTTCCGGGCCTCAAGAAGTGCCCAGGCTCGCTACGCTCGCGTGCGCAACTCTTCTCTCGGCCCGGAAAAGAACCACTTTCTCGGCTTGGTAGACAATATACTATTTTTCGTGGCTGTTCCCGGTAAAGTGGTATCTGAAAGCCAACATAGATAGGTAGTCAATTCAAATTATTGTCATTTAAGGGTCGTTTAAGGGGATCGTGAATGGTAGACTAACCCAATTCATTAGGTATTTACATTTTGACGTAGGAAGAAAGTCATGCAAAATTTATTGAAACAGTTATGAGCAGTTATTCGTAGCCCAATACCTTCATTAGGATCCATGCCTTCATGATAGTCATTTAGGGGATGGTTAGTACGGTACAAACTTTTGAGCATCACAAAGTAACTACATATATTAAATTTTATGAACAGAAAAATATTTATTTTACGATATTGCAGCAACAATTATTATAAACGTTTTATCAGGTATAATCCTTGATATGACTTACTTGATATGCGAACTGGCTTCACTTTCGTCATAAATTCATTTTACAATGTTGCATAACTTTCTATCTCTTTATATCTTACTGATTTCTCGTTGCGTATGTCCACAATTTAATGATATCATCAAATTCGTCAATTTTGAATCATAAAATTTGTAGTGTTTTATATTTCCAACATTTACAAAAAACGCATTATTAAAATCCGAGTAGTTCCAACGGGTTCCAACGAGATAAAAACCTAATTTGACTTTTCTATAATCCATTATAAGACACTAAATTGTAACCTCCAAAATAAATGGCGCCTTAACAGACATAATAAAGCGCATTATAGGTTTTTGTGATAAAAATATTTCTCTATAAATATAATTTTTAAGTCCTAAGCACGTATCAATTGGTAATATCATTGGCAATAAATCAATAGTTCTATAAACAAATCTCATAATCACCTTTAAAGTTTGTGTATATGCGAAGGCTTGTAAATTTGTCGGCGCTTAACTCTTTTTTCGATAAGAACCAGTATTCGCCAAGATGAATCTATCGAAGATTTATGACCCTACAAGCTACAAGTTGTTATTTTTGTTTAAGTATCGGTTTGATATATGATTATTAGAATTTATCTATTGTAAATTTATTTTTTGAGCTGTAAATGGTTATTATTTAAAGTTTATAAATTTAAGTCGAACATATTTTTGTTATGGATTTCATACTATGTAGGTACTATAAATACCTATACGAGAGCTTCATATAAAGTCCAAATAGCCAACTGGTTCTATTCAAAAACTTAAAAGGGGGCGCATGTATCTAATTACTATTCAAAGCGAGGTCCTCCTTTCCATACATGGTTACTGGTAGGCACCATCAGCCAATGTGCGTAGCGACGGGACCCTTAAGCCTCTGGCAGTACAACAGAGCTGTCATGTCATATACGGTAGCCCTCACACGTATAGAATTGAAATGTTACCGAGCAGTGGCAGCACAAAAGGCAACATCCACAGTACGACAAAGGAGAAGAAGAGGAGCAATGATGGCTGTATCCAGACCAATCCCAGGCGCCCAGCATCTCTGACTCCGGGCTCGGATTGGCGTCCGGAAAGCTATGCGCAGGACACGTGCAGCCCGGACTCCGCCTCTCTGACACACATCGGCGTACCGTCGTACCCATGTATGGGGGCCCACGGCTCACTCAAACAACATAGTTGCGTGGCTATTGCCTGGTCAAGTCGGTCTCCGAGGACCCCCAATCAATTGTTGGACAGTTCTCGTTCGCGGCGATAAGTTTTTTGGTGCGTTTAAAACAGTGCATCGGCATACGGACTTTTTTGTTCTTGAAAATGATGATGATGGATATTGGTATGTATGGACACGGTCACCAGCATACCACCAGCTATCCGCCGGACAACAGCTTCTATAACTATAGCAACGACTCCAACCAATCAACGCACAATCATCAGGTACAGAACTTTTCTGGAACTTATCACTACGAAGAGCCTTCTTACGGCTACACCTCGGAAAACGCTGAAACTCCACCATCGCCGCAAGAAGTAAGCTATTATCCCCATCCGATACAAGACAATCCTATAATCAACACTGAGGCGGGATTGAGTTATACGAACCTGGATTATAGTAATTACCAGCAGATCGGGCACCAGAACGTTTATCCAGAAGCGTATCAAAGGACGCACCCTGAAGTGATGATAAGGCACCACGATAACGTCTCGGACAACCAAATCCATCAAGGATACATGCACGAGAACAAGTATGTCCCGCATCAGCTTGAAGGTGATGGATACGCTCATCCGCACTTGCTAACGAACTCTGGCTCGTCATCTTGCATGGAGTACCAACACCATAGATACAAGGAGGAAGGCATACAAGACATTGATAGACATAGACACACGATGATGCATAACATAAACTCTGTTCCTCAACCTCAACCTGTGATACCTACTTACAAATGGATGCAAGTGAAACGCAATGTTCCAAAACCCACTGGTGAGTACTAAGTTGTTGTGTTTGTTTCTTTTGAATGTCGGTACCAACCAAGCTTGGCTTTTACGTAAAAGCAGTTTATTTTGGATAAAGATTATTTGACAACGTCACAACGTCCGAATGAAGATAAATATCCAAGCAAGCTTAACCCGTCGCGAAGTTGCTTGTTATTTCATGGGGTTTTAGAAATTTTTAAACTTTGGACTTGTTCGGACTTGCTCTTTAGTAGACGGCGATTTTTGGCTTCGATTTTTTAGGGTAACTTATCTTGTTGTTGTTGAGTTCCACTAACTCACCGTATTTGGTGTCCGATGAGTCCATTGTTATTGCTTCTTTGCAAATTTGTTCACTGATATAATTTAGCTTAATGCATCTCCACAGTTGGGTGCCATAGGTCAACGTAAGATGGAAAATCTGCTTGTACAGGAGGACCACTGAGTTTGTAGTTGTTTTTGGCACACAGTTGTTGATGGCTTCAGCACTGCTATCATGGCATTGATGAAAAGTCAATGCCAAGATGTTACTATCGTCAACAAAAGTAGCTGATACCATCCAGAAATCTTTGGGAATCTCTGAAAGTAGTATGGGGACATGAAAACAATGGATGATAACTACTCATGCCAAGTGACCAGTTAAAAGAAGTTAATTTTTCAAAACTTCATTATTAGTAGTCCTGCTAATCAACCGCCTTTTTTTGAATTTATGTTTGCGTTTATAATCCACGGAAATCCTGATGGCGAAGCCATGAAGTAAATATTATTTAAAAAAGGAAATTATCGTGATGTTAGCTATACTAAAAGCAAGCGTCTATAATGTTAACATTATATTATTTACCACAATTCAACAATAAAGCAAACAATACAAAAAGAAAACGTAATAGATCAATATTTCTTAGTACTTACAACTTTTCTCACTATTCTGACATACTTTCGTGTGAGTTTGCGAGCAACTCACACCTACAACAATACGCAACAAGTTCTGAAAAACTGTAATTTGCCATATGGGTGGATAGCATATTCTTTTCCGGCGATTTCATTGGCTACATTTCAAAAATGACGTTTTTTAGTTTGTATAAAATACTTCTGAAACAGGTACTAAAAATAGGTACTAGATTTTCAAAATTTTTTTCGACAGATTTTTATGGAACACACAAATCTGCACTGCTTTGTCCTTTTAATTGACTTTCTATCTCTAATAAAACAAAAATGCCTTACAACCCTATAAATGCCATACAATAATAGTACCCCTACTGGAAAACTTGCAAGATGCCTTCAGCAAATTATTCAACACAAACTTCAATTTCAATCAGAATATTCAGTGACCAATACCAATAACCTCATAAATAAATTAAAAATTTTAAAAATAGATAGTAGTTGTAAATTGATATCTTTTGACATAAAAAATCTATACACAAACATTGCTATCAAAGATACCATTAAAATCATCATTAATTTTCTTCTCGATAACTTACATAAGCACCCAGTTGTGAGCTTCTTTGACATAAATAATATAATAGAACTGTTGCATGTCGTTACAAAACAGAATTTTATGCTATTCGATGGGAAATTTTACAAAATGTCTGATGGCTTGCCTATGAGCTCATCAATCTCGGGCCTCATGGCTGAATTCTATGTCAATTGAAAAAGAACTTTTTTCCATGGAATATAACATCATAACATCTGATATATTGTTCTATGGATGTTATGTCGATGATATTCTTATTATTTACAAAGGTAGTAATGCACAAATATCTGCACTTCACAATATTTTGAACACCATAGGACCCCTAGAATTCACCCTTGAGATAGAGCAAAATAATAAAATACAGTTTTTAGATGTTACTATCATGAGAAACCTCGAATGTAACAAGCTGGACTTTGACATATACAGAAAACCAACTACCACTGATACTATAATTCCCAAAGAGTCATTCAATTCTAACACTAACAAGCAGGCAGCCTTTTGTTTTTTTCATCAATAGATTATTTAATGTACCCCGCAATGAAAACAATTTTAATGGAGACATTTTTAACATATTACTAATTGCCAAAAATAATGGTTGTTATAAATCTTTTGTTTAAAATATGTATAATAATATACACGAAAAGAAAATCTTCAATGCCATTTATCCTAATCATGCAATAGTCAATAAATACATATCATTAAATTATCAGGGGCACACATCATAACAAATGCAAAACACACTTAAGAAATACAACATTAACGTATCCTTTAGAAACACTTGCAAGATAGGCAACTCCATAACCAATAACAAATACCGACTTGACAAAATGTTTAAAAGTGGAATATATGAAATAAGCCGCCGTAACATCGGCATTAGATTCCGAGAACACACACACAAACGCGAATATTATGTATATAAACACATTCAGGACACAGATCATAAAATAGAAGTAACTAACTTAAAATTACTCCATGAAATCAAAAAATCAAAAACAATGAACATCTACGAAGAACACGAGATCTTTAAACGGTTATAGTACATAATAAATAACATCAGATATACACTCTATGAGTTTTATTACGAATCATTATAATCTGATGGCATGGAGTCTTTTATATCAACAATACAATCCTATGTTCCTTGAGAATACTTGATACAGTTAGTTCTACTGCCACCATGTTTAAAACCCTTCCTTAATGATGCTCGAATTTGCAAAATTCGATTAAATGGTCCGTCCGTTCATTTCATGTAATATCGATTTAAAAAAAATCTGATGTGGCCAGGCACATGACTTTATCATACTATATATAAAAACAATAATTTAGCTGCATGAGATTGTATTTGATCGAGATCGCCTACGTCTGCATTAAAATAAAACTAGTAGAACTAGACAGATATTATGTCGTTTAAGCTGCGTTCGGATATTGTACACTGTTGACACCGGGTACACCGTTCAAATGACACTTACGTGGTATTGGGTGTAAAAAGTGATGGTGTACAATATCCGAACGCAGCTTATATTGACAGTAGGTGTTGTCAAAATCATGCCAAAACATTAGCCTGACATTACCAACTGTCATTAGAATCATAATTTCTGACATATCCTGGCTACTAGTTTAAATGCAGTACGACCGATCTCGTAGAAATAGAATTTGCTCATGCAGCTAAACTATTGATTGTACCAAAAGATGTCATAGTGATAAATTATTCAGAATTTCCTCATCTTTAATTTATTATTTAACTATTTCGACGAAATTCCAGAAATGGCGGCTTATTTTCAAAATCTTTCAAAAATGCTAAGACTAAACCTCCAGTTCCTTTGGACCCTCTTCAACAGAAAGCTTTTAAGCTCTAAGTTTGGTTATGAAACTTCTAAATATGAAGTTTCGTCCCGATACCTTTAGTTACTAAAGTTTAGTAGTTTCTCCGGAATCGTCGTCACAAAAAACGGGTACACACACACACACACACACACACACACACACACACACACACACACACACACACAGACACACACACACACACACACACACACACTCACACACACACACACACACACACACACACACACACACACACACACACACACACACACACACACAGACATTTTTTTGTACCTTGGTCAAAAATGTTCAGGGGACCCAAAAAGACATATTTCCGCTAAAATCTCAAAATTTTTTTTTGGCACGATTACAATACTTTACATACTGCGTATGATAAAGTAAAAAACTCATTACGGTTTGTCAGATTCGATTTTCTCATTTGATTCAATTCAAAACTGGAGTGACCAAGGGAATATAGCGTCTTGTGGGTAGATTGTCGATGTTGTTGCCTGAAAGATGAGTCTGGCGCCGGTGCTCGTAGGGCGATGAAGTGTCAGATTGACGGTTTTATCAAAAAGCCCGTCCGGGCCTTGATGCCTAATTTATAATAGCCGTTCGGTAAATATTTGTTCGATGTAAAACTCGGTCCGTGCGGCTCATCCGGTCTGACAGTCAGTTGTGATGTTAATCTTTACGTAAAGGTGCCACTACGGATCATTTCCGTTACCGATTGAACTTGAATATTTGTTTTTGAATGTAAGGTTTTCAAGCTGAATAAAAAAATTTGCTTTTTTAATGGAACATCCTGTATGTTTTTATATATGTGACCGACTCCGAAGACTGCTAAATTTTTCGATTTCGTGGTTTTGACGATTCGGTATGCTGGAATCTTATAGGTACTTTAACCCACCATTTGTCAATTGGATCAATTGGACAAAAAGTTATAGAGCGTCAAAAAACTACTTTTTCGCGGGAGGAATCAGTAAGCTTGAAATTGTTTTCTCTTTATTTTCGTCCGTTTTACAAGGCTTGACAATGGCGCACTTTTCATCGGATTCTGTTTTTATAAAATCGCCTGCTTTCGAGTTTGTTCACTTTTCACTGTTTAATACCATCAATAAATGAATCGGTCGGTTCGAAAACACTACAAGGTCAAGAAGTGAGTTCTGGGAAAATTAACAAAATAATTTTGTCAGTGCAATATCTTGAAAAGTACAGCAGTTAGCTATTTCGTGCCAACAGACAAAATATAAAGTAGTTCACAGAGAATTAAATGTAGGTATTACATATTTTATTTATATTTGCATTAAAAGCAGAGCTATGATTAAAACAATCATCATGGACGTGTACTGTTTTTGAACTCGACGGAAAGACGTACATTTTTAACAATATTTGTTTATTTAAAGCATTTAAATAATATTTTTATTGTGATGTAGGTATGTATAGTGTTTTTGGCGTCAACAATAAATTCCTTATTCATTTCATATTATTATATTTTCCGAAACGCGTTAGTAATGCAGCAAGGATATTATTTCCTTGTCGAAATTGAAATATAAAAAGACATCTCTTACTATGCCTCGAAAACAATTTCTTTAGACAAGAAAAATGTATTTTTCTGTGGAGCATTGACGGTATGAGTATGTTTTCGTCAAATATTCGAGCAACATTCGGCGTAGTTATTTTACAGCCATAATAGAACACGTTTTTGTCCAGCCGGCCGGTCCGCTTCGAGAATTTGAAACGTGTTTTGTAGTATGTTTCGATTCGAAATAACATTTTTATACTCTAGGAATTTTTAAGCGTTGACTTATTTATAAAATATCAATCTCAGTTTAATTTGCTTAGACGAATAATATACTGGGTATTAAAACAACTTAACATTTTTTTTTATTTCAGCAACGAACTAAATTGAAAATTCTAATACTTCTAGTACTGTTGTTGGACTAAAATTCTTTGTTTTTTTATTTTAAATTAACGGTTATATTATCTAAATAGACACCAGATCTAATGACCCAAAGAATTTTTAAATGAAGATTTGCAAACAAAAACTTATTTGTTGATTTATCAAATGAATCGGTCGGTTCGAAAACACTACAAGTCCAAAAAGTGAGTTCTGAGAAAATTAGCAAAATAATTTTGTTGGTGCAATATCTTGAGAAGTATATTGGCTATGTTGTGCCAATAGACAAAATATAAAGTAGTTCACAGAGAATTAAATGTACTACATATTTTATTTATATTTGATTAAAAGCAGAGCTATGATTAAAACAATCATCATGGAAATGTACTGTCTTTGAACTCGAAGAAAAACAGCTTAAATTTTTTACAATGCTTGTTTATTTAAACCATTTAAATAATATTTTTATTGTTATGTAGGTATATATGATGTAGGATTTGCATGAAACTTATTTCCCGTAATATTTGAAGATTGATAATTAAAAATGTCATGTCAGATTTTTAAAATAAATTCAAAACGGCGGATTATACATGATTAGTCAAAATTACCTGAACACCTTAGTAATTCTTTAACCGTAAAGAATTTCAAAGAAAAGTTCAAACAAAAGTTTTTTGGTTTTAAGCAAGCTATATATTTTCAATATACATACGTATGTTCATTTTATTCTGAAAATTTGGTAAACTTTTCTTTTTCTAATAGGACACCCTGTATATTTAAAAAATTGAGGTTGTAAGAATAATTCTTTTATAAAATGCATCATCTTTGACTTATGAGCAATTAACCGATCATTAACGGATAAAAAATCAAGAAAAAATAACTAAACTATGAAATAGCATAATAAATTAAATATTCAAGCTGGCAAATTAAATAAATGTGTATGTATACGGGAAAACATTCTTAATTTGAAGTCCAGGAATTTTGATTAATTGCTTATAAATAAAAAATGACAGTATTGTATTTAAAAGAAAATGATTTCTATAAAAGAATTAATCCTAGAATTAAAAAATGTATGTTACCAAATTTCCAGAATAAACAATAGTTTGTTTAAAAACAAATTTTTTTTCTGTTGGAGAATTATTTAGGTTTTCGGTAATTTCGTCTATTTTTGATTAATTGATCATAACTCAAAAATAAGGGCATTTTATAAAAAGATCATACAAAAGATTCTTAGAATTAATCTTAGAATTAAAAAATGTAAAGCTATACACGATGTTCTATTTGAAAAAGGGAAAGTTACGAGATATCCAGAATAAAATGAACACCCTGCATAATAAAAATATAGTTAAACGATAGATTGTTTAAAACAAAACAACTTTTACTTGAAAATTTGTTTGAAATTGTTCACAGTTGGAAAATTATTTAGGTGTTCCGGTAATTTAGACTAACTTGTACATATATGGCGATATGATAGAGTATGATATAGAGTTTGATAATTATATATATGATAGTATTAAATTTACGGTGGTAGTAAAATTCTAAATTTTCACGAATTACATACATACTTGAGGCCCTTTTTATTATTATCTATCTTTTTGATATTGATATTCATATTGATTACTTAGGCGTATCTCAACAACGATTTGAACGCAAATTTCGAAGTTGGCGAATGTTTACGACTGATATCAGTAGAAACTGAGTAGAAACGCGTTGCATGAGCGAGCAAAAAAGCACTGTTCTGGACTTGTTTATTTTGCCCAAGCATTCTTTTTAGGTCTATTCGATAGAATAAATCATAGTGAACATTTTGGCTATTTCAGTTCAAAATGGCCAATTTTGGACTTGTACTGTTTTCGAACTCGCCGATTCAAATATATTCTGCACCTTGTGCAAAGGAAACAAAAATATAATTGACGTAATACTAACCATGACATTCTCAAAAAAATAATTTAAAAAGTGCTATTACTACTAAATTATCAAGTATTATGTTTTGACGGTTTTAGTATGCTGAAGTCTTATAATTTTGTAGTGCATAAACACCCTCGAAACATGGGCTGTCATAGCGCTTGTGACCTAACCTAAAGCATGCTCGAACCCCACCTCAAAGATGCTCATAACTCTGAAGTGACTTAATGCAAAAAAAAATCAAATAAACTGCGCATTGTGCTCCTGAAACATTTCTATATAACATGTATAACGATCAAAATTGTCTACTTACTCTTAGCTTCAAACCTGAAGCCGAGAGAAGTGAAAAATTGTACCAGATTTTTGCAAACTTATTTACACACTTTATTACATAAAAACATATAGGAAAACATAAATGTCAATCTATAGATTATATTCAATTTCTGTAGATACCTACTCTACACGCGTGTGTTTCGAACACATGATTTCAGCAGTTGTTAAATTATATATAATTCGACAGTACATTTATTAAAAAATTATCGCGCTGAATAAAACTGAATGAGTTAAAATAATTGCAAGTTCAACTCAGTCGTAAATTTCGATTAGTAAAATCGATTAGTTGGCTGTGGCCGGTGTTGTGTGTCGTAGATCTCGGCCTTTGATAAGACGGCCCTGCTGGTGCATAGCACACTTGACCCCTTGACGTGGTGTCCGCAGGACTTTATCAAACTCTCACGAAGAAGTCTGAAAGTTTCGTTAGATACGCCTACGTTCAGCCTTGAAAAAAATGGTTTCTTTCATATTGTATAACTATATATCAAAATGAACTCCTAGCATTTAACGAAGAAGAAAATATAAGGATAAGTATTTCTATTTTAAGGATAGATAAATTTTAGAAATGTATATGATCCTAATTTTATCGATAATTTTGTTTATATTCGATGTTTTATTGACCAATTTGGTTTTGTAGGTGATTAGTATAAAGCCGAGCAAAGATGGCTTAGGTAAGGTAATCCCGGGAATTCCTTGAATTTTAGATAATAGTCTGAAAATTTATTTGCTGTAAATAAGCAATGTGAGTAATTACGAAAACGAAGAATTATAAATTGCATCTGTACTAAAGCTTAAAGGATCATACTGGATCAAAATGCTCCTGAAAATAGTAATTTTGCGAAAAATGACTTATGTCAAATATATTAATTAAAAGAATTCATATAAATTTAAATATATTATAACTATAGCTTTTAATAAGTACTAAAAATATGTGCGAGTAGGGTTTTACTCAAAACCCTAGTTTTAAAAAAACCCGTATTCGAATTAAAAAATGCTGTTAAAACCGGGGTTTGTCAGGCAAAATCAATAAATTAATGTACCTACAAAAAAACCTACTTCAAAAAGCTAAGATTCGGAAATACAATAAAAAACATAAATTGCAATTAAATATATATATATAATGTGATAAAGGGAAAATATCTCCAACTGGCTACTGAACTTTGTTTTATTGTTTTCAGAGCATTTCAGTCTTTGTTTGGTCTTCTATTGGTTATCTCAAATTCTGAAATTTTTGCATTCACTGTCTTCAAACGACAATTTCTCCAGGTTCTTGAAATACCCTATGAATTAATTTTTCCATTACTTCTGGTTTTCCCCTTGAGCATTTCTCTGTTAATTATAGCTTTTCATCATCATATCGCTGGTTTGCTATAATAGTGCAGTAACTAAAAAGAATTTTAAAGGAGCATTTAAAAATATCTGCTTTTTGGCATTCATCTAATGGAAGTATAAATAAATATAATTCTTAAATATTGTGCTGTTTTATATACATACATGTCAACAGAAAAGTTCTCATAAAATACTTCGAATAAAACCGGTTTTCTCGCTGCACCAAAGCGTCATTGGGCCCCATGGGCGTATCCAGGACAAAACGGAAGAGGGGGGAGGCAGTTTTCTAAATTTCACTTGCTGTATGAGGGACGGGTGTCCATATGGGAAAGAGTGCCATGCAATAAACATAATAACAAAACATAATAACAATCACTGCTATACCTGGTATTATGACGACCAGTGGTGATCGACTGATTACCGGGACCTACTCTTTACGTGCCTCCCGACAGACGGCACAAATATCTCCGGCTGTAGCTCGACTTCAGCGTTAATAAATGCAAATTATTCAATTAATTCATGCTCTGTTGTATTACAGACTTAAGAAAAATAATTCTCCATCGGCATTGGATTAAATACATCAAATTTAATATTTTTTTATTTGTTTTTTATATAATTTAATCAACAATTGTGTTTTTGTTTCTGCTGAAATAAATGGGTTATATATTATAAAATACCATATAAAAACCCGATCATATTACCCGTATGTACCCGTATATTGGACGCAAAACAAATTTAACATCCCGTTATTATACAGTCATACACCGATGGAAGGATCCGATAACCGCAGACATGTGGTTTTCTTATGATCAGAACACGCTAAATTAAAAAGAAAGTTAATATAATATTACTGAAAGTCGACATAAAGAACAATAAAAAGCTCTACGTGCAGACATGTATGCCCCAATTCCCGCTTTATTTCGCTGAACTTCATCGGCAACAGAAATTATAGAAAATATAATATAGCAGAACGGTGTGCAGCACAGTTATAACGTTTTCCACTCGCGGTGCTGAGCACATTAATATTTATTGTGTATTTTTCTCGTATGTACGTACAATGTATATATTGCAACGTATAAGGCGAATGTAGTGAAAAGATTAAAAATGTCACACGTCATATGGCTTAACACCGTATAAATTTATAACACGAATCATTTCATGCGTACTGCACGGTGTGTTTTTCACAACTGCACTCGATTATGTTTCACGCACGAATTGAAGGTTAGTATTATAATTTCTGTAGAAAAATATATCTTAATAATTTCAATTTTAAGTTTCTATTAATGGTGTTATTATACAAATGTGTTGTGCGATCTAATCGACACAACTTTTTGCGCGCATGAGCAAATTATTGTAGATGTCGACGTGTGTCGAACACGTCCAGACTGATAGAAATCTGTAATTTACATTATTTCAGGAATTATTCTAAGAATTTCTCGCACTGCACAAATATGAAATAATTTTGTAAATATCTACATAGCATGAATATTTCTTCTCAACTTATCACTCAGAATTATTTCAGATGTAAGGAATAACTATTAAATTAAATTAGTTTTTACGGTATCGTATTATTTTTTTTGCAACGTTCTGGAACTATCTCAGAAAAAAGTAAAAATATTTACTTCTTAAATGGTTTTACCTACCAAAGTGGAATTTATGAATAATTAAGAACGGATTTGGGAATTTATAGAACTTTAGCTTTCAACCTAGGGCGTTGAAATGGGTCCTCTTATATATACAGGGTGGTATATACATTTTAATATTAATATTTGATAATTTTGAAATGTTTTGTTATAGTTGGCGCTAGTGTGGAGAAAACGTGATTTAATGGAATGTCCTATATTTTAGTGTATTTTTTAATTCTTTGCAAAATTTTTAAATTAAGTGCTAACAGTCTAATATATAACTTACAGTTTTTGAGTTTTTCTTTATGTCTCTAAAAAAAGCATATCTTAAAACCAGCTTATATCTGAACTGCTGGTAATTTATTTGAACTAAAATTCTGATTTCTTATCATATTACCCTGTGTTTATTTGTTTAACTAATACTAAAATTTTAAGTTATGTAAAGTCTCTAATAAACGAATAATTATCAACTTGCAAAAAAAACATTCACTTTATATTATTTTAAAAAATACTCGAACAGGCAATTTTATTTCATCAAACTACTATTTTTATACCAAATTAATTTTCCATGTTTTTGTTTAAATTTTTTTAGTATGAAATATACTATTTTTCTATACAGTCTAATATATAACTTACAGTTTTTGAGTCTTTCTTTATTTCTCTAAAAAAAGCATATCTTAAAACCAGCTTATATCTGAACTGCTGGTAATTTATTTGAACTAAAATTCTGATTTCTTATCATATTACCCTGTGTTTATTTGTTTAACTAATACTAAAATTTTAAGTTATGTAAAGTCTCTAATAAACGAATAATTATCAACTTGCAAAAAAAACATTCACTTTATATTATTTTAAAAAATACTCGAACAGGCAATTTTATTTCATCAAACTACTATTTTTATACCAAATTAATTTTCCATGTTTTTGTTTAAATTTTTTTAGTATGAAATATACTATTTTTCTATACAGTCTAATATATAACTTACAGTTTTTGAGTCTTTCTTTATTTCTCTAAAAAAAGCATATCTTAAAACCAGCTTATATCTGAACTGCTGGTAATTTATTTGAACTAAAATTCTGATTTCTTATCATATTACCCTGTGTTTATTTGTTTAACTAATACTAAAATTTTAAGTTATGTAAAGTCTCTAATAAACGAATAATTATCAACTTGCAAAAAAAACATTCACTTTATATTATTTTAAAAAATACTCGAACAGGCAATTTTATTTCATCAAACTACTATTTTTATACCAAATTAATTTTCCATGTTTTTGTTTAAATTTTTTTAGTATGAAATATACTATTTTTCTATACAGTCTAATATATAACTTACAGTTTTTGAGTCTTTCTTTATTTCTCTAAAAAAAGCATATCTTAAAACCAGCTTATATCTGAACTGCTGGTAATTTATTTGAACTAAAATTCTGATTTCTTATCATATTACCCTGTGTTTATTTGTTTAACTAATACTAAAATTTTAAGTTATGTAAAGTCTCTAATAAACGAATAATTATCAACTTGCAAAAAAAACATTCACTTTATATTATTTTAAAAAATACTCGAACAGGCAATTTTATTTCATCAAACTACTATTTTTATACCAAATTAATTTTCCATGTTTTTGTTTAAATTTTTTTAGTATGAAATATACTATTTTTCTATACAGTCTAATATATAACTTACAGTTTTTGAGTCTTTCTTTATTTCTCTAAAAAAAGCATATCTTAAAACCAGCTTATATCTGAACTGCTGGTAATTTATTTGAACTAAAATTCTGATTTCTTATCATATTACCCTGTGTTTATTTGTTTAACTAATACTAAAATTTTAAGTTATGTAAAGTCTCTAATAAACGAATAATTATCAACTTGCAAAAAAAACATTCACTTTATATTATTTTAAAAAATACTCGAACAGGCAATTTTATTTCATCAAACTACTATTTTTATACCAAATTAATTTTCCATGTTTTTGTTTAAATTTTTTTAGTATGAAATATACTATTTTTCTATACAGTCTAATATATAACTTACAGTTTTTGAGTCTTTCTTTATTTCTCTAAAAAAAGCATATCTTAAAACCAGCTTATATCTGAACTGCTGGTAATTTATTTGAACTAAAATTCTGATTTCTTATCATATTACCCTGTGTTTATTTGTTTAACTAATACTAAAATTTTAAGTTATGTAAAGTCTCTAATAAACGAATAATTATCAACTTGCAAAAAAAACATTCACTTTATATTATTTTAAAAAATACTCGAACAGGCAATTTTATTTCATCAAACTACTATTTTTATACCAAATTAATTTTCCATGTTTTTGTTTAAATTTTTTTAGTATGAAATATACTATTTTTCTATACAGTCTAATATATAACTTACAGTTTTTGAGTCTTTCTTTATTTCTCTAAAAAAAGCATATCTTAAAACCAGCTTATATCTGAACTGCTGGTAATTTATTTGAACTAAAATTCTGATTTCTTATCATATTACCCTGTGTTTATTTGTTTAACTAATACTAAAATTTTAAGTTATGTAAAGTCTCTAATAAACGAATAATTATCAACTTGCAAAAAAAACATTCACTTTATATTATTTTAAAAAATACTCGAACAGGCAATTTTATTTCATCAAACTACTATTTTTATACCAAATTAATTTTCCATGTTTTTGTTTAAATTTTTTTAGTATGAAATATACTATTTTTCTATACAGTCTAATATATAACTTACAGTTTTTGAGTCTTTCTTTATTTCTCTAAAAAAAGCATATCTTAAAACCAGCTTATATCTGAACTGCTGGTAATTTATTTGAACTAAAATTCTGATTTCTTATCATATTACCCTGTGTTTATTTGTTTAACTAATACTAAAATTTTAAGTTATGTAAAGTCTCTAATAAACGAATAATTATCAACTTGCAAAAAAAACATTCACTTTATATTATTTTAAAAAATACTCGAACAGGCAATTTTATTTCATCAAACTACTATTTTTATACCAAATTAATTTTCCATGTTTTTGTTTAAATTTTTTTAGTATGAAATATACTATTTTTCTATAGATTCTCAAAACAAAGACAGCAATATAAAGACTTTGTAGCCTGGACCGAAGTACACCATCATCTGAATTCTAAAATTGTACTAACACACCAACAATATAAACAATAATTTGATAAAAACTAAAATAAAATTTTAAATATCTGAAAAAATACAAAAGTTTGGAACGAGACAACACCTTAGAGCAGAAACATCCAGAACGACCCAATATGCTTTTACTACACAGGTATAATGCATTACCTACAGACATAAGACGACTCAAGTACATAATATTCAAACTCAAAGTAAAATTTCTTCTAAAAAGAACCAAATTATAAAACAAATTATAAACTAAAACCTATTTTTCAGGTTATTGATTAGCAGCCTGTATATTATTCTTACTTTCGCTTTTTAATGATCCATAATGAAAGGTCTATACTTTGTCGTGTTTTTGTGTCCTGGTAATGAAATATTAACCCTTAGGTATCTTAATACAGTGGCGTCCCGCATTTTCCTGTTGGAAATCTGGTCACCCTAGTCTATTTTGCCGTGTTGAGCATAGCAGTCCTATCTACGTTTGTAAAAAGTGCTAAAATGATGAGTTTAAAAATGTGTTGTGCTTCTACTTCGCAGATAAATTATTTTTTCCGTCGATCGTTTATTTATGAGTCAGTTTAGTGAATAGGAAATCGTTTATTAAACAACTCTATTAATGCACGATTTCTATTAATGCATGATTTGTTATAGCCAATCACACGACGTAAAGACGTCGTTTGATTGGCCAATCGAACATATTTGAAATGAAACCTTCCAATCAAAACATACCGCCCTCTAGAACTGTCAGTGTCAAATTACATAAATTGTCATATAACCTAAAAAGACATTGGCGAAGAAAATGTAGACGACGCTAGAAGAATACGATCGACGAAAAGATTTTGTAACCAACTCGAATATTAAACGGCGATTAATGATCTCGACAATTAACGCTCTCGCTGCGCTCGAGCGTTAAACAGTCTCGATCATTAATCGCTCTATTTAATATACTTATTGGTTAAATAACTATTAATACGTGTTTTTAGTTCTTTGTCATGTTGTTATATCTTTTAGCTTTCATAGATTAACGAAAAATCATTTCTTATGATTTTATCAGAAATAGTAAAAGCTGTAAAACTTTGTAGAGAAGGTCGTCTCTTTTCAGGGATGTTAAAATACGGTACTTATTTTTTTGCATAAACTTCCGTTGAAATTTTTTGAAATTATTAATTTGAAATATTAAATTACCACGCAATTAATAATTAAAAATAATAAATTACTGGCTTAAATTACCGGGTAATTAAAATCCCAAAATGGTAAATTACGGTGGTTTAAATTACCGGGTACTTACAAATTCAAAATGATAAATTAAATCGGCGTTCAAATACTGTTCACTGTAAGTTATGATTGCTACTATGTTAATAAAATGTTTGGTAAACAAAAGTCATTATTTTGTAGATAACTAGCTGTCTTTGGGGATGTTAAATTTCGGTAATATGTTTTTATAATTATAACTTCTTAAATTACCATAATTATAATTATTATAATTTCTTAAATTACCGGATAATTCAAAATTCAAAATAATAAATTACCGTTGAATGTAAGTTATGATAACCACCAATCTTTAATGCTTTTCCTGATTTAGTAGTAATTTAGTAGATAGTAGTTATTCATTATTTATATTAAAGCAAATTCTACAATAATATTACTATTTATACTAGCAATTTATGAAAGGACAGTATAACAGCATAATTATATAATATAATATTAAATATTTAATTCATTATCGTCTCATAAAACAACAATGATTGGTTTCACAAACAATGATCATTTTTTATCCGTATTACTGGAACATTGCTTTAAATCATGAATTTATTAATAGGTGAATGGCTTCTGATTTAAAATTTACGTCATTGGCTGCGCTGAATCGATCGCCCCCTTTCCACCCTCTATTCATTTAATGCAAAAAGATTACCTTATTTTTTCAATTAATATCTTTCGGCAGGTCAATTTGAGAACGAAAAGAGTATAAAATGTACCGGTTTAAAAAACAATATCCGGATTAAAAAATGGCCATTGGTTGTGAAACCAGGCACAAAAGTAATAAAACACAAATAAATAAAAAAAAAGCAAATAAAAGTTGTTTTTAATAATTAATCATTTTTCCCTATTATAAATATATGCTGATGGTAAATTACCTATGGTAGTTTAAGCCGTAAATTACCATTAATTACAGTAAATTATTTGGTAAATTACCCGGTAAATAACGGTTTTACATCCCTGCCTCTTTGCTTAACCCGGCAGTATTGGCTAATGACAAATATTGTTACCTAATATTATTAGCTAATCTAAGTATAGTTGCTTATTTGCCTGACCATACGAGATTAACAATCTTGCTAATAGTCACACTCTTACGTGAAATTCTCAGTAATCCTGTATCTATAGACGGAATGATAATTTTTCGATAATCTTTAATAATGGTGACAACATGATTGAATGCATGAGGATGTGCCTTAACTACGTAAATAACCTATATAACACTATTTTGAATGCGGATATATTAAAATAAAACATTTTTATAGTACCTAATACTCAACATAGTTTAAATATGGAACTAAATTTACATGTAGGTATGTTTCTGTAATGTTTCAAGTGCTTTTATCCACAGTGATGGATTAGAATGCGCGATTTGTGTTAGACAAATGTTGGTAGGCGACAAAAAAACGGTTGTTTGTAAGCGTTAATCCATAGATAATAGCTTGATACAAATCTGACCACAGTATCATTTTGACAAGTTCTACTCGAGTTGACATGAGTGTTTCGGGTGATCAGTATCGAAATTACCAGAAAAATGCTTGAATATAACTGTTGATATTACCGATTATAGTGCAGATTATGCATTTTGATTAACATCAGACAAAAAAAAAACGAGCTCAAGTGAACATAATCTGGGGATTAATTAGATAATTGACGACGATCTTGATTAGAGATTAAATTTGTTGGAAACAATGCCATATGCGAGAGATTAGACAGGATGTCTCCATTGTTATTAATGTTAAATTAAGATAAAGATATTTTGACTTTCGGATTTGAGAAAAATGCACAAGTAAGTATATTGAATTTTAGTAAATATGCTGTGACCTCTGGTATGTGTTTTTTGGAAATGATGATGAAACTAAGTTGCTGTTATTGTTGTGCATATTATATCATAATAACATAATCATAATTTTTTTCAAATAAATTTTTAAGTACTCATATGTCCAATGATATTAAGTAAATTCAAGCATTTGTTTGGACAGCAAATTGCTTATATTGTGAAGATTGAAAACATATTGTATTGCTATGCAACATTTTTGATGATATCGGGTCAATTTACATGAAATGAAAGGTGTATAAAAATTAGTTGGTAATATCGTTTGCTTTCTTTTGGTCAAAAAGAATAAGTAGTTGAGATTTCATAGCATCGGATACCGAATGATTTCTGTTTGTTTTGTGTAATTTTATATACAGGGTGTTCCTAAATATCATGTAAATACGAAAAGAGGTAATTCTTTGACTTATTTAATGACTAAAAATTCATATAAACATAGGTCCGCAAACGCTTCGTTGCCGATCTACAGGGTGTTGAAATTTCAAGATTTTTTTTTTCTTTATAGCTCTTGTATCTTTTAATTTTTAACAGTTGGTGGAGAATAAAATGTCAAAATAAATACAAACAAGAGGTTATCTAAATCAAGCCAAGGCATACTAGACCAGTTATTTAAAAAATTTTAATTTCATTTTGCGAAACACAGAAGGGCTTTTATTTTTTTTCTCGATAACGGTGGTAAATACGGAAAAACTACAAAAGATTAAAATGCTTTAGAACAAAACAAGAAATGAATTTTGTATTTTACCAGCGGCGCACCGAGAAAAAGTTCATGGGGAGAAAAGGGGGCATGACCCCTGAAAAAATATCTCCCTGTAGATTCTTAAAACCATTTGGTATGCCCAATGATGTAAGTCCTACAGCGTAACCCATATTCCAAATTAGAGCTAAATATCTCAAAAACTACAAGAGCTATAAAGAAAAAACTAAAAAAATCTTGAAATTTCAACAGCCTGTTGATCGGCAACGAAGCGTTTGCGGACCTATGTTTATATAAATTTTTAGTCATTAAATAAGCCAAAGAATTACCCCTTTTCGTATTTACATGATATTTAGGAACACCTTGTATAATATATAAATAGTGAGCTCGTGAAAACATGAGAAAATCGCTGAAACGGTTTGTTATGTAAAAAAAAAATGCATCGATTTTTAATTAAAAAATACACATTTTTGTCAATTCTTACGTGTTATGACGTCATTGACACTTATTTAAATTGCAACTCAATTTTTTCTTGTTGATCTCTTAATTGTCTAACTGGATGCGGACATTTTTATGGCTTTATATTTGAAAATATTCGATAAAAAGGATTTCTAAATAAGTGTGGTCAAATTGGAAAAATGCGCGATATCGGTAATTTTTACAAATTTTTACAATTTTTTACAATTTAACAATCGCAATAACCTAAAGTGATAGGTATGTAACTTTCAAGCTCGGATTGGTATTTAGCGCAAATAAATCAATCGCAATTTCCATGAAGAAACAAAAGTCAATATTTCCCTAATTGTCAACTCTTTTTTCGAAAATTTTCTGCCATAAAATTTGTAGGTTACCATCACGAGAATTAACAGATCTATCAAAATCAGAACAAAAAAATATGGGGTGGTTGACATTAAAAAAGTGTCGATTAAATACATCACAAGTCAAAACCAATTGAAGGCGGAACCAATTTAATATAAATATGTGTATTTTAATAATTCAATATTGATGTCTCCAAAGATTTTTTCAAATTCAAACAGTTTCAGATATAACTGAAAATGTTTAACGACATATTGTCAAATTAATATTATAGGTTAATGATATGGTGACATACAGGCGGGATGCAAATTTTAATTAAATCAAAAATTACAGCCACAGCCTGGATTTGAACGAGGGACCTTTGCGTTTCTAGCACAATGCTCTCCCATCTGAGCTACTGAGGCCTATAACATTTCTTCATGTTTCCATACTTTGGACGCTTACTATATATAGTTAAGATTAAAATGGCCCAGCCTGCATATTATTATGTTATGAATGAATAATTTGAAACTTAACATCAGTTTTGATAATTGAGTTTTCAATATAGAATCATCATGTTTACATTTGGATGGAATTGGATTAAGTATAGAAATTTTGTTTAATGTTGGAAGAACATTCGCCCATACAAATAAAGTCCACTTTATAATACAACCTAAACATTACTGATAGTGATCTGTTCCTCTCACATAAAAAGTTTTTAAGCAATTTTTAAAAGTATAGCACTTGTCCGATATGAATCAGTTGTTAAAAAAATACTCGCGATATAAGATTACGTGTTAAACCATAAATCCCCAATGCATTAAAATTAGACATATGTATATGCTATCATTAGATCAGAAACAAAGAATAATAAGTTTATATAAGAGTGATGATCAGCAATAATATAAGGTAACTAAATAAATAATTATCATGTTCTTAAAATATCTCATGTACGATCTGTTAGTTCAATGAAAACAACCATTATGAAGGTTTATGTTATCGTGTTTTGGGAAAAGTACAGTATTTGAACACCTTATCGTGTCAGAAGTCGAAAGAACTAACGATAACCGCGCTAAAGTAAACCAAATTGACAAAAGTCTACAAGGGCTTCAGATACGTGACATAAACCAACTAGTAGTTTTAAACTTGCGCTATACGAAAGGTGTATGTGGCCCCAGTAGCCACAACGGTAGCAGCAAAGTTCATAAAAATTTAATGCTCGATAATCCTGGTTATCTTATCAGTTCATCCAGTCGCTAATCCCTGCCAATAGAGTGGACGATAACCGTACATTTTGAAACCCGTATCACAAAATCAGAACTGATAATCGCGCGCCCATAAAAAAAGAATAATCAAGGATTCATTATTAATTATTGTGGCACTCAAATACACTTGTCGAAATGAAAAACCTTACGAAATCAGTAGAAAACTCGTTGTTTAGTATTTGGACGACATTAGCAAAGAAATTGATTTACAAAAACACAAAATGTGACTTCCTCGTTATAGATGACAGTTTGCTAGTTTTGTGGAAAACCTAACGTGAGATGAAGAAAATATGGTTGATTGTTCCATGGTCATTAGCATCTAAGGTTGCCAGATTTCATATATTTGATATGTCACACATATTTTAAAACAACCATTTTAGGTTCCTCCAGAAGCGTTCACAAAGTCCTTAGCTTAATGCTGGTTCTCAAAATTTGAGACCACTTTGTTGCTCTTCGGACTACAACGCTTTAATTCAATGCACTATGAAACAAACCTTGCATACCGATACTTGATAAGAATAAGACATTGAAAAATTGGAAAACGAAACTACTTTATGTTGGAGTTTCCTATAAGAATTATGTTTATTATACCTAATTTGTTTATTTTTAGATCTTTCGCACGTAATGAAACAAAAACGAACAAGCAACACAACATTTTAAGGATATCTAAATTGTGAATACAAAACCAATTCGTAGTGACAACAGGGGTCTTGTATAGTGTCTCAAAATTAAAAATTAATACGCTCTATTAGTGCCAAACGTATATCAGAACCGTCCACAAACTTGTTTTAAGAAAAGAATACGTAAAATAAAACCATCCAGTCAAAACATTCCATTATCCAGGCACACAGTCCAGAACTGTCAGTGTCCAATTACATAAATGGTCATATAACCTCAAACGATATCGACGAATAAAATCTATGTGGACGCCGCCAGAACAATACGATCGACGAAAAAATTTTGTAACCAACTCGAATATTAAACGGCGCTCGTGCGGTAATCGCTCGTGCGTTAAACAGTCTCGATCATTAATCGCTCTTTTTAATATACTTGTTGGTTAAATAACTATAAAATCGGTCGATGCTTGGTCGATGGCCAGTTGACATGAACTAGATACGATGGGATTGTCATGCCTTCACTCTTTCTACGACATCTGAAAAGATTGACATTAACGTTGGACGACTGTCACTTTTAACAACACGCAAAGATCCCTTAGCCCAGTGGTTCTTAACCTGTGGGTATTTACCCCCTTGGGGGTAAAATTGCAATCTGGGATGGGTAACAAAGCTCTAGTAATAGGCCCTATACATATAATAGTTCCAATTCTAGAATTTGTAAACTGTTGTCAAGGAAAAAGATTTGAATAGAAGGTTAAGCTGCGTAAAGAAACAACCTTTGTTTTTTGAAAATCTCAAAACAGAAAAGGATAAGAATCTTCACACAAAACTAAAAGACAAAACATTTATCCATATGCTAGCGTATTTGCCTGATTTTTTTCAGTTAAAGTAACAGTTTGAATGTCTGACTGCAAGGACATATGAGCAATATTTGTATAACGCACGATAAAGTTGCCGGTTTTCTGCGAAAGCTAGAACTGTACGAATGTAAAGTTCAAGCTGGTGACATATCAATGTTCGCACAATTGTCCGAGACAATCAGTGCTCACAACAAAGAAAAAATGCTGCTTCACTAATTCAATCATTCAGCAACTATCTTCTTTGATAGATTCGTTGAATCGCTATTTCCCGGGCATAAATAATCGTCTAGCTAATTCCTGGGACTTAAGACCATTTTCTACGGACGTCTAAATGTTTAAAGACTAAGCTTAAGCTTTTAGCTTAAGTTCAATTTCTGGAACTAAGCGAAGGCACCTCATTAAATGTGGAATCACAAGATTATGACATAGGTTCATTTTGGACAAAAATTTGGACTTAATATTCTATTTTAGCCGACAGGGCTTTAAGAATTTTTGTTCCATTTGGTACTAGTTAAAAATTTTGAAAGCGGCTTTATAACTTTAGTGTCTATAAAAACAAAATCTAGGAATCGGCTCAATGTAAAACATGACTTTCGATGTGCAATATCAGAATCTAAAACACATTATAAATCTTGTTAAGAAAAAGCAACACCAACCTTCACATTAATTATGTAAACTTTATAGGAATTATGTTAAAAATATAAGACGTTATTATCGTACTGCATAGTATTTTTTATGAAGAGGTAAAACCCTAATCTCAAGAAGGTCATATGGGTAAAAGTACTGAAAAGGTTAAGAACCACTGCCTTAGCCCAACTATACTTTCGTAAACACAACGCACACAACGTCCTCCAGATACTATATATTCAACTCGATGCCATTCTCGTGCCTGGAGGTCCTGCTTTTCGGCCGCTCTCTATGGCCTAGACTCGCTGAACTTCTCTCCAACGGTATGACGTCACGGAGCGTTTTGGAGCACTCTTGGTCCGGTTTAAACTTTGATGTTCAATAACAATTGAGTGCAACAATGGGTGGTATGATTAAAAAAAGTATTTACTTTAACTTTAAGTAAATCCTTCATGTTGTAGCTTTTACTTCAAGTCAATACTAAAAATTACAGCATTTACTCTACGTTATTCTTGAAGTAAGACTAAAGTAAGTACTAAGAGCAATTAC
Organism: Aphodius sticticus; assembly: GCA_963966075.1. Classification (NCBI taxonomy): domain Eukaryota; kingdom Metazoa; phylum Arthropoda; class Insecta; order Coleoptera; family Scarabaeidae; genus Aphodius; species Aphodius sticticus. Next base: position 6,921,164 of record OZ014513.1, read on the forward strand.
TTCATACTTTGCTTTAATACTTCGGTATATAGAAGTCAATACTAGAGTAATTACTAATGTTGTCTAGTATTTACTCCATCAGGGAGTGTTTTGTGTAGTTTTTAAGAAGCTACTGATAAAGTAACTTGGCATCTTTTACTTCGTTTGAAAAAGTGTTACAAATGGCTGTTTTTATGAATTATCGTAGGAAAAGGAGGGAAATATGTGAACGTAGAACTGTAAAGAACAATATTTCGGTTCGTCAAATATTTTAGATAACTTTATAGTATATATTACTAGGAGAATGTGCAGGCCTAATAGGCCTGCTGGTCGACCTAGGTAGATTGCCGAAGCGTTAAGAGAGAGACAAAAAAAGCCCTGATGCTCTTAAACGCGCGACGTGATTATGCTCGTACGTTCGGTGCGGTTACGGGCGCGCCATCTATTGCTTCGTAGCGTAATCTCAAGAGCGACATGATGTGTCGCCGTCTGGCGACCGCGTCGCGAAGCGCGCGGCCGTTGCCTAGCAACCTCGATCGATTGGCATGACGACACGCTGGCGTGTACAGTCCGAAAGGATAATCCATAAATTTAGCCGAATCGAGGTAAAAAATAACGAGATCTGGCCGGAAATTGGACGAAATCGAAAGTCTAAGCACTGTAGAATCCAACTTTAGGCGGAAAATCGGCGCCTGCGGCGCCGATTTTCGCTTTCTTTCAAAAGCCTTTCCATTGCCAAGTTTCAAATTTATTTTTAAACTCTTGTTCTGAGTGTGTTATACTTTTAGTATATAGTAGGGACTATGAGAATGTGCAGGCCTAATAGGCCTGCTGGTCGACCTAGGTAGATCGCCGAAGCGTTAAGAGGGAAACAAAAAGCCCGGATGCTGCTACACGCGCGACGTGATTATCTCGTACGTTCGAAGCGGTTACGGGGCGCCATCTATTGCTTCGTAGCGTAATGCCAACAGCGACATGATGATGTGCCGCCGTCTGGTGACCGCGTCGCGAAGCGCGCGGCCGTTGCATAGCAACCTCGATCGGTTGCCATGGCGACGCGCTGACCTGTACACTCCTAAAGCATAATCCATAAATTTACCCGAATCGAGGTAAAGAATAACGAAAACTGGGCAGAAAATGGACGAAATCGAAGGCCTAAGCGCTGTAGAATCAAATTTAAGGCGGAAATCGGCGCCTGCGGCGCCGATTTTCGGTTCTCCGAGGAGCAGACCCTTCCCCCGATTCGCCGATTTTCGTAAACTTCTTGCGCGGACTGTGTTAGACTTTTAGTATATAGTAGGGATATTTTTTTTAATATTGAGACGATAAAGGTAGCTTTGTCAAATGTAGCGAAAATGGAGATATTTTAAAGAAGTCTAGGTGATCCTGGGTTTCAACAATGTGTTGGTGTAGATGTTGGGGTACATCAAACCATCGTTTCAAAAATAATTAGAGAAGTTTCACAAAAAATAGTGTGAAGAAAAGTGTTTGGATTTCGTTTCCTCAAAACACCCGCCAAAGTGAACTAGCTCTTTAGCTACTTTAATTTCTCTTTATAAATATTACAATAGTGAAACCAAAAGTTCATGGAGAAAAGTATTTCAACTGTAAACGATTTTGTAGCATTCATGTGCAGGCTACTTGCAATTCTTTTTTTAGGAATTTTCTCGTCTGTGGATGCATCGTGGCCAGGAAGCGTACATGACAGCAGTGTGGAGAAATTTCGAAATTCACAACTCTTTTCCTGGAAATATTATGTCCTAGCATTTGCTACTAGTTTATACTTCTTACATAAGTAAAAACTACCCATTGAAGTATTTGTTTTATGTAATAGATACTCCACAAAATACTATAAAGTAAAAGCTCATACTTAAAGTAAAAGTAAATACTTTTTCTGATCATACCACCCAATATAAAGCGGAAAAATTTTAGACATGGTTTTCTTACCACCTAAGGTTTTTATTTGCTAAGTTAGGTATTTGTTAAGTTAGGTAAAATCATGCAACACCCCTATTTGCTTCAGTTGGTTGACAGTTGGCAACATGCTAGATGACAATACTTTATTTAAGTGATTAATGTACAAGGCGTATACCATTGGGTTCAGAAGAACATGGTGGTTAAAAATCATCAATAAATAGAGATAATTAATTTGAGATAGATGTTCATTAACAATCTTGCCAATTCAGATATTAATTTAATGGTCTTTAACAAACGCCAAACTACATTTTGATTTTACATAATTTCTGTGTGGTCAGCATAAATGGCAGCTGATCTTAAAGAGGAATTTCAATCGATGGTTATTCTTGAAACCACTTTCCAATAAAGTTCTCCCTCAAAATATGTGCTATCGAGGTTCAATTACGGTAAAACTGGTGTTCGAAGGGGAAACTTTAAAAAACAGAGTCAGTATTTGCTCTGTAATGGTACGTGGCCGTTCTATGGGGCACGAGACCGGTTGGCACGTCAAAATTATACGTGTTCTTGACTTTAATAAGCTTCCCCCCCATGGAAACCTTTTAGCCGCGAGTCGGGATATCAGATCGCGTGGATCTGCGACGCTGGGCCACCCCCTACCCCCGCATTTCAGATCTCATCAAAGTGGCCTTTCAATTTTGACATCGCCAGCATGAATACGGCTCATTTCTATTTACATACACTTTTACGAAGGAGTCGCGAGTCAGGTATTTCACATGGAATCACGAATATTATTACACCCTATCGATTTGGTCCGTGGTGGTCCGGTGGTGGTTCGTGGACACGAGCAATGTTAATTTATTGAGTGGCCGGCGCGCTGCCTAAAAAATAGGGGGTCGTTATCGCGCCGTACACTCACCGTGACACCCCGCAATTGTTGCTGGCAATTAATTAGGATTATTTATTAACCGTGTAAAATGCTTAAAGGTCGCATAGTTGTTAGTTTAAGATTTATTACTCACTAAACGGCGCGCGCTCCCTTAATGTTAAGCAACTGTGATTTTTACACTAGACGGGTTAGATGTTGGGGTGAAATGTGTTTGGATATGAGTTTCTTGTGCACATTCTTATTTGAATGTGCTCTGTTGTAACCACCCTCTCGCCTAATTAGGGTTGTGCAAGAGACTTTGTATGGAAGGCCAATAGGCCTCCTCATGACTGAATAGAATATCGAATATGACCTTAGTAATACATCCTTATGTTAATAGTTATGAATTTTGTGAAAATTGTACAAAATTCCATATTCTACGCTGCTATGACATCCTTTCAAAATAAATCCACCTATACGGTTGGAAAAACTGACTTTCTGTCGTCGTATCTAAACGATAAATACGAGGATACCCTAGCAAGTTATTTTACATGATTGCCCATTTTGTGTAGTTTTTTTAAAATGGGATTACTTTCTCTGTTTTACTATAGAAAAAAATATATTGCTATTTTACTTCAAAATGAGCTTATTTTGGACTAAATAAGTAGAAATTCAAATGAAACCACTAGTCAAATTAATGTGACGGGTATTTATTTACAAATAAACAAAGGAGAAATAAAAATTAATGAATGTGTTTAAATTGCCTCCCACCAAATCAAACGCAATTGCGACGAAAAACAAAAAGATCTTTTAGTCCGTCTTTCAGTCCTGCGACATTTACTTGCTTGCAATTCATTTAGCCAACCCCAATAGAGAAAAACCTAGTGGATTTAAATCTGGAGACCGGAGTGGCTATAAACTTGGACCAACATGGTCGATCCATCTCTGTGGATAAGCTTGGTGCAAATAATTCTTCACAGCTACTGGTTAATAAGCTGGCAGCCACGTTTGAAAGCTACATTGACCTGCGTTAGTCTATAAGCAGATGTCTAAAAAAATTGGTAGTTTATTTGCTAAAAAATTGCGATAAATTGTTTTCAGGTAATTCAAAGAGACCAGCTCTGCCCAGCTCATTACGCAGTCACTTTGAGAAATGTTTGCGCCAAGCCTGTCCACAGAGATCGGCCCTTGAATTTTATGGCCTCCGCGGTCTCCGGATAAAATCCCCTACACTTTTCTACTGGAGTTAAGTAAAGGAGAAGGTCTATGCGCAACAAATAAATAATGCAGAAGAATTGTGGAGTCGGAGTCGGAGTTTAGACAAATTTCAGAGGCGCCGGAGGGGGAGTCGGAGTCGGAAAAAAATTTACCGACTCCGAGTCAATTGTCTAATTAATGTACCTACATATGTAAATATTATTAAACTACAAAACACACAGGTCGGTGGTGAGTGATGATTAGCAAATGATTATTGTGAGTGGCTTGCCGCGACGCATATTTAGTTCATTTCCAATTTCCAACATCCAACTTCAATGTGCTAATCATCTACAAATAAAAACTCGGACTTCGATGCATTATTAGACGAATTAGAACTATCCAAAGTGAAGCCACAACATGTCGTTTTCCTTATTCATCAAACTTAACAGGTTTTGCTCGTATTCGTTCGGCCACAAAGAACAGCTGAACAATTATTTACATATTGCAAAAAGTACTTTATTGATTTTCCCTTGCAATTTTAAAAAGAAAAAATAGTTTAATACAGTTTTTTTACCAGAAGAAGCAGCGTGAGCACAGTCGTATCAACTCTCAACTCTTTTTATTTTCATTCGCCCCAATATCTGAATGTTTGTAAAAGATTCAGCTTTACTAGTAAAACTTTGCAATTTTGCTTTAGCTTTTAGCTTATATGTTCGATTCCTTTAAACCTTCTACCGAAATTAATTTTTGAAGAAATTTTAAATGGTTACTGAGATTTTGAAATGGGACCGCTTATTTAAGTTGAATGTAGGAATATCTATGTATGCAAGTCATACTCCTTGCAGTCAGAATTGTGACGTCATTGACACTAACAGAAGTATTGAGATTATTTTCCAGGTTATTTTACACTTAATTTTGTATTCATTAGAATGAAATTTAGTTTTTACCATACAGTGGTTTGTCTGTACTTTTGTTATTAATAAAGATAGAAAATCGGTTAAGTGGACAAACTAGTTCAGAACTGTGTGCTCTCTAATGAGAAAACAGTAGAATTTCTAAAAAATATTGTCATAACTATGTGGTCCGATCAACAGGTCTTTTTGATTTTATGTACATTTAGATTATGTCAATGTAATTTGTTTTGCCAACAAATTCGCTGGAAGCAAATATAATTTTGCCGGAGTTGGAGTCGGAGTCGAAAGTTTTTTTACCGACTCCACAGCCCTGATTGTGACACCGAATTAAAGAAACCGCACAGCAAATAAATATTGCAGGGGAGTGCAAGACGGATTAAAAGATCTTCTTTAAGAACACCGCGATGGCAATTTAAAAACTTGGTGGCTGGCAATTGGAACAATTCTTTAATTTTTATTTTTGATCTGTTTATTTGTCTGTCATTGTAATTTGACAAGTGCTCTCATTTTAATTATACATTAATTAATTAATTAATTATAAAATTATACAAATAATTTTACAATAAGGTATTTTTGCAGTAAATTATCAATATCTATTTTTTTCCATCTAATATAAAAACTACATGAAAAAAAATTTTGAAAAAAACTTGCCAGCTTAGGCATTCTATTTTTTTTACATATGACAAGTCGAAGTTAGCTAAACCTAAAAAATAACTCACGACTCGTGTAAACATATTTTTCTTTCCAAAGTTTTAGCAGTATTAGATTTATTTTTGACTGTAATTATAGCAGGGCCGGCTAAAAATTTAGAATATGGATTTTTATAGCTGTGGCACTCAAGGTAATGATTTTAACAAAATTCTAAATTCTACTAAAAGCTAACAATTTTGTAACGAAGGCCTATCAGCTTTCCAAAGCATGACGTTGAGTTTTGGGACATACTGTATAGTCACTTTTTAATCACACGTAATTATTTTTAAAATAGTCTGTAGATTGCAGACCTTTCCTAAGTGTATGTTAGATATTTGATTTGAGATTTAAATGTTTGCAATATTATGCTCTTAAAATCTAGCAAATATTAGTAGTTTAGCAATCACAGTTAGTTTACAGACGAAATGCTGTGTCTATTAAATGCAACGGCCACTTCTCAAGAGCTTATGTATACATACCTGCTGGTTTATCTAATCTGTCTATGTAGCTTCTCACTTCAGCGTGTCAAAGATATCCACTTAATTGGCTTGTAATTATCGTGTAATGATTTTTTGATGTTGACATACACATTCAGTCGAGCAGACACTGTTGTTCAAAATAATTTACTAACACGATGTTCATTGTTTAGATATGTATAATGTTTATGTAGATAATCTAGTCAAGAGGATATTTCTTTTAATTGATGACGATAATCCAGACTCCTAATATGCAGCAAAACCACGATCAAAATTAAATTCAATTGTTATTGTGGATTCGTGATAAAACTGTGCTTCGTTTGTTAGGACAGAACTGGTTATAAAAACAAAACAGACACATGAGTAATATACAACATCAATAAAATGCAATATTTATTTAAGAGCAGCAACTAGATCAAAAGGTTCGATGGGCGACAAACGAAAACCCGATCCAATAAAATAATTTGCTGTAATCCTCAGCGATTTATACTCATACTAAATCAAACCATGACAACGGAAAATAAAATAATAAATTAATCTTTTAATAACAAAATAACAAATACTGAGCATTTGACGGGTTCTTTACAAAAAAAAAACAACTACTCAATGTAGGTAACGCTATCGTTGATAAGATTAATGGATTAACAATAATCGGCATTTTTATTTTAGACGTTTTAGAATTTATCATTTGGTTTTTAGCCAAGCTATAGAGCGTTAAAAAGTTTGAAAAAATTCAAATTGGTCGAATCGAAAGTATCTGCTTTCCGGTATAACCAAAACAAACAAAAAATACTAGGGAAGCTGTAGTTTATTTAAATAATATATTTAATGAAATTGACTTTTTTTCCTCTCTAATGACATGCATAATAAAGAGTGAACAAATAAAAGATGATTTTTTATACTTTAATACGTAATATATTCGGATTGGTGATTCAATTTAAAATTCTTAAGATCGCACACTACTATCGATCATTTCTTAAATTTGCAATTTCATAAAAACCATGTGCTGTAATTCCAAAATATCCGAAAGGTGGGTTTTAAGTTATATAGCTACAAAAAGGTAGGAATGATGGTGTTTCTTCGAAAATGATTTCGCGGAGGAGGTTTGCAGGCTTTATGACGAAAAAATTAGGCCATAAAGCGAGTGCTGGTTTTGCAACTGCTTGAACAAACCTATTATTACTTACGAGTTCTGATACTATCTGATATTTAACTGGTCTGACGTCTATTAAAAGCAAAGGTAGTGCAACATCTACAGGCGACGCAGGTTATAACAAACGCTCAATGGCCAGAAAGCTTAGGGACCAGCTTTAAGCGGCTTTTTCGTCATAATTTTACTATTGTGTCATATTAATGAAAGCTCATGTAAATTACGCATGTTTTGTTCTATTAATTATTGATCAATGTAACAACTTATTTCTTTACAAATAAAGAAAATCCCTGTTTATTTATTGCTACCATTTACCAGAAAAAAAATATATTGTTCTTCTTATGAAATTTATAAATGATATATCAAGATATAAAATAATCAATTATTACTGCTGATGTTGGGGTTCTGGCGAGTTCCAATCCAATATCAAGGGTTTCGTCAGGGTTAAAAGTTTGAGAAGCGTTGGCATAGAGGAGAAACTTGTGCTTAATAATATTGCGGTTGGTTCTCAACGCTTGCAACGTTATCATCCTTGTGAAGCGCACGCTAAGAAAGTAACAGTCATCCTATCTACAACACCATAACTAAAGAAGTAAAAAGATGCGTATTTGACAAAAAATAATTCAACCTTTTTGTAAATTTTGTTGTTCAAAATTATGGAAAAAAGATTTTTCTCTATTACAGTCAAAGTATTCACTTTCCTCTATAATACCTTCAACATTCATTAAAATTCCTTTCATGGTTTCACTAATACAGTAGAGAGTCGATAATCCGGACTAATTGGGACCGAAGGTGATTCGGATTATCAAATTGTTCGGATTATCAAATATTGCAGCTAAATAACAGAAAATACGAGTATTGGATAGAAGTTCAATCTTAATAAAACCAACACCATTGGATTCCGGAATGAAAATATAAGGATAGCCAAGGGATATCGAAGAGATATCGAACGGATATAGAAGAGATATCGAAGGTATATCGAAGGGATATAGAGGGTGCCTACATAAATGGCTTTTCCCTAGATCAGTGATTTATTTTATTATTATTTCTTTTTGGACGTTCGGATTAGCGAACGTTCGGATTACCGAGGTTTGGATTATCGACGTTCTACTGTATCCATATTTGATGTGATGCCAGGAGCCTTATTCTTAGCGATATCGCTGTACGTCATATCGAACACTTAGCGACATCGATAGCGGTATTCTACCGTTTTGATCGATATCGACTGACGTCACGACTTTCCGACATGTCGCTAAATTTAACGACAGCTTTGGAGGTGTCGATAAGTTTATTCGATATCGATATGCGCATGTAACCTCACTTTACGTTCATTGTGTACGGAATGTGTGAACCCAGTGACAACCAGTGTGTCAAAGGTGTAGAATAGCGAAACAGCTAAGAATGGTTCAGCAGCAAACTATGTTATAGGGGCCCGCCTAAACGTCAAGAAGTTTTAAAACGGTGGATTATAGCTATCCGAAGAGATAAGTGGTATCCTTCTAGACCCAGTAGGAATTGTGGACAACATTTTTTAGAAACTGATTATCAAATCAAACAAAGATGTAGCAAGAAATTTTTGAAACTTGATGCTTTGCTAAGTGTTATAGATGATACGTGGTATTGCAGCTAGGCCGTCGAATTATATTGTTAATATTGTTGATAAGAACATTGCTTTTTATATTCTTAAGTAAGGAAGTAATGTAGTTTTAAATAACAACATTTCGAATAAATAAAAATTTTAAAATGTGAAAAATAATTTTTTATTTATAATTAATATTATCCAATAAATATAATCAGCATCATGTGGACTACTTTTTATATGAGAATGCGTTTCGTTAATTCAGTAATACAAAGAGCATTTAGTCATTGGATTGAACTACTAATATATAATTTGAGAGTACCTATATGTAGACAGTAAATTTTATTTAGCCGGAATATATGAATAAAATATACTTTTTATTAAATCTGCTATTATTATCTAGTTTATTGAAGTCTCTGCAAAAGTTAAACTTGATTAATTTGTTGCAATTTAATTGAAAAAGGATATTATAAATAAAAATGTGTAATTCGGTCGTAGTACTGAATGAAATACAACGAGATGGCTAGCCCACATCACTGCGAGTTGCATACCAAATGCATTTGCCTCACTTATTGACCATTACGGGTCCTTTCCAGAAAATACGTAGTATATACATTTCACTGCCTCAAACGTACAACATAATAACCTCCTGACCACGAATCGAACTGCTGTCACATCTGACAGCAAATGCACTGTCAAGTGACTGTCAGTAAGGTATTTTTTTACCGAATTGTCGCTAATCGCTATAATTGTAGAATAAGGCTCCTGTAGTGGTAAAATTGACCGTCATGACAACATTTTTCTAGAAGTTTTCTCAAAGCTTTTGGGTATCAAATATTCCTTTGATAACACAATAATTTTACCAAGTTTCATTAAAATCAAAGAGCCACATGCAGGACCAGATATTTTTGACGTATGCCTTAATTAATATAATTATTGAAAATTAAGTTCTTCGTTGAAATGTTTACTGCTTTTCTACTTAAATAATATTTCTTGTACTAAATTATCAAAAGGAAATTCATTTACGATTAAATAGAATATTTCTGTTTTCAATTTTCAACTAATGTAATATAAGAAAAAAAATCATCAAATCGAATTCCGAAATCAATACTTTTGTTGGCAATGGTAAAAAAATTAAGGCCTAATCGACAACTGACACCATTTCACTTATTGAACGGTTATACGATCAAACAATACACTTCCGATATAAAACTTTTGACTTTAGAAAGAAATGTATCATAGAAAGTTTGTAGAGCATCCTCTACTACTACTTTCATCAAATATTTGTCGCTGGGTATATCCTATAATCTAAAATGAACATGAAATGAATATTTCTTAAATTTAAAATGTACACAGTTTGATTTGAATCGACAGAGCCTTTTGTTACCGGAACATTGTGTCGATTTCATTAACTTTTTCGACGATCTTCTCGTGATCAAAGTTAATGGGATTGATGTGTTCATTGGAGAAATTAAACACGTTCGGCTGAGCTGTCAGAAAAAAAAGTCAGGTAGACGTCCCGAAAGCGACACCAAAGTTACGGAGCCATATCAGATGACACCTGACTTGCAAACATTCAATTTTCATCCACTACCGTTGTCCGTCTGCGCCCGCATCGACATATCGATGATTATTTCTACCCAAATCATCGAAGGTCGCCAGTTTTCAGATAATCATAGAAAATAATGAACGCTAATGTCCGAGAAAATTCCCGGTAGAGATTTAATTGACAAACAAAAGGTTTTAATGACGAAACGATGTTAATCTAGGAGAGGTAGCGGAGTGACCGTGCGCAACCGCCCGTAGAATGAGGTAACCCGAAGAGATTTGTAAATACAGCTGAGCGAAGTGTCAATAGGGTTGGCGACTTGTTGACAGAAGAGCTCACTCACGGTGTATAAGCTGTATACTTGCATCATCTGCTCAAAGCTAGGAATTTGATATGTTTTGCGCAATACAGTGGATATTGGAAACTATTTTTACCCACCTTTTACTATTTTTACAGATTTATACTCAAAAAAATATTTATAGGTACTATCGTGGCCATATATTATGTCCCCTCTCTTGACGTCGATTCTCTCGCAAACCTAGGGGCGAAAAAATTTTAAAAAATTCTGATGCTGTCATTGATTAATACTCTACTACTCATAAAAATTAGAAAGCTGTATATGTTGGCGTTTTCCCGATTTTTCCAAATTAAGAAGAATTGGCGCTGTTTTTGGTCCGTAAATTTCATTCGTTTACCTTTAGCAATTAATTACTCCGGAAATAATCCATAGATTTCAACGAATTAAAAAGTAAAATCACCCGCGGAATGTTAGCTGTCAATATGCATTTTTGTAAAATGATTGGGTGAGTGGTTGATATGTGGTTGGTATATTATGCAATGCCAGCAATTCCGTTATTAGAAGAGCTAGAAGAATGAAATATAGACTATAGGCTACCCAATAATTCATAGGTTTAAAGTTTATTACATAATCATTGTTTATCTTGCATTTTCCATATAAAAGATCGTGCTGAAACGCCGCGTGAATTCCGACGCTCTACGGTTTTGTTGTGATGCGGGGAAGGGAGTCGTTAGCGGTACTGTCAACAGTGAGAGAACGGCGGACAGCTGATTTCCAATACACAAAAAGAACGATAACTTGTCAAGTTAGTAATTTTAACTAACAGAATTAAATTCTTAATTTTTAAATTCAGAATTTTTGTTATAATATGTGACCCCGCTCTCTCGTTTCGATAGTATTGACTCCTGTTTGACGTCTCATAACTCTAATACTACTGATCAGAAAAACTTGAAATAAAGTGTGTCATACTCCTCAATCATTTCTACATATGTTGTATGACTATCAAATTTTTTTGCCTCTCGGTGTAAACATGAGCGCGAGAGAAGTGAAAAAATGGACTCGATTTTTGCATTTGTAAATTTGTAAAACTGCCGTCATTCCAATTTTGTTACTCCTAAACCGCTTAGCACAAAAATTTCAATGTTTGCTCAGGTTGCATTCAGAGTCTCTTCTATCGATTGGCCTTTTTGTTTTCTTCAGTTTTTATACAATAAGGTTGTAAACAAGATTTTGATGGAAGCGGATAGATCAGTAAGGAATGTGAACAGCACAACGCAGTTATAGGTAAAACTACGAGAGCTGAAGTTGAGTCATCGCCTAAAAACGTAAGAACAGACGCATGAAAAAGCACTCTGTTTCTTTCTAACGCGCGGGAATGGTCTGTAACGTATCAGCAAAATAACAGCTGGAATCGATGACTCACCTTCAGCTCTCGTAGTTTTACCTATAGCATGCATATAATCCTTATTTACTGCGTCACATATCGCTTAAATTTAATATCATTCCGACCATTTGTTAATTTTTAAGACCGAAATAAACATGAACAACGCTTTGCGCGTGACTCCGCCTGAGTCCGTTTTTGTGTTTATTTATTAGTAATATTTAAATACAGGCAAAAACAATATAACATAAATACAACTCTTGATATATTACATATATTACAAATGGCAGCTCTGAGCGTATAAAACTGATAGGTCGTTATATTGTGTCCGTAAACATTGTTCTCCGAGTAACTTTTGAGCCCGTGCGATCTCCCACTACCGGCAGCGTCGCTGTCGATCCCTTCCCCCGCATCACCCCGAAGACCGAAGACCGCCGCGTCAATTGCGGCGATCATGAAATGCTTCAACACGATCTTTTGTAGGGAAAATGCAAGATAAACAATGATTCTGTAATAAACTGTAAATATATGATTTATTATGTAGCCTATGATCGACACTTCATCATCCTAGCTCTTCTAATAACGAAATTGCTGGCATTGCATAATATAGCTTATTGTGGGTTAACCACTACTCCGATCATTTTACAAAAATGCACATTGAAAGCTACCATTCCGCAGGTGATTTTACTTTTTAGTTCGTTGAAATCTATGGATTATTTCCGGAGTAATTAATTGCTAAAGTTAAACGAATGAAATTTATGGGTCAATAACAGCGCAAATTCTTCTTAATTTGAACAAATCGGGCAAACGCCAACATATACAGCTTTCTAATTTTTATGCGTTGTAGTATATTAATCAAGGACAGGACCAGAATTTTTTCAATTTTTTTCGCCCCTAGACTGGCGAGAAAATCGACATCAAAAGAAGGGACATAATATATGGCCACGATAGTACCTACTTACTTATTTATATATAATTTTTCCACAGAAATCAAAGTAGGTTTAACTGAAAGCTTGCACTTTAAAGCTATTAAGCAAGAATGTGATAACCATGTGATAACTTCAACTCATTGTTTTTAAGTATAGTTTAACTTTTGTTTTAGCCTACTTAAAGAACTCTGCCGTGTCGCATTATGCTTCTGGAAGTTATCAAAGAGTGCTCGTTTTTGTTTAGTTTTGGTAATGATTTTTTCGAAAAACTCAAGTACAATTAGTATTCTTTACGGCAAAATACCCAAAACGCAGAAGCAAAGCTTCAAAGCACCCGGGTAAATGAAAATATTATTCCATAGTGTTGTCAGAGGGATTTTCACCTGATGTCTTTAGTTTGCTCCCAGACCAAAGCGGAATTCTTTTGCAATGTATTTCAAATGAGGCGTGACAATATTATAAAAAGAATACAGCGATTCGCTAGGTCTGGGTGTAACTTTATAGTACTAGTCAATACCTACTATCAAGAATTTTCAAGTCAGACTACATAAATATATCTATCACGTCATATTTAAAAAAAATGTTACTAGGTACGTCAATATTTAATGGCGAATACAAAATAATCACGTTAAAGGAGAAGATGAAGTAAAATTTTTCTAATGAATAGGAATGAAAAGGATGATACAAATAGACACACCTTTGAAGTACCTTGGCAACGAAACACGTTTGACCAACTTTTTAAAAAAATAAACAAAGATGACTCAGTGCTGCATTAGATTTTGTATAAAAATATATCTTTTCAAATTATCATTAGTGCACTTCAAAGATTTTAGAGGAAAAGATTTGTGAAAAGGATTTTAGAGCACATAAATCTAGCTTTGATTAATTGGAAGATATCAGTTTTCACCTATCATTTCCGTTTTTGAAGTTACCTCTGTATTTGTTGATAAGCCATCATAATTTAATTATAACAATACTTCTTAATTTGTTGTTTGATCTGGTTACAGATATTGACAATAATTGTCATTGACATTGAAGAAAGTCTATTGTAAATATAAAACTAACTAGGTATGTGTGCTCACATATACATTATGAAATAAATGAACTCTTCGGACATAATTAGAGATATAAAAAGGACTGAAAATTATGAAAATTAGATACCGCTAAATACACTTTTAATTTGTACACTTTTATTATACCCCCACATTTACTGTGGTGAGGGTATATTGAGTTTGCCACAATGTCCGTCTGTGTACACGATAACTGCCGTAATTTTGAAGTAATTGATCTCAAATTTGGTATGCAAGCTTATCTCTTAAAAATTGAGAACACGTTCGCGAATAGGCAAAATTGGTTCACTTTTTTTAAAAATATTTACGGTGGGGGGGTATTTTAACTTCAGCACGGCTGAAGATAATTTTCTTACTAGTTTTTCATTAATTTATGAATTTTAATTAATTTGTATTAGATTTTTTAAGCGCTTTAAAAACCTACTTTAATAATGCTTGGTTTGTGAAATTATAATATTGACAAAATTCAATAAAAACATTGTATTTAACAGCAACTATCAATAATTCAGGTAAACTAAATATACAAATTCATAGTATAAAAATGTATATTTCCAAAATAAACAAAGGATGCATAATGAAAATAAAATACGAATAAGCCTACTAATCATAAGTATTAGTTGTGGACAACTTGAGATATAATAGCTTGTGAAAGTTCCTGCCCTTAAATATAGACGAACGATTTGAAGATGGCGCCTTACGCCCTACCAGTATTTATTAGGATTTAATCCAAGTGCATGTTTTTATTTGTAGTTTTTTTTAAAATATGATGAACAAGTACATACAACGGATGTAGATCCCATTAAAATTAACAAAATGTAAGTAAACATAAGAATAAGAGATTTGATTGTGCATTTCGGTCACAACCAGTCATATATACACATGCTCATTCACTGAATAAAGTGCATCATCAACAACATATCTCTGTAGCTCCATAAAACATATCTCCATAAAACTAATTACGGAAATTATCCATTGAAGCATCAATCCGATTATTTATAAATGTATATCATAAAGCAGCACCGTTAAGCAAGTTCCTTGGTTTTTCTTGGTCGATTCTTCTTTAAATAATCTAAACATTCTGTAACATTTGGATTGTTTATTTGCATTACCCAGTACCAGATTCTTTATTAATGATTGTATAATATCAAAATTCACTGAGGCAACAGTAGGCAACATGTACCTATCATATCTGATCATTGGTTAACTGTTATTTTTGTCGTTAAACCTCATATTTTGTCGTTCATTTACACTTTTTGTCGTTAAAACACATATCCGCCGATCGTTTACATTTTCTGCCGTTAAACATATTTTGTCGTTCAAATGAATATTTTGCCATTAAGGTACATACATTTATGTTGAGAAACCCTAATTTGACGTGATGAAAAATTGCACCCTTTTTATTTTGAGTACTAAAGTTCATCGTCTAATGCAGCGTTTACAAAAAAAGATATACAATGCCCTTTCCAAGGCATTTCGAGTATTTTTACATATGATACAAGTCTGTAAAGAAACTCAGTTCAACAATTGAATATTACTTGCTACTGTGAAATTAAAGTATTTTTCCTGTAAAATTTAAAAAGAAAATGCCCTGTTGAATTAAGGAGATACTGTGCTAATTTCACAGGAATATGTTTGTGGAATATGTGAATTCTGTAAAAACAATACAGAAATTTAGCTGGTATCCAATAACCAGCGATGTTACAGTTAATTCTCCTTTTACAGTTTTTTTGGTAGATTATTACATTCATTTTCTGTAACATTGCAGATATTTCTCTCTATGTACAAACTTATTTGTTCTTTTTAGTTCCTTCAAGTATTACAAAAGGAAGGAAGAAGAAAATACAAATTAAACAATGCGAAAACGAAGAATACAAAAGTACCATTTACAAATAATTAAATAAAGAAATTCAGTTCAAATTAAAAAGAAATCATTGGTCAAAATACAAAAATTAAGAAACATTTATTCTGAGTAAAAAGTTGCATATGGACCTATTGAACAAGTTAATATTCCTTAAGAAGTTAGAGCCATTTAAAATACTGTTTTATTAATATTTTAGTATTTTTTAAGGTATTGAAAAAATAAATAAGTCCTTATGAAACTTTTAGTCAGAACAATAATTACGTTCTGAGACAGAAAGTGTGGGATTAAACACCCAAGTAGAAGGTATTTATACACACTAATTGTATCGATAACAGATGATCTCTGTATTTTCTTTTAAAGTATGTTAAATAAGAAAAAGCTTGCTCATACGTACACAATGTTGTAAATTAGACTGATACAAGGTAATTTATAACTCGAGGTGAAAATTAAATGCAAAAACATACCAAATATAAATAAAAATATGTGAAGCACTTTTAAATTTGTTTCATTGTCAAAATTAGTACGTGCTTCAATTTAATTTAATTATTTTTTGTTTAATTAAATGCAGTCGCGAAATTTGAAATTACACTTTAGTTTCCTGTCCGCATAATTTTTCGTCTATAATTGCAACTCACTCTGTATATTTATTAGTTATCTTATCTGGAATGTAAGATCATATTGAAATCCACCACCTACAACTCGGTTCTTCTCCTAAAGTACCTACCATTATGAGCAGCAGATTCAAATTATAGGTTTATTTTGTCACTCATTTGGAAAGGCAAAAATATTGAAAACAACCGCTATTTGTTACCCCAGGGTTCCGCGGAACCCCGGTTGAGAAACGCTGGTCTAATGCATCACTGAACTACCTCAATAAATTTGCAATTTTGGCCAATATTTAGTAGTTTCAGAATATTTAGGCAACAGGAAAACCATTCAGCATATTTATCTTTATACAAAATTGTTTGGTGTCATCAGAAATAATTGATCGTACCTACTCATATTTTCTTTCGTCTTCTGTTCCAAACTGCAGTGACCTTCGTATGAAACTCGTATAATAAAGTGGAACGACTAAAATTAATTAGTGATATGTTTCGTTTGGTGGTGGAAGAGATATTGATTTCGATGTATCGAGATGAGTACGACCGGGACGTCATGTCCCGGTCCGTCATCTATAATTACCGGTGTAGCGTGTAGTTAACACCGCGCTGTCACAACAGATTAATGAATGTGTCCCAGGAAACGCTCCCACCACCTATATCAGCGCCTCTCTCGGTGCAAGTTGGACGCCGCTGTCGCAGAGTTCGGATCTCTCTCCCAGGCCCATTAATATTTTATTTCACCTAGTCGAACTTTTTAATTAATGAAAGTAAATACACCCGCTGGACGGGTTTCCGCCGCGTTTCGTTTATTTTTTTTTCTGCTTTTGTTCAGAGTCCGCTGGTGACTCTTGGGGGACGCTTAATTAGGACTTTCTGGACGTGACAGTGATTAGATTGCGTGTCACATGTTTCCATCAAAATTGGTTGCATGCTAGAGGCAAACGAAAATATTTAAGTTGCAGTTGTTTTTTGAAACTTTTTTCGGGATGACGCAAAAGCGCTTGCTAGGTATGACGAAATTAACAAACGACC
This sequence comes from Aphodius sticticus, assembly GCA_963966075.1. Classification (NCBI taxonomy): domain Eukaryota; kingdom Metazoa; phylum Arthropoda; class Insecta; order Coleoptera; family Scarabaeidae; genus Aphodius; species Aphodius sticticus. The sequence continues at coordinate 6,938,653 of OZ014513.1, forward strand.
ATTTGGGAAGGTCTAAAATTCCTAAAAGAGATTTTACATATGTTGCGTTATGGCTAACATAACCAGAACTCTCGCCCCGACTCCGACTCCAGATATTTTTCGTGGTCCGACTCCGACTGCGACTCCGACTCCAGGTTCGACTCCAGAAAAAGTGCATACAAAAATATGTTCAAATAATTATGTGTAATAAAAGTCTTACATATGTAAATATGTAATCACATGACGCAGAATAATACAACCGAGCAACATTAAATTTGCTATGAAAACAAAAGCACTCCCAGAAAAAAATAAAAGAGTTTAAGAAATTAAATTTATATTCCGGTATTGTAGTATATGATTGTATTAAACATATGGCTTGTGCATATCAAATTACACACAAACAAATGCTGAAACCATAAGCAAAACAGCAGTTTTATTTGTGTCCAGCAAATTTGTTGGCAAACATATTTAAACTGACAATCTAATTGTAAATAAATAACGGCTTATAACATATCAAACACGCCTATTGATCGGATCATGACCTCATAATTATAAAATGTAATTTCTTTCTGTAAGTTGTTTATTCAAAATATCTCTGAGATCATTAAGTATTTCACTTTTTTCTCCAGAGAACATACAAATCGGCACTACTTTGTCCATTTAACCGACTTTCTATCTCTAATAATAACAAGATCACCCACAAGTATAATACAAAATAAAATTCATTCTAATAAAAACAGAATTAAATGCAAAATACGTTTATAAAATTGTTGTGAGGAACAGAATAGCTCCAACCAAATTCTCCTATGAGGATGCCCTTACACAATTTTTAACTATTTTGAAAGCCGAAAATAATCATAATTATGGCTGCAACGGGTAATCTGGATAAATGATTATTACTACATTCAACTCGGCCCTACTTCTCAATCTCATTTAAAATCTTTTGTTCATATTTCCTTATTCAAATTTCTGCCGGATTACTTTTGTTAATCGTCTTCACTTTCGTTTGAAAAGTTTGTTTTGAAATATGATATTTACATTTGTATGTAGGTAGATACTATGTCAAAGACCTAATAGAATGTTTAGTTTTATTTGTTTACTGTGTCTCGCGTGTTTTTCGGAGTCGGTACATTTTTTCCTACTCCGACTCCTCTGAAATTTGTATGAACACCGACTCCGACTCCACGACTCCGACTCCAGAGCCCTGGTTGGAACTAAGGTTGTTCTCATACCTATATTTGATATGAGTCTCATATATTTTAAAAGACCTCCTGTTGAATTACGAAAGTCTCATATATTTTAAAGACAGCTTTTTAAGCTCCTCCAGAAACGTTTACAAGAGGCCTTAAATCTATGTTATATATTATTCTTCAAAATTTTAGACCTCTTTGGTACTTTTGAGATTTGAAAAAAAAAGAGAACTTGATAAGAATGAGTAATAACTAAAAAATTTACAAAGACGGAACAACTCTGTTGGACTTTATAGTGTTGTTAAAGATAACCCATAAACATTACTTACCTTAACCGTTTTATTAGATTTGCAATAAAACTCAATTCTTATGAATTTTAGGGAATAAATTGAGCTTATATAGCTTTTAGACCATTTTTTTCATATAATGAATTGTAAGCATAGGACAAAAATAGTCAAATTTTTGCCAAAACGGATTTTTACATAATAAAATTCGATAAGCAAATTCTCATTAATTAATTTTCTCGATTAAAAACTCAAAATCATATTGTATTAATCTTTGCATCCCCAACAAATAAAGCAGCTGGTTTCCATCTGGTTCTATTTTTGATTTATGCCTTTTGAATTTTAGGCCAACGCTGTTAAAGATTTTAGTTCCGGTTGTCAATTTTGTTTGAATTGTTATTATTATTTATTTGTATACAGTGTAAGTATGGAAACATGAGAAAGTTTAGCGTTTTCGAGAAAAGTGAGATAAGTATGTATACCGAAAAGCCGAACCCAATGTCCTAAAAACCTCGAAAAATAAGGTCTCATAGTAAACCTTAAACTCACTTTTACCTGACATCCGGAAAGTTTGTTCACAAGTATTTTTGTATCATTCACAAACAAATGTTACCAATATCAACTGTCTTTTTCTCGAAAATGTTCTGATGTAAGGTCATAAAATTTTTATGCTACCATGAAGAAAATTAACAGATCTAAATATATACAAACCATTTCTGACATTTTTCCATAGTTTCCATACTTTGTGCGCCCACTGTATATTTCTTAAGAAATAACATAAAAATCAATACGAAAGAACAGTTTATAATAGAGTAATGCTTATTAACATTTCCGACAAAAATCATACATAGTGCAAGCCCTTGCCTTTCGAAACGCCATTTATAAATAAAATCACAACAAATATGTATAAAATCACAACACCAAAGTGAAGGCAGTTATCATTATCAAAAATAATACTATGTGTTTGTGGTCATTGAAACAATTCTTATTATGTTGTGTCTATTGTTAGACAGCTTTAGTATCTATGGTGACGGTTGATAAAAGTTAAAAGTCACTCTAAATAATGGAGTAAACTGCTGCCGAGCTTGCGAATAGTTCAAATTAATGACTTAAGCTCAGACCGAAGACATTTGTCAGAAATCACCTAATTGTATCTTCTTATGTTTTCAGAAGCTGCTAAATTATTTGAAGACCATTCTAGATATCTATCAAGTTTAGGTAACGTTAATGTTCACTTTCTATATACTTCCTTATCTGCAACAAAACAAACGCTTCCATTTTAACTAGAAATAAGCATTGACAAACATATTCCGTTACTCAATAATTACTGCGCAGCATAATTCTGCTTGCTCAAAAACAGAAAATAAGGTTTGCGTGAACTAAAAGTGCGTGTGCCCTGTTATCTACGGTTGCGTGTTAGGATGTTAGATGTCCTCAAAAAGTGTACTAATCAGTAATTATTCTATCGCATATACATCCAGCATTATAACCAAGGGATGATGGCAATTTACGTTTCATGTATGATTAAATCATTCACATATAGACGTGTGGCTTCCCTCCACATATATTACGTGTTTGTCCCGTTCTATATCATATTAGCACGTACACACAAGTACACTGCCCAACTAGATCGATATTATTATGTTATTAAAGCTTGCACGAAAGTCACTTTGCATGAAAATCAATGGGATATAAACTAGGTTATTCAATTTAAACACATACTTTATTTTAGTGTGACGTGTGTAATATTATTCGTAAACTGTCGTAAACTGTCGTAAACTATCGTAAACTGTCGTAAATTGTCGTATGCTGTTATCTTATGCAAAAACTTTGGTTTTGAATAAGATAATCGAAAATTGTATGCTGGCGAATAATATACCGGGTGTTTTAATTTGATAGTTTGTCATATAGACATTAATGTGAATAAGAGATAACATCTTTTTATATTATAAACTATGCTGCTTATTTCACGCAGCGTTAAGGCATGTAATTAATAATATAATAATTAATAAAAGCAGACCGCATATTCCCGGTTTGTTGTGGATGCGTAACCATGGTTTCCGGTAATATGCTTTATAGTCTAACCGTGACTTTTGCAAACCACGCTAAGCTCAGGATCCATGACTTTTCATTATTGCAATTCATTTAAATTTAAATTAAACGACGTTAGATATAATACAAAATATTACGCGCGACCTTAAACACTTTAATCTTATAAATTGAAATGATATATTTTCTAAAGAATTTTAAACGGTAATAATGCACAAGTAATGAGGAAAATGCATTTATTCATGCAATTTAGAACGACTGTTCAATATGCCAACAGCCACAGCTCGGTTGATCGTGATCTGACGTCGCGACCGGAAGTAAGCAGAAATGTCAGTTTCCATGTCAAATACGATACCATCTACGACATGCTAAGTGCGTATATAAACTCACACTTTCATACGATATAGGGGCGGTAGTACGCTATTACCTTAATAAAGTAATTAGTTGTGAACAGTACAGGTTAAAAATATAAATTCTTTATACTAGAAGCTGTGTATGTACTGTGTACTGTGTATGTATTTATTGCCAGCTTTTAGCTTTCATTATGCACCAGATTGCAGTGAAACGTGCTAAATATGGTAGGGGTAACATTAGACGAAATGAAGAAATCTGATGCAATTGTTTAGATCCTCTTAATCCGTTCTGTCCAGCGCTTGACCAGCTGTCAAGTCAACCCCACCTAATAGGGCAAAAGTGTAATTTACCCCTTTCGGTACATCCTAACAGATTACAGCAATATCGTCTGTAGAAGTCTATATATTATAAAATGTTATTAACTTACATTAATGATATTGAACGTATAAGTTTGATTGAAAGGAAAATTGTAATTTAACGAATGAATATAGTTGTGTTTAATGTGATAATCTTCAATTAAAATGCATACGCAAACAGTGGCTTGACGGTTTGAGTTGAGTTGACTGTTTTTTAATATCGAACGTGATGACAGAGGGCGCCTCTAATCTACCGGAGTACATTTGTTTACTTTGGGGTTTTTCATTCTCTTATGTGTGCCGGTTTTTCTTCTATCCTAAACCAATATGCTTTTTGGTCTGGGCGGTTTTGAATTTCACAATTTCTAAATGGGTTTTTTCCTTATTTTCGCCATATACTATATAAGTTGGATCAAAATAACTTTACGGAAACACGAGTTGTGTTGTTCTGAGTTTCGTTTGTTTTATTTTATTTTTAAACTATCACTAAATATTTGTTTCAAACTATTTATGTGAATACTAGAATAAATACATAAGAACTTATTCAATAAATAGTTCTAAAAAATATAAACAGCAAAATATATTTCATGCATGCCAAATTTGTATTTCTTAAGAGAAAGTTATTCTGTGTAAAGAGTTTCTTCTATATTTTTTACACTTAAATTAAAGACGTTTTAGGGAATAGTTTTGAATATAATTTTATTATAGATATCGGCCCAGTTCAGGGTAAATATATCCGTAGTTAAAAATAATAGAGATTTGGAAGGATGGAGTCAGGAATTAGAATCAGCGAACTACAAAATTATGTCCTAAAAATAATTTTTTTTCCCATTTTGCGTGTGACGTCAAAAGCTATGAACTTGATATTTTAAAGCTGCATCTTAATAGGGTGGGGTTTCTGGCATGAAAAGCACTTATTTTTGTAAAAATTCCGCGCAGTTATTCCAAAACGCGTAAAAGTTTCAAGTTTTTAAAGCTTTCTCAAGTCATTTGTTCACAGAATCCTAAAAGCAATACACAAAATTAAAGACAAAGAATGTACAATTTTCTGTCTTATAGTAGATTTTGATATTTTTGTTGGTTTTTGAAAAGGAATCTGACGAAAGAATATGATTTTAACATGTTTCTTTTGACTGAAAACACAGGTTTTGTCTCAGTTAACACCAGCAATGGTACACATGCATTTGCTGTAATTTGTTGCTAATAGTAATAATGCCTTAAGATCAATAAATGTTTATGATGGATTAAATGAATCCCATAAACGGTGTGTTTAAAAGTGTGTTTAAGAACTAATAACAAAATATTTGAAGAATTTCTTATCCACTAAAACTGTTCTAATAAATATTTTTTTGTTTTGGATGTACTAAAATACCAATTTTCTGTATGCCTGGTCTAGTATCAATATAAAGGAGCTCCTACACGCAGTGCCAATGTCTCGCCAACGTTGGTGATGTGACGCGCTGCGCGTAGTGTGCGCATTCACTTCGCCAACATTGGCCAATGTTGGTATTGGGCGCAAGGTATTTCTGTGTATCGTAGAAGGCTCGTAGCGTCCTGTAGAGAATTAAAAATGAACAGTGAAGACGATATCATTGCTGTTGCCGCAGCTCCCATTATTTTAAGCAGTGCATTGTTGCTTAGAATTAAAAAAAGGAACCCTCGAAAGAGGACACTGTTTAATAAGGTTGTTTTAATAAGGTTTTTCAGTCACTATTTATACAGTACCTTCGAAAATATTAAATACATTAAGGAATACAAATATACAGCAATACAGGAAACAAAATTATTTAGTTTTTTATATTTGCCACGTGACATTAAAAAATCTCCCTTTTTATTTTCTTTATGTTTCAAGCAACAAATGCGGAATAAGATGGGATCAGATCTGATACACTGAGTGGTCTATATTTTTATGCAGGACCCTGTTAATTTGTGTCGTTTCTTTATATAAATATTTCATTTCAGTCAAATCGATGAATTCATAATTTTGATTTAAAATATAATTTATATAATAAAACTGAAATTATTTATAATAAGATACAAAGAAAAATTGAGAACCCTTACATACACGGAGTTTTAATTATATAAATATTAAAACTCCGTGTATGTATATTATGTAGGTATATTTATTATCAACCCAATATTTTTAGTAACAGATATACTTTTTGATATTTTTCTGATAATCAAAATAAGGAAAAGCATCCAGTATAGTTTTTAAACTTTGTTGAATACATTAAATACATCAGATTATTTAAATTTGCCGCTTAAAACTAATCTATAAATTGTTAATTAATAAATACTTAATTGTTGTTAATTATGTAAATGCAACTTTGTTTGATTGTAGTCAAGATTGTAGGGAAGAGGGTTGACCGCTGTCCTTGGACCCCTATACCGTATGACTCCCCATCGTGTGTAGATTCATATCCCGCTTCCCTCCAACCCCCTCCCTCACATTTCCCACCCCACCCTAGCGAATAAGGTTGACCGCAATCCCAGAACCTAAATACCGTACGACTCCCCATTGTGTGCGAATTCATTTTTTAAATTTTAGTGATGACGTCATTTCTGGAAACCCCGGAAGTCATACTAACCTCAAGACCATCCCATAAAGTGGCATTTTCTGTCTATTAACACAACGTTCATTCCTTCGGCGTCAAAAACACAAAAATAAACAAACGTACCTATGCCGTGGGTCACCCATTATAACGACTTCAATATTGTCTTCAGAATATTAATTTATTGCTTGTTAATTTATTGTAACTGTAAGGTTAATATAATGCTTATAAGAACCATAATTATTGTGAATAAATTTACAAAATATTAAAAAAAGTTTTCATGTTTTTACATTTGGGCAATCAGGCATTTGGGCAAATAATAAATCATCGGACAATGAAGTACGTACAAACATAAATAATGCAGTATATATAATAAAACATAGATAGATAACTAAACTTTTCATCGGTAGTACGTACAATGCTAAAACAGAATGAAATAAAGCGGACAAGGTCGACATATTGGCGATGTGCATTGGCACAGTTGGGTCCCGCTACGCGAAGCACTCCGATGGCCAATGATGGCCCCTATTGGCACTGCGTGTGGGAGCACCTTTACGGTCTGTGATACGCATTAAGTTTTTCAAATTCCATCATTTGTTTCTTAGTCTTTTAAATTCGTTTCTAAGCTTATTCTGAGTTAGAAGAGTCAAACAAATCACCTCAGGTATGCCTTTCATAATATTCTCGCGTGCGAATTCAGATAATATTCAAATTAATTACATTCTTATTGTATTCGCTGTAGAATAGATTTTGCGATAAGTCCGCTGAATAAGTTCGTCCTGTTGGCTGAATTAAAGAGTAACGGGCAGTAATACAGTGTGCGAAGCAGGCGTCAGGCGAAGATGAATCGGCGGGAAAATTGAATTAACGTACCGTGCAAAAGTGCCGGTCCGCTAATAAGAGACCCAATCTATCTTCCTTTATTAGTTTTATCCTGCGAATTTTCAACCTGTCCACGTCACCTTTCGCTTGCCTAATTGTTCCGCTGCTCCTTTATTCTCAATTATTGCGATGAAACTTCTAATCCGAGACTTTTGGATCTTTTCAGCTCCGAAACTGCCACCACAAATTACCGAATATCCAACTTCTGTCGCCGGAGGATTGGATACCAGCAATCCAGCATCCAGGGGAGCATGCTTAGGATCAAATAGTTTAAGCTCCAGCATGCTGGGATGTCTAAACACGGGACGTACCAACTTTACAAATAAACAATTAACTGAATTAGAGAAGGAATTCCACTTTAACAAGTACCTCACGAGGGCAAGACGCATTGAAATTGCCTCAGCGCTCCAACTGAACGAAACCCAGGTAAAAATATGGTTTCAGAATCGGAGGATGAAGCAGAAGAAGAGGATGAAGGAAGGCTTGATTCCAGCGGAAGCGCCATCTAGTAATGTGACGTCGAACAACAACTCCCCTAACAGCAACCTACTTAATCAAAGCGAGAGCGCTCTACCGGGCAGCAGCGAAAACAGCAGGGAATCCAACTGAAGTAGATAACTACTATAGATGGGTATTATCATTATCGCCAAAGACAATGCGTGAACGCGTGGAGGAATATGGTAGGGCAACGAGTCTTCTTCTTTCGCGTTTCGAAAACTTCCCATTTTTGTGAGACTTTTAGATTTTTAGAGTGTCTGTATTTATTTTAGTTGAGAGATGATGATGACTTTGATACTCATACGAAAATTTAACTAAGCTAATAGATACTAATTACGGTTCTTAATAAGAGATTTCTCGTTGTTCTTGGTGAAGAAATTATATTTATCATTTATTTTATTGAAGTAAAATAAATTAGAATGAATATTCCAAAATGTAGAAAATGTCTCTTATTAAGTAACCACTATATTAGTTATCTGTTCATTGGAAAAATAAACAGCCTTGATGATAGTAATTCGTATATTTTTAGTTGAATCGTTGTTACATATTATATATTTTTCTGTTTATCATTTAAAATACATTAGTGACTATTTATATAATGTAAATTATGTACATAAGTGTGTTTGTTAGCTTGCTCAGGGAGGTATGTAAGCGATATGTATAACCGTATACATAACTTCAATAAATTATTGGATCGAAAATTTAGCTTACTTTTATTAACCTCTCACGAGTTTCGTCACACTTACAAAAAGCAATTTCAAACGATTTGTGTGAGTATAATTAAAAGTATTGTAAAAGTTGCCATGTTTTGGACAGTGTTCGTTGAACTCCAACCGCATTCCAACTCTGCTTTTAGTACCTCCACCAAACTTGTATTCTTCTTATTGATACACTTCGTTTGTCTAATATCATCATCAATATGGTGGCAGAAATAATCTGTTTTAGATGTCGGATGATTTGGACTTACTCCACACAGATACTGACGCTTCTTCCTATCCCATGTTTCGACCCAGCTAGAACACAATTACATAATAATAAGAATTAATAAACTAAATAAACTAATTAGGGAGAAGTCCATATTGCAAGTGATTGATTTTTATTTAATATAAATAAACTAACCCTAGTGAGCAGTCACAAGTATAATAGGAGCCTGATAACTTCAAGTCGACCAGAAAAGCTGTATTGCCATCACCTGGACGGGATGCTGTGAATGGTAATGCCACCGATCTTAAATGGTCATTATGCCTCATGTCCAAACTTATATTTCTGATGGTTGGTAGATTCGAGAATAATTGTGTTGTAAGTTTGGCTACGCTGGTATTCCGGAGTGCCAAGTTTATCGAAGGACCTTGGATTCCCTTCATTTAAAGTTCAAATTATTCAACGAATTAGGACATGTTAAAACCTACCTGCAACATATTTGGATCCAATGCTTTGACACCCAAACCAACCATGGTGATGTTTCTTAACTTCGTCGGAAAAGATCCCCGAATGATTTTTCCGAAATCAGGAACTTCGGTTTCTACGTGAACTTCTAGATTTTTCAACCCAGTATTGTACTTTATTAGTCTTGGTATGTTAAAGTTTTTGATTGTTTTATAAATTCCAATCTTTAAAGTACGTAAGGCAAACATTTTGCAGAAAACTCCACTCTTAAAATATAATTACATGATATGGAATATTTATGTATAGCCCAGTAAAAAAAAAAGGATAAAAAAGTGTCTTCGGAAAAAATTCCAACCCAGCTGGATTTTTCTATACGTTATTCACGGTCAAAGATGACCGAAATGGTTTTTTAGCAAAACCTTTCTTTCTATTGCTCGGACGACAATGAACGATATAACAAAACTTCCACATCTTTTAATTCTTTACAAATATCTATACATCATTTAAGTACGAGTGCAAGTCAAGTAATACGTCTGAAAATACGTCAAATGCTCGTAAGAGTAAAAACTTATTTATGTGCTGAGTGGTCCATTCTGTGTATTTGAAAATATGATTGAGCATCATATTTTATAGTAAGAAAAACAATAGCATGCATTTAAAACTTTCCAAAATAAGAAGTTCTTCAAGAAGTTAAGAAATGTGTTATGCAATAACCACCTCGTTTTCTACCGGAAATGCAACAAAACTCTTGTAACTATGTACTTTATAAAATATGTTATTTTACAAAACTTACTAAAATGTTCTTTTTCTGGTTTTGGTTTCAATAAATGTTTTGATTATATCATCATAATAGAGGGTTTTTAGAAAATCCTTTTCAATATATAGTATATTACTTAAAATAGAAAACGAACCCTCGGCATTTCTGACTGGTCGTGTTACAAATAATCTTAAAATTATTTCGACATTAGGAAAGGTGGATTAAATTTTATTATCTAAAATAAAATTTAACTTCTCTGAAGCAAATCCTATTCTCTGTGATTTTTAACAAATAAAACTGTTCTATTTATATTTTTTGATCATCGACATTTAAATCTTTGTCATAAGTCTATAAAATTCTGGTAACTGCAATAAAAATGTTTTGTTATGTCTATAAATATGTGGAACAATAACTTATTAATTACGTTATTAAAACTATAAACAGTGGCTTTACAATCGAGTTTGGTCGACTAAATAGTTTGGCACTTTTAAAACAAAAAAAAATCATTTTTTTAACTCACTTAAAAGTGTTGTGGGTTCTGCAGATTATGTTACAGTTTTCCCATTATGTTACAGTTTGTCACATTAGATAGCGTTTGGTATATTGCGGTGCGGTTTTGAGAATACTCGACATTGTTCGAGCATTTTTTGTCTCTCAAAGAAAAAAACAGATGATTACGATAATTTTATTTTAACGAAAAATCTCAAGAATGGTATCAAAATACCAACAATCTCGTTTTCTTTTGCACTGCATTCTTTAGGTAGGCTGAAATGTAATCTTGAATCTTGGAACTTCAATGCAAAGAACGCGGCCCCGAAATATCTATATGGGCAATATGCAGTTGAATTTGACTTGCAAGAAATGGTATTATTATTGGTATAAAGTATTTTTGTTATACATAATTTTCTAAAATTATATATAACTTGGAATTCTAATTCGAAGTCGATTTATTTATTATAGACTTAGTGGGCTCTAGCCCCTATATTATTTAGGTAGAAGGTATCTTTCGATATAGTTTTTGGTCAATATCTGCATTTCTATGGTCGGCCGAGAGTGAATGGTATGACAAAATGGGTAGATCTTTTAATCATCTTCAATAACTGTCAAATGCATTTTTTCGTCCAAGTAACCGTTCTTACCAAATACGGCTCAAGTTTTAACTCAACGCACTTGATTTTCCTATATAAAATTATAAAATATGTTGCTCTATCAAGGTATCAAATACTTGGGCAGCGGCAAAGTTTACCCAACACATAAATACGTTGCTTCTGGGTTGGAAATTTTCCAAAGTTAAATCCTAATTCGACTGGGCGAGTAAGTATGAATACCTCCAAGGAATTCAAATCCAAATCGGTAATATCCAGTTCCTCTAACTGGTCAGCAACGCCCAATAAGCTGTTATTCGTCAGGGAAGCAATAGGATTTGATGACAGTGATAGTTGTCTCAACTCTGGTAACGAATGAGTGACCACAGGTACGGACGTCAAATCGTTATCGTCCAAATTTAGTCTTTGCAAGGAGCTTATGTTTGAACCCATCTCCGGTGGTATAGTTGACAGCATATTTGAAGCTAAGGATAACGAAACTAAATTCGGCAGTGGCAGTTCAGGTACATAAGTCAAGGAAACATTATCCATTTTCAAATGCAGCAGAGTATCCTCAATTCCTTCGAATGTCCTTCCAGTTTCAACAATGATTTGTGTGTTATGGCTAAGGTCCAGATAAGACAGGCGTGATAACGCACTGAAGACACCGTCATCAACTTGAACCAATCTATTGTACGATAAGTCCAAATAGTTTAAAGACTATAAGGATTGAAATTAGATGTGACGTCGTTAGTGTATATTAAATATGCTACCTTAAATTTCGTAAAAGCTTCACCATGAGAAATTGATGAGATTCCATTCCAAGATAAGTCCAGTTCGCATAATGTTCCAGCTGCCAAAGAGTTCATGCTGGATAGATGCAACCTATTTAAGTCATTGTGAGATAGGTCCAGCGTTTCCAACCCAACTTCTCTAAATAAATTCTCTGGTAGGTTGCGAAGTTTGTTGTGAGAGAAGTCAACGACCCTTAGATTGTCTAGGGATCTGAATAGATCACTTGGGATGTCATATATGGTGTTATGAGATATTCTCAATACCTAGAAAAAAATTGTTCATTATGGTCTTTGGATGCCTCAATACATACATACTTGTAATCTTTTTGTGTTCTTGAATGTATCAAAATCAACTTCCTTCAATTGATTGTACGATAAATCCAACCATTCCAAATGAGGCATGTTGCCGAAAACGTCTTTCGTAGCGTTGTGGATGATGTTGTGTCCCATATGTAAGTTGGTCAAAGACAGTGCAGCTGGTTGAAAAAACTGTTTGCTAATCGTTGAAATGTTGTTGAAAGAAAAATCCAAGATCCTGATGTTAGAGTGATACCCAGTATAACCTGGACAATAGGTACAAACTTATTTCAGAAGATGATATGCACCAGTGAGTTATTCTAATCACAAAAATAATTTGTGCACCCTGGACAATATGAGAAACTACAGAACATTACTCACCGCTGCCATAGCTAAACGCAAAGCTGAAATTAGTGTACAATTCATTTATATTATTGTGGCTGGCGTTAACTTTCAGTATAGATAACGTCCCAACCTGGTCAAAATCCGAAAATTCAAAATTGCTCAATTTATTGTACGATAAATCGAGATCCTCCAACTCTGGTAAATTTTGAAACGCCTCGTACGATATGGTCTTTATCCTATTTCCTTTTAAATTCAACCGTTTCAGCTCTTTCAGATTCATAAAAGCTCTCCTTTCAATGCTATCAATTTTGTTATCATCCAAGTGCAATTGTTCCAACTTAGGCAATTCAACGAACGTATGTTGTTGCAGTGACATCAAATCATTGAAAGATAAGTAGATAATTTCTAGGTTTTTATGAAAATCACCCTGGAAGACGAGAGATACAAATCCAAATTTAAGAAAATTGCTGAATGTACCTGAAATGTTCCTTGTGGTATTTTATCAATAGTATTGTCATGAAGCTCCAGAACTCTAAGCCTCCTCATGGAGTGGAATGCCGTTTCCGGTAGTTCTTTTAGCTTATTGTTGCTTAGATCTAATTCTTCAACGTTTACTAACGGTTTTAGAGCTTGCTTTGGTACTTCAACTATTAATTTTGATAAACCATGCGCCAGAATCAAGGTGTGTAAGGAATATGCAACCTTCGGAAGTGAATATAACTAAAAAAAGCCTGGGGAAGTCATATATACTCACATCATCAAAGCTATTAGTCTCAATGCTGCCAATAGCATTTTCTGACAAATCTAGTTTCCTCAAACCTCTCACATGCTGGAAGGCATTATTTTTAATAGCAGAAACTCCAGCTAAATTTATGTAAAGTTCGGTTAAATCCCTTCCTAATTCGTGAAATGTATCTTTAGTCAGTTCACTAGAGCTCAGTTTAGATAATCGCAATGTTCTAAGGCGTTTAAAGCTTTTTAAATCTTGAATTGTGACAGCTCCATTTGAAGTTCCACTCAAATCTAAATCAAGTAAGGAATTTTGGAAAACCGAAAATTCCTCGACAGGTTTGAAATCCTTTATTCGGTTATCTCTGGTCGAAAACGTTCTGATTGATGTCAAACCATCGAATACTTCTTTCGTAAAATCACTAATGTTATTTCCTGACAAATCTAAAACTTGTAAGGAATTTTCGAGTCCGTCAAACGCTGACGGTGATATATTGTCCAGCCCACATCTTCGTATGTAAAGTTCTTGAATACGAGCGTCTTTAAAAGCAGCTTCCTACAAAACAAGACAAGTAGGCATAACGAAATGGTGGTATATAACTAAGGAACCTGTATAGTTTGAATTGGATTTCCATCTAGGTACGTCTTATTCACCACATCAAAATGCTTAAAAGAGACGCTCTCAAGCAAAGAAATCTGATTGTACTCCAAATCCAACACATCTAAAGCCAATGAAAATGATGCCTGTTGAGGTGGGACGTTAGGATCAACTTGTGGCTGCATCTTATTGATTCTGTTAAATCCCAAGTCTAAATATTTCAGTAATTTCAGCGGCTGCAAAGCTTTGTATGGTATAGCTGTCAACTGGTTATCTCCTAACAACACTCTAGTGAGTTTCCCCATTCCATCTCTGAAGACACTAGGGTCAATATATCTCAAATTATTCCCAGTTAGGTCTATAGTATCCAGTTGTGGTAAACCCGAAAAGGCATCCACCGGAAGAAAATTTATACCATTGTTTGAGAGAATGACGACTTCTAGGGTTTGCTCCAGTCCACGCCAATCATCTGGTGCGATTTCGATGATATCATTCCCTAAAATGAAAGTGTCATTCCGAAAGGCGTCTCTGGTTATCTTTCAAGTTACCATTGAGGTTTAAGTGGCGTAATTTCTGGAGATACCTTATTGATTTGTTCGGGACTGTGGTTAGTTGGTTATAGCTTAAGTCAAGTTCCCATAGGGATCTCTCCAGACCAAGAAACGCCTCATCGCTGACGAATGATAGAGGATTCTTTGTAATGGATAGCTTAAATAGTCCTAAAATGTACACCAATTATTATATAAAATGGTGCGCAGGAAAACTTAAGATAGAAATACCTGTGCTTTGCAAGAAAAACGGTTCTATGTACCTCAAACCATTATTTTCAAGGGTTAGCATAAATGATTTTGACCTGTTGACGGCTGAAGGAATCCTGGGCAGATGGACATCCCTGCAATGAACTATCCCAAGATCCGGAACGGTTTTGGAGCAACTACACAATGAATTGAAGTAACATGGGGGATAATGGGAGCCATCAATTTCCATTGCCTCTATAGATGATATCCATATCATGAGAAGAAAGGCTGCTATGACCAGAGCATAACCAAACTTTATTAGCGTTAACAACTCCTAAAATTATACCTTAAGTATTATCATCTTTACTATAATTTTTATTTATATATTTACCATATTTGATTCTTGGTAAGATAGTTCTGTATTTCAGTATCAAATCACATGACTTGCTTGGTGTGAATTCATTACAATAGTGTTTGGTGGAGACTGGTATTGGAATTTCAGGAGCCCTTAGTAATCGGTGCCTGAAATGGCTTCACCTTAACTGGATTAAATCGTCGCCGTCGGCGTCGCGTCGTTTCTATATTCTGGATGTTGTAATTCCTAACTATTTTCAGTGCCTATGAGTGGAATGTATAATTTAATTTATCCACGGACTACCTTGATTTCAGAATATTAGATTTTGCGGTATCCGAGGTTAACAGCATTGTATATGGGGTCAGTAGATCAGTTGTTATAAGTTTTTATTGAACTCAAATAAAAGCCTCTTTGATCCTAGCAAGTTTATTTAATTTACTGCAGACTTGTTTCGGTGGACACCACCATCATCAGTACGTACAAAGTCAAAAAGTAAAAAAAACGGATCATGAAGAGACATGGCAGCTCGAGGTAGAAACCTCGAGCTGCCATGCGATACACACGTACCTGAACGCTGTATTCTGTATTGGAAATAATGTTAACTGTGTCTCCGTATGTTTGATGTTCTTGATTGTGATTGTGTGTTTTACTTCATACCACGTGACTGATACGGCGTTGTTCCTGTGCTCGTCCGAATTAGTTTGTTCCCGATTCGCTTCATGATCGTTTTTTTTTACTTTTTGACTTTGTACGTACTGATGATGGTGGTGCCCACATGTCTGCAGTAAATTAAATAAACTCGCAAGGATCAAGGAGGCTTTTATTTGAGTTCAACATTCATTTCCTTGCACAATGGACACTTATTCATATAAGTTTTTATTCCAAAAAAATATATCAAACTGTAACAATCTCAATATTGCACTTGCGTTCCCTGGCTTTTGAAATAAGTGACAGAGGTGAAAGGTCCACCTGAAAAAAATCATGAAAAATGCGCTGTCTTCAAAATTGATTCCTTTTAAAAGGATGATAGTTCAACTCAACAAAATTATAGTTATTATTATTAGTTACTGCGCAAAGATGCATGTTTTTGGTTCAAATACATTATAATCTCAAAAATTTCTAAACAAACAAACAAAATTCGGGTAATGTTCCGCATATTGCGGATTTTCTTGATCTTCTAAAAATAAATGTTACCTAAATTTTGTTGGTATTTCAACGCAGGAGATTAGATAACAGTTCTGCTTCAATATTGTTTGAATAGAAAAAACATACAATGCTCAATAAAAACACTAAATTCGTAAAAATAAATTTGCTATAAATGTACCGCCAAGCAACAATGCAATAAATCATTGAGCGCGGTAATAGGAAACACAACATGAAATTCCAAGATTTTTATGGGTCCCATACACAAAACAAAAGGTGACTATGATTTTTCAGCCTTCTTTGAATCTAATTTAATAAAATTTATTTATAAGTTAATTAAATATACTGGAAACAAATGCCCTAATGTTACTGTAAAATGTTAATTGCATTATTTTTGTTCAACATTTCAATTTTTTGTTGATATTCTAAAATGTATAAACAATTTTTCGTTGAATCCTAAGCAGAAATAGTTTTTAGTGTATTTGTTATCTTGAAATTTTTGTTTTATGATTAAGATTTTACACGAAAAGCGTACCAGTAGTCATTTGTTTGTTATTTTTTTGTTGTTAGATGGTGAAGTAATTTGTTTTTGATTCATGTTTTTGATGTTTTAACAAATTTGTTGATTAGAATCTTTACTGATTGTTTTTACCATGTTATGGTGGTAGGCAAATTTATTAAAGTAGATCATAAAAAAAACACAAATTTATCTCATCAATTTCTAAACATAATTAATGGTTTGTTAAGGAGATGTAATTGTTATAGAGATTTGTTAAAAAGCAGCATATTGGTAATAAATTAGTATTATTATGATATAAAATCGCAGCATTGGGATTTTTAAATAATGAAGTCAATCAATCCAACCCAAAAAGCGAGGTTTTAGGTTTTGTTAATCCCTGGAAATAAATAATTCTGCAAGCGTCAATGTATATAGGTATTTTAAAACATTTGCACACTCATTAAGCGTAAAATCACTCTTTCGGTGTACTTCAAAAGTAAAAAAAGGCACTCTTATGGCAATCACTGGACTGTCCGTCTGTCTAACATTATTTATGACATTTAATAACATTTGATTGCAAAAGTAAAAAGATAATCATTACATCAAATATTACAAATTTAGCATGGTGAATCCTATCGATTATTACCAAACAACGCCATCTGTGAACAGGGAAGGAAAGTTTATAAAAGAGACCAATCTATGAACAGGGAAGGAAAGTTTATAAAACACACCAAGCCATCATTACCGAAAAATCTTTTTTTTCTGTGTAGTCTTATAAACGGCAAAATATTCAAATTGTCCACTGAATTAGTATTATAAAGAGAATATAATCTCGAATAAAATAGCTTTTCACTCCCCTCTGTCGGGAACTGGAAAAACCTGATTTTGTACTGCGTCGGTAATAAAGAGCTCTGTATGGAGTACCCGGAATCTTCCGGTCGGCCCTACCGGAGTTGAAATAGTTTGGTATACGCTCGTCAGAGGACTTTACCCAAATTCTCGCAAATAAATTTATTGCATCAAGCATTATTGAGAATATTTTTGTTTCCATTGTTCTTTGTAGGCTTTTTATTTGTTTAAATTGCTTTAACGTACAAATTCATGTTCTAGGTTAAGTATGAACTCCTTAGCAAAACAATGCGAAATACCTTTTTTCCGATCAGTTTTTGTTTCCGATTGTTGCGACTATGTTTAAATTAGCAACTATTAGAATTCAAATTATTTATTAACCATAATGATAAGAATTAATTACATAAATCGTTAATGATGAAAAGGTGCCAGTTTTATTAAATTTAAGAGAAGGTTTGGTAGATGATATCGATAGCTTCTTGTAGATGACAAATCTTGTCACAAAAAGTTTTGCTTTATGTCACATTCATTAGACAAAGAATTTAAAATGTCAAAAAAATATAAATAGATATATTTTTTAAGCTTCAAATTAAAGTTTGCATTATAAAGTTTTAAATGAAAAACGTGACAACGTCGTTAAGTGCTGTAGAACAGAATTCTTTTGCATGATCAGTGGCAATTTTGATAACGTACTTCATAGTAATAAACTTTTTAAATAATTGTTACTGGTGCTTAGATTGATTCATAGCTTTGGAGGTCATGGTGTAAGTTTTTGTTTCAGCCTTCTTAATCTAGGTAAAATTTTAATTTGATACAAGCTAGTTTATTTTAACATCAAAGCTTAATGTTGGATCGAATAATCGAACCAACTGAAAAAACCGAAGTTCGACTCACAAATAACCCTTTGCTTTTGACTTGATTACAAAAAGTAAAATATCTCGAAAACAAAGGTGGATCGAAAAATGTTATTTCCTATATTTTTCTTAGAATGGATTCTGAATCTGAACTCCTTTTTTTTGCAGTTCTTTCGTAACACCTTTAAACCTAAACGTACAACTTTATAAAAAATGAAAATACATAATTTTCGTTTTTTCTCGTGTTTCGTCCTAATTTTAATTGCCATTAATCTTATTTTCCAATTATAAAATCTGCCGTTTGTAATGAGATGCAAATCATAAATGTATGTATTCCGTTACATCTTAATGATCATTTTCTGAACAAATCATAATTATCTATCCAGCAGTAAATGCGCCTTTTGAAATTTAGCCCCTGTATTTCTAATGCATATAAGTACGAAGTTTATCAGCTGATGCGGCGTCAGAGTCAAGGGGTGGCTGCGGGTTGAAGGGGTGGTGGCATGGAGGTGGTACGACGAGCGGATCATGCCTTCGGATGACTCACTCAGCTGCAGGGTAATCCATCACTGTCAGACACCTTATTTCCAATATACCATTCTATGATTTCCAATATGTATATTTCCCATTCTCACCCTCCTCTCGGTTCACGATGGAGTCTCGTCGTATTGCAAATGTAATATATACGGGGTGGAAAAAATAACCGTCGTGTTAATAGAATTTGCTAGAAAGGTCGCAAAATAAACCTAAGAATTTAAATTAAAAGAACAAGGTAAATAAAAGTGCGATCTGTTGATAAGCTAAATCGTATATTTATTAGGATCAAATGCTAAGGTGTACCAATTGTGTTCATTCTGCTAACCTGTACAAGAAGAATTACATTCACTTGCTGCAAATTATAAACAATATTTACACAACATAACAACGAATGTCCACTACATAGTAATCGATATTTCTCGAAAGCTAACTTACGTACATACATTAATTTACAATCTGTCAATTATTTAACACTATACCAACGTCGCCCGAAGCACAAAAGTAAGATTTAAAAAAAGAACGGAATAACCTTACGTACACACTTGTCATAAAAACAATATAATCATTATTAGACCATATATTATTACGTATATTACAATTCTCGTTTAACCAGTTGAACACTATCTCGGAGTAAAAATTAAACAACAACTCGCAACGAAACGTCTTTTAAATATACAATAATCATTTATATTATGTACAACGCTATTCTCTAGGTTTGTTTTGTGATTGTAACCATTTTGAATGCGAAACGGATTGTCTAAAAGTTTGTGATCTAAATATATTTACATTCCCAATCACATAACAGCTCAGCAATGGATATCTTCAAATCAAATCTGATAGTATTCTGGGGTGTAATCGTTCGCTAAATTGCTCAGGAAGTTGAAGTCAGAAGAACTATTGCTATTCTCACCAGTCGGCGCCACCTGGGTTTGAGTTTCCCCAGGGTAAAATTGATGAAAAGAGTTATAATTATCACTTGTATCCGTTTGGACACTTGTTGGTGGCGTCATTATGCCACCAACAGGCATGGTTGTGGTATTTGGATAGATCTCAGTTGGTATATAGTTTCCTTCGGTCGTAGGTGTTACCTGCGGCGTATTATAACTATTCTCGTAATAACCCTTATTAGGATATTCGGTGCTTTGTACTTTATGCATTTGCTGCATATTCTCATTCTGATAATAGCTATTCTCCATGTGCACCGGATTGGCGGTATGCATATTCTCCTCACTAGTATACATAGAGGCTGGGTAGTGGTTATAATTGTAATTTTCATGTTGGTACCCCTGAGGATACTGATTCATATGCTGATAATCCGTCGAGTGACTCTTGTAATTGTAATAATGTTGATTCGAATAACCAGAGTAACCCTGACGATTAGACCTATTAGAAGAAGCAGTTTCGTTTCTCCTGGTGTGGTGGATCTGGTTTTTGAAGTAAGGCTGATTCTCGTTTACTTGAGGGTGGTCTGGGTTGTACATATCACCCGAGGTATACCCAGGTTGGGAATGCATATACTGATGTTTGTTCTGCCTATCCTGTCGATAATCTACCTGGTTCATGGGATACTGATGGAAATTCGATCCTCTCGCAGCGAAAGGTGGGATGTTGTTGGGAACATTCTGAATAGTTACAGTTGCTGACGCAATAGCTGTAGCTGTGGTAGGAGAAGATCTCTGCATCGGTGGGTACACCATTCCTCCAGGCACACCTAAAGGACTCGTATGCATCGCTGGAACAGTAGAGCTAACCTTCGGCAACTTCAAATCAGCATTCGGCAAAAGGAGCGTTTGGTCTTTAATACTCGGTGACATCTTACTAACGGAGATCTTCCTTTCGGTTGAAGTACTCGGACTATTTCTTCTATTCTCTACTTTCACCGGAACGCTGGTGTTAGATTTCTTCCTACCGCTGTGGCCTCCGTTATCTTCATTTGACCGAGAGTCTTCTTCCGTTAACATTTTGTCGAAAGAACCGGAACTGGCGACGCTGCTCGCGCCGTTACTGTTGTTGTTAAAGCTCGTGTTGTTATTGGTGGCGCTGGGCGTGTTGTTGTTGTTACCTCTCGTCGAACCAACGTCTGGAGTGTCATCGTGAGATCCACATAACCCGACGGATGGTAGCTCGCAACCTTGACAACTCTTCTTCGACATCTCATCATCCAGGAACTTATCCGAGAGTTTCGTACTCTTACCACCGTCGCTGGTTACTGAATCTTTATCGTCACCATCATCACCGGACTTTCCTAAGGTTTGCCTCTTGTGCTTCATCCGTCTGTTTTGGAACCATACTTTGACCTGGAGCAAAAAAAAAGATATAACAATTTAAAACGTATACACAAAGTACAAAAATAATTCTTACTTGTCTTTCGGTTAAATCCAAAGAAGCTGCAATCTCGATCCGTCTAGGTCTACAAAGGTACTTATTGAAGTGGAACTCTTTCTCTAGCTCCAGTAGCTGCGTATTCGTGTAAGCGGTTCTCAGTCGTCTGGGAAGGCCATTTTCTGGAAGAGAAGAAGAAAAAACGTTAGCGAACGACAGCTCATCTCGAGGGAGTGTATTGTGCGCATGTATAGAGATGCGATATTATAGATTTCCATATTTTATATAATGTTCGCGTCGCCCTGATGGAAATCCCGTCATGTCTGGCGCCGTTACCAAGGTGATAAAGTACGGCAGCATATGTCACCAGGTGAAATTTAATATCGAAGGGCCGGGTATGGATGTCATGCCTTCTATCTGTCGCTGTTTGGGACAAAGTTTGAGGATTGAGTTTGCTGGAGTTCGTCCCTTCATCAATTCTGACGGGTGTCGTTACTCGCGCCTTTCCACTCTACTGCTAAATTGTTTCTACCACGGTCAACGTTACTGAACTAATTTTATTGAATTAATAATTTCCTTCGATGTGGAGTACATTTTTAAAAAATTATTATTATCTACTAATTAAATTGTTTTCGCGGATTTCATTTTCCGGCTTTCGATGGAAAAAACACGAAAGAGATTTTGTGTAATTGAGCCTTTTTTTTGAATTATTAAGGGGCGCCGTCGCCCCTGGAGGTATAAATATGATTCCTATGTTTAAGCATGAATTACAAGTACAAAAATCTATTTTATTAAACCATCAAATGTACATATGTTTAACAGGTTTTTACAAGTCTCTAACTGTACTTAAAAGAAATAAAAAAATGTGAACGACCGACATTTCGTCTCAGGAATCGTTTTAAAAACATTAAAAGCGACTGGTCGGATATCTTAGGCAATTTCAACCCGATCGATTTTACATACTTTTTACTTTATCATACGTAGTATGACAAAGTATTGTATTTAATTATTATCAAGAACACAACTGTGACTAGGCAGTATCGGTTATTAAATTATAGTCGTAAATTTAGTATAAATTTAAGCAAAGTAGGTACCCCAAAACACAGCACGCCACTGACATTCCACGCCACTGACTCCGACAGATGCTTCGAGAGGAGAGTACCAACCGCAACCGTCAATAAAGTTACATCCGAAAACAAAATTGAGGAAGAATATTTAACATAACCTAGGTTTTGAACCACAATTATACTCTCAAGTAATCACGATATTAATAATCATAATAATGCAAAGCTGCAATTAAATTAGACTTAAAGATTATTGGTTATTTTGCGTTATTAGACGAGACGTCAACTTGCAGTAAAAAAAAAACACGTGTCTACACCACAGAATAGTAAGCTACAGAAAGGCAACTCTCGTTGGCGGGAAAGTTAGCGCCGATCTCCGCGCGCAGACGACGCCATGTTAATATTGGAAGACTTTTGGTCCAATAGGAAACAAGTACGTATTGCATATAGATGTGTCCATTTAGGTTGAACGAGTATTATATCGGCGTTTACCAGGAATTGCGTCACCCTATTGTGTACGATCGCTGTTGTAGTTTGCTATATCCATCCTTTGTTGTCTTAAATCTCTAGATTTCGTTGAATAACGTTAGATACAGGTCCGTAGTAAGAAGTTGTGTAATATTTCGGTGTTTCAGTGGTTATTAGCGATTAATATAGCGGTGCATTGACATTTTTTAGTTGTAAATGTAGAGATTAAGTGATATTAGTTTATAGTTTAGTGTAACTAGTACAATTAAGACAATAAGTTTAGTTTTAAGTGACCATGCCTGGACATGCATGTATTGTTAGAGGCTGCAAAAGCCACAGCAGCAAAATTAAAGTTAGTTTCTTCTCGTTACCAACAGATGTTGATAGGTAAGAAGAAGCGAACATATGTTAATAAAGGTAATATTATACAAACAAATTTTATTTTCAGAGCATCAAGATGGGCTCTGCTTTGTGGTCGCAGTGATATGCTGCAACAAGCAGGTTTTCTCCATAAAAGCGCCAAGATATGTTCTGGACATTTTGAGGAAAAAATGTTTTTAAATGATTTGCACAATCGACTGAAACCAGATGCTAACCCTACAATATTTCCCATGCTAGAAGGATCTTCAAGTTCGTTAGCATCTGATCATACTTACGGAGTATTTTCTCTGCCTATTGTTGAAGTGAACGTTGAAGCAACAGGTACATTTAATAATTACTTTGTTAATTTTTTGTTTATAACGCCATTGCTATTAAGAGAAAATTAAAGTACATCTTCTGATTACAGCATCAAAGAAACGTAAATTAGAAGTGCCTGAACCTGAGGAAACGGTATGCACCGAAGGTACCACCTCGTCAAGAAAAATAAACATTCTGCAAAATATTCTACTTCGCACAGGTAAATTATACATTATGTTAATCACATCGATATTATGCTAATGAAAGGCCAGCGGCAAAAAAAAAAAATGTTTTTCACACGTCATCTTCATCAGGTTGTATACTTGACGTTAACATTGAAACACCATTTGGGATGCTTTATTTATTTTGCAATCATGTGAGTAGATAAAAATGATGCGGAAGTGTAAAAGCCCATTCGCGCTATGCATAACGTCAACCGATACAGATGACAACTTTGACAAAATTAACAAAGAACTGTTATGTGGTACAGGCAAAGAAATCACGTGTGAACACAATTATTTAAAATCTCAATTTTTTTTCATTTAAAGAAACCAAAATTGTAAATGTTGGAATTCTCTACTGACTAGTAATTTCTGCCTTACTTTGCCTCCGCAGCCCTGAGTGTAACAGATCTAAACTATTTTTGAGAGTAGCAAAACTTTATGTAAAATATACCTTTTACATAATTTAGAAAATAGTGGTCAAGACTCACTGGGTCTGTAGTATGTCATGTTTTTAACCTCACAAGCTATTTTTTAATTACAATTTTCCAATTGCATTGCATGCTTTCAATTGCATTGCATCATTTCCTGCTGTAATTTCAACATAAAAATCAGCAGTTTTAGCTGATAAATACAGTAAGTTCTTCACATATAATCTTATCTTACCAGTGAAGATATTCCATTAATTACATCTAACGTACACTTTATACATTTTTAATTTACAAAATTTGTATCTGTCTTTCTAATTGTCCACGGACCGTTATAACTTTTTTTAATGTATGTATACTTTAATATAATTCATTAATCTCTTTGAATTGTACAGAAAGTTTATTCTATGATTTTATTTGTAGGTCCTCTGCAAGAACTAGACATGAATGTATCACAAAGGGACTGTTGGTCACCACCCTTCTTGTCTCCTTCATCAACTGAACAAACTATATCAAGTCTATCATCCAGGAAGGAGAAAACAGTAGAAGATCTGGACTTAAGCATTGAAAGAGATTTGATTTCACCACCTTTGTTGTCCCAAACTTCGACTCAAACTTCCTTAAGCTTGTCCACCCACACACCAAGAAAGGAAAAACTGAGGACCACAATAAAGCAACTGCAAGCAGAAGTTGCTTATTTACGTAACCAAACGTCTACTACAACGACAAATATCTTGGAAGATGTAACCTTTGAGGAATATAAAGCACTTACCTACAAGCATGTTCCATCCAAAGAGCTTGCAGATTTTATTATAATACAAGCTTCCCAAGTTTTGAAACAACCGAGAGGACGCAGGTATTCTGATGAGTTTAAGCAGGAATGCCTGCAGATGTACTTTATGGGAGCAAAAATGTACAACAAAAAATTAAGGAAAACTTTCTGTTTGCCTTCCCCAAGGACTTTGAGAGACCATTTAAACCGACAAAAACTATTCCCTGGAATTAACGAACAGTTCTTTCGAACATTGGCAGCAAAGATGGATAATTTCAAGGATGATGATAAATTCTGTACGATATGCGTTGACGAGATGTCAATAAAATCCAATTTATTTTATAATATCGGAACTGATGAAGTTCTCGGATTTGAAGATTTTGGAGGAGAGAAAATATTTAAGGCTGCTCAAAATGCAACCGTAATTATGGCTCGAGGGATTAGGAGCAACTGGAAGCAGCCTCTAGCATATTATTTCCACCATTCGTCATGCCCAGGGGGTAAATTAAAGGATTTAGTGGATGAAACGATTTTGAAGCTCCAACAAATTGGAGTACAGGTGTGTGCTTTGATTAGCGACATGGGGTCAAACAACATCCAGATGTCGGAATTTCTCAACGTCACGTCAGACACACCATTCTTTTATGTCAACGGAGTGAAGATTAGTTATTTATTTGACACACCCCATCTACTAAAGGCCACCAGAAATAATTTATTAAAGTATGATTTTGAAGTGAATGGACAAAGAGCAAGTTGGAAACACATAAAAGCATTTTATGACCACGACAAAAACTACAATGCAAGAGCAGCTCCCAAACTTACTGATGCCCACATACAACCGAATAATTTTGAAAAAATGAAGGTTAAGTTTGCTGCACAAGTATTTAGTGCATCCGTGGCAGCAGCGTTAAATGTGTACATCAGGTTTTCAGGCCTTTCTGCGGATGCACATGCAACATCCTCATTTTTGTCAATGATGGACAACATTTTTGATGTATTAAATTCATCCACCAACCGGCAAGGAAAACCTTACAACAGGCCATTCAAAGGTCTTCCATATCAAATGGAACTCCTAGAACAAGTATCTAATTATTTTAAGGAATTAAAGGTACTTAATAACAGAAATGAAAACATGGCAAACAAAATGAAATTCATCAGATGCTGGCAAATTACCATTAATGGAATAACCGATTTATGGAAACAATTAAAAGAAAAAAAATTTAATTATATTTTCACAAGACGATTAAACCAAGATTGCCTGGAGAACTTCTTTGGAGGAATACGCCAAAACAATGGTAATTGCATAAATCCAACTCCTATACAATTTCATCGTACTTTTCAGCACTTGTGCTTTATTAATTTGGTCAGTTCAGGCACGGAAAATTGCGAAGCAGATGATGATAGTATAGTGCTTAAGCTTACCGACATGCAGCACAGTACCACACAAGCAACAAGTACTATGACGCCAACTGTTGGAAATCTCGACACAGAGTATCACAAAGCTGACATTTTTCAACAGAATATTATTGTATACATTAGTGGATACTTGATGAACAAATGTTTGTCAGTGCATACCTGCGACACCTGCGAAAAGTATGCGAAGGAGAATGCGAAGGAGTTGGATGATGCGTCAATGCTATGCTTTTTTAAAGCATACGAAAATGCATCCAGAGACACTTTTGGCAATTTGTGTATGCCCCATAAGAGCTTTGTACATTATATTGCCACTTTGGAACATGTTTTCAAAGAAGAATTTGAAGAAAATGTAGTGAAAAAAAAAATAAAAAATGTGTTTATTGCAAAATACAAAATTGTGAATTTTGTCCATCCGTGTTCACAGTTCCCATATGAATATCTTGTAAACCTTTATTTTAGAATGAGATTATTTTTCACTTTAAAATTTATTAATAGGAATTTAAAAAGTAGTAGAGGAAAAAGACAGTTGATTATATGGCGGCATGAATAAAAAATAATATGTTTTCAAAATGTGTTTTTATGTTCATTTCCTTGTATTTTTGTGTTTACTATCCTTTCCGGTTTTCCGCTTTTATACATCTGCATCATTATAACGTTTTTAACACTTACTTACTTAACCTATGACAAAAATAGCACCAATAATAATTTGGTGATAATGTACCTCCATTACTTTCATATATAT
The DNA here is from genome assembly GCA_963966075.1 of Aphodius sticticus. NCBI lineage: Eukaryota > Metazoa > Arthropoda > Insecta > Coleoptera > Scarabaeidae > Aphodius > Aphodius sticticus. The sequence goes on from OZ014513.1 coordinate 6,965,873, forward strand.
ATCCAGAAGAAACCCTAAATTATAATATATATATATATATATATATATAAACGAAAAGTATTCAGGTAACACTTAATTCGTTTCAAATATTTATTTATTTACATATCCACTATAAAATTCTATACACGGGCCCCTTACATGCTACATATGCCGGTCCTGATAGTTCCCAAATCAACATGGCGCGAGGTCATTCAATCTGACCGAAAAAGATCAAAGGGACCGCCGAGAGTTGCCATTCTGTATGCTTACTATTCTGTGTCTACACCGTGTCTAGTTCAGTACAACCAGTATCTGCGTGGATCGTGTAGACGGGCTATTTACATTCTCACTAGTTTCAATAATTTCGGTAATAATCGGACTGATTTGAGTGATAAATGTGACCAGTGTGTGTGTGTGTGTGTTGATGCCCCAACAACGATGATCTTCAATGCACCCAATGGCCCAAGAAGGTACGATTTTTTAAGTATTTGTATCGCTGATTGTGCTTAAACTGTTATTGTACGTCCGTCATATTTGGATTTTGATGTTTGGTGTGTAATTTTTGGTAATTCAATATGAGATATGAGCTTCTTTTAAAATAGATCTATAGCATGTGCTGGTATTAAGGTTGCTCTTAATGCCAGCAAATCCTAAAAATAACTTTCAACAAAATTTATTTTGTTTTATACCGTGTCCGGCTGAAAGTTGGACACATTTTTATTAAGTTGGACACATTGAATAAAACCAAATACTATCGTCCTCGAAAAAGTCGAAAAATGACCAATTCTAGGATTTTGATAAATATTTAACACAAAAATTATTATCACATTATCACATATTTCTTGAAATATTTGTGCTTGTGATCGAAATATATTTCTTTATATTATATACTTCTTATATATTTCTTTAAACAAAATATATTTAATTTATTTAATACTTGACATTATTTGCGCTGTTAGTTTGGCTATATGTATTTCAAATATTCAAAAAAGTATTGTTTGGTACAAGAAAAGTTTATTTCACTTCATTTAAAATAAATTCTGATATTCTGATATAAATTCTGAATAAATTTTGATCAACTAATAAATATAGTCAGTAATATAGTAAGACCAAGAAAGATGAATTATATTCTTATAGTTTATTTATTTTAGTTATTTAAATCATTTATTGAATCGCCATTTGCAAACACAATACCAAAACATAATTATAATTAACAAAACATAAATGCGAAACAAATAGACTCCCTTCAGGCTAGCCAATGGCATCCTGGTCTGCCAGGAATCTTCCAGGGGTCTTCCAGTTAATAAAACAAATCATAATGTCCAAGAAGATAACAAACAAATGTTCTAATCTAACGCTAATTTTGCTAAACTTTGATTTTAAGTAACTTTTGCAATCTTTGACCAGCTTTCATAATTTTTACGATGCATATTGAAGAAATTCATCAAGATTGACACATATTATTGTAGTTTTGAAAAAACAGAATTTGGCACATGATTACACAGGTGAACCGTAATAATGTTTTTGATATGCTATCGACCCACAATGTGAAATAACTAAGAAGCTTGAGCATGTTTTAATGCACTCTGTTAGAAATCCATCCATATTCTTAAGTTTTTGGTTTTGATTCAATCTCAAACTTATATCAATATCATTATTATATGATTATATCAAATGTTGATATTTGTTCGTGAAATTTTGTATACGTATAGAGGAATGTTCCAGGAAGGTTTGGTTTCTAGATTAATTCAATTTTGTCCTTTGTTTTTCGTAAAAACATGTCCATTAATTCCCTTTACAGATTACAATTATGATTTTTCAAAAACATACAAAAATAACAAGTATCCACCATTAGACACAATAGAATATTATATATTCTTTACCTATAATCTGGTGTATTGCTAAGATTCTGTGTTAAGATTCTGTATACACAGATAGAACTTTTTGTTTAACTCAAATAATCATTTGTTTCACGAGAGGCAGAAATATATTTATTTGCTACAAAGAATGTTTATTTAAGTCAAAACAATATTACTTTACTCCAAACAAGTATTTGAGTCAAATAAACCAGCTTTGTAGCAGATAAATATATTTTTGCCTCTGTTCAAACACGCATGTATTTGACTTAAACAAAATTTTCTATCTGTGTAATAGCCCTTTTACACCTATGCAATTTTTACCTGCAATCTCAACCATGCGATTTTTCAAAATCGCATGCAATTTTATCACCGTTTGTCGACCGTTTACACCTGTGCAACTTTAATAAATTGCATGGCTTCAGCATCAGTGATTTTGTTTTTTAACAACTGTAACTTCTTTGATTGGCAACAGTGCTACACATCAACAGGCATAGCCTCGTTGTTTTGTTATTTATACATAAACATAACCTTCTTAGCACCAAAACTATAGTTTATATGTATAAGAAACCTTGCTAGTATCGATTGTTGATGCATGTGTTGATATACATATACTTCATTACTTTGCATTATGGACACTTTCCAATTCCACAACGACTACGCCTCGTCGATGGTCCATAGGTTCCGTAAACTACACTCAAGGATTAGGATAAGCGAGAACCACCTTTATTTTATTAACACCTGCATCAATGAGTGCCTAATTCCCAATTTCGCCAAGATTAAAGCCAACAATCTGGACCCTAACACTAAACTAAATCTACAAAGGAGGTTAATCAGAAAGCAGAAGCGCTTGCACCATCAGAGGATTGGAAAAGATTTGGAATCACTTGCTTTCCTCCATCGCAAACTGAGAGACAATTTCCATCACATTCAAATAGAATCTATTATACAACAGGTTCACGATGAGGCTGACCGTGTTGCGGCTGCAGATTTGCATAAGAAGAATAACAAATTACATAACCTAAGATCTAGAAATAAGCACTCCAGTGGGAACGTCGCACCGAGTAGACAAAACGGTAACTCTCAATTTTCTAATTTTTCCAATATTGTATTTGACGCTGATGAAACAGATCTATTGAATAGAGGTCATAAATTCGCTTTACAGTCTAATAACGACATCATTAACTCCTCCATAGAACTCGACACCGCTATTCACAAACATCCTGAACATTCCAACATTCGTAATGACCTTATTCCTTTCCTTAAAAAAAAGAAGTCTTCTAAAACTAAGCTACCTTTTGAAACCACTATACAGTGGAATACCATCAAATCTATTAAAACGAAACTAAAAGACTCAGATTCTATTCTGGTTCGTGCTGATAAGAATGCTGGTATGGTTGTGCTTCCTTTGCAAACTTACGTTGATAAAACTGTTGAATTTTTAAATAATAATAACTATAAAGAAATTAAAAAGGATCCACTTGCTACTGTCATTTCTAAAACTAAACAAGTCATTCAAATTCATAAAGATACCCTGATGCATTTTTCCAATTTCAACTATTTTATTGCTTCTTCTTTTATACCAATGAATCCTTCGATCCCACACTTATATTCATTACCAAAATTACACAAACCTAATCTTCCAATACGTCCCATTACTGCGTTTTATAATTCACCTACTGTCATCTTATCCAAATTTATACTTAACATCTTTCAATCCTTAAATTTTACTCCCTCATTTACTGTCAAAAACAGTCTGGATTTTATCAATCACATTTTACCTTTCAACCCTTCAGGTTGCATACTGGTTTCCTTTGACGTGACCAATCTTTTTTCCAACGTTCCCACTGACTTTACTTTACAACTTATTAACAACTTACTTCAATCACATTTCCCTAACGATCAAAACGTTCCTCACCTTAACTCTATTCTTAAAAATATCATCTCACAAAATTTTTGTTCATTCAACAACAAATTTTACAAAATTGAGGAAGGTCTCCCTATGGGCCTTCCTTTATCTAGTTTTTTAGCTGATGTTTTCCTTGATCATGTCGAATGTAATCATATTAATCATCTCTCTAACCCTTTTTATTGTCATATCGGTGGATGGTTTCGTTATGTCGATGATGTCTTTTGTATATGGAAAGGAAGTCATTCTGAACTTCAAGACATGTTAGCTTACATCAATAATATTCACCCTAAGCTTAACTTTACCATCGAAACCGAATCTAGCAACAAATTAAATTTTCTCGACGTGACCGTTCTCCGACGTGACAACCATTTTGAGTTTGACATTTACAGAAAGCCAACTTCAATTACCACAATCATTCCCTATGACTCATTCCACTCCTTATCCCACCGTCTTGCTTCACTCAGTTTTTACTTCAAAAGAGCTCTTTCGTATCCTATATCCTATAACAACAAAACTACCGAAATAAAATTTATAAAAGACCTTGCATTGTCCAACAATTTTCCTATTAAAATTATTAACAAATTATTTCATCATGTCAATATTAAGTTAGATCCTCTCTACGTCAGGGAAACCAGTGTTCAACCAAACTCTACCTACAAACCATTTTCTTACAGCCTATCTAATGTTAAACTTTCCAAATTGCTTAAACCTTTCCACATTTTACCGGCCTTTAAATCAAACACTCAACTTATCAATTTATTGTCAAATCAGCGCAAACTAAATAGACCAACCCTTTGTGAGAGCGGTGTCTACCCCGTGCCATGTCAAAACTGCGATGCTGTTTATGTCGGTCAGACTGGTAGATCGTTGGCGAGGCGACTCAAGGAGCACAATAGTCAAACTACATCCAACTTCTACCAACACAAAATTCAAACTGGTCATAACATCAATTATAGCGGTGCTAAACTACTCCATAAATGTCAAAAGGGCTACCGCTTGGATCTCCTTGAGCAATTACAGATATTACGTCACGGCAAATCTCCCCACACCACTCTACTGAACGACCAAACTACGTTTACTTATAAGCCTCTTTTTACTTATCTTTGATGATTTGATACCTCGCCTTCGTCATCTTTTCCTAGTCGAATCATTTACATTTATATTGCTTGTTATTCATTTCTACTGTGGTGTAGGTCTATTTTTCGATTATTCTATTCATGCTATTTGCACATGCGCTGTTTGTAGCCGTTCATAGCCGTCTTGTATCGCTACATTTTGTTGTTGCCTTTCTACGTCTAACTGACATGCAAACCTGCTCTCAGGTTTCTGCTCCTATTCACATATATATTTATGTACGTTTATTATATTAATTGTGAGACGCATTGTAGTGTTTTCGTTTGTTCGCGTTGTTATCGTTGCTCTTGTCATTGCTGTCGTTCTCGTACGTAAGTTGTTTCTGATTCATTTAATGCGTTTTGTAACCGCGTGTTTTATTAACAGATCTTTACCACGTGCTGGGCGGATCGTGCTATCACAGAGATTGTTTTACTCGAATGTTTCCTATGTTCTCAAAGCTGTTAATATTTTCCTCCTACTTCCTGCCGTTTGTTTTTACCGTTTGACGTAAGTTTTTGTACTTAATTAATTAACTTGTTCTCGCTATCTTGTCTTTTGGTTTTAGTATTATGCTACTGAAGATGACAGAAATGTCGAAACTAGTATAGTAAATTAAATTTTACTTTGCAAAGAAAAGAGGCCTTTCATTTTTCTATATTTTCTATATACATATGTGTTAAAATGCCTAACGTCGTCGATTTAGAGGAAATTGCTCTCCGTAGCATCATAATTGGAGCTGCGAGTTTGTTGTTAAGACAAAGAACGGAACGGTGTTGGTAGACTAAACCATGGCTTAGTGAAAAGATCGGGTAAATCTACATTTAGTAAATATATGAACTTTGAACAAAAACAATTGGCGGAATAGGTTATGTTTCGCTTGGGCCTACGCTACGCGTCTATCAGCAATGGTACCACTACTACATTTATGTTTTCTGGCTTAAGTTCCTAGAAAGTTACTAAAATCGCACGTAAAAATCGCATGGATTTAGAACTGATTCTAAACCCATGCGATTTTTTCATATAACCTATATATACAAAAATTGCATAGTGTAAAACGAAAAATCGCATGCGATTTGTCGCATGATTGAGATTGCAGGTTAAAATTGCACAGGTGTAAAAGGGCTATAATATGATTGTTTCGCGACTAAATGGCAGGGGTAGGTACTACCAATAAAACTTTGAAGTTAATAAAAATTGTTCTTTTAATACGTGCTATCAGTGCACTTGCAAATGATAGAAAAATGAGTAATTATAATTTTTCTTTGTAAAAAACTACTAATTTTGAAAACAGGTGGCTACCCCAACATGTTTTACAATTATTTTGTCTTAGTAATTCTCCAAAAGAATAATACTTTCTAAAAAGCGGGATATCTAACTCCGCGGCTTGCGGGACAAAATATGAAAAATCTGAACTGTCCCGCCAACGTCTGCTCACCTTAGTATAGGTATCTCTCTGTACCATGGATTATATATTTTGTAATGTGTGCAACGGTGGCGCTTTTAAAAAAAAATTATTCTCTGTGACAACCAACGATGCAATTGTACAAAACAAGTTATAATTGGACGTAATGACAGCGATTATTCGAAGATTTTCCACATGCAAGAGACCTGAATGTGTAGTTATACCATCTGTCTCAGAATATTCTTCTCTGCCGACAGGAAGTTGGCAATTCCAATTGTTTTCATAGTCTCCTTTCTATGTTGACATCTAACCGAAAGATGGGCATTTTTGAGTTTCAGAAAAAATAACCGTTCAGAAAAATTTAAATAAGTAACTCTGTTGTTGTGTGACCTACAATAGACATAGCCTTGATCTTTATAATATGGATATGCAGTACATAAATTGCATTCAGTACAATAATATCGCTGGGGAAATCTGAAAATCGCTTTAACATTACGGTGTTTATGAAAAATGGACTCGTTATGGTTTAATACGAATGGAAAATAGCGTATGATTTGATATTTTAGATTTATATCTAAACATTTACTGTACGGCATTGAAATATACAATCTCTAATGTGGGTTTGTACGATTCATTTAATTCGTACAATGAACGAAGCATTATTTACCCATGCGAGGTACAATGTAATCCAAAACTTTAATTGTTATAAAATGTAATATCTAATACAATGTTCTTTTTTGTGGACAACGTTATTGCAACGTACTGTTAGGCTTAAAGAATTTATCTTCTTGTGTTTGAACCTTTGGGGTTGGAAAAGCAACTCGAGAGTTTTTGTTTGAACCTGTCCGCATTAAATAGATGACACTGCAAACAGTTTTAACCCTTTTGAACGTTCGATGGCTATAAAAGTGTTTGCATTATAATCCAATGATCAAACTCAGCCCTTTTATTCTGTTTACATTGTGTCTTATTACAGAGTTCAGTGTTTTATTTTGATCCGAATCTACATAAAGTGTAATTGATCCGAATACATAAATGCAAAACTCAAATTAAGCAAAAAAATGCATAAATAATATCCGACATTTGTGGGTGCCATCATATGTGATGTCATGGATCATGGAGTAATATGAACAAGACCAATGTCTTACAAATCGTGTATATCATTACAAAAGTACTAATGAACGCTAGATTTAATTTACCGACAAAAAGACTAAGGCGTTTCATTATGTGTCGGCACTCTTGATTTCTAATATATACCACGCATCCCGCGGCTAGAAACAATAACAAATGCATCTATGCAATTTTAAGTAGAACACGTGTAACTTTTTGCAAGCACAATTTTCTGTTGCATATTACGGGTAAGTACATATTAGCGAAACATAACTATGCTTACATTTTTTTGTCCTGTCATACCAATGCATACTTAAGAGTTTATATATACCTAATTTAATGAAAATGCTGCAATTGTAAAAAATCCACTTCAGTTACCAAGTCAAGGTACCAATGCATATGTGGAACACAAAAAAACTTGATTTCTAGTTGCAACTAGTTCGTAGAATGAGTCCCAAAGTCGACTTGTTGCGCGGGAGAATTATTCTTTACTGTAAGTATAATAATTCAATACTGCCTTCAAGTGCAATTTTCTTTGTATTCATTGTTATGTGAATATTTTTTTTTTACAATGGATAGTTTTCGTGGGGGTTTGTAGTTACTTAATGCACTTTAATAATGATGAAAAACATAAAACATTTGGTTATAATTTAAATTAGAAAGTAGCTTGTTCGAATTTTTAGTATTCGTTGCGTTTATTTGTCTTTAAGTAGTGGATAAGTTACATATTCCACTCAATCCTGCCGAATGGTGCATACTACCAGATAGATAGTACCTTTAGCTTTTAGATAGTATGAAAATGTCATCCGACATCATCCGATTTTATGCGAAATGCAATATATTTCTATTGAGTTGCAAACTAATATACATCGCAGTACCAACCCGGAGACCGTACAATGAGGCAAAATTCACCTTCTTGGGCTATTGTAAAATATGCATTAAATATGTTGAAGGGTTTTTTGGTGTCACTGATACCAAATCTGTACCATTTTTTTTTTTTAAATTCAAAATGGCGACCAAAAACTCTCGAATTCGTGCGAAACTTCCCTCCTGTGATACCTCACGCTCCGTGACTCCAAATATGTTAGATTTAAACAATTCAAAATGGCCTGTTAAATATGGCGACCAAAAATGTGAAAGCTATGGATTTGCATGAAACTTATTTCCTATCATAATTCAAGCTCCCTCATACCAAATCTCATGTTAGATTTTGTAAATTGAGAATGACTGATTCCATATGGCGGATACAAAATCAAAATATATTCAGATTTACATGAAACTTTTTTCCTATGACATTTGAGGATCTCTAAACCTAAATTTGTTGTCAGATTTTCAAAATTCAGAATGGCGGATTTAATATTGCAAACCAAAGTTTAGAAACTGTCGGATTTATAATTGAAACATAATATCCAAATATTTGAAGCTGTCGATTTCAAATCTGATGTCAAATTGTCAACAAAATTCACACGCAGATAAATTGAACTGAATTTCCGTTTTTAAAAGCATTTAAAAGCATAAAAGCTTTGGAAAAACGCACAATAGTACAATAGTATTTCCTTGTGTGAAAAAGATTCATAAAATGTAACAATATACAGGGTTATTTTTTACATTAATGTTTTTTCAACAATCAATACATATATATATATATATATATATATATATATATATATATATATATATATATATAATTTTAAGCTCTTTCTCATCTTCATATAAGCCCCAACAAATCGAACATTTTTTGTCGCCATATTGATTCCGCCAGTTTGGATTTAATAATTCTGTTATAAGATGAATCAGTAGAATTGTAATATTGCAGGAAATAAGTTTTCTGCAAATCGGATATATTTTTACATTTTCGGTCGCCATGTTGGTTTCGCCATTCTGAGTTTTGAAAATATTATATCAGATTTGGAATCAGAAGTCTTGTGCAGGATAAAGTTTCATGCAATTCGGAAATTGTTTACATTTCGGTCGCCATATTGATTCAGCAATTTTGAATTTCAAAAATCTATTATTATATTTGGAATCAAAGATCCCACAAACCTCTTATGACCATTTTTAACACCTGTGTTCCAAGCTTATTCTGTGTTTCCCAAGCTTATTACGAGTTTTAGCCAGGTTTTCTGGATTTTTCACCACTGTGGGGCGTCAAGAAGCTTTCCGTCGTCAGAATAGGTTAATTGGCTGATCAATTGAAGCTAAGCTGATCAATCTAATCAATCTAAGCTGATCATATGATGGGGTAAAAGAAAGCTATATAATGAAATAAAAGAAATAACACTGGAAGCAATAATGATCGATTTTTTTCTAAAAAGGAATGGAACTTTGAAGTTTCTTTCCAAACTTTTGAAACTTAACTCCTCTGAAATATATATCCTTTAATTTCTTTGTTTCCTGGTCTACCATCGCTTGTATATAAATTCAATTAACTAAACGATGAGATCTTCATCATTTTCTGTGTATATTCAGCGCCCTCTAGCGAAAAAGGGGTTGATTAGAAGGTATTCGGAGTTAATGTTTTACCGCTAATTGTTAGATTCAATTCCCAACCCGTCCTCGTTCACAATTACTTGCGCTATCTTGCGGGTCCGATCGGTGCGCGGCTTCTCCGTAATATATGTCGCGTACGGCGAGTCTGGCGCCCCCTACAGCCCGCCGCAAAAAGGAAACATATCCATTTTACTTGTTTTTGCTTCCGGTCTCGCTGAAAGAGGACGAGGGTGCCCGGAACGGCCACCGGTCATTCTATTAGCATGTACAATCTAGATGGCCGTTCTTGCGTCCGCACCCTTACTTCAGCGGTACTGCGTGTGGACCCGAGGTGGACGCTATTATGCTCCAGAAAGCGCACCCCTTATCTCGGCCACACTATTCCAACTGACAAGTGAATGTTGGCAATAGTGTGCGCCAAAGGACTGACCCCTAAAACTCGCAGAAAACACCCTGAATGTAATGTATGACCGGAGATGAGCAGTCGAGTGAAATAGATAAACTCTTCTGGTTCTTTGTGAGCGACCTAGGACATTCCGTTTTGTTTTAAAATTAACATACCGATATGTAAATACACACAGCGAAGTATATTATCAAAACGTGAGAAAATTATTTACTTGCGGTTATTGCTTTAGATGAAAGTTAATATTTACTTGGTTTGAAACAATTTCTTTCATTTAAGAATTCCTTGTTCTCACAATTCAAGAATATCCCAATCTCAGAGTTATTAGTTTCGGTTAAGTATATAATTTTCAAACCAAGTAGTTTAAATTCTCAATTCAAGAAGTTGATCAATATCTTGAATCAAGTAAGCCATTGCTTGCAACGCGCTTGCGCATTTACACTCAAACGTGCACGAACGTTGCCGAGATTTAAGATTTTTCGCATCGGTCTTTGCCTTCAGTTAGTTGGGGTCTGCTATGGCGTCGTGTTCGCTGACTACCGAGTATTGTCCGGGAAGAGTTCAATATGTAAGTATATCTTTACTAATTTTGTAGGTACTGTACGCAATAACTATGCGATCTATAATATTATGAAAGTATATAGTTTTAATTTTGCGTGAATAGCCTACAGTACTTATGTTCAACGTATTTGCGACGCAGTTTGTAGTTGTGACTTGTGACGCACACGGTACGTAAATTTTGCCTAGCCATATAGTGGTCACCAAATCAACATACATGTCACAGAAAACTTACTTGTGTAATATAATGGAAACAATTTGATGTCTAATAGAATATGGTGTTTTTTTCCATGCCTTAGATATTGTAGGTAGTGATAATTTATAAATAGGTAAGTATATATGTAATTAGGCAAAGAAATTTCATACAATAAAACAATTATCATTCGCTAAGTTATTGTCTACTTATTTCACACAATTCCCTACCTTAAAAAAAAAGAACTAAAACAGTAGTTTCTATTCAATACATTATGATCATGTTCTTGAACTAATAATATCTATACTCATTTCAAGAAAATATTTTCTCATTGTCAAGCATATATATTCACTTTAAGAAAATTCCATTATTCTCAACGTGAGAATAGTTTTCTTGAATGAATAATATCTATACTCATTGCAAGAAAATATTTTCTCAGATATACAAGCATATGATCATTTCAATTCAACAATAACTCTTTATTCTTAACTTGAGAAAATATCTACTTGCGGTTACAGCAAACTATTGCTTTGAGTGAAGTATTTACTTTTCTGTGTGTATTTTTAGTAAAAATCTACTGGTGGCAAAGTATTGAATCCTCTGCTTGAAGGGTCAAAACTTTAAAATAGCAACAAAATTGAAATAGATTAGCTGAATTATTTCTGTATGGTATATATGACAATCAACAATTTTTTCCTTTGGTTTCAACAAAGTCTTTCCGATTCTTTTCTCCCAAACCGATTTTCGTACACATTGGCTTTTGTGTTTTCTTATATTTGCGTGTGGATATGTGGACTAGTTAGTTGCATAATAACACTTCTGTCCAAATGTATCCCATTGTGGAGCACAATTTGAAAAAATGCACACATGCAGAAAAATCAATATTTCTTAAGCTCATAGTCGCATATTTTTATTTCGTTATAAGAGTTTAGAGACAACATTTATCAATATCGATCAATCCAACCATCAGTCTTATATATCTAACAAAAAGTGAAATGATGGAACTTTTTACACGTCATTTCTAATGCCCAATCAAAGGCGTATTTAAAAATCCAGTTGGGTTTGATTTTTTCCGAAATGAATAGCTTTATTTGTTTAACTTCATTGAGCTAAGACGCGATAGTCTACTATTCCCATATTTTGAGTTGGCAAGCTTGCATTTAGAGCTTGTACCGAAATTTTCAGTGTGCTGTAATGTAAATAAGCAAATTTTATTGACTATAATGTTTTTATTTTTTTTTTAATGATTAATCTGAGAATTTTAAAATGTCTAATATCTACAAAGTTACAACCGCAATATACAAACGCAATAAAATCAAATTACCATTAAAATAATAAAATAATTTACAACCTTGAAAACATTTTCGCAGTTCAGTTGGTTGTGATGCCACAGTACGCTTTTCTAACCCCATTCAAATGATGTTTAGGGATAGTTTTCTCAAGCTTTTTAAAGAGATTTTTTTTTCATCAATATTATTTGGAAGAAAGAGTTTTAAGCAATTGAAATGTTTACTTACCACGATCTTTTAAAATAAGTAACAGTAAGTAAGTGTTTCATGTGAACAAGAAAATACTGCAAACCACTTACATAAGTTTGTGATTAAAAAAAACACACTAATTTAGTAAAATAATAGCTATTTAAAAGTCATAACAGTCATTTAAACTGACCTATATACTACAATAGTAAAAGTACGCTTGCTTAAAAAAAAACGAACATTTACAGAAGTTAAATGTACATGGGGTTACATATGTATAAATACACCGCAGCATTCTATAAATCAAAATTATGATAATTCAGTCAAGATCACAAAACATTTACGTCCTTAGAGTTTTATTTACAAAATGTGGCCATCAGAATTTTTTGCGCAAAAGTTTTTTATTGTCTTTCTAATTTTGCGCCCCTCTAGTGTGCGCCTGGAGCAGTTTGCTCCCACTGCTCCCCGTAGCTACGTCCCTGGCACACATATAAAGTGCATTTGTAATAAATTTTAAGCGGTATACAAAATACCAAAAATACTTTTAATAAATCGTTCACCAGCAATTTATGCAACGTATTTTTAGTCTAGAAGTCTAAATCACCACAGGAACGGGGAGACACATCTTGCTTGATGAATTTATTTACAATTTGCCAAAATAATTAAAATGGGTAAAATATTAAACAATACTTTACATACTGCGTATGATAAAGTAAAAATTATTGAACATCAAGTTTTCTTGCCGGTGAGATAGAGATATACACCACGATCACAGATAAACCTGTTGTAGTTTATTCTACAGAGTTTTAAAACTGAGGAATGAATGAATGAACTTATGATTTTTATTTTGCATTATATTATGACAACACACAAAGTTGATGGAATAGTAATTATTTTTACGTATACCACGGTTACAGATAAATTGGGCAATAGATACTGTAAATTACAGCTTTCTTCCGGTGTCAGTTTACTTTTTGGAGATTTTTTGTCTTCTATGCTTAAATCCTTGGAAATTGCTTAAATAGTTCGAAGAAGAAACAAATTAGGTACAAGTTTCTGGATACAACCACAAAAACCAACCTTCAATCTGTACAAAGGGAGGACCGCATAAAAAAGGTTTCCAAAGCTTCCCATGCGAAATTATCTGGAAGCTCATTTATTTCGCAACCAGGAGGAACCGTAAAACTTTTAAAACATTAGTGCCTCCTTCTCCCTTTCTCGCTTAAACCACCAGACGCTAGTGAGCGGATAAGAAAGTACGAGAGAGAGGGAGACACCACAGAGGGCGCACAGAAATAAGAAAAACAAATTCCCTGATAATTTGAATATGTGCCTGAAGAAGTAAATCTTTCGCTACAAGATGTTTTTATCGTTCCTTCCTCCTTCGTAGCGCTGCGCGACGGGGAAGAGGGTGACCGCAGCCGCAAAGGAGGGTAAAAACCCCCGTGCATGTAGATTAAAATCCGCCGCCGCAACCGCCACCAAGTTAAATATCGCTGCAGTCCTCCCACACCCCTCGGAGCCCCGCATAAATCTCCACTGCCATGCTGGAGATCCCCATTCCGGGCTTCCTCGCCGCGATAATATTTAACTAAATTCTTGCTCCATATAACTTGCCAACCTGGATCTTTTATATAAGTGGCCGTAAAAGGGGCCACCCTCGATTCGTGTTTTTTATTGCCCGTGGACAAGCGCGCCCTGGTGGAAACGACCATAACCGCAACGATCGAATAATTTCACTTTATGACTTTATGTGTCGAATCAAACTTCAAATTCAATGCGTTCCGAACCTAAACCAAACGTTTCGCTTATTTTTGTTTCGGTAAAAAAATCTGATGTGGCCAGGCACATGACTTTATCATACTATATATAAAATTAATAGTTTAGCTGCATGAGTTTATTTGAAACAGTTAAAACTGCAGAAATCGGGTACCTATTTACACTTCTGTCACGCTCATCTTTAAACCGAACCGTAGAAAATTTGTATAGTGATACACTACATATAGAAACTATTAACTAATACATCACACTTTATTTTATTTGCTTTTGATAAGTAGTTTCAGAGTTATGAGTCTTCAAACACATGTCTCTATACTATTATTTAGCGCCGGGCAGCGCTGTACTCAAGACGCGTATTTCTCGAAAACTTTCTTCCGAGCGGGTCACATATGTAGAGTATTGAGTAAATTCCATCGGAATTGTTTAATGGTCTTACATAAGAAAAGGATATTTTCAAATAACAAACCGTTTCAGAGTGTTTGTCATGTTTCCATATTTCGCGCGCTCACTGCATGTAGTAATATTAATAATTGTGTATGTCGCCGGTTACAGGGCACTGCCAGAGTGTTTTTTACTTTCAAAATAATACGCATGAATGAAAACATATTTCGGTGTTTCTATAATACAAAAGAAAAATCAAAGTTCCTAGTTAGTTTCTAAAACAGTATCTATTTACGAATCCTTCACGTCCCGTATGTGAGTGTGTGTGTGGTGTAATCAGTGTCAAACCAGTTTCAAATCTGTCGTCGGTCGTCTCTTCAACTTCCTGTGCCTTGTTGCCCCTCTGCTTTCACATCTATCATTGTAGCACAAGAGTATTTGGCATATCCCTATTATCCCAGCATGCCTTTTCGTGTCCCTTTTTTTCTGTCAAAGCTAGACGTTAGAAAATTAGCACCAGTAAACAAACGTAACAAATTAAATTTTTCTATAGATAAAATTGTATTTAATAATTTATTTTAATAGTTTCAGTTGATAACATTTTCTTCTCATTCCGCTTAGCCGACTTCTCCTTCCCGTTTAAAAAAAATCGATTTAAAAAGTGAATTGAATTCCACCCCAACCGTCCCGCGGTAATTCCCTCCCCTCCTCTCCCCCGGGGGCAACCCTCCGTCGGCGGACTCGAATTTCGAATTTCCATTTAATTTTTCTACGAGCTCCGCCTAACACCAATTTAACTAAAAACGTTTAAAAGCGCCCCGAGGCAAAAGAAGTACATATTCGTTCTCGGTATACGTTTATAGGGGGTCGCGCGCGGGGCGAGGGGTGGGAGTTGGGAGGCGCGTACAAAACTTTTTGATTGACAGCTCCGTCTGCCCAATCACGAGCCCGGAATACTGA
This sequence comes from Aphodius sticticus, assembly GCA_963966075.1. Taxonomy (NCBI): domain Eukaryota; kingdom Metazoa; phylum Arthropoda; class Insecta; order Coleoptera; family Scarabaeidae; genus Aphodius; species Aphodius sticticus. The sequence goes on from OZ014513.1 coordinate 6,981,487, forward strand.
TGAGGAATACGTCAATCACGCAACTACCCTGTCAAGCGGGAAGGAGCCGCGCAACCCCCTCGCTACCCCCTACCAACGACTGCCGTGGACGGACGGACGGGGTTTCGAAATTTGGGTACACATTTCGGGCAAAAGTCCGGGAAACGGTCGCTAACGAACGCCCGGAATTCCGGTGCGTGTCAGGGTTGTTTATTTTAGCGTTTTCCATTTTTTTTTGGAGGGGCCACCCGTGTACACGCGTTTGTGCCATGTAATAATACGACAGCCGTATCAAAAATAAAACATATAAATCAATATTATATTTGCAATGCAAAACATTGTGACAGAGTATATAAAATTATAAAATCTTAAAATTAAATGTTAATTCAGTATACTACAGTGTGTCACACTTGACGTGGAATCATCTGGATCCTGTTTTTATCGTTATGAGATTTATTTATTTATTTTTAGTTTGCTATAAACTTACAATATTTCAGTTTATAATATACCTAAATTTGTTACGTAAAACATATGTAGGCAAGAAGTGGAAGAAATGTGTTCAAATATTCATTATCGAGGTGGAATTATAATTTTTGGTACCATAGTCGAAATAAACAGTTCTCGAAACGAATGTATTTTGATGTTCAATAACTTTCAATTTTGGGTATTTTGCGGGTACCATGTGGCACTACTATAGTGGCTGTAGTAAACTGTCAAGTTCCTAAGGTTGGGATAAAATCATGACAAAATCTAATTGAGAACAATCTTACTCTACTTTAGCCTACAAGTTTTAATAAATAATCAGCGAGGTCGCAACTAATAACTTGGGGCAACACTTTTAACCATACTGTGATAAAAACTTAACATAACCTAAAAAGTTAACTTTAAAATAGTTGTTTCATAATTATAATAATCAGAATAGACGCGTTTAGCAGTAACTGATTAGTTACTTCAAAGAATAAGAACTTACTAAAGAATTGTTATAACGGTTAACGTTTAATAGCGGTTTCTACCTAGTACTGCTGGCTTATACAAGTTTACTCGCACATATAATTGAAACCAAATTCTAATTTTGGTGTAATAATTTATTAGACTAAATTATGCTTAGTAAAATTACATGTGATGGAGGTAATACAAATACGTTGCACACAACCGGAACTAAGACAAAGTCGGAACAAAAACGAATACGGTATTGCCACGAGCAGAATTCGGTCCAAAATGTTACCGAAAACTTATACGTTACATAAACTAAAAAAATCCTTAACACTTTAAATGTACTATAGCTTCCTACGTGTATGCTGATATTCAATAAACCATTTATTGCGCATATCCAATCCCGCAGCAGTAATTAAAATCGTTCATATCTACGATGTAGGTTTGATCTTCGCATAATACCTTATTAAAGTAAATGTGGTCCTTGAATTATATCTGAAAAAGGGATTTGATATTCAGCTGACAAGAATGATGACGATCACTTACCAGAGTCGCAATACATCACCGAAAACGTCATGCTGGCGTATTTTGATGAACACAGCAAAAATAAGAAAGCCCCAACCCTTTGGCCATACTATAGCAGGCTACACGCATGTTTAAAGATGTATAGAATATTGATATTTCGCAGTTTATGCGATTGCAAGCGATTCAAAAGAGGCAGTTTGTGGTTATGTGTTCTCCGTTTGACGTGGGGCATTTGATATCAATGTGACCAATCTTAGAAAAAGTTACTAAAAACGGTGTTACAATTTGTGCATTGTGAATGCATAGTCGAAAAATTAACTTTATTATTCAGGATTATTGGACATTTGACGTATTTCTTTAAACACATGATAGGGGAGGTAATTTGCAAAAATTATTAATTAATTAATTATTTTCCAAATCTACTTGACTTTTAACATTTCTTATGCTATGATAGACCTAATCACCACAGGATAAATTACAATTCAGTGCAACATGTTTAAAACTACTGAATCAAATGAAAATTCGGAGTGAAAAGGTTCTAAAATGAATCGGCATTTATCAATTCCTTTATTCATCTTAAAAAGTATACTATTGCATAGTAAGGACACTATTGCATTTATTGATCTCATATTTCAGCTAAATGCAATAGTATTCCCAATATTAACTTAAAAAAATAAATTGACTAATTATTATCCATCATTTTAAACTAAAACGCTAGTTTCAGAGAATCAAAGTTTTCAAATTTTGTATGAACATTGATCTAATTATGAGTTATTGCATATTTATTGAAATATATTGTTAATTTTAGTTGATACTTTGAACTGTATGGAATTGCCTAGAAATGTATTACATCTACTAGGAATAGTATACAGACATTTTAATACTGAGTTGATATTTTAACTAAAATCGTCAGTAAACACTGACAGTATATACATTTAGAAGAAATGCCACCCACCCAATGTTAGTTAAACAACCTCTTAGGTGTCCTCAAATGGTCTCGACAGATAAATTCTGTCTGCGTAATAATAAACATTGCTTTATAATAAGTAATTCCATTTATGTTACCAAAAATGTGATATAAAAAAAATAAGATATTTGACATTAGTAAGTATTGTTTACTTAATGCAGTAAATCTATTTCCTTTAACAAAGTAGATTAAATATGGTAATTATTACAAAGAAATGAACTTTTTGGTTAAAGTAATAATCTCACAGAAATATCGTTGTTTTGGGAAAAGTATGACGAATGCCAATAGATGTCGCTCCTAATGATGATGCCTAATACTGTAAATGTATCTGACCGAGAAACGTCCAAAGCTGGTTGCACGACCATATATTTTGAGTAATTTTAGTCGTTTTGATAAAAATCATAGAGTGGTAATTCCTTCAATAATCTACGTTACTGGATGCGCGAGTGACATATGTACACACAGAAAAGTAAATACTTCACTCAAAGCAATATGCTTTCATCCAAGTAAATGATTAGTTTGCTATAGCCGCAAGTAGATATTTTCTCAAGTTAAGAATAAAGAGATGTTGATGAATTGAAATGATCATATGCTTGATATTATTCATTCAAGAAAACTATTCTCACGTTGAGAATAATGGAATTTTCTTAAAGTGAATATATATGCTTGACAATGAGAAAATATTTTCTTGAAATGAGTATAGATATTATTAGTTCAAGAACATGATCATAATGTATTGAATAGAAATTACTGTTTTAGTTTTTTTTTAAAGGTCGGGAATTGTGTGAAATAAGTAGACAATAACTTAGCGAATGATATTTGTTTTATTGTATGAAATTTCTTTGCTTAATTACATATCTACTTACCTATTTATAAATTATCACTACCTACAATATCTAAGGCATGGAAAAAACACCATATTCTATTAGACATCAAATTGTTTCCATTATATTACACAAGTAAGTTTTCTGTGGCATGTATGTTGTTTTGGTGACCACTATATGGCTAGGCAAAATTTACGTAGCGTGTGCGTCACAAGTCACAACTACGAACTGCGTCGCAAATACGTTGAACATAAGTACTGTAGGCTATTCACGCAAAATTAAAACTATATACTTTCATAATATTATAGATCGCGTAGTGATTGCGTACAGTACCTACAAAATTAGTACTAACATATTGAACTCTTCCCGGAAAATACTCGGTAGTCAGCGAACACGACGCCATAGCAGACCCCAACTAACTGAAGGCAAAGGCCGATGCGAAAAATCTTAAATCTCGGCAACGTTCGTGCACGTTTGAGTGTAAATGCGCAAGTGCGTTCCAGGCAATGGCTTACTTGATTCGATATATTGATCAACTTCTTGAATTGTGAATTTAAACTGCTTGGTTTGAAAATTATATACTTAACCGAAACTAATAACTCTGAGATTGGGATATTCTTGAATTGTGAGAACAAGAAATTCTTAAATGAAAGAAATTGTTTCAAACCAAGTAAATTTTAACTTTCTTCTAAAGCAATAACCGCAAGTAAATAATTTTCTCACGTTTAGAGAATATACTTCGCTGTGTGTAGTAACAATTCACAATAATAGTAAAATAGATACCAACTATTTCTTCGTTCAAGCGATCACTTTTCTGTGTGTAGGCTGGAAAACCGTAAAAATACGAGGATAAAAAAAACCGTTTCAGGGGATTGTGTTATACACTTCAAGGTTTAAAAATATGAAAAAAAGTTTGATTTTTTCAACCGATTACATGGGAACCTGCTCTTAATATTGGAATGAATTAATAATTATTAATTAATGAATAATATCGCCGTTATTGATTTATGTCATTATTTCATCGCTTTGCAAGATTGAGACATAGAAATGCCTCAAAACATCAGTTGTTTTTTTTTTAACAAATTCCATAAATTATCAGTACACTACACATCAGAACAGTCACCGACAGATTTTATAAAATAACTAGAATCCCTAGTGATTTGTAACCACGAATTAAGTTATAAAGTCCGCGCACTATTATAATAATGGTAACGAGACGGTACGATATGACAGAGATGTATTTTTTCCATTGTCCGTCGGTCCATCTGGCCATCAGACGAGGGACAGGTTGAAGAATACAGGGCAGCAAAGAAGCAAGGATCCACACTGACAACCATTCACCGGTGTAATTCCTTGGCGGACATAAGACAAATTGCCACCGGTGGAATGCCTATTCAGGCTCAAAATCACATTCATTAGGAGGCGGCCCTGGACGCCGGAGTGCAAGGTGTCCACGGGAATTGGGCCCCTTTCCTCTCTTCAAGGCACATCAATGGGTATTAGTGAAAATATATAGCACGTAAAGACAGGAAGGCATTTGTTAACTGTTTATTTCTTCTAACGCAGTCTATCGATCAGCTCAGATGAATGAATGAACTGAGACAGTAGGGGTTGGAAACGCGAAACAGTATTATCTCTTTCTTACGTATGCTTTACCCATGCTTTAGAAGAAAATTCCAAAGACTTCATATAATTGTTCCAACTATCATCTATAATCATAGTCTGCATAAAATAGCTCAAACCAATTTTATATCATCATAAACAACTCCATCACTGGGCTATTACTCGCTCTATCCGTCAGGAAAATGCCAGAGGAGTAACAAGGCCTGCAATCATAACACCAAATGTCACTACAATTCCGAATGGAGATTATTCATTAGATTTCACAATTGCCTCGGTGAGATGAGCGATTTTGCTCCTTGGAAATGCAAGTCCGCATCGCGCGGTTACCTAGAAATATTTTCCATTAAAATACTGCGCAGACTTCGTCGCAAAAATATGCAAGTAGGTATTTCATGATGTCATGAATTTACGTTGGTTGATTGGTGCATAATAATAAAATAGACGTATAGGAACAATAGAATATAAAATTATAGGTTGCGGATAATCTCCAATTTGGTAACAACTTTAACCACGCTGAACATAGCCTTTGGTCCAATGACAACCAACTTTGCATTGAAAACCATTTCGCAGATCGGCTAAAAGAAATAGAAAAAGGACCGATTTTGAAGACAATCTGAGTGAATTGGATTTAGTATTTGTGTATACGCTGTGGAACAGGTGTCTTGAAATGTTGAGTAAAAGAAAATCGTTTTGCTTTGCATTATATAAACAGTGAAGAACGATTTTCTTTTGCTCAACATTGAATTGGTTTTGATGATAAATTATTGTACGGGGATCTATTAAACGTCAATAATACTGTACCTATTGTAAGTATTTTTCTTTTGCTCTTATATTATCCAGGAATACAATTAGGACAAATCCAATAACTCATTCCACGATATTATTTTGTTTTGCCTATTTTGATTGTTTCCTTTCTATTTTGTATATGTCCCTATTTACACATGTTTATTTAAGTTTTTCACGGCTGTTTACAATAAGATTAATTTTTGAGCATTAAAAAACTATTGTTTATTTATTATTTTGCTTTGCTACAATAAATTTATGTACTACTTAAACAAAAGAAAATAACCAGTTAACTGTTGAGTCTAAATATCATAGCATTTCACATATTTCAATTACTTATTTTGTCAAAAATGTAATAATCTAAGCAGGAATTCTCACATGTGTTTAGTTTTGAAGAAAAAAAATCATTTTTGTCTTGTTGTTAATTAGCACTGAATTCAGAATTTTTGCCTTCAGATTCAGATTCTACGGGAAAAAGAGCATACCGAAATAGTTTACACTTGTTTGATTTTGTACGGTTCGCTCAGAATATGTAAAACTATGATTTTCGCGGTTTTTTGGCGATTTTCTCGCGAACCGAGCATCTTAGAGCAACGCGGTCATCAGAAATGCTTTTCTCGGCCAATTTCCTATCCAGTAACGTCGGAATCGTTAAAATCGGATGGTTAGATCAAACACAGTTTGCTTTGACATTTCCAAACATAGTGAAAAGGCAGTTTTTTGCAGTTTTTGATACTTTGGCAAGTCATAACTTCCGTACCGTTCGATACACAAAAAATCTCATTACTCCAGCGTAATCAGCGTCAAAAACTGTACCATGGACCAAAATCTTAATTGGATGAGAAGTAGTTTTGCTTTTGCCAACTGGACAAAATTTTGATAAAAATCGTATTTCTATAATTTTAAATTTGAAGTAGCGCACCTAATTCGAAATCTAGGCCCCGTGTCGATATGAAACCGTCGCTATCTTACTAAAATGAGTGCGCTGATTACGGATTTACACAGAACAGGTCTCTATCTCTACTGGTTACAGAGTTGTGCTCAAATTACGTTTTTTTAAATAACACTAAAATAAGCGAATTAGACAACATAACTTCAAAATGGTACTTCTTACGCATATAAAAGTCTACATATTCTTGATGTACTCGTCGAGAGCAATCATTTGGTGGTGGGTAAATCTCTCTATCGCCAACGGTTGCAAAGTTCATTTTTTTTCTATCTGAATGTGCTAAATTTAGACTGAAAAAATAATTAAAATTTTTTGAGAGCTAGAGCATTCTTATGTAGTCATGTTTATGCATTGGGACGTGCTGAATTCAATAGTGAGCTCGGTTTCCCGTAAAGCGTACGATTCGCTCAGAAAATGTAAAACTATGACTTTCGCGGTTTTTGGCGATTTTCTCGCGAACCGAGCATCTTAGAGCAACGCGGTCATCAGAAATGTTTTCCTCGGCCAATTTCCTATCCAGTAACGTCGGAATCGTTAAAATCGGATGGTTAGATCAAACACAGTTTGCTTTTACATTTCCAAACATAGTGAAATGGCAGTTTTTTGCGGTTTTTGATACTTTGGCAAGTCATAACTTCCGTACCATTCGATATACAAAAAATCCCATTACTCCAACGTAATCAGCGTTAAAAACTGTACAATGGACCAAAATCTTAATTGGATGGGAAGTAGTTTTGCTTTTGCCAACTGGACAAAATTGTGATAAAAATCGTATTTCTATAATTTTAAATTTGAAGTAGCGCACCTAATTCGAAATCTAGGCACCCTGTCGATATGAAACCTTCTTACTAAAATGAGTGCGCTGATTACGAATTTACACAGAACAGGTCTCTATCTCTACTGGTTACAGAGTTGTGCCCAAAGTATGGATATAAACAAACAAATTTAAAAGATCCTGTATTAAAAAAATCAAAATAAGAGCCACCCTATATTACATCGTATAACTTATTGTGGTGATAGCTTCGAGCAAACGGACTTTTTTTGTCCATACGACCAGTATCTCAAGGGTCTCAACTTATATAAAATTTAATAAGTTTGAATGTCTAAAACATAGTTAGATTATGTTTTATTTTTGTGTCTGGATAAGAATAACACCTGCGTTGCTCTACAGTGGCATTAGAAAACAACTTGTTCAGCTTTTCGCTGAAACAAAGACAAAATTTGAGATATAACTTTCTGGTTGACATCAACAAAACGAAAAATTCTCCTAAAAGTGGAATCGTCAACATCTTCCTCTTCTTATATTTCTTGTTCGACAGAGCCCGCGACATAATACCCGCGGACCAGTGCGGCGGTTGGAAAGAATACACTACCAACAAAGTCGTTTAGATTTTGTTTCATTGGTTGCCTATGGGTCAGTTTTGTTCCGTTTTCACTAACAAAAGTAAGTTTTCCACAGGAATCGATTGAGGCTAGTAATTCCTGAATCTGGCGGATCAAAAACGTAGCTCCGCACCGAGAAGAGTAGGGTCTTTACTTTCTTGCGTTGCGTTCTGACCCCTCGACGATGACAAAAACTATCCCGGTCCACCGTCGATGATGTTCGCTGCGGAAAAATGCGGGGGAAAAAGTCGAGCAGAAGACGCGATGTCAGATGTCAGTTTTTGCGGCGGCGTCTCATCGCTGCCGGTATCTCGGCGAGTCACGGCCGCTTACCCCGGAGCCTCTCTTGTCGCCTGTCACTGCTGCCAACTATCTCTCCTACCAGACTGATGATCTTTCCCCGCACTCATATTATAAATTTCTTGCTATGGCAACGCGCGTGCGACGAGTTTCCCTCCGAGAATACCCCCAAGCCCATTGTGGCTCCATCTAGATCCGCAACTGATGCATTTACATACAGATGCAATACTGAAATTTCTTGAAGGATGACATTTGGATGAACTATGGCACTATGGAACCAATAAGAATCAATAATACTTATTTACTGTTTTACTGTTTGAACCAGTAGCTCACATTTGATATAAACTGCCTTTCGAACCTTTATATGGGTTCGTGATTTCGTAAACACACAAATACGGGGAATACATATCAGCACGAATACGCCAGGATTACTCATCACGACAAAATTAGATCGGAATTACAGAATTCCTAATTTCTCAATGATAATTCAGGTGGACAGCACGACAGATTTTGAATTTTTACCTGTTGTGCTGTCAAGCGTTATTTTTGTGTTATTTACATTTAAATATGGATACTCTAGGTTTGTAACTGTCAATAATTCAAGAAAATAAAAAATAAATTCATGGTATAAAAATACACATTGCAAAATAAACAAAGAAGCCATAATAAACGTAAAAGACGAATAAGAAAAATACTACGAAACTAATCAAAATCATATATGTATAACAACTTTCATTCTGGCTTTTGAAAACTTCCCTCTTGTGAATATCGACTAAAGTAATAGTAGTAAATAAAAATTGTCGATTTGAAAATGACGTGCTTTTATTTGTATTTTTTAAAATATACTATTCAAAAACATACAAATTACTTTTTTATTTTCAATAATGCAAGTAAAAAAACATTTTTTTTTATTATTACGTAATTAAACGTTACCAGTCTTTTGTATTTATAGGAAACGTATTTGAAAATAGTTTGATTTGGTGTCCTCCTGGTAACCGTTTTCTTATTGTATGGTCTTTTTAATTATAGTTCTTTATTGTCATTAGGATCTTAAAAGGTGTTGGCTTTGTCATATAATACAAATTTACAGATTATTCTTGGATGTACAAACAGTCTGATAAATATAGTAAACTGACTTTGATGTGCCAATACTAAAAAAGCAAAACCTAAGTTGACGTACAGAGACCATTAAAAGCAACCAAATATAAGTAAACACAAAAATAAGACAATTTTGATTATCCATTTCAGTCACATCCTGTCATAAATACAGATATACATCCAACGAATAAAATGAGAAGAAAAGAGAAGAAATGTCTAAAGCAACCGACATTTTTATTTGTGTTCTCAATATTAAAATATTACACATTTGCTACACACAGATTTTATATATTATTTAAATAATCAATAATGTTCATTTTCAACAGCTTGTATACAAAAGAAAATAACATATACATAAATAAATCACATATTTTGCTGCTCATTTACTGTTTTTGTAGTTACAACACATTTTACCACTAATTTACTGTTTTTGTCGTTAAAACACATATTTTACTGTTCATTTATACTTTTTATCGTTAAACAACATACATTTTCTGACGTTATAACACACATTTTGCCGTTATAATATTTTGTCGTGCACGTACATACATGTATCTATCGTGAGAAAGTCTAATTTGCCGTCCTGAAACATGGCAGATGTGTTCTGATTAGTGGTAGTGGTAGCAGACGAAATTATAGTATATCTCACCAGACGTAATAGTGACTCATATTAGTTTGTATGTACCTACATAAACATGCGCTACTAGCAATTTTTTGTCAAAAATGCTGTAATGACGTCTGTTACCACTACCATTAACACTAATGAGAACGATCCTTTATACAGGATTGCAATTATCTTAAAAGGATTGAAAATTAAACATTTTGACATAAAGACGGTTGCCGCCGCTAGACAGCGCATTGTGCTGGTTTGTGGCGCTTTAACATCAGACTCTGGTTTTGTGACAAAATCTGGCCAATTTTAAACAAAATATTACGCTTAAAAGGCAGTTTTGGGACAATTTCGAATTAACACGATTGTTTTGATTGCTTTACTTAATACAGGGAAAACATTAATTTATTCTGCAGATGTCGGTATTATAAAGGTAAAATTTGACAATTAAAATTTAATCGTTGAGTATTTCTGGGAAATTTCTAATTCTAAAGTAGCCACCAGTTCTAAGAAGTCAGTGCTTGTTTGATTTGTGTGTCGAGCAGAGCATAGATAAAATACATATATACGAATATAGATGGGCGCGACTCAAGGCCATCTTTGGGCACTATATTTTTAGTTCACCTTCATCCGTTAGGGGGAGGTAGTAGCACTTCCCACCTCTAGTCTTTACACATTTTCAGGCCGATTCTATAAAAGAAGTTACTAACTAACCACTTGGAAACGTGGTTAAATTTCTTAGCAACAATTTTTTTTAGAACCCTGTTTACATAATCGGTCTCTCAGAATCTTTTTATATATTATATTTAAAGTAGCAAACGTGCGCGGAAAGTAGTATAGTTTAAAATTATCTATATAGCCATATAGCCATCTATATATTAGGGAAAATATATCTTGTAAAGTCTGTGGTAAAAATTAGTAAGCTGTCACTAGACGTTCATTGACAGACATTTACGGTTGTTATACTAACGTCAAGGTTGAGTTTTGGTCGGTATAGCATCGCACTGGCCAACGATATGTAGCGCTTTTTCATGTCGGGGTGAACTAAATTTTGCTATCAACGCATGCGTATGGGAAGTATACAGTCCATGATGCACAGTGTTGAGTGTACGTGGTTGCGTCTCAATTACAGGTTTCAGAAAAAAGGAATTTTAGGTTAGGATTGTCTTCATTTGCTACGGAAAACCCTGCAGAGAAAATGTACAACAGAACGGTATAGTGAAAACTTGGTAGTCTCGAACTACGTCTTGTATGCTTCTGTAACAGTTCATCGGTATCGCTTCAGACTTCACTGGCTGTGAAAATGGCAACAGTGGTATAGTAGAATTTTATCAACGATCATATTGATGTAAAAACTGATACCCTTCGTTTGGTCTAGTTGAGAATTAAACTTTCAGTTGCAGCCTACAGCTGTTATATGTGACACAAATGCGTTTATCGGGGTTCTTTCGGCAGTCGTAAACATGACAGTAACATAATAAAATCGGCCATAAAGTCACACATGCATCTTTTCCGGCGTTCCGGGGGAGTCCTGGAGTCCTGACGGTAGGGTCAGGACTCGTCGTAAAACGTCCTCTCTCGCGATATCTAAATAGCAATTTGGGAGTTGTTAGCAGTGGTTAGTAAAGTGGTGCGAGCGGTTGGGCTGACAGCGCCGGTCTGGTGGGGATTTATGGCACTATAACTCGGGACCCGAGAGGATGCTAACAGGAGCGCGAGGAGTCGGGACGCGTGGCCCCGGATCCTGCAAACTCTTTTTCAACACCCCGCTAACAATATGTACCCACTGCCTACACCTTGCGCCGGATTGAGATGATACCCTTTAAATTTTATTTATTTCACCCCCAAGCGTGACAGGTCGTTCGTCAACAACTTATAAATCACGAAACGCACTGTTTTCAGTATCTCCGAAACTACTGATGATAGGTGTACTGCACACCAGTATGGATTCATATAGCGGAAGATTTTCTTTCGGATGGTGTTAAGGAGATGTTAAAGGTGTTTGAAAAAAAGATTAGTTGTTGAAGTTTGAAAATGTAATATGTATTGGAGTTACAAATGTTTCTTGAATAACAAGTGAGATATTCGATTTTAAACGTTACAGCTAAAATAATCATGAAAGTAGTCAAATCAAAATAACTCAAAGCAGTAATATTGACGTGTTGGAAACACGTCAATACTACTGCAATACTACTACTAACAGTCGATGTATTTTTTAAATAAAAAATGTCGTCAAATCTGTATCTATTTTCAAAAATTATATTAGGTATCTCAAAATGTTATAAAAGATCGGATTAAACTATTTATATCGATGGCCAACGATACGCACGACCTTCTCAATTTCTTTCTTTATATCCAAGCCTAATTCCTGTGGACTGTGAGATCGATCAATATTAGTTGTGTACACGTTGACGAACACAACTTGTTTCCTTTTTAATATTATTGTTTTTGTGTATTTTTAAAGTAGGTAAGTCCGAAGATGCCTAGAGAAGGCAAAACGCGAAACTAAGAATCAATTATTATAAAAATAAAGAACGGTGACGAACAAACAACCCGTGCATCAAGAAGCTCAAAATCAAGAATAAATTTAATTTACTAAAAAAAATATATTATATCATTATATTTTACATTATATTTTGTTTTACTACAAAAAATTTACATTATGTATCTGTGGTATGTAAATTACATACCACAGATTTTAACTTAATCATAATATATCAAAGTATTTATAATAATAATAATAATAAAATGCTTTATTGTATATAAATAAATACAAAAGGTACCTATAATACCAAGGTGATTTAAAATGGCACCATTCGAAAATAAATACAGAAATTTTTGTATTTGTTCAGTTTCTTATCGTTGATATTCAAAAAAGCTAGACTCAATTCAGAATTTACCGATGGAAGAAATTGAGAGGCTCCTTCATTAAAAATATCTTACGCTATCGGGGCAGTTGCCTTGCTTGTTGCCAGGGATCGGCCAATAGTGTGAGCTTAAAGTAGACAAACGGACCGCTTATATTAACTATTTTGATATGGAGTACGGGCCAATATCTAGTTATTGTGATCAATAACTATCCAATAACTAGCCATTAGGATGGATATAAAAAAAGCGCCCGACGCAGTACTTGCAGAAACTTGTTGGTGGAGCAAAAACAAATTTGAAGACGATGAACTGTTTTATTGTCTTTGTAGTAAGGTTATGTTAACGTTTGAATGTTAGAGTGGTATAAATTGTCTTTGGCGCAAGATTGAGAGAATACCTCACTGACAATAACTCAAGTGTATATAAACATTTACAAGAAAACCAACACTCCACCGACGCTGACAAAAATTATGGGAGGACACTAGACTTGAAACTTAATAAATATCAGGAGATTAGGCACCCCAACCGCATACTCACCAAGATTTTGAGTATTCCCGCCATTACATAGTTCATAAAATGACCACTAGTCCACATAATACCTAAGATTGTAAATTGTCTTTTATTTATTGTTGTTGTTTGTTGCTGAAAGTTTGTGAACCCGGTCATAATGGACATGCAAGACAGCTTAGCCTTGACTTCATCTTCATAATTATTGACAGTAATACTAGCTGATTTTCATAATGACCTTGAACGTATATTTTTATAACGATTTGTTAACCTCACTTTTTGAAGAGAATATTTGCACTATGTTTTAGTGTATTTTTTATATAATTAAAATTATGTTTCTCATTGTTTTCTATATAGCTTGAGCTGACGACGGACACGTTGTGGTTCGAAACCGGTAGCCTACAGACCCACTACGACGTTTTTGAGCTAGTTTTATCCTTGTGTAAAGAGCACAATTTTTCACAGTTTGACCGACTATTTCTATATATTATTTTGTTCTTCTTTTGGGCACTCTTCAATCCAACTTCAGTCTTTAAATTGATGTTGAATCACTTTATGTATTCCTAAACAAACCCTGTTGAGTAATTATACAAACAACAGGTAACAACTCTATTGGTAGGCACTTAATGAACTTTATTTTCTTAAGTTTAGTTGTCTTTGGTGAGGAGGGTTAATTATTTTTGTTGTTGTAGTTCGTGCGACAGTTACTGGTGTCGTCTGGCGCTCAAGTTCTGGTGTACGTGGCTCGCCTGTATTGTTTCCCTATTACCCCAGTTTGAAGTTTGATTAATCATCGGCTCCTGTAGATAATAAAATTTGTAACAGGGTCCCCTTCGGCAGACGGGCGGGCGGGCGTCGTATACGCCGCCGGGGCGCGCGATGCGACGCTACGAACATAGATGTTTCACTCGACGGGATGATAGTGTTATTAATAGTGTTGTCTGCAGGGTGTGCGGTCGTGGTGGTGCTATATCTGCAAGTCACTCTCCGTCACTTGGCTCCTGTTGTTTCAGTGATCGATACCCCAGCGTAGACATCTCTCGTGTCATCCATCCATCCATCAGATTTCGCGAGGTCCCCCCTACGAACCGCCCACACCCTTGCCACCACCGCCACCGCCGATGGGGAAGATTCCGAACAATGATGTTTGCGTGAAATTTTTATCACGCTCTCGTTCCGGTAAATATTTTTTGCCGTCCTTTCTTGTGCAGCCACACGGCGCCGAGACCACTTCCAGATAAAGCTGATCCGCAGCTACACAACCCTGAAAATTACCGATCGTCTTCCTACGGTGTTACACCAGGTGACACAAGAACTCATCCATATTTACTACACCTTTGGTGAGCTGTTGAAGAACTTAAAAGACCTGTTATAAATAACTCTCTGCTCTACAGTAAATTCTACATTTTTGAGAATTTATATTTACTTATACTATCGGTTGCGTGATTTAAGTATGTGTGATATAATTTAGGGATGGTGCACAGCACGTCACGTCGTCGATCGGGGTCGTGAGTGCTCGTGATCGGAACCTCGGCCCACGGCTTGTACTTAAGATTGAAAGATCAAAACAAACACATTTTGTTTGTTGATTTAAGCAGCTTTGAAAGCTAAAAACGGTGGGCTCACAAGCTGTTTATGTAAGAATAGATTGGAGTTGTACAACAAACAGATGTAAACATCTTTTTGTTTTAACCCACTTTAAATCAGTAGCTGCAATAAAATGTTATCAGGCAGCAGTAAAGAAACAAAATAACAAAACAAAATAGTTTTTCTCGGACCACATAAATATACATACGTAATAGGTTGATTTGCATGAAGATGACGATGATGACGAATTATTAGATTTCAATGATAGCACAATGCAAACATTTGCAGAGAACGAATCATCAACCACTGATTTTAGGTGGAAATAATATTGTACAATACTATAAAATCACAAAATATAATATGTATATAATTCTATAAATAAATTCCAAATATAAAAAATATCAATACGTATGCAATTTTCAAAAATAAAGCTGAAAAACGAACGAAAAAATGACAAATTGTTTAAATTATTCCTGGGAAGTTTACCGTGTGAAATCATAGTGCAAGCCACACAATTGTTTACTTTAATTTCGTTCCTAAAAATTCGCAAATAACTTGAAAGGAAGGGCTTACACTTCTGTCAACAACAATGGGTGGTATGGATAAATATATATCCATAGTTTATGCTCATTATGTAGTAAATACGTCAAGTAATAAGAATAAAACTCTTGAGCAGAAGCTCACTCTGAGCAGGTACTTCTAAATATATTATTTGTTGGTACATACATATACAGGTTTAGCCAAAATTACCGGAACACCTAAATAATTCTCCGGGAAAAAATGATAAAACAAATTCAAACAAAAGTTCTTTGACTTTAAACCATCCATCGTTCAAATATAGTTTTATTATTTTATATTATACTTTCATTTTATTATAGAAAATTCGAAAATTTTTATGTATATTTTTACATTTTGTAAATTTAGGACTAATTCTAAAAATTTTTTATCAAAGTAATCTCTTTTTAAGATGCTTCATTTTATAGTCTTAAGCAATTAGATTAAAATTATTCAAAATTAGCAGAACACCTACATAACTCTCTAACCGTAAAAAATTTCAAAAACAAAAGTTTTTTGACTTTAAACTATCTTTCAAATATATTTTTGATATACAGGTTTTATACAGTTTTTATTATGGAAATTTCGTTTGTTTGTTAACACCTGCTTTGGTTATTGAGGTTATATCAAACACTTGCTCAAAATGTATAAACTCCAACGCCGACATTGTTCTGTGCCGGGCTGTAACAGCAGTAGAACAGTAACTCCTGATAAGATTTTCTTTACATTGCCGACTAGCGAGATGAGAGATGTTTGGCTTCAAGTTTCAATGATCAAATCATCTCTCAAAAAGTTACCTTTATTCGTTGTCAAACAACAGGGTCGCCAACCGTCAACTTGGCCGATCAGCTGTTCGAGAGCTGTCCGCTGTTGCCACCGCTACTAGGGATCGGTAATCATCGTGTATTTCCGAGGGTGGTCGGTGAATTCAAACGAAATGCACTTTTAATTGTAATTATCTCATAGAAAAACTAAATAAAAAAACTCATATGAATCCTCATAAATTGTACAATAGGTTAAACCGAATATCTGCTTAAATTTTGACATGATCGGAATACCCTATTCAAAACATTTTTTATTGAAATCATTTTCTTATAGAATGCATCATTTTTGAGTTATAAGCAATTAATTAAAATAGACAAAATTACCGGAACATCTACATAATTCTCCAACCGTAAAAAATTTTTTTAAAACAAACTCTCGCTTAAATATATTTTTAGTATACAGGCTGTTTATTTTATTATGGAAGTTAGGAAAACTTTTCCTTTTTCTCATCAAACGTCCTGTAAATTTCTTATTTTTTAATTCTAAGAATTTTTTGTAAGTTTGATTAATTGCTTATAACTAAAAAATGATGAAATTTATAAAAGAATTATTCCAATAAAAAATGTTTAGAACTAATCTTAGAATTATAAAATGTAAAAATATACAGGGTATTTATTCCATTTAAAAAAGAAAAGTTTACCAAAATTTCCATAATAAAATGAACCTCCTGTATATTAAAAATATATTTTAATGGTAGCTTGTTTAATGTCAAAAACGTTTGTTCAGGTAATTTTGACTAATTTTAATTAATTGCTTAAAACTCAAAAATGATGCATTTTATAAAAAGATTATTTTAATAAAAAATGTTTAGAATTAGTCCTAAAATTACAAGATGTAAAAATATACAGGCTGTTTCGTTTGAAAAAAAAAGTTTACGAAATTTCTATAATAAATTGAACTATAATGAAGAAATGAATTATATTAAAAATATATTTGAACGTTGGATTGTTTAAAGACAAAAAACTTTTATTTGGTTTCTTTTTGAAATTTCCTACCGTCAGAGAATTATTTAGGTGTTCCGATAATTTTGCCTAACCCTGTATATTGTTTGAATAAAATAAAGTTGATGCCTTAATCATCGGAGTTTTTAGTCCATATGTTTGAATGCTGACGTAGCTGTCATGGTAGAGTCTATGTTTAATTTGCATTCCGTAAAATATTATAAACAAATGATAATTTATGCCCGATACAATAAACTTTTATATGGCATTTATGAAAAGAATGTCCACTGGCTTGCAAACTAATTTTTTATGGAGAGTGTTGGGAAGAGTGGTGTATTATCAAATTGATAAAATAGGAGTTTTTTTAAATCATATGTCAACAGATATGAAGCTTTGAAACTTGAAAATTATGATATTATTGAAAGTAACTAGCCGTTTTCGATAAATTTTCTGTGCTGAATACGTATCCTGTCGAAAAACTTGCCACATTTTTGTTTTATTTTTGTTCCTGAAACCGCGTACACTAGTACCGAGAAAACTCGTCCGTGTTTCAATGACAGTTACAGGTTTTCTATAACAGTTTTTCAAATATTTAATGAAATCCAGTTCATCCGTTATACATTTCATAGATTCTCAAAAAATAGCAGTTTTAAAATCATGCCCAAGAACCATGTGTTAGCCGCATGCACTTACCAAAGGTAATTCGCTTTACTCATACAAACAGGAGGATAAGCTCGCACTTGCTATCGCATCTTCATGAGTAGGATTGAAATAGAAATATTTTATTGATCTACGTTTGGTTATTAGTGCTTAACTAGCTGATGGTGGTAGTGAGACATCACCATTACTATATTATAGTTTCAAACTACAACAAAGGAAACAATTTCGATTAAAAACTTTCCTTTGATTGCGTAAGACAGATTTACAATTAGATTAGTTCTTCATCGCGAAACAATGGAATTTTCAAACTGCAAATGCAAGCATTGCGTATTTATCAAAGTGGAAAATGCCAACAATGGTGCAAATCGAAACCGTACACTACACCGACATATGCACCAGCAATAAATACTGCGAGCAATTTCCATGGGTATTAATTAAAGTTCAAGTCACTTTCTTTCTGCAATTACGGCAACATCCGCCGCATGAATACATTATCTACATCGTCTTCGCACCTGTCAAATTATTTATGCATGTCCAAATTGTCAATTAATAACGCTGATGTGACGCGGCGTATCCCCGTTATGTCCAAAACAATTTTCAGAATCATCGATTACCGACGTTGGAGTTTTATAATTTTACCATGAAAGTAACGTGGGTACACAATATTACACAACGAATTACATGCTTTGAACGGATCAATATAATTTATTAGGTGCCGCTAAAATCGTGATAGTTTAATTGCGTTTTAATTGTCGTTGATATTAAGGTCCTCCGAGCAAATAATTCAATAAGAAAATGAAGACGTCTATTTTTGTAAGGTACTAATTTTAAATGCCATGCCGGCCAAATAAATACAGAACGCGGAGGCGTTGACATGTAAATACACAAAACGTCGGTATAAGGTTAGTTTGTATTTTAGAAACATTGTCGATACTAAATATAAATTGGGAAACTAATTTTGTCTAGTTGAAGTTTATATATAAAGGTATGGAAATTATAGGGAATTTATGACGCATGAGAAGTAATTTTAAAAATCAATTAAAAATTACAGACTTAGCCCGGAATCGAACCGAGGTCTTCTGTCTTGCCGAGGCATCTGACAAGGAATAGATGTAATTCACCTATGTGAAGTTAGCCCCCAGCCGCCTTTATGGGAATTTCCGTGTATAGAAAACTTAGAGGTATCCCAATTGAACTAACACTGTTCGAACGAGCATTCTTCGGCCAATCTAAAAGTGAAAAAGATCCGAAATATGTAAATTAGTATCCAAATTAATTAATAACTGAGTAGTTGAGACGGAATATTTGCAAAATGGGCATATTCAATAGGCTATAACTCGTTGATTCTTCGTTCAATCTTAATAAAACTAACACCATTCGATTCCACTCTTCTTAAGCTATAAACTGAAATTCAAAAAGTCCGATCAAGATTAAACAGGTTTGAGGTAGCACGATATTAAAGACACCATACTAATTTTTCAAAACACAATTAATTCATGTGTATACTGCGGAAAAGTTTGAATGGAACCTACACATATATGCTCGACAAAATGTGATTTTTATGGTCCATAAAAAGAGACTGATATAATCATTAACAAACAGACTTTAGCAACCCATCCGGACTTTGGCATAGAAATCCAATAGGTATTTGTAATGTGCAAATATCTATTGGATTTTTATGCTAAAAATGGAAAATGGCAGGTATCACCCTCCTGTGATGTGCAAAATAGAGGACAGGCGTTCCCAGGAAGCAAAAGGAAATTGGTTTCTTGCTGAGCAAGAATGGCTGTATATTCTTGGGGTCTATCTGTTTTTCTTCTTTATTTTCTTTTCTATAAGGCCGAAAGCGCTGTCAGATGGTAGGAAGGAATGCCCACGATAGGGAAAGCTACTTCAATAGTCTTGACGTGTGCTGGAGCAATTTAAGGAGCCAAAAATTCAACCTTCCAATCAGTGTGGAGTTCTATGTTGTTTTCCGTCACAAAAGCATCCAACAATTTCAACCTCAGGAGGCATTCTGGTATGGTTGAGCAAAAACTCAGAATCTGGTATTTTATTTGAACTTTTTTCTGCTTGTTCTCACACCAAAAATACACAAACACGTCGCTGGGAGTCTGAGTTGTTAGCCGGGTGGTCACATGGTGCAGTGCAAGCATGGATGGAGCTGGGTCTTATCAAATTAAGCAAAAAAATACTTTCGAAAAAATATGGATTCAGCCGGTTTAGAACTAAACGCCTCATATGGAATTGACGACAAAAGAGAAATCGGGTGAACTAAATGGCAATAAATAATAAACTCGGCCATTGGACGACATTACGATTATCTCACCTATCAATGCTATGTTGACCTCTGTTGTTAACATCGTGAGTAATTCTAAAAATTACAACAGTTTCTGTTTTGTTGTAAGTTGAACTCTTCGTTATAAGAAGCGTTGAACAATAGTTCATCATCCGAGCGAGTTTCCTTGTTGGTGACGTCGGTCGGAGAGTTTATAAATACCATGGAAAGAATTGTCTGGTCGACTGGGCAGAGCTGTGCGCTCAAAAATGACATTCCAGTTCGTTTAACGGAACACTGCATCGAAATTATTGCCGTTCCCATAATCAGCACAAGTCATTAAGCTTCCCACTGTTTATTCATATTTCCACGCGGAAGAATTGCCATAAAAACGGTCTCGCCTCCGTAGCTGGCGGCGGCGGCGACCCTCCGCGCCCCGCTCGTCCGTCGCCAAGGTCTTTTTTCCACCCCTAGGAGGAAAGGCAAAGTGCACAAGTCCACATCCGAGGAGGAACACCGAAAGAATTAAGGTTGGGTTGCTGGGTAATTAACTGCAATATTTTTAGAGACGGGCGATATTTCTCCGGAGGGAAAATGTCACCGCGCCTATAAAACAGCATGGTACATCAACCACTTAGCCCGACTTACCACGCCACTCATCTCAATACGAATACTAAGGCCTCTAGGCAGCAATTAAAATCAATAGGGAGAAAGGTCTCGTGGTGATACTTCATTTTTAAGGTCCTTAGTTAGTGCAGTTTATTCCGTCCTAAACGATAAGAAAGTTTTTTTTATCGCGGATAATTTCACCCTCAAGCTGCGGCAATAAAAATTTCAAGTGACAGTTTTTCTTAAATTGCCTGGATAGATAAGAAGTTTCTGGTATTTGTAACAACTTCAAACGATTTTAACTGTGATGAAGAACCGTTATGGCTACCTATATAACGCAGGGTCATTTTCTTTTTTGACTTGGTGTTTCCAAACACTATCTTCACATCTATCTCCAAGCATGCAGTTTTTTCTCCACAAACTTTAAATTATATAATTCATATATCGATAATAATTTAGCGGTCCTGAGACATAGGTTTATTTTAGGTGAGGATGATACAAACCTAGCTGTTAATAACAAGGAATTGACCCTCAAAAGAGACTTTCCATTTGTTGCATTATTTCATTTTACCTTTCCAATAAAATTATGAAAATAAGATGCAAATTTGTTCTTTCAATGAAGTGTGCGCCTTAAGAACAATAGATTTGAAAATGAAAACTCTTGTTATAAAATATAAAATTATCTTTTATTTTTATTAATTTATTCTAAAATATGCATTGGCCGTTGTTTACGATTTGCAAAAACTATTTTAAATACTTTTTTAATTACCTAATCTCTTTTCCTGATATGTCTTTATTTAAAACACCAATTCATTTTAATCATTTTGTTTGCTATACTTTGACTTTGAAATTATATTCTACAAAAAAGTAGGTTGCTTTTTGATTGCAGATTGAAGGAGTTATTTAAGTGTATCTCCTTCAAAGTACATAAACACATGTATTTTGAAACATAGAAAGTGTATTGTATATCAAACAAATTACAACATTATTCTAGCAGTTTATAGTTTGTTTTGGTTTATTTCGATGTTTTGAACAATATCTCAAAATTCTGTATCTATCCCGCAAAAAATGGTCTAGGGGTTGAAATGAAAACAAATTCGAAACAACGAAACAATTCGGCTTTTTTTGTTACAATCTCGAAAACTATCCAATTTTAGAAAAAAATATTTACAGTTATTGCTTGGGAAATTTTCTATATGGTACGTGTTTTTTGCAGCTACCATGGGAAGGGCAGCTACCCGTTGTTATGATGTTGGCGACCTATATCTTTGGAACGGTTAGTATTACAAGCAGCGGCCGGACAAAAATGTATGTCTCGCAGTGCTAGAAGTCGCCCAGCTATGAGTGTGCGTAGCGGGCACGCATGAGTCAATGACGACTTATGCGGTCGATTGGATTGATTGATATCCACAGGCGCGAAGCGCCTGGCGGTCGGTAGTAAACCTAGTGAATTTAATATTAAATGTTTGTCGTAACTATATGCAACACGTGCCCACAGAAATATTTTACTCATTTCTTGGATATGCATTGAACGATTGTGATACTGCATATTTTTCTAATTATCTTCAGTAAAATTATTTCGCTTAGATGTTAAAATGTCTTTAAACCTTGAAAATGATCTTTCTACATCGCAGCTAGTCACAGGCGCAAAAGAATAAACCAACACCAAATTGGAATATTTTTGAGAAATTCCTTCATCCGTAAATGAATTCGTAGAGATTTGTTTTAAAATATTAATATCCGGATTTCTATGGACTACCGCATCAATTTTTTTTGTAATTTTTTACTGATTGGTGCTTCAATGCTTCGTAACCTTTCGTACAGAGATTCAATCCTTTGAAAACTGCTTGCAAGTTCAACATTTTGTTGTTCTAGAAACTTTATGGTTGGCAATACTTGCGCAAAATTTGTATAAATAAATTTTAATTGTTCATGCAAATCTTGTAATGATAGTACTTTTTTGCAGTCTTTAATACTAACTGCTTCATCAGGCAAATTTAAGACGAAGGGTTTGATGATATCAATGTTTCTTGCATAAAAAATTGCCGCTTCTAACCATGTACCCCATCTCGTAATAACTGGTTGTGGTGGCAAAGGTAGATTAGGGCACTTTTCCTTGTAAAGAGACAATCTGGAACGAGCTTTTAATTTTTTTTTTTGCATGTGCTTATTAGCGTATTCACGTCTGGAAATTCGTCCCGAATAAATTCACAAATTCTGTGAATAGCGTGTGCAAAACATGTCAAATGAAGAATATTTGAAAAATGTTGTTTAAGTAATTTTCCAACTTTTAACATAATCGCAGCAGCGTCAGAAACAAACAGTAATACTTTGGTAGCGTCTATGATTCCTACTTTTTTATGGTGTCATTTACTATTGTACATATCTCTTCAGCTTTGACGGTACAGCGAAACTGAGTAGATATTAAATAGGGTTTATATAAGTCTTGCGGGTCCAACAATCCGACAACGACGTTGACCACACATCTACCCTTCATCTCCGTAGTTTCATCTGCAGAAACCCAAATATATTTATCGGATAGTTTTGACTTTATTTTAGAAATTGTTTTGTCATATTGCCCTTGTACGTAATATTTTCTAATTGCGGATTCATCGGGTAAGTCTCGTACAGTATACTTCTTGATAAATTTTTTAAAAACGGGATTATTAATTTTTGTGAAAGGTATATTAGCAGAAATAAATGTTTCACATAAATCATCAAAAAAGTTTTTAGTTGACGTTCCTGAAACATTTTCCATGTGTTTTTTTTTTGTTTTTACATGAGCCCGAAGACATTGTTTACTACGAATAATTAAATTTCGTGAACAGAAATTGCAAACCACTTCCCCTTTCTTAACGAACGTGAATGTATTGCCAATCTCAGCTAGCAAGCGGCTCATTGCAGGATTTTCAAACTAAGTACAACTATAAAATAAAAAAAGAATTCAACTCTAAGTATAAAACAGAAGAACAAATTCGAAATGGAAAATAAAAACAGATATTCACACAAAATTTCAAGAAACAACACAATTGAAAGAAACTGCTCAAATTATCTATCGACGAAGCGGAAATTTAAACAAGGCAAGCGACTGTACTCGATCAACACCAAAGCAGGTGTAGTGGTATGTACACCATGAGCCGAAGCAAGACCGGCTAGCCGCTCGCGCCCCACCAGCACGTGTCCCATGCACGACACTGGAAAATATACATTTTTGTCCGGCCACTGATTATAAGACAAACAATTATTATAGTATACAAAAATTCATGAGCAATAAATTAGCATTTTCGAGATAGTTTCTGCAAGGGACTGAAACTTCAGAGGTCATAGAAACAACAAAATACGATCCGCCAACCACACGGCAAACACGGGACTTCACACAAGCGGTGTGATTCGCAAGCTGGTCAGCTGATCTCAGCTGATCCACAGCATCTCGCGGAGTAGGTCAAGATACTAGTAGTTTTCATAAAAGCGTAAAATTTCAAATTGTGATTTTTCAATAATTACTCACATCTAGTAGCATATTGAGAAAAAACTTTTTGTACTCCAATTATAAAGTTCTATAACCCCTAGAAATTAATGCCCTCATTTAATATACCCTGCATAGTGCACATGCATATCATCGCAAATCATTACCATAATCAAATAGACCGACACCGTACTACTACATAAAACTCCCATAATACATACAGGTACTGTACGTATTGATCGTAAGTATCATAATGGAAGCTAATATTGTCTTTGTACACTGGAATATATTGATTTTTGTAGTCAATAACCTATTGCCAACCTATACTATAAACCATTTACTTATATTCAAACATAAGTTTCCTTATTGTATACCTTTTAATTTGATTAAAGTATATCTATAATACCAAAAATCGATAGCTACCAGTTTTACGGTTATCCATACGCGATGATGAATGAATGGGGATGGTTATCAACCGCACCTCGAGCGGGAAACAAACGCTATCGTCATCACAGGATCATAGTTCGGCAAAGTTGCGCAGTCATGTCGCAAATTACACGTAGTGAGTAGAAGGCCGTCCATCGACAGGCATAATCGGCAATCTAGATCTCTGGGGCAAAACGGTAGCTTGGCTAACTAACGCCTAACCGAAGCATCACGTCCAAGATACCGACGATAATGTGAGGGGCAGTGTGGCTGCGCGTACTCGGGTCCCTGGTCATCCATCAGTCATCCTGGACAGGAGAACCAATTGCCACTAAAGAATTTCGTTCAATTAATAGTCGAATGCAGTTATTCACCATATATGTGGACCTAAATTTCACTTTTAGCAATGTTTTATAACAATAAATACGAAATCTATCGTCATTCCGATATGATATATGAGGTGTGTGTACGCAGATATTTTTTGGAATCTTCCTAGTATAATTTTTAGTGCAAAATCAGACAGTGGAATATAGACTTAAATCATTTGAAATTAATAGTGATATGCAAAGCGCGACTTTTACTTGAGCAATTCTGTTGCCAACTACGATATGTCCATGCTAACATATTTTATATTATTATTATATTTATATTATATTTTATTGATTTAGATGGATCCGTTTGGTACCATGAAAATAAAATTACCATATGGCATGTTTACATAAAATAATTCGCTGTGCTTTCAATGTAACATTCACCACAAAATCAGACATTGATTTGCCAACATGTGCATATCAATGTTATGGACATTAGTGACCAGGGGGAATATACAGCGACATTTTACCTGCCCAAGCGATTGTTTCATTTATTATAAGAGAATCGTTAATCGTAATCGCACTGGAAATTATTGTTCTTAAGAAAAATCTTAGTGGCTGATATTTTCTATGAATTTTCTTGATTAATATGATGATAGTTATCTTCTAAATTGAAACCACATTACAAAATTTTTATATTAATTCATGCAACCGCAGTTAATGTTTACGAACACGTCAAAACTGAAACAATGCTGGTTTAAGAAATGAAGGAAAAACGATCACTTTTTTACTATTGTAATTACTACTGCCCAGTTGCTAGCTCCTTGAGGACAGAAAACATATCCACAGGTTGTTCCAATTTTTCCCCGCAAATATTATTTTTAGAAGGTAAATGTAATTCTGAGTAAAACTTTTCATGTGGGCCTAATCGCTTTTTTCAAATCCTTAAAAAGATAAGCCGCTTGAAACATTAACAAAGCAATTTAAAATAAACAATAAAATACAGACCGAACAATGAAGAAAGAGCACACGCAATACCCATAACAACAATAAAAGTAAATAAATTTAAGCAGAGATTAACAATATATTAAATAAACAAATGAAGGAACAAACAAAATACATATTAAACTTTTTAGACATTCGTTCCTCTACAAGTAAATGTAATTCTGATTAAATTCATGTCGACTTATTGGGATTTACAATTCCTAAAGAGTTAGAGCCGGGTACAATACAGTTTTGCTATTATTTCAAAAGGCTGTAACTTTTTAAGGAGGAATAAAGAAATTAAAAAAGTCTAATAAAGAAATTAAATAAGTCTTTGCTCAGTGTGATATTTATTACCTGGAAAAAAAGTTTTGCTGGGAAAAAGGTGGGACAGTTTGTATATATGTATAACGTCCTTAAGAAAATATTTTTAAAGGTTATATAAAAATTAATATGGAAAATAAGGAGTATAGATATTTAAAAATATATTGATAAAAAGAAATATGTTGTGTCTGATCAAATAATATAAATTTGCTAAAATAACAAAGACTTTAAAATTGAATTACTTAATTCCATACATTTGTCACCATAGGTACATAAAATTGTATGCTTTAAACGAAAGCACTTATCTATTTTTGCATCTGTTAAGTTCGATACTTTTATGAGTAAATTTAACCAATGCATGGTGGCTAATTTAAAAGATTTAAAAGAAATTCGTTTATTAACCTTCAAAATAGGATTCATAGGCATATTCACATGATATTCTGTACCACCAGCATTATTAAAACTATCTATATCATCCGAGCAGATTTTCTGTCTCCAAGGGAGTTGACGCAATTGATTTTCGATCAACACAACAATCAGAGCTAAAAACTAAAAATTTTTGTATACACGTGTACTGTTTTCAATTAATTGCATTTTTCATAGATATATTTACTTGATATTCTGTACCAGCAGCGTTATTAAAACTATCTATAACATCCGTACGGATTTTCAAAATCTCCAGGGGAGTTGATGCCATTGATTTTTGGCCGACACAAAACTAAGGGCGACTAAAATCTTTTGAATATACGTGTGCTGTTTTCAATTATATACATTTGTCATAGATATATTTACTTGATATTCTGTACCAGCAGCATTATTAAAAATATCGATAACATCCGTACGGATTTTCAAAATCTCCAGGGGAGTTGATGCAATTGATTTTTGGCCGACACAAAACTCAGTGCGACTAAAAACTTTTAAATATACGTGTGCTGTTTTCAATTATATATATTTGTCATAGATATATTTACTTGATATTCTGTACCAGCAGCATTATTAAAAATATCGATAACATCCGTACGGATTTTCAAAATCTCCAGGGGAGTTGATGCAATTGATTTTTGGCCGACACAAAACTCAGTGCGACTAAAACTTTTAAATATACGTGTGCTGTTTTCAATTATATATATTTGTCATAGATATATTTACTTGATATTCTGTACCAGCAGCATTATTAAAAATATCGATAACATCCGTACGGATTTTCAAAATCTCCAGGGGAGTTGATGCAATTGATTTTTGGCCGACACAAAACTCAGTGCGACTAAAAACTTTTAAATATACGTGTGCTGTTTTCAATTATATATATTTGTCATAGATATATTTAGTTGATATTCTGTACCAGCAGCATTATTAAAACTATCTATAACATCCGTACGGATTTTCAAAGTCTCCAAGGGAGTTGATGCAATTGATTTTTGGCTGACACAAAACTCAGTGCGACTAAAAACTTTTGAATATACGTGTGCTGTTTTCAATTAATTACATTTTTCATAGATATATTTACTTGATATTCTGTACCAGCAGCATTATTAAAATTACCTATAACATCCGTACGGATTTTCAAAGTCTCCAAGGGAGTTGACGCAATTGATTTTCGGCCGACACAAAGTTGAGTTCGTGGAAATTCAATAATACGAAAATATGAGCGTAGCCACTCCGGGCTATTCCAAATCGATCGCGTAATAGATAAAATATAATTTCTGCGTATGGGCAACAATGAGCGGACAATGACAGCGCGGACACAATGGCCGCGCTCCGCGAGAAAGCTCCTAGAAAAACACCCGGGATATCATCTTATTAAAAAATGAATAGGACCGCGTCCCAGAGATCTCGATGATCCCGCAAACGGTTGAATGGAAGCGGAGGGACCCAGCGGGCCGGTCCGCTCCAAGATATGACAATTGGAGAGTTGGTGGTCCCCCAGATTCCGGTAGGGATGACTTGGAAGTTATCGGATCTTTGATCTCTCTGCTACCGCATGACTCGCGAGATGACCGCCGCTGACAATGGCCATAATGGCGCTGCTATTATGGGGAATCGTTCTTCTGTAATGCCTGTAGAATTAAATTATATACCGTTCAGCCCACCAGATATGTATATATGTGTGTGGAGAGCGCATACGTAGCCGCAACTCATGGTTTACGTGGATTTTTTACGCGTAATTGTCCTCTTCCGCTTGTTAATGCTTCGCTACATCCCTGATGCGCGGCTTTGTTGTTGTTTTTTTGTTGTAATAATAAAATAGAAAAGTTATCTCTAATTTCAAAACTCTTACGTGATACGAAACTTTCGAGCCCGGTTTTGTATTCAACGTAAATAAATCGATCAGTGTGGATTCAAATCCAGGTTGTGGCTATAATTTTTGATTTATTAAAAATTTGCATCCCGCCTGGATATCACCATTTACTATATATTATGATTATATGTTAAGTATAGTTGATATAATTGCGGCTTTTGTAGTTGTTAATCAATTTCTTATTCTGCTGTGAATCCAACTAAATGTACCGAATGCTCTTATATAACTCAAATATTTTACATTATTTGCAATCAAGAGTACACATCTACAGAGCGTCCCATTTTTTCCCGCATAACTTTTTTCCAGATAGTAAATGCCACACATTTTTGTTTTGGACATTTTTGTTTTCGTTATTCCTTGAAAAATTACAACCGTTTGAAATAATTGTAAAATAATTGGAAAACTGTATAGTAAATTTGGAGAAATAAATTTTGTATAGTAAATGACTTAACTTCTTTAGGAATTGATAAACCCAATAAGTCGGCATGAAAGATGAATACTTACTTGTAGAGTATCAAATGTCTAAAAAGTTTCATATGTATTTTGTTTTCGTTTATTTGTTTAATTAGTTTATATTTAACATATTGCATTTTTTACTTAAATTTATTTACTTTTAATTTTGTTATGTGTGTTGATTGTACTCGTTCTTAGTTTTAGCATTGTTTAATATGTAGTTTAATATTTATTTTTCTTTATTTAGTTAATATTTCAAGCGTTTGTAACTTCAGTCCATATGAAAAGTAAGAATGACATTTACTATCTAAAAATAATTCTTGCGGGAAAAATTGTTACACTCTGTATAAATGTCTCTGAAATGTTGTTAAATGGTGTTTTACGGATAAAAAGGATAAACACCCAAAATTTAGGTATTTACCCTAAGTAGCGGTAAATACCCGGGTAAATACCCTTTTTATACGTTCCCACCCGCCGGGTAACCACATCACTGCTCCAGGGTCTTGAAATACTTTCGATTTTCCCATGGGCATTTGAATTTGAAAAAATGTTTGCTGTCTGGCGTAAATCTAATGGGAGTATAAATAATCTGTTCTTACATGTTCACAAAAAGAAAAGTTTATATAAAATATGTCAAAAAATGGCAAAAAAGTGCCGGAATGATATCGGACATTACTCATTGAACACTAATGGTAAATAATGGTAATAGTTTTCGCATTGTATCAATCACTTTCCAGACAAGAAGTGATAATATATATGATATTCTACTTATTTAAAGATAAAATAGACATTTTTGATCAAATACTTTATTATTTCAAGATGTGATGCAAAAAACTGCTTTTTAAAAATCGACAAACCCTAATGAATACGCAATTCGTAACCCAACAAGTAATGCCACGTTAGCCAAAATCATAACTTTTCCGGTGTTAATATTTATGATATTCGAAGTGAAAAATACTTAAAACCGAACTACAACTGATAAAAAGGCAGTTTACAGGATTAATTACCTACATTTTTGTAACTCGAAGCATACACAACTTTTTTTTGGAGACGTACGTTCAACGGCATTCAATATAACAAAACATAATTGCATCAATTAAAAATTGTAACTTCCTAATCTTTACTATAATTAAGAAAGAAAAAGAAGGTATTAATATGAATGGTTGACAAAAAAAAAACAACACAACAGTCTGAAGCCGTTTACTATAAATCTTAAATGTGAATAATGTGTACTTAAATTAGGTACCTACCAAAAGGCGAGTAATTAACTGCGTAACATAAAAACTCCATATGCGTGAATTAAAAAAGAAATGTAAATTCTGTTTTCCCCCATCCGTCGGTCGGGCAGGAATGAAAAATCAACGTTGAGTCGTTGCGCGGAGGCTATTACTCAAAAATGAACCTCGGACTGAGTCCCCGAATAAGATTTATTAAATAAAAAATTAAATCGCGACAACTTGAATGGCGGCCCTTGTCGTCAGCGTGCTGCAGACAGTTCATTTTTAATATAAATGAGCGCACGCCGAATGCCGTCGAGAAATAAGAATCGCATAATCCGAGGCCTTTAATGAACTTCTGCAACTGTACGTGTACGTCGAAATCTAAATATTAATGTTATGTAAAATTTTGTTTATTTGAAGGTTATATTAGTTTTAGGCAGTGTTATTATTTTCGGTTTATTTATTTTATAAAATGCAATTAAATGCAGAACTGCAACATATTTATTTTTCCTTTATAAAACACGGCTCTACGAAATATAGAAATGTTTGCCACCGGTGCATTCCTACAACATACTTTTGTAAAATTGTTGAGCAATCTATATAATTTTATATAGTAGGGTTATTTTCTTCTGTTGTCAAAGTTAGCTGAACGCGTCATCTTAACTTCTCCTACAATCAGAAAAAGGAAGTTTTTAAATTATTTGTAAAATATAATGCTGAAATGAAATTGTAGGGGTTGATTTGAAGTTAGTAGAATAGTTTATAACATTTGATAATAGGTAAAGTTGTAATATAAAGATTTTGCGTTACGAAATTTGTTTGTTGTAGTTCTACAACATTATGCGTTCAGTACAGAATTTTGTTTTATGTATTTCACATATGATAAAAGGTAAAGTTATGATACAAAAATGTACTACGAAATTTGTTTGCTGTAGTTCTACAACATTATGCGTTTAGTACAGTGTGTTTTATTTGACATATGTAATAGGTAAATATGATATACAGATGGTGTAGTATAAGGTCGATTTGTTGTAGTTTCACAACATTTTGCGTTCAGTACAGAATTTGTTTTCCTTTTTTTTTATAGTAGCTAAATGTGTAAATCTCTGCTACGAAAGACAACAACAGTATTTTCTATAAATACATATAGTTGTGTCAACTTTTAAGGATGTGGTATCTAAGAAATCCTTACGTGAAAAACAAAGAATATTTGGCTATGATTTGAGTGAAATTAGTAAGTGGTCATGAAGACTGCTCTGACACCAATAGCTTCTTAAAACTTTGCAGTTTTATTTAATTTCTACAAACATGTTTCAGCTTGCGCCATCATCAGTGTAAGTAAACTAAAAAGCAAAAAAAAGCAATGAGAACGAATGTCACAAGTAAGAAATATTTAAGGAAGTTTTCATATTGTATGTTTCTTTAAAGATTTGTTACTTTTGACATTGGTTGTCTTTGTTTTCTTTTGCTTTTTAGTTTACTTACGCTGATGATGAAATAAGCAGTAACATGTTCGTAGCAATTAAATAAACGTAAAGTTTCACGATGCTTTTCTTTTTATCTACTAATTTTTTATCATGAATTGGTAACATACTTGATTCTGCATATTATCCGCCATCAGTTCAAGATCAAGCTAATGCAGAAGATGCACATACTGATAGGAGGATAATTATGATAATCTAGTTTCTACCAGTACCAACCGAAATACCAAAGAAAATGTCAACGCAGCAAAGCAAAGAATAAAGAAAATGATTTAGAATTATCGTTTCACAGAAATACTACAGCGGCAGAATTAAAACAATATATAGGAATTTTAAATTTTATGTCCGTTGTGTTTTCATGTCTTACTTCAGCACTCATTACTGGCATAGTGACATCGGTTTGGATATGGTAATAAAAACTATGACACTAAGTGCTGATATTTTCACCTACCTATAAAGCCTCAATAGTTTTGTGACAGATCTGTCAGGGTTGTTGCCCTATTTTAGCCCATTAAATAAGAAGATGTGCCGGAGGCAGTGAGCAGAATTTGAACATAAGGAGCACAAGACGCGACCCCCCACCGCCTCCGAAACATCTTCTCATTTAACGGACTGACATATCGCCACAAATTTGACAGGTCTGACCTAACTATTTAGGACTTTGTAGGTAGGTGAAAATACCGGGCCTTAGTCGATTTGAGAAAATTTCTACATTTTAACGACAATAATGCACATTTTTCAGGAGAATCTGGTGGACTAAACTTGTACTGTGATAAGAAAAATAATTGTTTTAAAATGTTTCATATAGCACAGTAGTATCTATAATTATTATACATCATAACGCGCAATGTTGTATATCTGCAACATTTATTGATTATTTTATTATTATTTTATTATTGATTATTTTTAAACATTCGAAAAAACTATGCATTTAAGTGTTAAAACTTCGATGAAATCATACGACCTATTTGGTTCAAACCAAACACACTGCTTTAAAATGGTGAGTATCACGTTCCCATAAACTGATCAATTAGCAAGTTGCTAGCCGTTGTCAAACAGATCACTTAAAGTGAGCACTTAGTTTGTCTATTTCTGGGAAAAAGATCATTTTTCACTGTTGGATACTGCAACGACGCCGTTGAACTTAAAACCTTGCGTTGATAATTAATTATTTCGGATATGAAAGCATTCAGCGAGCTCATTTCGTTCTCTAGTGGTACATTATTGCCACAATGTGCTAACATTTCTATGCAGTAGTAAACATAATTGGAATTATACTTTCATAAATTACGGTATAATATTGCTGATGAACTCTATTTAAGCAATCAACAATACGAATCGATATGTCCTATAATTAATGTTCACGGATATACTTCTAATAATATAGCTACCATATTTCCTCCTCGTTTCCACTATTACAAAACGCACGCAACAGACAGAAAATATTAAATAACCCTTGAGAAAATTACGTATCCCCACCACACATCCACCAATTATCTCATATTTTCTGAGTGGCTGCGCCATTGAAACAACAGTAAAAAAGAAGGAAACCGAAACCATCTTTGATAATTATACGTTTGTCGAGTCTACCAGTTCCAGTGGCGTGCTCTCAAGGTTAGCCATGTGTCTAAGATTAAAACTACTTCTAAACCAGAATACCAGTTTTGAGAGTTTTCTTCATAGGTATCATTAGTAGGCTATGGTATTCCGTAGTTAAACAATTAACATATTTATTAACGCAGTAGACAGCCGTAGAAGTAGTTGGTTCGCTGACCACGGAACACGATGGCGTGAAGTTGTTTCAGAGTCAAGGTCCGTTTCTGAGAATGCACGAAGAGCGTGAAGAGTTCTGGTGTTGAAATAAACCACACACACGCGGGAAGGTTAATTAAATCCATGAGAAATTGTTAAAAATGGATGAAGATTAGCAACGGTTACGAAAATAATGTGGGAAATGTTTTATGCAAAAGAGAAGATGTACCTAGTTTGGTAATTGGTGGTAAGGTAGTTGACTTTTACATGGTATGGTGAATACTGAATACTTAGAGGATATTGTACTGGAGAATACTTAATATATTTTGGATTCCAACTAAAAATATTACATAAAATTACTACCATGCTTTTATCGACATGCTTTTCACGCGGTGCACTGTGGGGCAAAAATTACTATTTTTGCCCAAAATTCGACAGTTTTTAATATCTTTTTTTATAAAAGCTTGTATACACAACAAGAAAGGATAAAGGTTTAGTTTGATCCATAAAAAAACATTTACAGGAGTTTTGTGCTACTAATTGCGAAACCAATAGCAATTAAAAAAACCCAAAATTGAACCAACTGTAATAAATCTATGTATGACGCAAAAGTTATAAAAAAATAATTAGTTATATCTACGCTTTCCATAAAAGAATAACATCCATCTAAAGCAGTGGTTCCAAAAGTGGGCGCCAAGGTTCCCAAACCGCCCCCAGGGGGCGCTTAGCCAGGCCAGGGGGGCGGTGGAAACGAGATTCGGGCGGGTTACGCATCTTACAACATTTCTTTGCTAATTGCAAAATCGAGGAAATCACATACTATTTTATACCTAACAATATCAAGACAATTCGTTTGAGCAACAATATAGTATAACGACGGTTCTATCTTCAATTCGATGAGTCTACGATGCCAGACAATGAATATTTACCTTTAGCATACGCTTTATAAAGGCTACTCGAATTTGCCCAAACAATTTGCACAACTATTATTTGCACAAACAATGATTCCTGATACTAAAGGAGAATTAATATTTCATGTATTAGAACAGTTCTTTAAAGAAAAAGAAAGTCTTTTGACTAATATAATGGCAGTTGCTACAAACGGCGCTCCAGCGATGATAGGGCGCTCATAGGGGTTTGTAGCATTTCTGAAAACGTCAGTACCTAATATAGTGTGATACATTGTGTGATGTATCGACAACATTTAGTGGCAATGCTATCAAAGGGTGCCTGTTTAAATAGATTTGACAAACAGTTTTCAAGATTCACTACGAGACAACTTAAGAAAATACTAAGCAGACATTGCTTATTTTACGGACGTATTTAGCAAGTTCAATGAAATAAATTTACAACTGCAAGAAGACGAGCTGAATTCGATAAATAGAAAATCGTTTATACTCGTTGCAAAAGCAGAAGCCCGAACTTTATTCCGAATAGCCAATCGTAAAAAAAAAATAATTTAGTCACAAATCATTTGGCGAAAAAGCTAACCGGCTACAAATAACTGATATAGTAGATCTAAGGAAGTTGCTGACAAATCTAGCACCAAATGTCGACACACCAGGCATATCCTTCTCACAAGGATTATTTTGAATATTAAAACATTATTAATATTTATGTTCGAGTTATGTTAGTCATCTGCGTATTGTAGTAAATTCAATTTAAAATTTTGAGTTTTATTTTTTTTCCTATGTATCAAAACGATGAGCTAACTTTAGGAGGGGGGGCGCTAACATTAAATTTCTTCCAAAGGGGGGGCGGAGAACAATATAAGTTTGGGAACCACTGATCTAAAGTATTATAAAAACCACAGCATACAAAATATAGTAAAGGATGTTTTTATTGCAGAAATCTGCGTACATTGATAATTTATCTATAGGATATCATAGGCCACCGTAGTTTAATTGGTTGAAAAGTCGGACCGGCAGTCCAGGTATTTGAGTTCAAATCCTAAGCGGGGCTAACGTTTTTTTGTTACATATGTGAAAAATTCGAATAGTTCTTTAATAAACCCGCAAAAATCATCTAAATATTTCAATGATATTTATTTCATATTTTCTAGGTTACCACGAAAGTTTGTTTTATATCAGCAACCCTATATTAAATTCAATTTATCTTAATACACAAAGGCAATATTTAAGAAATATTAATGTACATGATTGGACATTTGCCAGTTTGAACATAAGTTTCCAAAGGTGTCGAACTTACATGATCTAAAAATTGACCAGTGCTGTTGTTTAAAGTATATAATTTGGTGTATTATATTCGGCAAAAGCAAACATTTTTAATGATAATCAAAACATTATTATAAATTATGTACAGCTACTGGCAAAAGTATGGTATTAATTAGTTCATTGTGAAATTACTTGATATTTTAGCAAATTCATTCTAATTGATATTAAATCAAAATATTTTTAAATAGACTTAAATAGCCATTGTCCTTCTTTATTTCGATAGTTCCTTTAATAACGTTGTGAAAACAAAGGTAAAAATTAGGAAATAATGATAATTCGGCAACTTTTTATTTTATGATGACATGTCCTTTTTTTCGATAGTTTTTTGTGCTCAATGGGAATCCGAGCTTGAAAGATGCTTGAGGTGATTTTTGCCAGTTTGTTCTTCCTTTCGCAAATTTTTAACGCTTCATGTAAAATATGTAACTTACTTTTAATTATGTTCGGTGAACCCATCATAAATTCGCTAATGTTGACGTCATTTTTTCACCTGCACCAAGGCAATAAAAACCACTCCAAAGCAACTATTCATTCGCTAAATCCATGTTCCACGGTTATCAAATTTTCTTTATATTTTAAATATGTATTCTTAAAACTTTCAAATGTCTTAAGCCCAAAAATATTTTCTGTAAAGGTGGTCAAGAAAACAATTGATAACGATTGGATGTAGACGTACAACAGATGATAATATAATTTTCATGTCGCTAAAAAGTAGCTCAACTTTGGAACAGTTTTTCAAACAAGTTGTAAGAGATATCAAAATTTTTTCTGTTGCTATATATTTATTATACTTTAGAGTACAAAAAAAAATTGTGCCAGAACAAAACTATATGCAAGAAGTGGGTACTGTTATAGGAAGTATCAGGCCCTGCGCGGCGTGCTTTTCTTAACGACGTGCACGATAGCTCCTATAAAAATAATCAGAAATCGAAATTTCAAAAGCGCTGTGAATCTAGATGAAATTTGTTGGAGGCTAAACGAACATTTAGTTAAAAAAGTTGAAAATTGACAAAATGGTTGCTGTTTGAATTTTAAGTCCGATTTTCTCCAGCTTGTTTTC
Source organism: Aphodius sticticus (assembly GCA_963966075.1). Lineage (NCBI taxonomy): Eukaryota > Metazoa > Arthropoda > Insecta > Coleoptera > Scarabaeidae > Aphodius > Aphodius sticticus. The sequence continues at coordinate 7,018,301 of OZ014513.1, forward strand.
GTTTTCAAATCGGTATAAATATGATAATTAAATAAACGTTTTACTTATTATGGGGTTCAGCCTCCAATAAAAAGTATTTTCTTTACGAAAAAAAAAAAGAATAGCTCGGTCCGTTAAACGATTTGAAAGTAATCGCGCATGCCAGTTTGAAAAATCGTGTTTCTAGACAAACGCGATGGTTGTATCGGTGTTGCTAACTCTACACTAGAATATAGAAAGATTATACTTTTTAAAACTCCTTTTCTATATGAATTCATTGAAATATAATAATTTACTCAACATAAGCAGCTAGATCGTTCTCTATATTGTAGCCAAATTTCACATTCTTATTTTAAAGCGTCACCAAGAATTATCATTTCAATAAGAACATCGCAATACTTGCGAGAATCAAAAAACCGTTTCAGGGGATTATTTTATACATTTCAAGGTTTCAAAAAGTAAAAGATAAAAATTTTGATACATGAGAACCTCCCCTTAAGTCAATGAAAAATAGTACTCGCATTGCTACTAAAGAATTCGCCAATGATACGTCAAACTTATAAAGCGAAAACATATATCTATAATGTTCAACGTCGTTCAATCGTCAACGTTCAATCAATTAATAGCCCTATACAAAAGAAAATCTACACAGTAATCACGTAAAATTCGACAACAATCGATGTGTTAAAGCATCTAAGTCTATAATTATACGCTTAATTAAAGTTGATTGGCGATCCAAGTCAATTTTTGAAGGGCAAAACTAATTTGGCGGCATGATAAATCGGCATCGATAATGAAATTTATATGAAAGATGGTCAGAAAGACGTCAGTTCCAGTCAGACTGCCGAAATCCAAGAGGTTCATTAAGGATGAACCCCATCTCCCTTCCCGGAGTCTACCCGGACTATATCTCCATTACAAAAATTAGATCTATAGCGGAACGGACCGCAGAACATAGAAAAATAGGTGTAAATTAAAAAAAAAAAAGAAATTAAGAAACTCTGGGTTTGTGGGAAATAATAAAACTGTTTCTGTATTTAAAATGTGTGTCAGAGAAGTCTCCTCAGCAGTAGACAATGATAATTGTCACAATGTTCACTTCTAAAATCGCCGCAACAATGAGTTTGTCACAGTTCTCAAAATTTAACAATCGCAAGAGTCGTGATCTTCATTTTCACGGCCAAAAACGTAATTTGTCACGTGGGAATTGAGAGATATTAACGGGCTTTTAAGCGACAGTTGTCTATTGTTGTTATTTTTCTATGACAACAGCACAACAATACTTCTTCAGCAATCATCATTGACACTCATAATCATATCATAAACTTTGTAGACGTAACTAGTAACATCAAATATAACATTATTAAATAAATTTCAGCGTAAAAGGTAACCAATAGTTCGGCCAAAGGTTTACCCAGAAGTACAACAAAACGCACTATTCCAAGAACACGAAAAACTTCACAGAAATATACAAAATAACACCGGGACGCTCGGTGCCGTCGCTTCGATTACAATAAAGGACCTCGGGGAATCCTTTGAGACCGATGCGATGCCGAGGATTACGCATGGACAGCGCGGGCGTTTTCGCTGAATAACAATTAAAAACTCAGGCAGTGCGGGATCATTGATTTACAGAGCCCAAAGCGAAATTTTATTGAAGCCCGTGAAACGTCCGATTAGAGCTCAAATTAAATTGCGTTTAGGCAAAGTCATCGTGACTTTTTAGATAGTATGTTGCGAGCGCTCCTGCTTAACGCTGGGTTGAAAAGCCTGAGGATGGTGCACCACAAGCAAAGATGTTTGTAAATAACAGATTTTATGGTTTTCCAAAAAATGAATCGATTGCAAAGGTCTTACGATAAGTTTAGTTATCAGTAGGACTATTTTTAAAGAACCAGTTTCCCTGGAAAGATATCGAAATTAATTATTGGAGCTCATACCTTTATTAACGAATTACTTGATGAAGTTACCGAAGAGTGTTTTCAGCATCCCGAGTGGTAGATTTTCCTGCAGGGTCTCCAGATCTTACCATTATGGAATACCTTATTTATCTACACCTCAAGAACAAAGTTTTTGGAACACACGTCATACAATCGCATAATTTTGGGAGGGCATTAACAGTTGTGTATAAACATAATCTCCCAACAACTGGCAAACACGTTTGACAAAATGAAGCGCTACATCAGCTAGACCTAACAAACTACAACAAGGAAGGAAATCAAAAAATTCTAAATGACAACCTGGAAAACTTTGTGCAAAGGAAATCAGGAGCTGCCACCTGCTCATGCGTCCAGAAAGTCCTCAAAAGATTACTAGAATGGCTTATGGAAAAAGCTCAGAGAGTGGTTACACAGTATTTTGAGTCTAATTTGAATTATTCGTTTTAAAATAAAAAAAATAATACGTTGGTTCTAGATTTTTTTTTCTGGAAACTTGGCATCATTTTTTTATAATACGAGGATGATGTTTTTAAAATGAAGTCTTGGAAAAAATAATTTTCACTACGTACCATATTCTTTCCACAAACCCGTGACTTTATATTTAGTAACAATTGCTTAAATTACATATGAAAATACATACATATGTTAATACCGTGTTAGATCAATTTTATTAGGCTGTTAATTTTTCAGATGATTGATGACTCACAATATTTTGCATTTATCTGTGCATTAATATTTTGTTGCCAAAAAATGTATACTAACTCTTTCTCCCTGTATATGTTTAAAACTGAAAGTCAAGCAAAATTTTCTACCACCGTATTTCTGCGGAGGAATCAACCTATATATGGATACAAAAGTCATCCAGACAAAATCAACCTTCGTTCAAAATCAATCGTGCCATTTTGTTATTACTGTTCTTATTGTATCTCCTTTAAAAACAGAGATAATGATGTGAACCAAAAAACAAAATGTTCAGAAAATGGCAGACTATTTCATTCTAGTTATTGCTAGTTGTTATAGCTGGAAAACCTTATATAGAAGAGGAAGGCTGGTTAATCGACGGTGAGATATATAAAGAGAGAGGTATTTGTCGGGCAATTCCGTCATACGAAGATTGAAGAAGCAACCGTAGACACGTGTTTCGGACTATTAGTCCTCATCAGTACGGTATAGCCAAGGAGCAAGATGGACACTCAATGGGATAGGTCTCCATTTGAGTGTTTTTTCCATTGAGTGTCCATCTTGCTCCTTGGCTATACCGTACTGATGAGGACTAATAGTCCGAAACACGTGTCTACGGTTGCTTCTTCGATCTCTGTATGACGGAATTGCCCGACAAATACCTTTCTCCTTATATAGAAGAATGAAATATTAATTTTTGGAATACCCGCAAATGATACAAAATATCTGATCAACTTGAATGTGAATGTGTAGTATATTCACTTTTAACGTTTAACTAAAATAACAATTGCTACAGTATGCTTTTAATCTCAAAATGCCATTCAAATGATATTTACGAAGATATTTGAAAAATAAAATTGATTTTTAATAATTCTTTTAGATTTTACAAAGTTTTAGGCAGTTCTGTTCATGTTGTTTCCGGGCAATTCTGAACTATTAACAATGTAATATTCTGCTGCATAATAAGTAATAACTGGTATTCATACCCCAAAGCTTCGTGCAAACTTAATTACTAATGAATTCACAAAAATAAGTTTCATATTTATAAAATTTGATTTTATTGTAATACAATCTTTGGGGAGGGCTTGCGGGCCGCACCGTAGGATGTTGAGGGCCGACACTCCCTTCTATTAGAAACTCACTTCTCGTGCTCACCAGAATTACGGAGAGCAAATAAATAATTACTTATATAAAGTAAAACGGTTTATTAGCAGTTCTGTTTTAAATAAATATCTTCTCTCAAATGAAATAAATATTTCTTAATAGGAATTATTTTTTGTTTATTTCAAAATATGATATTTTCAGGGACATTCAGTTGGTGTTGATCTACGACTATCAGGAGTTGGTCTTTTGTAGATTTTTCTTTCAAATGCCCAAACATTTTAACCGTCCAGTGAAGACGTGACATTTGCTGTCAAGAATTTCGAGGTCAGGAACGTAACGCTGAATAAACCTGACTTCCTCAAAAATATGGAATCTCTCTTAGCAATCTCTCTGCTTAACAAGAACTAATTTTCCTATCAACAAGGCAAATTAACATCAAATGATCTTCCTACACTCATCACGCTGATATTGAGGTGTACTGTTAATAAACTAGTATATATATCTATACGCTTTTATGGTCACCTTCAAGCCTTCGACCATAATAATTGAAAGAATTGAAATTTCTACTTTAACCAGGGTACAGAGCAAACTTAAAAGTCAGGGCTTCAAAGCAACCGTTGGTGGCGAGTCAGCGACTACACAGAGGCGGAGTTTTTTCACCCCTTCCATGAAAATTAGTCTTAGACGAATTACTATCGAAGCTGACCTACGAGGGCTTTGAAATACAGGGCTACGCATATAACCGCTCATGGTTAGAGCTGGCTTCCAAATATTCAGCATATTCCTTTCACAAACCGGACAAAACTGCAACTTAAAACTACCACAATTAACAGAACCATCCATATCTTTCATCAGGCCAAGCAACCCTAACAGCAACATAACATCACATAAAATGCAACGCCCACTAGATGAAATTGTTGAATTTGACTGGGGTTTTTGCTGGAATTGATTCCCTTCCAGTTTGTAACCAATTTGTGCGAAAATCCGACCGGTGCGGCGCCAACGGTGTATTCGATATAAATTTAGATGAGCAGAGATTAGGGATAACGATTTTACAAAAATGTATTCGCGTTAGCGTTGTTCCAGTGCCTGGTAGAGAGTTAAGGGGGCTCGTTGCCGTTACTCCCCCGCCCCTCACATCCCACTCGCTTTCACCCCAGTTCGCGATCCAATTTAAAGCATTCCCCGAACACTAAATCCGTCTCAAATTAGAGATAACTCCACTGTAATCCTACCGCTTTCCAACTACTACTCATTGGCTGTCCTCGCAGCACCAGTATCTCACCGCCAATTCTTCTTCATTTACCCACCCATATCTACCTGGTTTATTCGTTTCGACGACAAAGAAAGTTTCTAACCAAATTTTTATAACACGAAAATTATCAAAAATAGTTGAAATCATCTGGGTAGTAAATTATCGTTGGAAGCTGTTAAAGAAATAATTTTTAAAACGACGAAGGAAGCATGTGGGGGGAATAGAGAAACATCCAGTATATGAAGAGAATAATGTGGTTGATCAAAGAAATAGATTAAACAATAAGTAGAAGAGTCAAAAGAAATATCGTGGAAGAAAGAAGAAAACATCGATGCTGAACTAAACAAAAGCATATCAGCAAACTGAGTATTCAACGCAACTTAAAAGAAGTTCCTAGACCATACAACCAAAAAATATCTAGGAGAACAAAGATCTCTGTAAACCACTTTCGGAGGAGAGTATGAGGATGCCAAATTGGACAGAGCCACAAGATGGAACGCACAAGCAGCAGAGATGAATTATTACAGAAGAGTATCGGAAGACTAGACACGGAACGAAATGATGGTGCAAAGAGTTGGGAGAAGATTTGGAGAAGTCCGCAAAATATATATGCGAAGAGAAAGTTTGAACGGTTTGGTCACCGAGTAAGTGAGGAAAGAAGGAACAAAGGAAAAACGATGAATTAACTAACTATTCACTAATTATTTTAAGTTAAAATGACAGAATACAAATCTTAGTAACAGTAAAATCATTCATTTGATCAGCGCGATCTGATGGTGCGGAAATACTATCAAAGCATACCAAAAGAACAGTTAACAGAAGGAATCGTTAATGCTATTGATGATGTTCTGTTGAAGAACCAGCATATTTTTCAAGAAGTGGAGAACTTTTTAATATGACGATTTTACATAATATTTGTATGCTTTTGTTCATTGTTTGCTTGACAAACTAATTATTTTCCTATAAAAGCATTTAGTGATTTTTAGAAAACTATTTGAGAATTAAATTATCAAACAGAATTAGATAATAATTTTCAAGATTAATTACTCATATTTGAAATTTCAAGGAAACAGAATTTCCAAATTTATCACAGTTTTTCTGTCATATTATACCAACTATTTGTGTGAATGTGATTTATAACATTGTCAGCAGGCAAAACACCCCTCAAGTTACAAGTATATTTGCTATGAATCAAATTCAATTACATCAGGTTTTCATGATTGAAAACATAAAGTGACGCTTTGATTTATTATGTCATAATATGCAATCAAACCAATGCCATTAAATGTAAACTTTAAAGAATCCTTTTCATTATTTAACTTTCATTTCTGTGTTATGTATAGTCAAATCGACCACAAAGGGCTGGTATGTTTACCTATATGCAAAGTCCTCAATAGTTTGCGATAGATCTGTCGCCCTTTAGCCCATTAAATGAGAAGATGCGTAGCACGATCAGCCCACCGCAGCCGGTATATCTACTCAAAGGCGAGCCGCACATTGAATGAGCTGGCAGCAAGCAACCAGCAAGCAGGAAGCAAAAGCATCAAGGTGCAAAAAGCGGTCCCATGTATTTATATGTAGACCCGCACACTGAACGAGCATTTGCTCCTAGGTGCAAAATGCACGCTGCTTGCTGTATGCTTGCTGTATGCATGTTTTTCGCACACAAGCAGCATGCAAGCAATCGTGATTTCTGTGATTTTTCTGACTATTGTAATGATTTTTTAAATTAGCCCATTATCATAAATATTCAATTAGGCGCAAAAATAGGACTGTTTTAATAAAAGACCTACTACCTCGCCAGTGAAAAATTAGTACAAATAAAATATCATTTGATGCGTATTTGTGCATTAAACTTTTGATCTAAAATGTTCAATAATTTATTTGTAGATGATAAACTATATATTATAATTATTGACATTGTGAATAAGTCATATTATATAACATTGTGAATAAGCCACCTATTCTTTAAATTATAAATTAGTATAAAATGCAGAAACATTAAAAATACATAATATATAAGTTTATTTTCATTGAGTAATTATTTTTTAACAAATTATCTTGCTTACCACAATTTTATTTATAAGTTATAGGCCCATTACCATCTTTTAATGCATATTTTTTAGAAATTAAATGTGACATTAAACAAACGTCATGTTTGAGTGTTGTGCTCTTGTTGTGCTCTCTCAGTGTGCGGCATGCGTCGTGCAAAATGTTTCTAGGAAGCAAAATCACGCTGCTTGCTGCCTGTATGGCTTGCTTGCTTGCTGCTCGCTCGTTCAGTGTGTGGCCTACCCTAACGGCTAAAATAGGTCAACGAATCTGACAGATCTGTCACATAACTATTGAGGACTTGATAGGTCAAAATACCGACCCTAAATATGATAATACAACTAGCGACCACAAAACCACCTAAGTAATATTATTTCATTGGAAAGGTAACAAAAAATACATATTTTGTAAAATACTCTAAAATACTTCACATGTGACTTAACTCCAAAACCATTAGCGTTAGAAAAATATTTATTTGAAGAATACATGTGGAGAATTTCCTTCACCACGCTTTAAAAATTATTTTTTATTCTCTTCACTTTTTTTTTATTTATTTTATCTGTTTTATTATGTTTCGTATTTTGATTTGTTAGTATTCAAATGAAAAAGTTAGCATAGCTTGCATTAAATTATTAAGATCTATAACAAATTTTGTTTGATAATTTTTTGCCAACTTTGTTATAGGTTTATGTAAAAGCGATAATTTTCCGTAGAAACCTGAACAGATAAATACCACGGAAGCGCTTTATTATAGAGTATGATGACAGGTCCAATAATGGTAGTATTATTGATCGTATAAATATCTACTTATTTAAAATATATAGAATTTTTGCGATTGATTTTTTGTACGATGTATTCTACCGGAAGTGTACCGTAGGTTCGGAATCCTAGCGTTGTAGAGATATGAAATGTTTACACTGGTTTTCTGATGTAGTACATATTATATATTGGAAAGTATATAAAAGTAATAAAATACTAAATAACGACATTATTTTTTTATGGTATACATTATTATTTCATGAAAATGACTTTCCAAAATAGAACATAGAAAAATAGAAAGGTTTTACCTTTGAACGTTGAATGTTTTTTCTAAGACACGTTGCCTTTACCATTTGTTTTATGTGTTTTTTATGTCCTATATCATCTGTGGTTAGCTTCCATTGCAAATACACGGCTTTCGACTTTTAGGTTGATCAGCAAAAATGGAAAACTGTCTGCATCTCCCTTTTGTACGGAACTACCATAGAATTATTCTCTGGACCTTTTCTTCTCTTCCTTATTAGACAAAAAGGTAAGTCATGTAGCGGCTGCATAATTAAGGCAAAATCTGCCGGGGATCAGCAGAAAATCTCTGCGGACTAGCGCAACATTGAGAAACGCTAATTTGGAGCATAGAAATCGCAGATGTAGAATGTTTACAGGGCTGTACCTGTCTACAAGTAATTCATTGGCTGTAGTTTGGCCAAACTTAATTTTGGTTTTTACTCTTTATACAACACATACATACTATAGATTGGATACTAGCAAATTATTAAAACAAAATCCCCAATAAGCGCCCCCCAAGTAATCTGAACCCTCGCATCGCGAATATCCGTCGCTGACTGAAACGCGCTGCCAATGATAAAAAGAACATTGCGGGAGGGGTAGGTCAATGATGTCAATATGATGACGCGTCACCTTGCGGCTACAGATTGATTTATGACGGACCATGGATTAATTAACGTTTGCGGGAGAGGGTGCGGTGAGCCGGCAGCGGACAACCCCGAAACCCCAGCAGCAGACCCGTACGAGGTTGCGGCGCGACCGGCGTTGGTTGCGGCACGACCAGCAGCGGCAGCGCCACGACGTCGGCCTGCGGACCTGTCCATAATTGTTTCTTGTCTCTACGAGGCCGATCTCGACTCGACGCGGACCATCCATCATGCGAGGCCGTACGGCCCGCCAGCACCGAAGAAAACACAACAACTACACGCCACTGCTCCCATCTACTTGGTCGTTGTTGTCGGTTGCCCGTATGTGAAGAACAACAATGCTCGGGGGCTCGCGTCGATGCTCCTCTTCTACGCCACTTTTTGTCCGTGCCGTCTCTGAGCAGTCGAAAAAATCCGAAACGGGAGAGCAGCCATCATAAATTACACTTTTGGGAGACTATAAAAACTAAATTGGATCGATTTTTCACCCTCGCCACGGATTGAGTCGAGCATTCAGCTCAAATACACCTTAAATGTACAGAAAGAATCTGTAACAACCGAAACAATGTGTGAAGTTGATGAACTTTACTGAATAAGTGGATATTGATGTCCGATCTTTATGATTTTCTTTATTAAATTGGTTTGGTCGAATTTCAGGTAGACAAGAATAAGTTTACCTTTCCTGAAATTTATGGCATCGAGGCCATTAGAACTCAAAAAGAGCTGGAAATATCGAAGAATCTTTTCGTTGTTTCAATGAAGGCAAAGAAATATTTCTTTACTGCTAAATATGCCTTTTTTTAGTCAAAAGAACGCTTATTCGAGTCAACCAATCTATGTTTTGAATTAAAATTAACAATTTGTATATTTCGAGATTCAGGAGCAGAACCTGAACCTGCGTTTCCTGTGTACTGCTCTTCCAATCTAAACGTCCACGGCAACCACACGGCCGTTATAGCAATTTCGCCACATAACACAATTCGCACAACGTCAACTAAACGGTAGTCTTTCCCAACTTTAAGTATATTATTTACTGAGGACGAGGCGGTCATGTTAGGGAGATTGCAGAGGCACCTATTTGAATCAATATTGTTTGATTTCTTTGATAAAAGTAAGCGTATTTTATAAACCAAAGCAAACATATTACTTTAAAGCAGCGTTTCCCAACCTTCTTCCGCTGTCCTTCTCCCGCTCACGTCAGGCGCATAGGTGCGTTTCGCTCTTAGGGCTCCGCGGAGCACCGGTTGGGAAACGCTGCTTTAAAGAAACGGAACTTCTTTCTTGTATACAAAAATATTTATTTGGATCAAAACTGGATTTATTTGGAGAAACGAAACGTATTTTTAGTTAAGGCAAATATATTACTTTAGGAGAAAATAATCTTTGCTTGTATCAAAATGTATTTATTTCAATTAAATAAATATTCCCAATAATACAATCTCTACATGCAAATAATATGTATTTACTTTTTAATTTATGTATTATATGGAGTAAAATATTTTTTATGCCAAAGATGTATATACAAATAAAAAACTATTTGCAAGTTAGTACACAGCTTGAACAGCTGTAGTGTATAAGGATAAGTAATACTTCTTCTCTGTTCTTTATTTAATCGTATCCTTCAATGACTAGTTTCGCCCATCACTGGGCATAATCATATTAGACGTGTCCGAAAATTCTTCTCTATGGTGAATTGATAGTAATTGGCAGCATAACCTCAACACCTTGCAGGTACTTTCGGTAATGCAAACGCTAATTTAAAAACTTTAAGATAGCAGACGTCAACCAAACTATGCAGACACGTCAGACACATCTAATATGATTATGCCCAGTGATGGGCTAAACTAGTCATTAAATGATACGATTAAATAAAGAACAGAGAAGAACGTTTTATTTATCCTTATAAAAATAAAAAATGTTTTGATCCAAAAAAATACGTTTCCCAACAACAAACAAATCTTTTCTATAAGTATAGGACAGCCTCTTTAACATGACACGTGACAATGCTGGTACCTGGTGAAATGACACTGTACGTTGTTGTCATTGGTTACTCTCTCCATTGCTTACGGTAAAAGCTTTCATTCCAGCGTAAAGAATTCAGTATAAAGACACATTTTGACAACTTTTTTCTATAATAATGTGTCTTTATGGAGACCAGATTCTTAATATATGAAAAGAAGCTATCGACATAATCTTTTAAACTTAGAAATATGTTCAAACAACCAATGTTTAAAAGAAAAATGTCTCCTCCAATTCCATAGCACTGATTACAAAAAGAACTAAAATAAACTAGAAAATTGCCTAAAATCCACATCTAAATATACATTTATGTTGAGTTGAATGTTGAGTTTAAGAATATATTGCACTGTTAAGGCTATTTTACACTAATTTCGTCTTTTTCTAAACTTCTTTTTAATCACTAGAAAAAATTTCTAAATAATAGTGTAGTTGGAAAAGCCGTTCTATTATATTTCTAAACTTTTATTTAGCATAGACGCATGCGCAGTGTAGGCGTTTATAAGGTATGTCATACATACCGCAGAAACGTATATGTTTAACCTCACAGTGACGCTCTATGTAATTTAATTTGTACTAACATGTTTACAGAAAATATTGCACAAATAAACCGGCATAAAGTAAACAAAAAACATAACCTTAAATGCACCAGTTTGGCTATCCTGGAATAGATAAAGAAGTGGGTCTAATATACCCATCTCTTGTTACTTTAACTTTTTTCTAGTTACTAGAAAGAAGTATAGAAAAAGACGAAAGTAGTGCAGTGCAGTGCCTTTACATCCCAAATCGGAGCGTTTTTGTAGGTTTTTTTTAATACTTTGTCATATTCTTATATCTTTCAGTTTTAATAGATCAAAGTAATACCATGTTATGATTTTATCGGATGGTAAAACCTGAGGTTAATAATATACAGGCGGGATGTAAATTTTAAATAAATCAAAAATTACAGTCACAACTGGATTTGAACCAGGGACATACATCCCGCCAGTATGTCACCATATTATTAACCTCTAATATTACTTTGACATAGTATATGTCCGTAAACATTTTCATTTATATATTTTAGATTGCAACAACCTTTTCAAGCGAAAAAGCACATCTTTATATCAGTGCAAAGCGTGTATTGACTGTATACTGTTGATGAACGTATGAACTCGTTCTTGTTTCCTAAGTGCTCATTAGCTGGGTTCTATCCTGCAACATGTGCTTCAATATGCAGCAAGGACTTGTCCGGATTTTCAGCTGACGCATGATGATGCCTCTCGCACATTGTGAGAGAAGCCTGTGGGTTTCTCAAAAGCAAAAGAGAGGCATCAAACGTTAACCCAATTGACATATAGGTTTTTATACCATAATCCTAAAAAAGTCATCTTAAATCGTTGAAGACGATCCTACAGAATGTCTGACAAATGTGTACAATACCCATCGACTGAATCTAACCTCAAGAATTGACCTAACAGTTCGAGTATCGTGTTAAACGGTATTCGGGCACCTATTACCCGAACACCTCCAATAAATAATCCCGACGCGACCAGCACGCGGGAGCTGCTAACAAATGATCGCCGGTTATCAAGACGTTCTCCGAAGGGTCCGATAGACGGACGGGCATTAGAGGCGTCGTGCACAAAGGGCCCCTCTGTCGGCCCGTGGGTCGTGAAGATGAAGTACCCCAGGCCGTATGGGGTCCCGCTACTCTCGCGCCGAAACTCACTCTGTAAATGGAGTGTGCCGTGTCTGGGGGGGTCGCCGGCCCATAACTCATGGCAGTCGTCGGTGGAGAGCGTCCCGCTGGGCGATCCCGACGCGCTGTTTAACGTTTTGTCGCGGCTACGAGCACTATAACATAACCTGTGGATTCACCACATACACGAGCGACGAGCAAACGCTCTCTCCGTATGTTGATTTTGGGGAGCAGCAACGACGAAGACCCCGACATCGGCGGGCGTGGGGAAATCCAGTCCGTGTCGGAATGCGAGGAGCGGGTGTGAATCCGTGAATGGTTGTAGCCTTGATCCCATTGTTAGGACGGCGCCGGGACAGATTTAATTGTGAGCGATTATGTGCCTTCGTTGCGTTTGTGGTGCTGAATTTTGAACCGCTTCTCCCTGTCATCGGGGTTATCTGCGGATGATGTATGTCCGCGCGATTCACCATAAGTTGGCGTAATTTTTAATTTACTTACTGAATTTTAAATAACCCTTTCCTATTTCATCCTGACTTATCTACATCAACCTATGTGGGATCTGATAGACCGTAGAATGCAAGACGAGAAAAGTTCATGGAGACATAGACAGTAAACAGTACGAAGACAGAAGATAGAAAGACATTTGTTAAGTTATCTATAGGAGGAATTTATGTGGAACAGAGGTCGCTCTGGCTATCCAGGGCATCGGCTGAAGGAGTGGTTGCCAGAGAGCGTGGATCAGAACCAATACTTTGTTGAAGATGACGCTCCATTGGGGAAGATGTTAAAGCCGAAATGCAGGAGTAAGATAAAGAAGAACATGATGTAAATGGAAGAAGGGAAAGACGACGCGATGATTGGAGAAGAAGACAACAAAACTAGCTTTCCAAGAAGAACCAGTGTAAGTTTAAGAAGTTTAAGAATCGGAAGTGAAAATTTAAGAGAAGGCGTTTATGATGAAATGATAATGTCAAAACAAAACAAAGAAGAAATAAAGGCGATGGAAGGGGACGATGAAGAAGATGAAGAAATGAGAGCAAGATGACTTAGGTGATGATCCACTTAGGCTGATTTGCACTATACCTACTATTTTCCCCTTTTCCTATACTTGCATTTAGTATCTATAAAAAAGTCAAAAGAGGTAGAATTATTTTTTTTTCATTTCCAGAATAGCCAATCTCTTCCAACTAAAATATTATTTTCAGCATTGAGGTTATGTTGTGTGTTCTGCATAGGGTTGCCAACATTGCGCCTATGCTGACCCGGAGAAAAGTAATTATATTATGGAACATAAGGGGTTTAAATTAATAACAGCTGACACAAAAATGTGCGATTTCGACACACTTTTTAGTAACGCTTTGGTGTGAAATTTGGATATAGGTAGTGTAGAAAACGATGAGATCTAGATGCTAATTACTAAGTAAATTAATTTATTTTAATTAAGTAATGTCTACTAGTTTTCACTCTTTTCCTTCGTTTCTGTCTCATATTGTGGATTTTTTTACGACGCAACCAACATGAGACAAAATGCCAATATAACCACCTAACCCAAGCATAATTTTGATGTGCTGAGAGAATTTTTTAAGGAATCATCTGTTTTTGTTTGACGTATTTATCTACACGTTCTACACCAATTTTAAATATGTATTTTATTCCGACAATATTGGCGTTTAGTATACCCCCCATAATAAAAGAGTCTCTAGTCAAAAATGATAACTATATCTCCCAGTCTTTGTAAATATATAGTTTAACTAATAATAACATTCTTTTAGTTTAACTAATAATAACATTTTCAACGAAAGTTCAAAACATATTTTGTTAATTAATGTTGTTATTATTGAATGTAGATTTCTGACAAGCAAATTCCAAATTTTTAAATAAAACCCGTCTTTTTGAAAGCCATTTTTGATATTAGATTTGTCTCAGTCTATGATCATCGAGGCAGGATACAATCTTCTGCGTTCGTCGTACCACTACAGAATTCCTACTGCATTCACTAGACATGTGACCAAATCTAAGAATGCTACAATAATTGCTACTTTCAAAGTTTCTCACATGCTCTCAAAAAGTAAAGTTAAATTGTTGTGAAGATTGAGTAATATTGATATAAGATTGAGTGCTTCTCATTTTGAGAAATATTTATTTTTCAAGGGAAATCGCCGCAAACTGTATGACTAGAATAACAATTGAAGGCATGAGAATGAAAAGTGGATAAAGTCATAGGGATTCCTATGGTCTTTATCCACTTTTCATTCTGAGCTCTACAATTACTGTACTTTCATAATTTTTAAAAAATATTTAGGGTCGCTACAGTTTCTCAAAAAATCGATGATTACCTTTAGTAAACCCGGAGAATTTAACTGAAAACCCGTAGCCCGGAGAATGGTCGCCGAACCCGATCTCCGGGTCAAAATGACCATGTTGGCAACCCTAGTTCTGCAGCGCTACTAGTCCAGACCAAGTTACAAGGGCTTTTATTTCATCCCATGTCAATTTTCTAGCTATCTTTTAATGTATTTATTCAAACATGTTTTTCTACGATTCCGTAACAAGCGCGACATCTCCATTATAGTTTAGGCGGCGTGTTATTGTTATCTCAATAGCTTGGTAGGTATTATACGTTGTTCTTTTTCTATGACTAGATTTTAGTTACTAAATGGAAGTATAGCATAAGACGAAAGTAGTACAGTGTATAGTAGCCTGTAGGATAGTATGTGAACGATGGCACTAAGCTGGAAGCAGAGAAGGAAAAAGGAATACCTCATATTCCAGGTTTGTTATAAGAAGCTAGAACTATACTATAACCAGTCCTTTCCTAAATTACACTCGTGGAAATTTTATTTTCCCTTTCGTGCTTAAAGTCCATTTTACGCATATGTGGGATAAAATCAACCAGAACATAGAAGGCAAGGTGTAAATTGATGCAGGCATATGCAACGACAAGACAAAAGAGAAAAATACATTTTTTAAGTTATCTATAGGAGGAATTTATCTGGAACAGAAGTTAAGTTGCTCTGGGTATATAGGAGATCGTTAACCAGAATTTGCTGAAGGAATTTGCTGGAGATCATGGATTAGAATCATCAGCAGAATTTGTTGAAGATGACGTCACATCAGTGGGAGAAGAAGTTGAAACCGAAATACAGGAATCAAATAAAAAAGATGTGGCAGAGATGGGAGAAGTTGAAGACGCCGCTGTTGTCGATAATGATTGAAATAGCAGACATCAGCAACAAACTGATAAAACTCTCGTTAGAATAACCAATGTAAGTTTAAGCAGTTAAAGATCAAGAATCGGAAGATAGAAAAATAAAAGAATACATTTATGATGCAATGATGATACCAAAACACACGCAGAAATTGAAACGATGAAAGGAGACGAGAAAGAAGACTACTATATGAGAGGAAGATGAAGATGATACGTTGAGAGAGAGTGTGGACGATGGGACTAAACTGAAAGAAGAGAAGGCACCTTACATTTCTGTTTTGATAAAAATAGCTAGAAATAGAGCTGAAACTAGTCCTTTCAACATTAAAAGCAGTTTATCTCCCAAATTACACAAGCGCAATTTATATTATTACTTTCATGTTCAAACTCTATTTAACACATATAAGGAATAAAAATCTTCCAGAACGTAGAAGCCAAGAAGGGGAAAGTTGATGGAGGCATACAAAGTTATCTATGGAAGGAAGTTATATGGAAGGAAAGGTAAGTTGCTGTTGCGATCAAGGAGATCGTCAACCAGACTTGAAGGAAGGATTGTGTGAAGGATTGGATGTCGTGGATCAGAACCATCAGAAGATTATGTCACACACCTCTTGAAGAAGCTGAAGCCAAAATGCAGGATTCAGTTGAAGAAGACATTGCAGCAATGACAGAAGATGAAGGCGCCGCCACTATTGAAGTAAAAGACAAGCACAACAAAGCCATAAACCTTTCGAAGAAGAGCCAGTGTAAGTTTAAAAGGTAAAGGACCAAGTTTTGGAAGATGAAAAGATAAAAGAAGATAAATATGAAAAATTAAAAATACGATAAAATGAAGATTTGATTATCAATTAGAAGATAGTATCGACGATGACACCAAACTAAAAGAAGGAAGACCCCCACATGTTCACATTTGTTCTAAATGGCTTGAACTATACTATGACTAGCCCTTTTAACTTTCAAACCAGTATATCTCCCAAATTACGCGCGCCCAATTTTTGCTTTAGTTGCATACCATTGAGTTACAACAGTCATTATCAACTTAGTACTTGCAAGCATGCGATGAGCAATATATAGATATATCCTAACTAAGGGTATATGAGAAATGTGGTAGGCGTTGACAATTCTGCACGCATTATTTCATGTTACCCGCGATGTTTCTAAACTGCTCTCTGTCACGGATAGACTTAATCAAAATTATAGACGGCTCGGGTTTGGTTAGGAATAGCCTACTTTTAGATACACGCAGTGAACATCTATCCAGAAATGACGGTTTAATAGTTTTCTGTTTAGTGTTTGCAGACGCATAGAAAATGATTGCGAATTGAATAAAATGTCGGCCAAGGTAGTAACAGATTCGCTAATGTAAATGCTCTTTGTCTGATTCTTTTGTAGGATTGTGTTGGTAAGCGATTATTCCATATGATTGTGTACAATACACAATCCTTAGTGTAGCCTCTCCTTAGTGTAGAGGATATTTGTCAATAGGAATACCTACTTAATAGAAAGTTTGTGAAAATATACGGGGTGTCTCACGGAACTGTTTCATTATTTTTTGATGTTTTTGTTTTTTGTATATATTGGAAAGTTTGGAATCAGGGTCTACTCGATCCGAACGTATGAATTAAATTATAAAACTTTGTTATTTTAAATCATAACATATAATCTTTATTTCATTTTAGTCTCCATGTTGCAAAATACATCAATACTCTTCATGTTTTCTTACTTAAATGCCACAATTTTTTAATTACTTGTTTTTGATTTTCGCGGTTTAGTTTGAAATTATTAGGGTTTCAAATTGTATTGTTAGGCTTTGGCATTTTGACAAGTATTGTATATTATTATCTATGACGTTTTACATTATATTTTATGACCAATTGGCATTTCTAAATGTAGTACTTGAACAGTAAAAATGGGAATGAATGAATGAATGGGAATAATTTAAATTTATTCTTAAGGAAGTAAGCAAAATTTTAGAAAAACATCTTGTGCTTTTGGTCCCATTTCTAAACAGACATAACTATTTTACTATGTTGTTACCAGGGCTGTGGAGTCGGTAAAAATCTGTCGACTCCGACTCCGACTCCAGATAATTTTGGTAGTCCGACTCCGACTCCGACTCCAACTCCGACTCCGGCAAAATTTTATTTGTTTCCAGCGAATTTAATGGCAAAAAAAATTATCTGACATAATCTAATTGTAAATAAAATCAAAAAAGCCTGTTGATCGGACCACAAAATTATGGCCATATTTAAAAAGGACGCTTTTTTATATTTTTTATAGAGCAAAATAAGCTGAAAATAATCTCAACTCTTACTTCTGTTAGTGGTAATGACGTCACAATTCTGGCTGCAATGAGTATGACTTGCATATTCCGACATTCAACTTAAGGTAGAGTTTAAATCGGAAATGAAGTTATAATTTTTAATCGGCTATTATACATATATTATGCATGTTTAAGTTTATGCATTAAAAATTACGTTAGAGTGAAGTTTGTACCTTTGCTAATAATAAAAATGTATCTGGCTCAATTCTGTCAAGTGTAGGTGACGAAATCTGCGAATATCGGTGTTTTTTAGTTGATCGCAAGAAGACTACGACAAGGCCACCAATAATCTTAAAAGCCGTAACCTACACTCGACAGAATCAATAACGATTTAAAATGTCTACATATTTTGTTAAATACAAAGGGATGTGATTATACCATAATATTGTATAATGAAGTGATACTTTTGATAAATTTGTTCATGTGCCAAAAAAAAAGAATCAATTTCGTTTAAAGTTATCAAACATTAAAGCTAAAATTGCAAAGTTTTCCTAGTAAAGCATTATCTTTTACAAACATTCAGATATTGGGACAAATAAAAATGTTGAGAGTTGATAATACGACTGTGATACCATCACGTTGTTTCTTCTGGTACAAAAGCTGTAGGAAGCTGTTTTTCTTTTTAAAATTGCAAGGGAAATTAAAATACTTTTTGCAATATTTAATGTTGTAATTGTTCAGCTGTTCTTTGTGGCTGAACGAATAGGAGCAAATTCTCGTAATTTTGATGAATAAGGAAAACCACACGTTGACGTTTCACTTTGGAAAGTTCTAATTCGTCTATAAGTATGCATCGAAGTCCGATTTTTTTATTTGTAGATGATCTAGCTATCATAATTAGCATATTTAAGTTGGTTATTGGAAATGGGAAATACATAAACGATATATGCGACGCGGCAAGCGACTCACAATAATCATTTTGCTAATCATCACTCACCACCGACCTGTGTGTTTTGTAGTTAAACTATATCTACTTTGTAAAAGACCTAATAATGTTTAGTTAATCGTTTACTATCTATTGATGCAACGGCCATCTCGCATGTCTTTTTCTACATTATTTAAAGATGGACCCGGAGTCGGAGTCGGTACATTTTTTCCGACTCCGACTCCTCTGAAATTTGTCTGAACTCCGACTCCACGACTCCGACTCCACAGCCCTGGTTGTTACCCATTACTATAGGTTATAAAACATATACAACAAATCGTGTTTAGGAAATTTTCTTCTCTTGCATAGGAATTTTGGAAGGCAATACTCTAAATTATTATAGATAAATACAATAGATCATCCTGAGTTTTTATTAGCATGTATTCATAAAATTCAGCCCTCACCCATTTAGGTATACCGAAACTGGCAGTAATCTTGAGTTTGTTTTTTATTTACAAGTTCGGGGTGAATAGATCCTGATTTCAAACTTTCGAATATATAAAAATAGTGGACTATCCAAAACTTCTAATGGAACAGTTCCATAAGACACCCTGTATATTAAAAATTATCAGCACCACTAGCTGTGTCCACGGGTTTTTAAAAAGTAATAAGTAGTGGTTATGTGCAATAGTTATTCGGGATCACAAAACAATGTTCTTTTTCGCTCTGTAATTAACATCAGGTACTTCTTTAAATAAATAACAGTAAGTTTATGAGCAACTTTTAAACACAGACAACATTTTATCTTTACTTTTATCATTTAGAAAAGAATTCCGAACAAATCTATTACCATTTGTTCATTTGTTCTAGTCTTACCGGTTTGTTGATAATGGAGTACTAAAAAATACCCGTGTTATGATATGATTTAAACCATATGCCAATTCTTTTGTGGCTTTGATACATTCATCGCCACAAAATTGACTTGAATATCTATCTGTCCAATGCTTTGAGATATAAATAAGCATTTTAATGTTCCAAATCAAAATGTGTGATATCCTTTATTACATTTTATTCTTGATGTTAAGCAAAACTTGGATCGTTCGTGCGATGAGGACACTTTTCGTGGCAAGTAGCGGGTTTGGAGTCGGGAGTAATTGTGACCCCCAAATTGCTGCATTGAAAGACGTCGCGGAGCTCATCAATCAAACTCACGTCAGAGCTGCCGAGCAGGCATCAGAGTAGCTAAGCGCGATTGTCACTACTAAAAATAACAGAAGTCGAGCATGGGAACACCATTTCCTTACTTTTCGGTTACACTTTCTGATGTTATCAAACAGATGCATCCAGCCAGATGTTCTAAGTCGTCGCTAAGGTAATTTTCTATATTATACAATGCCCATCAAAGTTTTAAATTCAGATTATAGGTCTATTTGTCAAATTTAAAATAATTTGATCGAATACACTGAACTGTGAAGAATTTTAGTTGGTACTGTATATATACAACCTTGATGGGCACCATTTTTTCGCTTTAAAATTGATAGAACCTGATAATAGCTTTGTTGATGAATTAATAACGTTTAAACATTATTATGTAATTTGATATTAAAAAATAATAGGCAAATTAAAGAATATAACTGATGTGCAATTAAATACAACCTTCATCTAGATATTCAAATTAAAAAACTTGAAATGAAATTGAAATAAAACAAAACAAAACTCTCCTGAATGAATTGATTAAACTTCTACTAACACTACGTCCACCCGTATACATTCTCGATACAATTGGGTTACTATTGATCTTAAATGAGAAATGCATCAGAACGGTGAGTTGGCATTTTTTACGTCGTGTCATCTTCGGTATGAGTAAATTTGGGTTGAATAAATTTGGATACCGCCGCGCCGACAGCACCGCGCCACTATATGAATATTAATTGTTATGCCGTGATTTTTCGATGTGTATTTGTTTTAAATTTAGTATTTCGGCGTGACCATCAATCACCATGCAAATCAATTGCAAATGGCGAGTGTGTTTATTTAATTCTGTTTATGAATATATTAAATTTTAATATAGCCATTGACGGTAAAATTTATGACTGAAAATGAGATTGTATACTTTTATTTAATTTATTGAAGATGGTAATAAATAAAAATCGCTATAATTGTTTATACTCTGTTTGGCGTCTATCATACCCACAATGAAGCGTTGTCTCAAGTCAAAGCAACTTTTGTTAATTCAAAACAAAGGTTGTTTTATGTATATACGCAGGAATACATACATTTCATTTAAGAAAACTGTTATTTTGACCGGTAGTGTTATTTTAAGATTGTACAATTTTAAATGGATACTACTGGTTCTTTAGAATTTTATCTTTTAAATCAAAAGGTTGGGTAGTTAAATTAGTTAGTTTACATTCTTGGATTAAACATTCATGCACTGCTTTTAAATATTAACATGTTTTTATGAAAGCAATAACATTTTACATAAATTGAAATTAACGCATCGAAAGAAGAATTTGTTATTTTCATTTGGTGACAGCCATGCGGTTTCTTCTAGTTTCTTTCCACCAAAACTCGAATTTTTTGACATTTCTTGGGCTACCATTTTCAGCTGATATGATACTATTTCCCATTCTAAAAGTGGAGCACTGAATATTTATAGATGGTTATTTTGTTATCAAATTACAAATACAAGTTAAGTAATATCTTTTCACTGTAGAAAAGGTGTACGACAAACTGTTGACATGATTAATGACATTAAACAAGACGTAAATAATGGATAGTTTTTTTTGCTATTAAATTATTGGCTATTAAATGCGCAATATGAATATTTTATAACATTAGTTTTTCATAAATAATATTCAAACAAAAATTTTTTTCTTCCTCCTTTTACGCATTACTATTGCAGTGTTGCATATAGCGTCACCTATTTGGTTACACCAGAGTTTTCCATAAGCGGTGCGTACGGAAAACTGGAGATATCAACGCTCCAGTAGGCCTATACCCTAAAAACGTAAAATTGTTCTAAACTTTACCTTGCTGGCTGTTTTTCCTGGTGGTCTTCTTCTCCTTCATCCAGGGATACTCCGGTACGTTGACTCCGGGGGATCCCAGGCCGTGGGGTACGTCCATGGGGTATGTTCCAGCGGCGCCTCCGCCCGGAGGGGTATGCTGTGGGCTCATGGGAGGCCCATGCGGCGGCATCTCGCCGGATAAATGCGGAAGAGCCGTCATAAACTCCGCCATCGACGGTTGACTATTAATGAATCCGGTCTCATTGCAGCCCTCGATGGGCAAACCAGCGGTGTGCGGCGTACCGGGCATCCAAAACCCGGACCCACCGCCACCGCTGGCCGCCCCAGCACCTTCCGGCGTTGCTGACCTCGTCTTAACCACCACGTAATCGTCTTCTTCTAGATGTCCGGCAGGCATACGTGTATGGTGCCTATACCTCATTCAAGCACAACACTCAAGAGTTTAATCAATTTAACACTTTATACGGTCCACCTGAGAAACTGTTCACTGAAATCACGTAACTTTCCGCCGCTTACCACGAGTTTTCCCGCGAGTTTTCCACGAGCTGGCGCAGCGCAGCGCGGGTTCGGTTTGTAACTTCAGTTGCGTGTGTTGGCAGTTACTGTTGGAGACGGTTGTTTTTGTTTCTTTCCCATTGAGGTGGATGATGGCCGGTCACGTGGTGGAAGCGTCCGCCAATGGGAGGTGAGATTTGGGAAGAGTTGCCGGCGGTGGGCCGGCGCCTACCGGAGTGGGCGGGACTCCGGGTGCCTGGCGTGACGGCGACTCCGGGTACGAACGGAGGAAACGAATTTGAACGTGCGCGCCGACGTCTCGTAGTCTGCAATTACCGGCACGAACTGTATTTACAAAATATGGAAAATCCAGATTTAAATATTTATGCCTCACAGTCGATCCTCTACGTTCTCTATTTAATGAAGACCAAGAAGATACACCGGACACAACTAAATCTTTTGTTTTACCAATCAGCACCTTCAAACTCCAAAAAATCCTAATTTTAAATATTAAAATTTAGCATTACAGATAGGTTCGCACCTCGTGCTGTTTGACGGGTGAATGTGGATGTCACAGCAAAGATCTGCTGTTAAGTAGGGGGTTTGGGACTGAAGCGGTGCGTCGCAACGTCTTTAAAGCCCGTCGAGCATCCCCCTGGTTGGCGTCAATCTGCACTTCAGTTCCTTAGCGATAAACAGTTGAGGGTCGTCCTGATTGTAAGTGATTGCTGTGAATTAATTGCTTTAGTTTCTACGCAAGGAGGACGCATTTTCTTTCAAAGTTTTAGGTTATGTTAGTGTAGGTATTAGTAGATATGAAGTTTGTTCCTTGTTCGTTACTTTTTCTATAGCTTTTAATAAATTTTCGTAAAAATTAATTTGTTTAAATCATGCTATAATGTACGTAAGAGATAAATAGAATCAAAATCGCCTAAATTTATTATTTGAACCTATATGAATTATTTTCAAAAATGTTTCGAGATACAGTAGAAACTCTGTACTCCGAAATGTTTAACTATGTTTAACGTAATTATAAAGTCATCTGATTTTTGGTGTGTAAATTTCTATTGGGAGTTTTTGTTAGAGTATTTTCATGTTTCAAATATAACATTCGACAACTGACTACAATTGGATTGGAATTTCATTGGATTAAGTTTTATCATCGTTTCGTAACAAATTTGTGGAGCTAAATGTTTTTTTTTTTAATTCCTGAAACGTATGATAAAGCATTTATATGTTGTAAAAAAATTTAATGAATAATATCATGTGTATAAATTGGGCCTTTAGTTGGCCATGACATAATTTTGGCAAATATTTTGTATTAGTATGGCGATTTTCATGGCCTTGGGAATTTATATGAACACACGTTACACATTGCGATGGAGTGAATAATTTTGTCTCAGTAATCCGAATTGTTAATAAATTTTAATTTTTATTTTATCTAGTAAACAAATTTCCTTAAACAAAAGAATAACAAAGATACTAATGACCATTTAATTACAAAGAGAAGTCTTTGTTTTATTAAAAGAAAAATGTTAAATTAAAAAGTAATGATAATACGTCAAATTTCAAGGGTTTTTACCAATCAACATACATTGGTAAACATTGGTTCATCAATGTTCAGTGAGCAACCAGGCTAGTGAAAAAAAACTAGAATCTTTAGCTAAGTAATTGATTCAGTTAAAAGGACTTGTAGCAGCTTTGACGTCAGCTTTGGTTCCAGCAACTCAAAATACCTAACAATATTAGATTTAGATCCATGAAATGTTGGATTTTCTGACTCCAAACAATATCTCTTAAGGCAATGGCAATATTTGAAAGATACAGTAATGTTCTAGCTTGCTAACATACCTTGACTACCTTATGTTATGTTGTTCTAATTTCTTTCCATTGTTTCTACGCAGTTAATTTTTAAAACCAGTTGCTGACAGTACATACTCTAAATTAAACAAATGCTTTCCTTCACACTTTGGTCGTCTATGCTCCATACGCGTACGAGCACTTATTATCTAAAATGTCGCTGTCTTGGGGTAAGAATTGCTCTGCTTCTTTTTCCAAGGCAGGCTTATTTTCTGACATAAAACTATATCTCATAAGGCATGGCAATATTTGAATGTGACATAAATGCGATATAAATGTAAAGTTGAAAGCCTCCTCTATCTTGCTCAAATACTTTCACTACATTATCTGATGTTGTTTTGATCCCTTCCTATGGGTTCTATGCAGCTATGTCTGATGTTGGATTGACATCTCAAAACCAGTTGGTGATAGGAATAATAAAATCTAAATGAAAAAATGCTATGTTGTCCTAAAATCTTTGCTTCTCCATGCTGCATACGCGTATGGGGACATATCATCTAAAATGTTGACAAGGGAAGCAAATCCACAGAAAAAAAGCTTCCTGCCCTATTAAAAATCATTTAACTCATCCAATCTTCCGAAAATTCGTAAACAGCGTCCAAATTATCCGTCATTTCCTCCCGAATCCTCATCGATTAGGCGACGATTCGCAGCGCCCCATGCGATCGCCGACTGTTTTCCCCATAAGACCGGTGGTTTTAATTCATTAGTTGGAGCGATGGGGCAGGTAGGAGAGAATACGTGGATGACATTTGGTCGAGCGACGAACGTATAATTTTCCGTTATTATTCCTCTTCCTTTTTTCCACCACAACCACGTACCGGCGGAGAGAGGTGGTTGGCTTCCTTTTTTACCAACCGGTCTCCGCCGCCAATTACACGATTACAACTATGGCTGCCGCTTGTTTCGGCTTCGGTCCGCGTCGTCGTTGCCAAGGTGAAATTTCACGAACGCCACTTAAAAACCGAAATTTTGAACGGTTGCCATTACTACTTTATTGTAATTATGGGGTTATATAGATGTTTTTGATCACGCATAGCCGTGCCGTCACGCATACCACTATCTGGAAGCAAATGCAAGGTCTACTGGGATCGAAAAACTGAAAAGGTTGTTTTTTTTTGTGTTCGTTTTATCGTAGACCTTGTCACCCGAGAGCATTAATTGTTATGAAACAGTATTTTGCTAATAAGAAATGACACGCACTAGTATTAGTAATATGCCTTGTTAGTGTCTTTCCTAGAGTATTGTTTTAAAACAAGGTTTCGGTGAAACTCCATAAAAATGACAACACTTTGATCTTCTCAAGGTCATAACCAGGAATAAAGTAAAGTTTGACGAAACTGTTTTTTTTTGTCCATAAAATGTTATATTTATAACTACAAGCTTTTCCAGTAAAGGTGGATTTTTCGGACGGTAAAAGTTATATATATATATAAGTTATATATATATATATAAGTTATATATATATATAAGTTATATATATATATATATATATATATATATATATATATATATATATATATATATATATATATATATATATATATATGTATATAATACAGGTTGTATATGCATCTTGAAGACAACACGCACATTCTTATGCTACAAGATTTATTCTAAATTTACGCAAATTAGGCAAAAGATTACGTAAGCAAAAAAGTACTTGTTAACAATTTCTCTTATCGCATCAAAGAATGTGAAATATAACCTTAATATTTTCTGAAGGATTGACATATTAACTATAATCTAATGTACCATGACGTGATGTAGAATTGTTAAACAAAAAGTCACATTATCAATATAAAATAAAGTAGCAAAAATGAGATTCTGTAAAATTTAAGAGAAAAATACTTATAATACTACTTTGTTTTACTCTGGTTTTGATTCTACTATGTATTATCAAATTTTAATATTTTTAACAAACTTCTGCATTTTTGATCATTGTTTATTCTTAAGATGACAGATTTCTGCACAAAATCAATTAAAAATATTTTTTAGACCTAAATATATCTTTTATTGGTAGCAAAGTGTATACCAATTTGTTTTCTACAACATTTGATAATAAAATATAGTTTTTTTTGCTACGTCTACATTTGTTCAAATCTATTTAGACGCTTAAATAAAATTTTAGTACTGTGTTGAGTTATTCAATACTTGGATATGTATATGTTAATATCAATCAAATGTTTCTTCATATTATACACAATATACAGTCAAATAGTTAGGTTTTAATATGTGCGGACATTTGAAAGAAAACTCTACAAAAGTAGGAGTGCCAACATACTTGCCTTTTTCAATGCCTGCGAGAGGACTAATTCATATGAACATACGTTACATAGGTTAATAATATGGTGACATACAGGCGGAATAAAAATTTTAAATAAATCAAAAATTACAGCCACAACCTGGATTTGAACGAGGGACCTTTGCGTTTCTAGCACAATGCTCTCCCATCTGAGCTACTGAGGCCTATGTCATATGTTAGATATAATTAATTATTATTATTGATTATTTGGTAGTAATTACTACTTCCTTTCCTGGATGTATGACAAATTATATCTAACAAATGACATAGGCCTCAGTAGCTCAGATGGGAGAGCATTGTGCTAGAAACGCAAAGGTCCCTGGTTCAAATCCAGGTTGAGGCTGTAATTTTTTATTTATTTAAAATTTACATTCCGCCTGTATGTCACCATATTATTAACCTATAAATCTTAATTTGACAAATTATGTCGTTAACATTTTCATACATATTTCGATTATGGATGATGTAGTAGGCATTTGAACGAATAATGTACAAAAGTAAAATTCAAATGTAATGTTTCAAAATGTTCAGTGAAATTACTTTTCATTTTGCCTTTTAGTGCGGTGGTTTAATTTACCTAACAATCATTGTATCTAGAAATGGAAGATTTTCAGCAAATATATAAATAGAGTTTTTATAATAATATATTATAATGATTATTGTGTAAAGAATTTTGTCAAAAAGTATCGGACATCTAAAAAAAGGACATTAAATAGATCGTTTCTATAATAAAGAGGCGTTGAGTATTTATCTACTATTTATTTATTTATTTATTTAGAATAAACAGACGTTATTAACAATCATGGTAAAACAAAACTTTATAAAATTGTAATATGATGTTAAATTAATATGAAATATCAGTATATGAAAATAAAAAAATCTGATGTGGCCAGGCACATGACTTTATCATACTATACATAAAATTAATAGTTTAGCTGCATGAGATTCTATTTGATCGACATCGGCTATGTCTGCATTAAAATAAAACTAGTAGAACTACACAGATATCTCGATTAAAGCTGCATTCGGATATTGTACAAATGACACTTACGTGTTAGTGGGTGTAAAAAGTGTAACGGTGTTCAATATCCGAACGCAGCCTATATTGACAGTAGTATTTTCAAAACATTAGCGTTTGACTCTAGCTACTGTCATTAGAATAAAAAATCTGACATATCCTAGCTACTAGTTTTAAAGCAGTACGACCGATCTCGATGAAATAGAATTTGCTCATGCAGCTAGACTATAAATTCTACCAAAAAATTTCATATACATAAATTATAGAAAACTTCCTCTGCTTTAATTTATTATTTAACTATTTTGACGACATTACACAAATAGCGGCTCATTTGCAAAATCTTCGAAAAATGCTAAGAGTAAACCACCAGTTCCTTTGGACCCTTTTCAACAGAAAGCTTTTCAGCTATAAGTTTGGTTATGAAACTTCTAAATATGAAGTTTTGTCCCGATACCTTTAGTAGTTTCTCCGAAATCGTCGCCACAAAAACGGGCACACACACACACACACCTACACACACACATACATACACACACACACACACACACACACACAGACATTTTTTTGTACCTTGGTCAAAAATGTTCAGGGGACCCAAAAAGACATATTTCCGCTAAAATCTCAAAAGAATTTTTTGGCACGATTACAATACTTTACATACTGCGTATGATAAAGTAAAAAAAAATATCGTATTATAGTATACATGTATACTTGGAAGAATAGCAACACTTCAATTGTTCGTGTACAACAGATGAATAGGTGGTTACCACTTTCAATAGAACAAAGAATAACATCGTATCGAAAACAGTTTCAAAACGTCATGAATGAGCGGCGTTTCGGTGTTCCTTTGGCTTTGGATTCAATCAAGCCTCTCCTGAAAACCTGCATAAAAGGTACATTCGATATGGGGGTCAAATTTCTCCGAACGGAGTCATTTGGACAAAAAAAAATCCGCGGTTTGATGAATTTGTGCAGGATCCGTCTCATTCCCAGAAAGTCATTTTTCTTCGTAACCGGCCGCAGCAAGGAGAAGCATTTATCTGAATTAAAATTACATAATTGGCGGCTAAAATTCACTCTCAGACAATTAACCTGCTCCTATCCGGTCTCCCATTGTGGCAGACAATTCATTGTCCGTCGCGTCGGTACGCAAAGAATATCCAACCATTAGCGTGCATTTTTGTTTCATTCTTTTTTTTTTCGGTCTCATATTTATTTACATATGTGTGTGAGCGCATGGAAGCCACCCAGGAGCAATCCTGTGAACTCTTTCTGTGGCCCCTGCGGTCTTTAACACCATTAAATCGCTTGAAAAGATGGAGGTGGTATGCCGTCTTGTCCGCAACGTCCGAGTGTTCTCAAGTATTGGACCGAAGTTCGGGCCGTAGGGCCGCCGAAGGGTTGACTCATTTCCTGACCAACACTTGATTAATGATGTCTAATAACAAGGCCGCGGGCCACTACACAGATTATGAATGTTCCGAAGCCTGTATTAGTTTGTGCTCCAGAGCGCTGTTCGCTCAGGGTCCACTGAATGATGTACCACGTCACTGTTTTTGACTGTTCGACCGTTTATTTCTGACCGACACACCACTCCAAACAATTGACGAACAGAAAACCTGACTATTCAAAATAGTTATTAGTATTTCGCATTTTTCAATATTTTTTTCTTTCTAAACAAATGTGTGACACCAATATACCTATAATTTGAATCTGCTGTTCATACCGAGAATTTAACAATCGGGGAAGAACTCGAAACAACTTATTGTGTTCTACCATTCATAGGTAATCAATAAATATCTATAAAAAGATTTACTATTCTAATCAAAACTTGTTGTGGTTAATGACAATAAAATTCTAATAAAAACATGATTTGTTTCCAAAAAAGCGGATAGGAAATTGTAAAATGAAAGTGAAATACATTCGTGACCGCATTTATTAAAAAAAAAATAATTAAACAAAAGAATATCTTTACTTCCAAAGGCTTTCGCGACCAGACTCATTATAAAATAAATAGTTTTTCGGATTATTTATTATTATTATTATTATTGTGATCAGTTCAGCAGACGCATTTCAAATTGTGTGTCCCGGAAATTGACTATTTTATAAATTACCATTTACATTCCAGCAAATGTTCGACATATTTCTCGAGAAGTTCTAATAAAAGCTCACAACGAAATATAATTCAAATTTATTTTTCACTTCCGTATTTAAAGGAAGTGAAAACCCAATATGAAACATATAAAACTTTTTACTGAAAATAAGTGTTTCTTCATGTTTTTATTAATTTTATTTCTCATATTGATGATTTTTATTGATTATTGTGAGGAGTACAGTGTGTTCTGCCTTCGTTTTTCGTATTAATTGATTGTGTATTATATACTGTCCTTTTCATGTCTTCTATTAATAAGTTAAACGATTTAAGGAATTGAAAAAACTAATTTGAAAGTTCAAACTTAAAATTGTCAGTAATGCTAGAGAAAGCAAATGTAATGAACTGCAGCAAGAATTCTGTGCTAGTAGCGAAAAATAGTACTGTATATTTAAATTGAAAGTAAATTATACAATGTAATAAATTACAGCAAACGTGCTTTAAAAGAAGAAATTTGCAGTTATTTGCGGTTTTTTCTACTCCAACATTGCTGCTTTATCTATATTTCTGAGTCTTTTTTTTACAATACGTCCCTGCGATATTGAGATACTTCTGTGAATACGGAAATTCACAGTAATTTTACAGGATAAGTTTGCCATTTCACAGGAAAAGTTGGGTAGAAGTGATTTTTTACAATTGAACTGCATTTCTAACTTGTTGCTGGTACTTGATACACCAAAATTGCTTTACAAATGTTCGTTTAAATGTGAAACTATTAACTCAGAACGACATTAATTTCCAATAAATGCGGGTGTTAAAAGTAGAATTCCTCTATAATATCTTTTGGTTGGGGTTCTCTTGGGTTCCAAACCAAATTCCACAATACTTGAAAAAAACACATGAAACGTTTGGCGTTTCAACAACTATTAACTCAGAACGACATTAATTTCCAATAAATGCGGGTGTTAAAAGTAGAATTCCTCTATAATATCTTTTGGTTGGGGTTCTCTTGGGTTCAAGCCAAATTCCACAATACTTGGAAAAAACACATGAAACGTTTGGCGTATTGAAAAATATCTAAACCTGATATAATAGTAGTAAATTAATTTAGATAATACCTTCATTTTGCTAAACTTTGATGTACTGTAGTTAGCTATATGATTTAACCCATTTTCAGCGTAAATTGTAAGTAGGGTTTGTCGGTTTTTTAAAAACCGATTTTAAAACCGGTTTTAGATACCAGTTTACAATTACAACTAAAATGTAAAAATAATGAAGAATTTAATTAAACTGCCTTTATGTCTAAATGAATAGAATATTGTACATATTATTCATTTCTTCCATGGATGATGCTTTCAATAAATATACCACTGTCTTTTTCTCGCAAACAGTAGTTAGGCAGTATTCTGAGTAACACCTTTTATATGGACTGGAATTCTTAAAAAGTTACAGCTGTTTGAGATATAAGCAAAACATAGATAAATAAAATAGGTACATGAGAAGCTATTCGCAAACGCTTACCATTACAACGATAAAAAATAAATTAATATTAATAAAACAATTAAAAAATAATGAATGTCAAAGGAATAAACAAATAAATCTATATAAAACATTTTATTGATTTTTTAATATTACTTTAAACTAATATCGCAAATCAGCGATAAGTTAGATGAAATACTATAATTATCTGTAAAATGAATACATTAATTCATACGGTATTTCAAGAACCTGGAGAAATAATAGTTCGTAAACACTGAATGCGAAATTTTCAATATTTGAGACAACTAGAGATTGAAATGGTCTGATAACAATACAACCAAGTTAAGTAGTCATTTGAAGATTTTTTCTATTTATTATATTAAATATTTAATGTTATTTTATTTTTTTAATTTATTATTTAATTATTCGAAAAAATTCGATAACAGCTTTTTTGGAAATCGTTTTTTTTTCTTCAAAAATCGGGATTTGTACAAACCCTAATTGTAACTTTCTTTAAAATATTATTTGAATGTATAGGTACTTAAAATCTTTTTTTTATAATTTAAACAAGAATTTCTTTAAGATAATATTGGTTGTTAAGGGCTAGTTTTACTTGTGGTTTCTGTATTTATGACAACCATGACTCTCGTCTTAATATTTTCACCACATGTTTACAAAATGTTTATCACAAAGGCTACCGCAAGAAGCAGAGGCTACCTACAAAGAAGTAGGTCCTCAGTATTGGTCCCTGGGGAACTCCCGATTCTTGTAGCTTCCCTTAGCACTTGCCGCTGGTGTGTCACACCAACATTTCAATTAACTAACAACTTTACTAGCTAAACAGCCACTGGTTTTGATAAAAGAAATCCATGATAATAGTTAATAATAGCAGTACATACTTTTATTGCGAATGACTTAGTAAGTAAGTTTAATTAAAAATGCAGGTAAGAGCTTTGCAATGAAGTGATTTATTGCGAAGTCGGTAATTAATCTATCCAACTGATATTTTTAGATACAGCATCTTTAGAGGATGGAATCGCCGTTATGCTTGCATATGTGTATAATTAGAATTAATTACTTCCTTTATGAAATGTAATAACTAAAGAATTGTATAGTGTGTAATAGGATACAAGTCTCGGGATATACGATGGCCGATACAAGTTTTAATAAAAGGTATAATCAAGTGTCAGGTACTTGACTCGGGTTTTGAACCAGGACTTTCTGGCAGATGGCCATGAAATATAGTCGCAGTCGTTTATACTTTTGTTAAAAGTAAACTGTGTTTGAGCTATTAAGCACAATAAACCACCATTTTTTCTTTAGGTACACCCATTTTATTATGACTCATGCGGGTGTAACATGTAAACTTGAAAAACGGTTCCATAGTAACGCCTTCAATTCCCTTTGCATTTCACGTTCAACCCTGCATGAATTAATTAAGATAAAGTTTTAATTACTATACGTGGTGCGGGAGAAACGGCATAATAATAATAATTAGCCCCTCAGGTGATTTTTTAGCGTTTTTCTGCCTATGTTTTCGGTAGAAAATTCATTCAAATTAATTCACAGGTGATTTTTCTTGCCCACGGTACCCAAGCTACCCACGGGTGTGCGAGGTATGCACACTTTCCGAGATTTCTATCTGAATATGTTAAATAGTGTATTACAAGGCGGTACCTACGTCGGCGTTACATGCAAATTGGTATGCATGTTTCTGTTTCCCATTTTGATCTCTAGCGGAGATTTGAACGAAACAAATTCCAACTCGTAATATTACGTAATCGCCTCTATGCAGTATTCGTGGTAATTGTTTTACTGCAAAATATAAACTATAATTTTATGAATAAAACATTGTAGATTTTTCGTAGCTCGGGAGATCATGCAGAACAAATGCACAACAGAACTGTCGGTGTAGTGAAACCATGGTGCGTTGATATGACTTTTTGCATGTCGTTCTAATGGGTCATCAATTTCGAGTAGAGGTTACGGGTGTAACAACGGCAATAGTAATGTAGAAAAGTTACTGTTTATCGTATAGTTTCTATCGTTATAATGATGAACAAAGATAAAGGTAATGACGTTGTCGGAAATGATGTTATCAATGAAATATTTACGATAAAATTTGTTCTTATTATACTAATAGACAAATTTATTACTCTATATGTCTTTTAGGAGATGATGATTAATAAGCAATTACGGTAACATGGTTCCAGAACCGATTCCAGATTTCTTGCTATAAGTTGAAGATATACATTTATAGAAGCATAGTTTTATTGCTATCAATTTCTAACTATCTTCAGTCTTCAGCCAGTATCTTTTAAGATACAACACGCAATTACATAGTTTAACAATTATTAGATAACAATTCTGTTTTATTTTATTACGATAGTTACTGTCTCTCAAACATGTTCCCTGAAAATTTCCTATTAAGACTCCGTTCTGAAACATCGCAACTCCGAAACGAGGTATTTAGTTGCGATGTTTTTTTTTTGCTGGGAGTTGTCAGCCTGTCCCCCACCAACGTCAATCCGTAGTCACCAGTTATAGGCAGTGTTTGAACCTCCTGACGTCTGCTGTCTACAGCGGGCAGCAGTAATATCGGCAAATAAATACATTACCGCTTTATTATCGCAATTATAATGTTTGGGTTAAAATTTTACATAAATAAAAAATCTGTTTGTGTATCATGAGTTAGGCTATATGTTTTATATTTGAAAAAGCCAAAGATGTAGGAGCAAAATTAATTTGTTTGTATCTTTCCAAAAAATCAGCCCAACTCATTATTTAACTCATTATTTGACCAATAAATAACGTTTTTATTCGAAAATGCGTTTTAGGAGAGGTAGAACTGGGTCTTAAATCGTAAAATTGCCGTGCGAAGTTGCGCGGTTGTGTTGAAATCGGGCCTCGAGGCATCTCTATATATTCAATATTTCATTAGCTTTTCATTTTCTGTCAAACAAGAAAAAAACGAGTTATTACTTAATTATCTAAATTTATTTTTTATGAAATACAAAAATATTCCACGTTTTCATAGTCGGTTCTAGGTCATTTATCGATTGTTAAGTTTGTTTGAGTTACCATCTTATTGTAGATAAACCAACGAATAGCTGACTGCGATGGTATGAACTGTAAGCGAGAAACGCCACAGTGAAGGGACACCAATGTGTTGCCGACGGCGTTGTTTCGTCACCAGTTGCTACACAACTGTGGTAATGTGTAGATGATTTTGTTGCGCTAAACAGGGTCGGACGCCGAATGCAGCGTGCTTTTTTTTCGGTGGCCACACGTAAATTTAAATAGAAAACAATTATTACCGAATTCGGAAAATAAATGTTTGTACTATTTATCAAAGAGCCCAGCACAATCATAGTGCCCGGACAAACTGACAAGATGCATAATAGGGTATTTGACTGTATTAAAAATATGGTTTGAATTATAGTCATCCTAATAGATTACAGTTTAAGAAAACGATTTGATATTACTTTTCAAAGAAAATATGCTTTATTTTTATTAAAACCCAAAATTAAAATTGAATTTTATTCACGTCCTATCACGTGATTGAAAGCGCTCTGTAATTGACTTAGTCTCCAGTAACGTCGTTCGTTAGTACGCTTAGAGCGCGTTTGGTTTGTCAGGGTAGGGTATGCGGAGAGCAATGCTCAGATAACCTGGGTCGGCTGTCTCTCTCTTATATGCAGAGAAACGCCGTATGACGTTAGTCTGCCTATTATGCAGCGCGTCACTCTCACCGTACCCTACCCGATTATCCGAACGCGCTCTTATGCTTCTCCCGTTTGAATTTAATAGCACTAAAGTGCCATGTAAGCATAACTTTGTAGGTTAGGTTAGCCCTAACCTTACGCTGTCAGATCAGATAATACCTGGTTCAAAAATTCGATAGATAACTTATTCTAGTCAGTTTTACTTATGTCGAAGTAATCTTCACAACAAAAAACATTGTATTGGCCGCTATTTATTTCATTTGGATTTTTCTACGAGCCAACCACTTTCTTCGCAGTTTGAAATCTTGCGGAACAGCTACAAATAGTTTATCCGTTTATTGACGTATTTCTGCATTGTGGATTTATACACCATTTATAACCCATTTTTAAGTAGAAATTGTGAAAACAACACATTAAACAACACAATTACCAAACGGCGGCGATGCCGATACTGACAGACCATATGGGCCGATTTGACATCTACTATCGTGTGACGTCACACAACAGAAAGTATCGTTTTGGCGGGACTTTTTGTGATTCAATTTTTAACGCTGATTTTTATGAAATATTGAGCAAATAATTACGAAAAATAATGCAATGTAGAGTGAAGGAATATACACACTAAGATGGTTTTCCAATAATAGTCAAATACCCTATTACAAATTTATTAGATTCC
Source organism: Aphodius sticticus (assembly GCA_963966075.1). Classification (NCBI taxonomy): domain Eukaryota; kingdom Metazoa; phylum Arthropoda; class Insecta; order Coleoptera; family Scarabaeidae; genus Aphodius; species Aphodius sticticus. Next base: position 7,053,781 of record OZ014513.1, read on the forward strand.
CACATCATTCAAGGCCATATTCATAATGCCCGGACCCTAAATAGTGTCCGGATTAATCACTTGGTTCATAATAACATAAATACAACAATGTAGGGAAAAATCTGGGTAATTAAAAACGCCTGAAATGCCTTTTTGTATCGATTTCGAAAACCCATTTGACATAGAATCCTTCAATAGGGCCCTTTATTGCGTTTTCCATTGCGTCCCTGAAAAGACCCATCCAAATGTTTCATAAACAAGGAAAATCGGTGTTTTTTGCTTGTGAAATCATGACTTAAAATTGGTGAATTTACTTTATTACAATATGGTCAACACCATATTGTAATAATAATATAATGGCCTAGTAATTTCATTAGCTTATCAAATAGAGCATATTAATAGCAAAGATTAAAATTCCATACAACTCGGCTAAACTTGATTGTTATTATTATTGTGCCAGTTAGACTTACATCAGACCCAGAGAACATTAGCAGCACAGGCGATACACCATAATTCGTTTAAAAGGGTATCTAAATTAGCAGTTGATGATGGCACTAGCATTAGTTGAGCTCATTCAGTCATCCTACGTCAGCCAGACAGTTCTCTTGTTCGCAGTGAAGTTTAGCCCAGAAATTCAACGATTTCCTCGTGTACGCACATGAAGAGTGGTGCAATAAAATAATTTCTGCGAAGGGGTGCGTTTTTTTCACGTGATCGATCATGGCGCCGCTGTCGTTTAGGGGTGACCTACAAGGGATGAAATGCGTGTACACACACAATAGGCCAATAAATCTCTGCTGTGTGCATATTTTAATGTGTATATACGTTGTGGATCTTCGGAAATCTGAGGACAAGAATTTGATGGATTGCGCGGCAGTTGCAATAGCCGGGATCTCGTCAACGTTCGTAGTCGAGTGGCGGACGACCACTTCGATCTACGTTTCCTAGGGAAGTCGTGGCATTTCCGAGAGGTAAGTGATTTTACGGTTGAATTTCGGGTCACGTTTTGAGGACGAATTGGGGTAAGCATTGGTTTTGGCAAGGAAACAGAATCTGGAAGATTAAAGGTTGAAAACATCGTACAGATTTAAACATAGACAGGAAATTTTGTTTTAAAGTTTACTCCTTAAATTGTGTTACTGATTGTGTACCCACTCTTCACTGGCATTGTATATATACATCTGTTCTCTGAAAAGAAAAATGGTCTTGAAAACAAAAATATCTCCAAAATCTATAACAGAGATCAAAATAATTTATTGAATATTTCGTTTATTTCAAGATTGAAAAACGGATAAACGCTTTTTATCCTTCTTGCTTTTGTGTTCAGAATAGTATCGTGAAAATTTCGAAGAAAACACGTGTGCAATTTAAAATATCAAAATATCCTCTAATCATTCTCAGAAATAACGGTCAGTTATTTAGGAAACATATCGGCTAGAATTGGCGTACGTATAGACTTATTTTCTATTTTGATTATTTTTTATCCACGTAAATTAATGAATAACAAACTAATTTCATTTTTATATGATGATTAGTCTAGATGATTAGTAGCTCTTTGTTTTCAGAATAGCATCGTAAAAATATCGAAGACGAAACGTATAAGGTGCCATTTAAAAATTCTCAAATACCGTACTTCTGACAAAATCAGAAAGACATCAACCTTAAAATTATCAAATAACAGTTATCGCTTTGGCGCTTTTCAATCCGGTGGCTTCATAAATAAAAAAATAGAAAGAACTCTTATACTGCCGTTTTGAGCATAGCGGACGCATCTGCAAATTTGTTCACATTTTATTAATATGATAAATAGGGCCCTTAGAGCTATGAACTAAAAGTACAGCACATTCTTCAACTGAACATTTTACAACTTTTGATAAATGCAGATACGACCTCAATGCTTAACACAACAGTATGCTCTGCTCACCTAAAACAAAATGTATCAGCATTGGAAGGTCATTTGTACCTACAAATTTATTTTGCGTCATAGTTAAGATTATCTGACATATAATTTCGTCTGATAACAACACCTGATTTCCAAACTATTATTCCAATAGCATACTAAAAGACTACGACGTTCCTAACGTTCTAACATCCCAAAAAACGAATTTAAACGAATGATCCTCAAGTCCAGATAGGACGTTTTGTTTTGGGAAAAGTTGTGGTGTGCCTTTACATCCAAGATAGAAACGTTCGAAAATGCTTTTTCAAATTCTTTGTCATGTAGTTACATATTTTTGGTTTAAATAATTAACAAGAAATCACGGCATCTTATATTTTTATGCAAAAAATAAAATTGTAGTAAACGTCGGCCATACACTATCAAGACAAACAGCTACAGTGCCCTTATATAGCTTAATCTGTAGGTTCATAGAACCATATGCTGCTCGACAATTGATGATTTTCTTGCTCTGCGAGTTTCTGCTCTCAGTCCAGTCAAATGGTGTTTTAGCCAGGACAAAAGTATAGAAGTTTCTTTTTTTTTTCATTCTATGTTTTTTTAGGTGCTGATTCCGAATTTCAATTTTGCTACTTCCCACGGATATGGCTTCACAACGAAAATCGCAAAAAACCTAAAAATTTTCGGCTTTTCTTCAGTTTTTTGCGAAAAAGTCATAAAACTGTGCACTTTTCGACCTAGACCAATATATACAAACATAAAGTACACTAAATTTCCTATCAAGAGCACCCTCGAGTGTATTTTTTGGTTGAATGGTTTGGTCGCAAAACTACATTAAATTCCCTACAAATTGGATAACTTAATCAGTTATTTTGGCCAAACTGTGTAGCCGCTAGAGCTCAACCAGTTCTCGCGGCTACACGGTTTGGCCAAAATAAATGATTAAGATGTACAATTTGTAGGGAAATTAATGTAGTTTTAGCACAATTCTAGCCTTTTTAACTAACTCGAAAACTGTATTTTACACAAAGTAGGAAAATTAGGCCTTTTTTCAGCACGTTCTAGCGGCCAAACAGTTTACCCAAAAATGCATTTCAAGGGTACTCTTATAGAAAACCATTTTTAGTTTTTTTGCGACTTTCGTTGTGAAGCCAGATCCGTGGAAAGTAGCAAAGTTGAAATTCGGATTCAACACCCCAAAAAATTCTATATGTTTTTTTTGGAGAGAAAATTGAACTTCTATATTTTTTTCCTGGAACAGGCACCCTCGGAAACGATTTGACTGGACCATATGTATATGTATTGGAATCAAAAATTGGATTTAGAAAGATATAAAATAAAGACCCCAAGTCGAAAAACTTAACCAGTATGTGTTCCGTAGTACAGTGCACGACTGTATGATATTGTACGACTAGAACATAATAATCGTCGGAAAGTAGTCATGATTTTCGAACAGTACAGTAGGAAGTGTCATAACAACATTTTCGTTTAATAGGGTCATTCTTTCGATTGGTATCCGCTGCCGGGATGATGGTAATATCTGGCTCCCAAACAGAGTTTCAGGATGTGCCTTCATCGGGCATCGTTTACACCGTTTCCTGTTGTCCGCATTGTTTCAATACACGAGCCAACAAAAAACCCGATAGCTTCAGCATCGCAGGTGATAACAGTAAATGCTTGCTTTGTCGGGACATGCTCAAAAACAACTGCGGAAACGTCAATAACGTCCGTTTTCAATTTGTATTTTTTATCGACCTCTACTCAAAACGCATTTTCAATCTCCTAGTACGGTACGTTCACATTTTAGGAATTCATGACTCCATTTGTTCCTCTACTGTAGATTGAAAATTATCTCCTATACCAATAGCATACCAACGTCCTATACCGGGTGATTCAATTCCGAGGCTCATCATGGGGATCTCGCTTATTAGTGGAGATAGAGCCTATGTTTAAATTTGGAAAAGTTTCGTATTTTTGTGCTGATCAATTATCTTAAAAGAAATTTTAGCTATCATTTTTTCATTTTAAAGATATCCGCAAAAAAGGCGAAATGTTAAGATATCGTTATTAATTTTTTATTCAAAACCAAAAGTAGCTAGACATTTGATACCAAAACATTAGAAGAGCATAAGAACATGTCAAGAAAATGGCGACCAATTTGAACAGTTACAAAAATAGGCTTTTTGTTGTATAAACTTGCTTCTTTTACAATCTGAATGCTTTTAATCCAAAGCACTCTGGTCAGTCCGGCGCCGGCGGTCTATAACCAAGCACCAGTTGGGTACCTGATAAGCACGAAAAACAACGAGAAAAAGAAGAAAGTTTTTTTTGATTATTACACCATTATTTTAAAAAATAATGCTAACATGTTATACATTGCGGAAATGAGAAAAGACACGACTATCGGAAAATGCAAAAATTCAACATGGCGCCCATAAGAAAAACAAAAGTTGACCATGGTTACGCCGCCATTTTTTGTTATTTCAAATTAAAAAATAACACTGCATTCCTTGTTAAAAAAGTAGCTGATTTTGTTTCAAATGTCACATTTGGTTTTGATTAAAAAATTAAAAACGAATCCTTAACATTTCAGTTTTTTGCGGATATCTTCTAAATGAAAACTGATAGCTTAAATTTCTTTTCAGATAATTGACCAACACAAAATTACGAAACTTTGCCAAATTTAAACATAAGCTCTATCTCCACTAATAAACGAGATCCCCATGGTGAGTCTCGAAATTGAATCACCCGGTATACTAAATACCATACGTTCAGAAACCCCACTTTTATAACCATTTATAACCCTTATCTACAGGAGATATTGATCAAATTTTCAATGTAGTCCATGAAAAAAAAAAACAATGAACTGTGAATTAATTAAGAAACAATAAAACAAAGAGAACCTAAATCATTTGTGGCGGTTATAATAATCTACCGTAAACCTCAGTAGCATTAGTTTCGAATGTTCTGTTTATTAAATATTTTTTCGGGGTAGGTCCTGCGGGAGGACCCTCGCTCTCAACAAAAATAAATTACTTTTAATAATAAAGATTCAGGGATCGTCTGCTTCGAACGCAGCGCCGCGGCACCGGAATCTCCCTCCTGCCTCTTCGGCCCGCAGAAAACAATCAATCACCAGATTACTGCTAATAAAAACATTGCGCGTTGCATCCACTGCCGACGGCATCGCCTACTCTTTTACCCCTTGCAATTCGAGGCCAACTGTCGCACAGAAGCACCCTGAAATCGAAGAACGCAGTGGTTATTTTTCATACCGATGGACTCTCATCCGAGATATCATTGTTCATATTTAATTAAAAAAGCAACAATTTCGATAACTTTTTAAAATGTAAAAAAAGATAAATTATTTTACTTACTCACTATCTGTTATTTTATATTTACACCAAATTTTAATTAGCATATTATACAGTGAGGTTTGTTATGTTTCAAAAAGTTTTGCAAAAAGTCATGCTAGCTTAAGAGGTTTTATTTTGTATTTATAGATACACGTGAATTCTATATTGTTGGTGCTCTATCGATCCACGAGCTTACATTTCAAGCAAAATAATTTTTTTTACTATACAAAATCAACCCTGTCACAAAAGGGTTCCAAGCTAAAACAGTTAAATCCAATACTCAAACAAAACTGCCGAGTAGTCCTATATTTTGTTTCTAAAATGATGTGTTTTGGTCAAATAAAGCGATAACTCAAAATCTGTAAGGATAAGGGTAGAACTTCATAAATACTATATGCACTAAAAAGCTCCAAAGAATTCAAAAATATACAAAAATGTAGGCCAACTAATTGCAAAAAATTAAGTTGTCCTTGTTTTCATGACACTATCTTTAACAAAACCAGTAACTCGTTCTTTCTGTGACGTAGATTTATTGCTTGTGTTAAAAAATCTGTAAACTTATCATAAATAAACCCACTAACATTCATATTCCAAGTAACAACCGTTTACGGGTTATTTTCTACTACCATAAAAAAACTTTACTTAAAAAAAAACGTACTTAAACTATGAGAAAATTTCTGGGATTTTTCTGCCTGTTTTTGGGTATATGTGACGAAGTGTGAAAGTGGATTTAACGGTTTTTGAACGTTTAATCAATTTTATCAAAATACCCACTTTAAACTTATGACGTCATAGAATTTTCTTTTAAATGGTAACTTCTTTTTTCCGTACTAATTTTGATGGCAACATACAAATTTTATGGCAAATTTAACAAATTGTTACATACAAAAGTGTTCGAGAACAAGAACATTTTCGATTGATTTGGGTTTTTTGTTTTTTTCCTAAAGTAGGCGACCGCAAACCAAAAAAATATTGCTATAAATGCTTCAACAATTTTGTGAACAAACTCTCAGAATTGCAGATAATAGTATAAAGATTAAGGTTTACTACGAGACCTTTTTGAGGTTTCAAAGACAATGGATGCAGCTCTAGCAAAAATTACCAAAATGCGTTTTTTTTTTGCATTACAAACTTTTTGACCTTTTTCGAGAACCTTACGCAATAATTTTTTTTAGTTTGGATTCGACTTATAGACCAATAATTCTACCCAACGAACAATTTCATATTCCATTCACAAAATCCATGTGCTCTAGAGTTATCAATATTTTGTTTCTGATGCAATTAAGAATCTACTAACAGCAGTAAGACAATTTGGGATTGCCATTATAAATATGTGTCGATGAGTTACCAGTCATTTTTCATAAAAATGTGTAGGTATTTTATTCATTAAAAGTTGATGTGTCCGAGGGATTTTTAAAACAACAATTCGCCTCAAAGATTTTTTTATGTTTCCATACTTTACGCATCAATGTATAATTGTGAGTTTATATTCAGCACCCTGGAGCAAGTAATATCTCCGCGTCCCCTTATTTTTCGGAAGACGTCTGGCGTTTTTTTCAACATTTAATTTAATGTATCCCACATTCAATTCCAATTTTTCAATTCCAGATTGAACAAAAACTGAGTTTATATATACAAAATCCTTGAGAAACTCAGTTTTACTCAGACACGATATCGATGGGAACTTTTTACACGTTATTTCTAATGCCCAATCAAAGACATATTTAAAAATCTGATGTGGCCAGGCACATGACTTTATCATACTATATATAAAATTAATAGTTTAGCTGCATGAGATTCTATTTGATCGAGATCGGCCATGTCTGCATTAAAATAAAACTAGTAGAACTAGATATGCGTATGATAAAGTAAAAATCCAGCGTGATTTTTTCCGAAGTGAGTAACTTTATTTGTTTAATTTCACTGGGCTAAGACACGATAGTCTACTATTCCCGTATTTTGAGTTGGCAAGCTTGCATTTGGAGCATGTGGCGATATTTTCAGTGTGCTGTAATGTAAATAATAAAATTTTATTGTCCTTAAATTCTTTTCTTTTTCGTTTTTGGTAATTATTAATTTGAAAATTTAAAAAATTCTAATATCTACAAAGTTACAACCGCAATATACAAACGCAATAAAATAAAATTATAACTTACAAGGTTGAAAAAATCTTCACAGTTCAGGTGAAGGTTGGTTGAGATGCCACAGTACGCTTTTCTAACCCCATTCAATTGATGTTTAGGGACATTTTTTTCAAGTTTCTTAAAGAGATTTTTTTTTTAAATTTTCATCAAAATTATTTGGAAGAAGGCGTTTTTCTTTCTTTTAAAATAAGTAACATTGTGTTTCATATTTACAAGCAAATTTTGAAAACCCTTACATTCTTAAGTTTAGGAATAAAAAACACATCAATTTAGTAAAATAATAGCCATTTAAAAGTCATAACAGTCATTTAAAGTGAACAATAAACTACAATAGTACAATAGTACAAGTAAATACATTTGAAGGGCGGTTGCTTAAAAAACGAACATTTACAGAAGTTAAATGTATATGGAGTTATATATGTATACAACGCACCAATCTATAGATCAAAATTATGATCATTAAGTCATGATCACAAAACATTTAGGTCCTTAGAGTTTTATTTAGAAGATCTGGCCAATAGAATTTTTTACACAAAAGTTTTTTTATTGCCCTTCCAATGTTGCGCCCCCTCTACTCGTGCGCCTGGACCAGTTTGCTCCCACTGCTCCCCATAGCTACGCCCTTGAACATAAGATATTCTGAAAATAGTTGTAGGAAATATTATTCTAATTTGATATTTATAAAATACAAAATTTTTATTTTACTATGCTATTTAATATGTTTTAAGGTTTTTATTGTGATTTTCATTTCAAAATTTTGTATTGAAAAAATTTTATTCTCAAACCACACAGTTATTTTTGTGAGATGGCGAGATATTAACTTTAAAAGATTATTTTAGCGTTATAGGTCTAACACTTTCTAAGGCTTCGGAAAATTTCTAAAAATTTGCTTTGATTTTAATTAAATAATTGATCTCCCGTTAATAATTTGGCAAGGGACTGTATATTGTGTTTATTTGAATAAATATCTTTATGTTAAATGGTTTTTGTTTTACTTATAAACGCATACCGTGTACTAGTTTGCTTTGGTAGATTTGGATATTCCGTAGTTCTATTACAAGAATGCAATAGCAATCAGCAACTGTTGCAATCAGCAACAGTTACAAAGTAAGTTTGGGCAAGCAACACTGTGTATGGTACCTGGATGTCTAGCCGATATTTTTCTTCCTGACAGATAGTACGAAAGCGGCTCAGTCAATCGAGTCTACCTGCGCATCTTCAGCCTCCTTCATACAAATTAAACGCGGCCTCCTTATCCGGCGAGGGCTAAACCGGACGCTTCAAATTATGATCTCCATGGCTCACTATCGATCACCTGAAATAAGAATACGCCCACAATTGAAAAATACACGCCGATAGTGGTCGCCGGGCTCGCAGCAAGCCTCGTAATTATAGAATTTAATTTCGAAGTGAACCAACCATTGGAGGAGAGGCACCGCGGTACAGGGCAATTATTTAGGGATGGGTTTTTTAAACTTGCCCGCAAAATTGCAGCTGCATTTCTGCCCGCAAACTGAGCGACGGTATAAATCATCACCACTCCGGCCGGAGGAAAGCGAAACTTTTTCGAAACTGGTTGGTTTGAGGCGCGCCTTGGTCTGATTTACTAAGCCATTGACAAATGAGGCCCATTTTTGATATTTATGAAGTGGAGGTATTGCTGTAAATCTTCGCGAAACGCATCGTTCATTGCGTGGCTCCGCTCTGGCCCCCAAAAACCTATCCTATCATCATGGTCATTACGAACGTTAATTGTTTCACCAGAACCTCATAAATAATTTAGAATCATATTGCTGAACTCTATAAAAGACTCCAACCATCACGTAAACAAAACGTATTTCCGTATCATCTTATTCCGACTTTTACGTACAGGCAGAGACCCTATATATGATGAGATCTAACTAGCGCCATCTATATGTCAGTTCACCACAATCTTTATCAGGCAATTGATTTTGTATTCGTTTGAAGAGGAAGGTATCATAGCATTATGGATCCATAATAATCGATTTGCGTCGAGGGAAAATTTAATTTAATAGACGAATTGAAATTCAGCCCGAGTCTTCGGAGGTGCCGCAGCGGGCAGAAGAAACCTTTTAATTAAGCATTCAGGGTGTAAGTAAGGAGTCCGCAACTCTCGGCCAACTTGTGCGCTACTCTTTATACTTCATAGTGGCCAGCTGTGCCGGCTAACTTCTTAGGAAGACATTAGCATAGTAGATGAGCTCCCCAAAGTCAGTCCCCTCTCTCCCTTCGCCACTCCTGTCTCTGTGGCCAACAATTCAAAACTCTACCTACACCAGAACCACTCCAATTCAGTAACTAGCTAAAAAATAAAAACAAAGTATGTTAGAAAGCCAATATAATCAATTCAGGTGAGGATAACTTGTTGAAAAAACCAGGATTACAAGAATTGCGGGAAAAAAAGCAACGCGACCCGGTTTTGAACTAAGCACCTGACAATTTCCGGTCGGGAGCTCTTTCAGCTACCTAGCCAGTGAAAATTTATTTATTTTTTGAACAAAAATTTAACCCCGTTAGTTCTGTAAGTTTCTTATACAATTCCAAGTTGATGAAAGTTGTCTCTATGGTCTCAAATATACCTCCAAAAATAGCACAATTAAAAAAGAATTGGTCTCTCGTAATAACCGTAAATTTTCTTCAACATTTTTTTGAAAGAAGGGCGATGTCGTGTGAAGTAAAAGTATACAAAAAAATATTACTTTAATATTTCCGGGTCTAAATACAGTAACATTGTAAAATATTACAGTTCTTGATGTTGACATATCTACATACAGTGTGTTCCACTGAAGAGTATAACACCTTCATATCTTTTTTATTTTTAGTCCAATTTTAGTAATTTCTTCTTTCAAAAATAGAACAGATTTAAATGTTTATATGAAAATTTAAGGTATGATTCATTTTTAATTTAAATACTTTTTATTGTAAATAAAAATTAACAAAACATTGTTAATACCATACTAGAAATTTATGACCTAACCATGAATTTTTAATATAAATAATTTAAGTTGAATTAAAATAGGAGTTTACTATACATATTTATAAAGAAATTTATGACCTAACCACGAATTGCCTTCTTTAAATGTGGCATGAGCATGAGCATGAGCATGAGCATGAGCATGACCGATGGCAAAATAAATGGCAAAAATCTAGAAATCACTTTAGGGATTTTTTTATCGAAAAATTTTACTAGTAATAATTGTTCAGAATTGCCCAAAACCCTAAATCCAAAATTTCATAAAAATTCAAAAATATTGCAATTTTCTTCATAAATAAATATTATTTGCATATACAGCTGCGCTTTAAAAAGTGTGCTGTGGAAATTTTGTTTGAACTAAAACCTGAACTGTAAAAGAAAAATTTTTAAATTTTATTTTTTAACTTTCTATTGGATAATAGAGGCTATTAACATGGCAACATCTTATCTTAATTAAATACGACAAAGCAGTTAGACAGGTTTTATTGTATATGTAATAATTTTTTCAGTTCTGTCAACTACAGTTTACAAAACAAATAACTGTAATAACGCATCGTGTGAATTGGACATATTTGACGATATTTAACGCAAAAGCAAACTTGTCGATTGTGCACCCAAAGTGACATTTTACCAGTTTTATAGTCTTTGATATGGTTCCTATGGCCAGTCTTAATCAATACACACCAAAACTGAATTATGAAACTTATTTACAATAAAATTGCATCAAAAAATGTAGCGGGGCAAAATACAGTAACATTGTAAAATATTACAGTTCTTGATGTTGACATATTTACATATATGTAATAATTTTTTCAGTTCTGTCCTGTAGTTTACAAAACAGATAACTATAATAACACATCGTGTGAATTGGACATATTTTACGACATTTAATGCAAAAGCTAATATGTTGATTGTGCACCAAAACTGACATTTTACCAGTTCTGTAGTCATTATTTTTTTTTTAATTTGGTCATTTCACTTTTTGACAATTTAAATCCATTGATTTAAAACAAAATAAAACATTAATATTCACATTTACATTCACCATAGGTATTACAAACAAAAACCATTTGTTTCTACACGTATCGGTTTTTACGCTTCTTTAAATACATTTTGGAGTTTTACCAGTGTTGCCGCTTCTTACACAGTTTTTTATTATCTTTGTTAAAATAGATTTTTATATGTTTAGCACTTAACAATTGTTGCGCATTTTATATCTACTGTGAAAAATCACTTTAGAATCCATAACACTTGTTAAAAAGTCGTATTGACCAATAAAATAAATTGATAAAGTTAAGAAGGGTTAAAAGACGATAACCAAAAGCAAAAGCCGCTAGCAAACGGGGGGGGGGGGCTACTGTAGCTGCGCACTTATGTAGGTCCCATTAAAACTGTACTGGAACGGTACACTAGCGTGCAGCATGGTCATGGGCGGATCTAATAGCATATCTACTACTCCTTGCATGCAGTCACGAGAAGGCTTGTGCAGGTATGGTATGGCCCACTCTCTGATTATGACCCCTATAAGAATAGGTTATAGAAACCACACCACCCGTTTTACATACCTGCCGAAGTACGGCCGAAGTGGGTCCAAATCAACTAGAAACTTACTAATATCAATAATACAATAACAATAGTTGAAATATATTTGTGTAACCTCTACATATCGATCTCTGTGAGTTAATTATCAGTAAATTATTAAATCTTCCTATCAATGTTTTAGATACTCAAATTATTTTCATGCCTATTTTGGCAGTACTTTGGTGTCCTTGCTTTGAGAGTTACTGTATAGTTTTTATTATGTAAGACACCTCATATGATGACACTAATTTATACCTATATTTTAAAATAATTTTAATCTATTACAAATAAATTAGAACAAATAGGAATAAACAATATTAAATAGAGTAATAAGTCAGGTTGACACTGTAAAACTCGAACTCAAGGTCGCCGCAATTTTAGTTTATTTCACAATATTGTCTTTATTTTTTTACTCCATATTTGATGTAGTTTATCTATTACAATAAATAAATTGTATTTTTACGGAAATTCTTCTCTATGCATGAAATTGTCACGAAATATATTCTCAAGAGGTTGAAAATAGTGCTTTAACAACCAGCTAAGGACTTCTTAGTCAAAATCAGACATGTCGGATCGTAAATCTGCGACGTACATTTGGGCCGCGTAATGTGACACTTTAATGACTTTGCGGTTTGATGCTATTATACAGTCATGACATATAGCTCGGCACCTAAGCAGCAAGCCAACCAAGAGAGAAGCCGAGGAGCAACATCTGCCGGGCAGCTAGGATGACCGCAGGACTCGGACATTGGTCATTATAGAAAAATATCGTGTGCTTGGCAGTGTGTGTGTGCAAGGGGCTTGGAAAGGGGTAAAGTTGTACAAGTTGCCGCTAACTGCCGGTCCTCTGGAGACCGGGAGACCGCAACGGCCCATTCGCAGCACTTCCGGGACATAGTCTGTGGTGGAAGCGGATGCTTCGAAGGACCTCGCTCGCCAAAAGATAAAAATGGACCGAGGAATTGCTATGTGAACCTCGAATAAGAATTTTCCTTTGCTGTTCCAATGTACACATAGCTAGTACACATTCCTTCCATATTAGTATAGCTAAAAACAAAAAGGATTTGATTTGGTACTTCGTTGTTGTTTTCGTTCTAGGTTTCGGTCCTTTACGGCGCCAGCCCTACGCGCGGGCGCGCGAGCCTTGACAAAATCACGATGCGCATATTTATTCCTGAGAAAGGGATTACTTGAAAGAAGTGAGAATTACTTCAGTTAAATAATTGGTGGGTTTTTATTCAGTAGACAATACTTACTTATATTAAATGTCTTATATTTTCTTGGATCAAGTAACTACGCACTTGGATGGATTTACTATTACTTCGTTGGAGAAATTGACATTTTTGGAACGAAAAATTCAAGTACTTCTTTCAATACAGTATTGGTTCTTATAAAGAAAGAATTTATTTGTCGACAGCATTTATCTGAAAAATTATTTTACTTAGATTGAGTATGTGGCATTTCTTGTATATACCTAACTTTCTACATCCAAGTAAATATGCATTTGAATCTAGTAAATAAATTCAAGTAATTATGTTTTCTCGTTCCAAACAATCACTTTTCTGTGTGTAGAATTACCGAAAACACCTTTTTCACGCATACATAGCGCATACATAAACACATTTTTGTTGTGTGATTGGGGCCTTTCAACATGATCTTTGTCCTCAATTCCAAACTTACTTTAAAGAATAAGAAGATTGCCACAATTTGTTTCTTTGTATTTTGTTTCACAACATTCTGCACATCTTGGAAAACAGGAATTATCAAACTTTTCACAGCGTGTCCACAATTTTTGGTAAGTACAAAGTAACTGAATATCTAGATTGTAGACTAGCGCGTTCTGAGTCAATGATATATGGATTTCCGAGCGGAAACCACATTCATGACTTTGAAGCAGTCGACATTTCACATTCTGTTGCAAGGATCATTTTCTTAGCACTTGGTTTGATACGTAGTCCTCAAGATGCCAGAGATGAATGTTACCTGTAAAAATGTAGTACTGTTTTCTGCCATGTTTTTTTTTTTCATTTTGATATCAACATTTAAACCACGACTTCCAAGAAATGTCCTGGAACAGCACTTACTAAAGTTACATGCCTCAACTCAGCGCTGCGTGCGATTTTTAGGTCAGCAGTATGGGCCAAACGTACTCGTAATTTTGACAATTTGTTATTCTTAGTCCAGTCATTCTAGATTTTTGATATACGTTGTATTAAGAAGATGCAGTCGATAAAACTGATACCAATCGATAATTATAGGTTCCAACAGTAACATATTAACATATTTAGAATCATAATTAATAGGAAAATGTATAATTAATTACAACCCATTGAAAAATTAAAGTCCATGTCAGACTTTAATCCTTCATTCCTCGAATCTCACTCACTTAATCGCAAAACTAACAATACCACATTGTATCGGATAAAATTTACAATAAAATAAAAAAAAATATCGACAGCATTTGAATTTCCGAATCAACATCTAGAATGACTTTAAAGACAATTAAAAGTCAGTTGTCGGTAAATCTCAAAAGCTCATTGGACCCTTCAAATAGGGTGTTTATCGAGTTTTAGTCCCTAAAAGTCCCTATACAAGTTATCTACAGGCTAGTGAGATTGCTTGTGATGCGCAGAACTGGTGATACGTCATTATCGAATTGTTTGAATTCGATTTGCTTAATATAAAAAAAAAGAAAATTTTGTTGGAAAGATCAGCCAAATGAAACAACCCTTGCTTGTTTGCTACTTTTCGACAGTTTTAATTAAAAAACGGCTGAGGCGTTTGCTGCTGTATCATCGCTGAATGGCTGTCATTCCTTTAAGAACTTTTCACCAGCGGTTCAACATTCACCGAGATGCGACAGCTTTTTCGCTGTCTGCCCTTGTAAGTTTGCCTTGGGGGTTACCTATGATTGGTCCTGTTGTTGCGGGCTGAATTGGCTATTCATACAACCACTTTTGATTGCCTGATGAAGACGAAAATTAAAACCGTCGAAACGTAACAAACAAGCAAAGGTTCTTTCATTTGGCTGATCTGGCTGATCCTACAAAATTTTTCCTTTTTTGTTAACAAATGCAAGACCGAGAGTGTCCATTGCCTCACTTAACATAGACCATATAAACAAATCAGCCCTATGGTGTAACTAGAACGTTGTGGATAACTGTCAAACGTTATATAATTAATTCAAAACTTAACCTGACTTAACGTAACTTTTATTTGAGATTGAGCAGGCAAAAGCAGTTTGAAAACCATACAGCGTCAATACGAAGCAATGTTAAGCTTCGTAAGTTGAAACATAGTTTTAATACATGGCAAAACAATACCACTGAAGGCAAAAATGTATGGTCAGGATTAGTGAGATCCTCCATATTTAGTGCCACAATTGCAATGTGAGTGCAAAAAGCAAAATAGCACCCATTATTTCAGGAAATTGATGTTTGGACAAAACTAAAACAAGAATAATTCAATAACTATAAAGTGTTGTTTATCCACCTCAGTTTGTGACAATTTAATCGGCTTACCCAGAAGATGTTCAACCATGTGTCGGGAGGGGGTGGATCGAGGGGGTAGGACTCCGTACACGATGGGGAGTCATATGGAATAGGGGGCTGCGGTACGCCCGTAACTTTTAAATTACATTTGATTCTTATTTTGATTACAAAACGCTTACCTGGTTTTCTTATTCTAAGAATCTCAAAAAACTGTTGCACAGTTCTCAGACGTTATATACATTTGTACGAAGAACGTAAACGTTTATATGTAGTTCAGGCATTATTTCCATAACGTTTTTTATGTCATACGAATGCGGCAAAAACGTTGTTCACATAACGACCACAGGAATCATTGGGGTTATGAATGGTTTTGTTATTTTTTTTTTTCATTTAAACTCAATTAGGGTAGCACACTTGTGGTGGTTTCTGTTACACACTAAATTTCCCTTTGAACATTGTTCAAAGTCTGTCGAGCACATGTAGCCGTAGTAGGAATATTAATGTCTTGGACGGCCGCAGTCTAGCCACCCTTTCGTCGGGTTCTTGACCAAAGGCACATACATCACGCGCGTTTTCCCCTCCCTGGGGAGTTCCCCTTTGTCTTGGTGTGGCACCCCTCCGCCAGGGGGTAGGTGGGTGTCTATGCGGTCCACAGCGGCGGCGGATTTTATGGCCTCGCGAAATATAAATTAAATTAACTACTGCTTCGGTGGGCAATTAAGAATTAAGGGAGTTTAGCCGCGGCGAAATAAAAAGCGATTTAGGTGACTTTTATTTCTGGACTCACAAACAGAAATATAAATAAGTCGCCCCCGTTTCTTCGCTTGCATCCAGTAACCGCGCAACGAAAACTTCTTTTGGCTGTATTTACTAAAAACTCTTTTTAGAAATACGGGATTTCCTTACTTTATTATTCACTGTTAAATACATTGCATTCTACTACAATGCTAAAACAAATTTTACAAAGTTGATTATATTATCATTTTAATTTTTTATGCATATTACCAATTCAAAAAAATAGTCCTTAGATTTTTACTAAACTATTTTTACATAAATGGCTTTAAAGTGCTCCCATATTTCGAAAAGCAAGAATAATATACATAAAGTTACCTTGAAAGCATAGGAAAAGCCTTATAAATTTTTTATTATTGTCTATATTTAAAAAAATCTTACAGTATGGTCAAATAGGAGATAAATTCGAAAATTAGCTAAGAGGATTTAATATCTCAGCAAGAAATAATACTTATGTTGAATACAATACTAAATACAATTTAGTAAACAGCCACACATGATGCAATATGGGTGTCTAAGCGAAATAAAGTTTTGTGTATGATAAAACAGTTGTAGAATACAGGGGAGAATGATTCTTAATTTTTCTAATTTTCTTTTTAAAAACTAGGCAACCAGCAGGTGCAGACTACACGGAATAATGCATATAAGAATCAGTTGCATAACATCATATAGTATTAAAAAAAATTTACACATATTTATTAACCGCGAATGTGTTGTTTTTTATATTTTAACATTTCGGTTTTTTACTTTATTTTTTTTTACAAACATTTTGCAATCGTGATGTTTTCTAATAAGTTTTTTATTGAAATAATAATTCTGGACTACAAAGTTAGTGTAGTTAAAAGTAAAAAGAAAAAGTAAATGTTTTATCAGCCGCTAGTAACCCCTAAATATTTTTTAATTATAAAAAATAATGTATTGCGTTTCTAATAATACGCATATTAAGGATAACCTTGAAGGAGCATATGCCTAAGGACGTAATAAACATGTTTATTCAAATAACGTATGGTCTAACTTAACGCATTATTGGGGAAATTAATAAAGAAAAACAGAGTCCAACCCTGTGCATCGCAAGAAAATTGTTAACAAGCTACCGCAGTTGTGGTGCAACTGGGGACAAAGTAATGCCGCCGGCAAAGTATCCATCACTCTCCACTCTGGCGTATCTCGCTTACTATGACATTGACCTGCATTAGTCTGTTCATATCATCGTAGTTTGTTGGTTTATTTACAATAAGAATCTTTTGGATTGTGGAATGTCGGTGTGTTTGTGTAGTACAGTGTATGGTACCAGTGATGGAGGGATGGCAATTTTATACGCCGGATGACTCGTATGCGAAATAACTTTGATCGACATCGAATCACCGACAATCATCCGACAGGAATTACTTTACAATCATAATTTTTGGAAATCCACATCACTTTTCTTGATTAGGAACGTACCAATATTTCTAATTTGTCAATTCTGTTCACCAGGGCAGGCCATAAGCGATTTCTTTAATTCAATTTTGTTGGTACTTCTTTAACTCCGACCTTGCTGCTTTAAGGTTACATCTGAAACATCCCGTATATCTTTTAGATCTATTTTGAAAATGTTCTGCTCGAAAATAAATAATTTAAAAGAGAAGCTCCCAAATACAAAGAATATTATGCAATTTCACTAACGTGTATATATCTTTTCAAAATAAGCAAGGCAATAGGCAAACGTAATGGACCAAGCATTGACGATCATTTTTTATTTTAGTTTAAAATTGTAGGTATTTGATTAGCAAAAAGGAAATACTTGTGTTAACACAGTAGACCACTAAAAAACATCAAACAAGAGATGGAGTAGATCCAGTGTTCAAACAGCGCAACACCTACCAACTTTCACGTAACAACAGCTAGTGTCAAAAAGTGAGATATGTCAAAACATTTAGCAAAAAATACTCAATATTAATTTTTTTTTGTTCTGTATGTACGAAATCAATGAGAATTCATTCATCCACCACACAAAGATTGTCAAGTATTTCTACCTTGTTCTTCTTCTAAAATCTTCTGTGATAGTTGTCATCCTACAAAGAACGACTTCTTCAAACTTGTATGTGTGGTGAAGGACGAATTGTTATTCTGGACATCCTGAGCGTAGCTTTGAGGTTAAATAAAGCACCTACTTAAACGATACGAGCACGTAGCTCGTGCACAGCGCACTTCGTGTTCTTCTTTTGTTTTGCGCGGACGGGACGCACGGTTGCAGCGCGCCTAATTTTTATTGCCGAATAAAAAGTCCTTAAACACGGCCAATTTGCCTAATTTATAAGGGACGGACCCCGTCGGGCACACATGTAGAAAAGTGCAAAAAAGTCGTCCGATTTTAATTTTAATTAAAGCGAAGGCGCTTTGTTGCTCGCTAATGTTCCACCCCACGGGCCATTGTCGTACGCCCGGGTCGTATCTCGCCCATATCTACCTGCCCGTTCTCACTTATACGAATGACCCAGCATGTTGCGCAATAGTTTCGCAATTATCCTTCCGAGCAGCTTGATATATAGAAGGTACCGTGTTCTCGGTGGATATGAAAACGGAGAATTTATTTGAAAGGGGTACGAGTAATAATCTTTGGACTCCTTGCCTTCTGGACACAACTATAGCGTTTTCTTGGCATTTTTTTTTATTAATTTACAGCATCTCATAGGTAGGCTTACCATAATTATGAAATTCCAAACCGGGACAGGAATGACATTAGAAAAGACAAAATTATTATGTAAGTATTCAATTATACGAATACTTACCAAATAAAACGTAGAATAATAAATCGAAATGATGGGTACTTTTGTGACAAAAAAAAAACAGATAGAGGTATGTATAATTACTTATTGAACCACTTCTATTTTTGGATAGTGTACTTTTCTAAATATAAGCATTATTATTTAATAAAAATTTTAAAAAAATACTATTTGTTTTAACCATTTCAAAAATTTGGGATGCAATAAATTTGTAGAACAAGTCAAATTAGACTATCGTTGGAAATACTCGGACTTACTCTAACGCGGAGGAAGAAATTTATGAGGATATTAACTACGATGGCGAACATGAAGAATAAAATAACATGGCGTCTCCAAAATATTTCTTGTGGAAACAATGGAAAATGGAATATTTCCACCGCGAATTTTAAGTTCGAGACTTATACGCATTGACCTGAGAGGGCTAACATGTGCACTCTTGACAATCGTACTGAAATAATTATTATTTATTCAGTTTACAATTATCAATTTATTTAATTATTTATTCTTATGAAAGTATTACTGACACTGACATAAATTCATAGTAGCACCAACTATTATTAAACAAATAAGACGCGTGACGAGTGATTTAAAACTTACGAATATGCCGATATATCTTTTAGATAAAATTCAAAATCACTCAAAATCAGTCAGGATTCTATACTTGGAGCTCAAATCCAAAGCTACATTTTAAATTTATGCCGAGCTAATAAATATTTTTCAGTTGTGCTTGACTGTGCTCCCGAGGGTTGACATGTGGAGCAAATTTTATTTAGATTCGTTAATTTCAACAAAAACTTAAGACAGTTGGAAATAAGATAGTACTTTTTAGCTTTTTCTTCCATTTCAGATGTAACTGGCACTTCTTTTATCACAGAACTATATTTTGAAACCATATTTTGAACAGAAACATTTAATGGGATCCTTAACTGTAATCGTTCTTTTCTGCAAAATCATTACTCAAATCTTTTAGTTTGTGTGATACATGTGCTGACGATTTGTGCGAGAAATTTATTTCAAGTCAGTCTCTTTTGAAAGTATATCAGAATAATATGACAACAGTTCTGGAATCTAAATTTTTAAATAGTTTTAAACAGAAATATTCCTTTCAAAATTAAAATTATTAAAAAAATACTTGCGTTCAAGAACTTGGCTCTGATATAAATAAAAGGAACATCTTAGAACAATACATAGATACTAACGATATTATTAAAAATAAATTTTCAAATGGAAAAGATAGAAGTATTGAAACTGTATAACTCTAACTGAAAATGTTTAACGACATATTGTCAAAGTTAAGGGGTTATTAAGGGTTATGGGTTAATAATATAGTGACATACAGGCGGGATGTAAATTTTAAATAAATCATATATATCCTTTGCTAGAAAAGCAAAGGTCCCTGACTCAAATCCAGGTCGTGTCTGTAATTTTTGGTTTATTTAAAATTTACATCACTCCTGTATATCATTATATTATTAACCTTTTATAATTCTACTCAAATTTTTGGCTAGATAGATAAAATTTATGTGAACGCATTTGTTTTGGTTCAATGTAGCTAAGCGTGGTAACTTTGTCGAACCACATCCACAGCCACATCCAGGAATATAGAGAACATTTTTTTCTGCTGAAGTTCTCTACATAATCGTTGTTAGTCTGTAGAGCTAATCGATTGTCGAATGTTTGTTTCTGAATTGAAACTAGTAAGCGGATATAATGTTTCCTTCATCTAAGATTGACTTCAGTCGCTTTCCAAGCTGTTTTTCAAATAATTTTGACAAAATGCAATAAAGAAATTGGCATATGGAAGGATGCTTCATTCGGTGGTTTTAGGTACATTTCTTTGAGATTTTATCTATGTATTTTGCTTAATTAGAATAAAACCAGGTGACTACTTTGTTTTCATATTCATTTCTTCATTTATTACTTTTAGGAGTAACGGGACGTATTCGATTTTCTTGGATTATTGTAGAATTGATAATTTGTTTATTCATTTGTAGCGAACGATTGTTCCAAGTATTCTGCATACACTGTTTAGCAATTTGATCTAAATTTTGTAACATGGGAATGTGCAACGAATACGCAACCTTTTTCACAGAATCAATCACATTTCACGCACAGCCCTTTTGAACCTACATAATCGGAATCATTCATTTCAATCAAGTCCATGTAGTTCAAGTATCAACAAGTTTCAATTACATTACCATCGTCAGGGAGCGTATCGTCCTGGCAGGGTGTCGTCCTGCGTCCTGCGAATCCTGCCCGGACGCCACGAATAACAATACATCAAGCCGGGTGACAATCTTCCGGACAGGGCGACCTCTGCAAATTCCCTTGGAGCCCCGGGGTCAGAGTTGAGGAAGACGCCGGAAAGAGTTGGTCAGGTGACACTGCATTGCCGCAACACTCGGATATCGAGAATCTCGACAGAAATTACCTTTTTAACCTGGGAATCGGCAAGAAGTGACCAGAGGCGAACCCTCGGGGTCCTCGGAGGGCCGAACCTAAGAAGATTGAATGCTCCCTGGGGTTTCAGCCGCTAGAGACTGACTTGCAACCGTTTCTTCCTACTGTTCAGGATACTATTATTATTCTTTGCGTTGCAAGCAAAATAAATAAATAGGATTCTTTTTAGGGGTCCGGAAAATGAGCTCTCAAATAGCTGTAAAGTATAACTGAAAATTGTACCTACTGTATACTTTATTTTTTTTTGTGTTTACAACAATATTAATTTCCGAGACTGTTCCGAGTGTGTAACAGCTTTGTTCAAATCAATTATAACGAAATTTCAAAATTGCAAACGAATTATAGAGAGGATTGATGTATAAAGGGAAAACCGATGGGGGAGGTCTTTGCCCATTAGTGGATTGTATAGACTTTAAGTATGAACGCTATACAATGCAAGTAGTGCTTCCTATCTGGGAATGTTTTTTTAGAACCGGGATTACGGTGCTGGAAATTTTCATTCTCGGGATCTCGGTGCCAGCACCGAAAATCTAAATGTATAAAAGTAAATCAAAATAAATATTTTAAACATGGATATTATTTTTAAAATATTTATAAGTACACCTAACAATATACCGTAAACATAAGAAAAAGAAACTGAAAATATGCTTCAGAATATTATCAGTAATAATATAACAAGAGAGTGAGAATAAATTGAAAATAATTTGACAGATTGTTTGAAAACTTGTTGCCACTCGAGCCCTGCGGGCTCTCGTGACTATTGCCAAATGGCAACAAGTTTGAACAAAATCTGTCAAATTATTTTCTAATTTATGGAACTCTCGAGTTATATTTGACTAGATTATTTTTTGATTCACAAATTTTTACAATAAAAAAGATCAATAAAACTATCATAAAATTATTGAAAAATTTAATTTAATGAATTATTACTTACAATATATGAAAATATCGTTGACACATTGTGAATATATTAAAAGAATTAACAATTTAAATTAGTACAATGAAAAACGCAATTATTAAAAATATTTCGAGACTCATTATTTATTGAGGATTTGGAATTGCTTGTTATATTAAGTGTTTCCTCCTGCGTATTTTCTCTAAGATTATTTATTATATTTGAATGATGTTCTTGGTTCAATTGTAAGTATGGTTTAATCGAACTTGCAGAATTATGACCAGTGACCTTGATTAGTTCTTGTTCTCCTACACCAGCTTTTGAAAGGTTACTTACTGCACTTGATCTGGCAGAATGGTTAGTTATTTTTTTAGTAACTGTGTCTAGACCTACTTTTTCTGCGGATTCTTTCATCCATTTTGAAATGGAATTTATTCCCACAGGAACGTTTTTATACCAAAAACCATGAGTTTGCCAAGCCGGATTTGGAGTAAGAAACAAGCGTTCGGTTTTAATATTTTCTTCACGTTTACTCATTAGTTTTTCAAAAAGACGAACAGGGCAAATATCTGGGTTATTTATGTTTGGAGTCAACCACTTACTATTAGCGCACCTTTGTGCTCCACCCTGTGCAGTTTTTGTAAAGATGGGATTGTATTCAATGCGGCCAGTATTTAATCTTTTTATGTCGGTTTCTTTTTTAAAATAATGAACTAAACATTTCGTAGCTTCTCCTCCCCTCCAAGCTAGTTCATACGATGCAACGTGAAAAAACTTTCTTTGCAATCCACAAGATGTATCTTCGTCCCAATGGTTAAAAATTTGCAACAATTCTGTATTTGAAAGTGCCACAGAACTTTGTTTGTGCTTTTCAGGATGTTTTTGTAAAATTTTTCTTTTTGCACGTCTTGCATTCCGAGTATTTCTGAATTCTATATCATGGAAAGGATCAAAGGACCTGTTATACTTATTAAAGTAAAGTTCTTGAACTAATTTTGCCGTTTTATTCCACATTGTCTTTATTACTGCTTCTTTATAATCATTTCCGTCTTTTCTTTTCATGTTATAAGCCCAATCTTTTAAAATCAATGCCAGAGTAGCTGTTGTAGTAGATTGATCCAGAATATAATTTCTTTCTTTGGCGAAGGTCTTAAATTGTCTCCATATAGACTGATTACTTATTAGAGTATTTTTCGAAGTAGTTTCTAAAATCTTTTTTGTAATTTCTGCATTAGAAAAGGTACTAAACCAATGACTTTCACCCATTTCGCGTTGACACAATTAAGTAATTATTTTGACAAGTATCTGACAGTTGCTAGGCAAATAAAAGCTACAGTGATTATTCCCGAGAATAATCACAAGAGATTTATTCCCACTATAATAATGACATAATTGGTTGAAACTTACCCTTGTGACAAATAAAGAAGCATTTCATTGGTTTTAAGAAACGTCAAAAAATAATCAATTCAATTATTATTTTAAAATAAGTCCTTAGAACGCTTAAAATATTCAAAGTTTCGTCATTGAGCAATAATATAATTTTGGTCACTATCTTAACATATCCTGAACAAACGCGCTCATATTCAACACTGGCAGGTGGTATGGAATATAGATTGTCATAGCACCTTTCGAGGTTTACTCCACACTTACTCTCAATTTCAAAATTAGTTGTTTGTTTTTTTTTATGTGAATTGAGAATTCATTTCGTCGTAGATAGCTTTACAAAGGGGGCTGTTCTTCTGCGGTTTCTATTTCTGATTCAGACGAAGAATTGTTGATTTGTTTAATCGCACATATTTTAATGGGATATCTATATTTAATTCGTCCTGATTTAATTTTTGCAAAAACTCGAACAATGCAGAAACACGACTCCTACGTTCATATATTCGACGATCTAGCGAGTTTTTCAATTCAATAACCACTGTTACCGTAGATCTCACACCCTAACACTGGATAGTGTATGCCCTATTTAATGGCATTTGCCATTAATTCAGTATTCTTTTCTCTTAAATTATTTATGAAAATAGTTAGATAGTTAGTAGGAAAAATAGTTAGAAAAATAGAAATAGTTAGAAATGTAATTTATTTTCACACCTTAATATATTTGACCACTAAAAATTAACGAGCAGAATTTAAGATTTTTCCAAAAAAGCTTTAAAAATCCATTATACCCCAGATGCACCAAACTTAATTATGACTTTTAAAATTTTATCTTGAAACAAATGTTTCACAACTAAATTTGGACATGTGTTCTTGCTACAGTTAAGTGAGTCACACTGATATTCTCGGTTTTACTAATTTATTTCGAAAATAAGGGGCCTCACTGCTAAAACCAATTTTTCGAGAAATACGCGCCTAGAGTAGGTACAGCGCTGCCCGGTGCTATATAATATTACGGAGGCATGTGTTTGAAGACTTTGAAACTACTTATCAAAAGCTAATGACATAAAGTGTAATATTTTTAGTTAATCGTTTCCGTATGTACTGTATATCACTATCAAAATTTTCTGTGACACGGTTTAAAAATGAGCGCGAGAGAAATATAAAGAGGTAGGTACCCGATTTCTGCAGTTTTAACTGTTTTAAATTATAACTCGCCTTTCCGATTTTTATCTTCTAAACTGCAAAAATGTCAGATCATGATCGAGCAAAATTTGGAATCTTGTCTATTGATTAGCATTTATGCTTTCTTATGTTTTTATGTAAACAAGAAAAATTGGGTACGATTTTACCCTTGTCTCGCATAAGTTTAAACCTAAGAGCAGACAGTTGTGTTATATAGAAATATTTCAAGAGTATTACGCAGTTTATTTGATTTTATATTATAAGTTAATTCAGAGTTATGAACATCTTTGAGGTGATTGAGTATGTTTTCGGGCACAACTCACGTTGCTAATCAAGTCAAGTGCTCTGCACATTTTCCGCAGCTGTTTATCCACTACAAAATTATAAGATTTCTGCAAACTGAAACTGTCGAAACTTCAAAATTGATAATTTAGTGGTAAGACCACTTATATTATGTGTTATGTTTTTCAGAAAGTATTTCTTAATATTCCGATTTCCCACTGTGTTTTTTATGATTCTTGAGCTACTGGAGATATGTTCAATAAAAAGTGTTTAAAACTGTTTAAAACGATAAGCTGTATCTGGATAGTTATTACAAATGAGAACTGTGTCTGAAAATAGTTACAAATAGGTTTAAAGTGTATTTGTTTTTTTATACCACAAGATTATATTAATTAGTATACATTTTGTATTAAAAGTATAAATTATTATAGCTTATACCAGTCATATGTAGTCTAAAACTTACCGCGATAAATTCTCGGTCAGCGTAGTGCACGAAAACAATTTTTTGTGGGCATAAGAATGTATTTTTCCGTGCAGCATTTACAGCGTTATTCGACCTTATACCAATCTCACCAAAAACTTTAAATTAAAATTCGTTGCCGTAGAAATTCTCCAGGTATGAAAGGAATGTTTTTTTGCAAAGTTTGTATTGTCCCGTATTCCAGATGTTAGCACATGTTGCCTATCTCAGATATCTTCTAATTTATAGCTTCAATGGTAAAATCATTATTGTTTGATAGATATTTTCTATAAATTCTCCCACGTCTTTCTCATTGCAATATATTGGCAACGCCTTTATTACAACTAAGTATGTATTTCTGATTCTGATTTTATCCATACAATAAGAACTAAAAGAACAATCCTTGGTAGTAAACAATACCTCAAAAGCGTATTCACTTATATCGACTATATTGTATCAGTAAATAAAGTCAAGAATATCCGTGCAAAATATATCCCTAAAAATGAACGATGGGCGAGAGTAGAGTTTTAGAAATGGTCCGGGGGCGGTTGAATGTCTTCCGGTTGCGAGATGCGGTAGAGCAACGAGTGGAAGTGGGATAAAGTTTTCCCGGAGACCGATCCGAATTGCAAATAGAGGACTGCTTCGCAGGCTGAGTCGGAGAGGGTGCACACTGCACACCCCGTACAGAGAGGCACAGACAGGCGGACCTGAACAGTCGGGAACAGAGGAAATGAATAAACTCCACTCGGCGGCGGTGAGATAAAGAAGAGCACCGCGACGCAGGGAAATGAAGTGTGTGGCGTGTCCCCAGCAACAATAAACTTATCTTTTCTACCGACGCGTGTATATTTTCTGGCAGTCGTGTAACAACACGCAGAGACGGATCTGAATACGAACACGTACCACCGACAAATTATACTTGGTTACTAAACAAATAATAGACATTAGTACAAATGCTTATTTAGTCAACAATATTTTTGAGTTAACAAAGTGTTGATCAAGTTGGGCACGAAGGATTAATACAGAGAAGTGTATTGTTTTGAACATTGAGGTAAATATTAAAACACAAACGCCTGGCGAGACAAGGCGAGAAACTGCGAAAGACGCCATTGGTTCGGGACAGCTGGTTACCTCTACTGACAAAAATGTTCAGTTCTCTTAATTCCTTTAGTTCGACAAAATTCCTTGGTGTGTGTAGCCTTCCTCAGCGTCGGTGATTGGTGGCGGAAAGACTGACGTAAACAAACAAGTTTGTAAAAAGAGAAACCAATAAATATCTTTTTGAACAAGTTTTTTAACTTGTTTACTTTATGTCGGTCTATTTCCGCAACCTAGGCCAATCATCGACCCTGAGAGCAGGCTACACACACCCAGGAATTTTAACGAACTGAAGGAATTCCAACCACCAATAAGAGTTCTTTAACGTGCACGTCGCACCATGACAGCACACGGGACCACCGACGTTACTTCCTCATCCGTTGGTATTGGCATGCAAATTTTGAAAAATTTAATATATTTTCAAAATACAGATAATGTTGATATCGACTTTATATTCCAATATTTTTCTTCTTTCTACTTATGTAGACACTTTTTAAATGGAAACCCCATTAGATTACATTGTCACAATAAAAAAGTCACCTAACCAAATTTAAAATCAAAAAAATACTTATTATCATAATTACCATACCTGGGCGCTAGAAAACCACAAGTTTACCATTACCGTCACTTCCATTTCAAGACTATGTTATGTTCAACGGTATCTAAATAGTAAACTATTTGAACTTTCGTGTTTTTGACAACATTTTAATAGTGGATTGTAATTAATTTTTTCATTCTTTAATTCCTGAACAGTGAATTGAAGACAATTTGAAACTTAAACAACAGATTTTTATAAGATTTGCTGAAACTTTTGCTGAACATTGGTTCTGTAGATAATTAAAATCCTGCAATAACAAATTTAAGGGGTTGATTTACCTGTTATTAGTTTACTATTGGTGATCATGAATACATTAATAAAATTAGTTTATAATCTATTCACTTGTTTTGATTTCTGGGGTAATTATTCAAAGAAGATGCACTTCTACATTAGATATGACCATAGATATGACCATTTTATATCGCTTGAGGGTAAAGTGGAAGATTACAAATAAAAATACTATGAAGACTATAATATTTTCTAGGTACCTATGTAAAGTATTTGACGTTTTGTATTTTTAGGGACATGTTTGTGGATTGTAACATAAATACCTCAACAGTATTATGAAATTGAAAACGTTTTTGTAATTGACCAATCATGGGAGTAAATTTATTATTTTTATAGACAACTTAACACTTATACTGACATTTTTTAGCTTCTAGTGACTTGGGTCAGGTGCATGTGACGCAAACTTTCCCGGACACACTGTATCCAACTGTTATCAGTATTTTTCAAAATTCAGTAGACTCTCCTATAAAGCGGTTCCTACAACGCGAAATACCACAATCGCGCAACAGTAGTCGCAAAAATGATGCGACTACTGACTTGTAGATCAGGAGAAATGGCACGGAAAATTTGACACCATTTCCACCTCTCTAGCTGACTTGCTCTAGGCGAGCAACAATTACAATTTGTGAACACAATTGGAGCAAAGTTTTGACATTTTGCATTCCCATATTTGCAACACGGATAACATCTCGATTCATTTCGGTTAACGTAAAATTTGGTTGCATTATGTCCACAATTACTCAAAATTTCATCAAAATTCAAGGTGCTGAGGTGAATGTCAAATGTCTTGACATCTCTCGTAGAACGTCTCCACGAGTAGCTCGATCCTATGTGTAGAACTTGCGTAAACGCGTTGAAAAAGAAGTAAAATTTGTTGTGCCTCAAGATAGTGTCTTTGGACCAATTGATTTGATGATCTTGCTATATTCGGCACAGTTTATAGTGGTGGGTTCAACTGTAGATGAATACCAGAAGAAGATTCTACCTTCTTTTAATCTACTTTCTTGTATTTGTCGTTATTTCAGTGTTCTTAACACCTATGGAGTACCTTCTCAATAATTTTCGATAAACATGGTAGTGTGCATTTTGCACTGCTGGACAAATTCAAAAGAAGAAAGTATTCGCGACGGTTAACATAGATAGCGTCGCGCGTCTTGATTTACAAGTCATAATGTAGCGACAAAAGGATTGCCGCACCGCACGCTGGTAGCAATACAAAATGAAAACTGTTTTTATCGGGCCCTTTCCAGATGGCAAAATGCTTTCAAATACTGGCGCCGAACCATTAATCACGGCGTTACGAGTCTCGTCCTCTTCTTTTTCTTTTATTTGCGAGCTTAGCGCGCCGCCTGTACACAGTTTGTTGCACACACATCTACATACTCATGCGGACGCTGATACTCCTCCTCAGATGCAAGAGGCGGCAGGCTTGCGCGGACGTACATATCTCCGAAGCAGATACAGAATGTCGTATCTGCGTATCTTCTGCGGTGCGGTGGAGATGATACTTTTTGCGATTCGCTCGTACACATTTGTGCGCGATTTAAATTCATACGGTTAGGTATCTCCACATACAAATGATGTATTTTGGTAGGGACGAACGGAATAAAACTCGCAGAGTGTGTCTGCGTACGCAGTGGCGGCTTCAGCTTGGCATTCTACCTGAAGGAATATTGCTCGTTTATGGTATGCGTAGGAAAATATTTAAAATTGGGGCGAATACAATACGTTTCGGCGAACGGTTGTGGTAACAAGCTTTATTGACAACGGAATAGAGTCAGTATGATAAGAATTATTAGTAGATTTGGATTTATTTATTATGGTGGAGGAGCTTACACACTTTACTTGTACAATGTTGTGAGTTTGTTTATGTGCGATTACAAGCAAAGTAGTTGAGATGAAATCCATGTTTGTTCATGCTTAGATCACAGATTATTGGACTAATTAGATCTGGAAACTACAACTAGGGTTGCCAGATTTTACATATCAAGATATATGAAACTACTAGAAATATATGAGATCATGAAAATATATAAGAGACACTAATCACATTTGTTTGTGAATCACAAGCGAATAGACGTTTTCGGTAGAGTTCTTTCCGTTGAATACAAATTCGAGCTTAAAAGTTTCATACCGCGTCACGTTTTCGTCGCTTCTTTTATTAATTCGCCCGCACACTATTTAATGAATCGCTGTAAATGCTTCAAAAATATTTGTGTACAAACTGCCAGGATTTCAGGTGAAAGTACGTAGTAAGGTTTACTATAGGATTCCTTTGCGTTTTTCTCAAAAACCTTACGCGATAGTCCCTATTGGTAATAAGGGCAACCAATTCTATCCAAAACGCATTTTCGCACTCCATTTATAATATTTATAATAATATTGTGTTTGTTGTATAATGAATAATATCAGTTTATGTATTATTATTATAATGTATCACATGTGTCTTAAGTTGCCTATCCTGCAGGTGTATGATATTGTGTGGGCAGCATTATATTTATGTTCGCTTAATAAACTTGCTAGCAATTCAAAAAGTTCTACAGAATTATCTAACGAAACCAAAAATGACCCAATTCTATCAAAAGTGTTAATAGAAGTGGTAGTAGACGGTGATATAATTTATTTAAATAATAGAATTGTAGTCCCTCAAAATCTAAGGCAAAAATGCTTAGATTATTGCACGAAGGCCACATGGGTATCACAAAACCCCTTCTTAAGGCTAAACAAACACTTTTTTGGCCAGGTTTGAGTAATGAAGTGCAAGAAATAGTAACTAAATGTTCTACCAGTGAGAGATATGCACCTAAATTGCCTTTTCAAAAAATAGGAATTGATATAATGACTTACGCAGGTAAAGATTATTTAAAATTAATTGATTATTATTCCAAATGGCTTGAAATTGTTAAACTTAAAAACTTCCTCTCAGATTTGTGACAAATTATTATCTATGTTTGCGCCTCATGGAGTCCCACAAATTATAATTGCCGATAATATGCCATTTGGGTCGTACGAAATGTTAAAATTCGATTGGAATATAAAAATAATAAATTCAAGTCCAAGGTATCCACGAAGCAATGGATTAGCAGAAGAAGGCGTCCACATTGCAAAGCAGATTCTAAAAAAAAGTTATCAAAGTGAAATTAATTGGCGAACACTTCTTTTGGCATGCAGATCAAACCCATCACCATCAACCGGTTATAGTCCTTAAGAACAAAAATCGCTAAACGAAAAAAAAAATAAAACCAAAAGTTATCGACAACGAATTTGACAATTTAAACAAAAATACGGAAAACTACAAACAAAATCATGACAAAAAGCTATTACACAATGCAAAATAAAAATGAATGGATTCCTGCCCAAATCATTAGAGGTACAGAACATCCTAGGTCATATTTGATTCAAAATGAGAGCCCAAATTCCACTTCTGATGATTTGGAATGCATGAATAAAGTAATAGACAAAAACCCTGATTGTAATGATAAAACTAGTATTAAAAATCGCTTAATTGAACCGAAAGTAACACGATCCTGACGACATTATTAATTTTTGTTATGTTAATTAGATTAATAAATGAATGTTTACTTATTATAGGAGTGTTAAATTGTAGGTTAAGCTGTGACGAACTAGTGTTAAAAGTAAATCTGTAAAAAATAAAAAAATATATAAATAAAAAAAAATAAAAAAAATAATAATTAAGTAAATAGATAAATAAAGACATGACTAATACGATGTAAACATTATTCGCGTAGATATAAGAATTATTGTATGTAATAATTTATGCTTACAATTTATGCTTACAACAATATCTTGAGTTAAAATTATATGTTATTGGAGGAAGATATTATGTAATAATTTTATTAATTATGTCGCTTTTCCTTGAATGTTAATAAAGTTGAATTAACTTAGTTTTAGGAGGAAGATGTTATATAATGAATAATATCAGTTTATGTATTATTATTATAATGTATCACATGTGTCTCAAGTTGCCTATCCTCCAGGTGTATGATATTGTGTGTGCAGCATTATATTTATGTTCGGTTAATAAACCAGTCTATCACATGTTGTAGTTTGAATAACACGTATAGTATTAGTGTTCTTCTTAAAAACTTTCTTATGCAAGCCTAAAATATATTTCCGCTATCATTAAGCCAATTAAAAGCTCTACGTAAATCACAAAGATATGGGTTATCATTTAAAAAATCTGATGTGGCCAGGCATATTACTTTATCATACTATACACCAGTGTCAAACGCTGATGAACTGACAATACTGTCAATAGATGCAGATACGAGCGACCTCGTTCAAATAGTACATTTGATGTGTGTAGTCGGGTTAGCGCTAGTTCGAATAAATACTGCTAACGCCTCACTAAACTATCTCAATTTTTTTTTGGCACTGTTACAATACTTTGTCATAGTACGTATGATAAAGTAAAAAGGCTGATGATGTTATAAGCCAGAAACAACTGAAGGTCGCCAATTGAATTTTACATAAAAATGTGTATTTAGGTAGTTAAAAATCAACAATAAATATGTGTAAAAATTAACATCTTCCAATAAAATGTGGAACAGCGTCGGCCTAATACTCGAATGGCTTAAATCTAAAATAATCAACTTTACAGAATAGCACAGTAGAGTATTTTAATAGATGCGAAATTTGCTTTGTGAATTCTGGAAGACAATAGCAATTTTGGCCAAAATTGGTGTTAGATTATTTTCCTCCTAGTCTAACCATTCATTATATGAAGGAAAGGTTTAAAAGCTATATAAGCCCAATTTTCCCTTACAGAATAATTTTTAAGAACTACCAAACTACAGGAACTGATTTATGTTTTCAAAGATTATTTTATTGCAATTATAATAAAATGCTTAAAGTGTTTTAATAACACTTGATATATAAGTTCCAACATAAAGTAGTTTTTTTTTGACCAATTTTTCAATGATGACACATTCTTATGTCAAGTATTCTTTTTGTTTCAAGTCTTGGTACGAGATGTTTGTATCACAGTACATTGAATTAAAACGTTGTAGCAAAGTAGTTAAAATATAAACTGTTGTAGTGGATCTAAGTCTTTATTTTTTTTTGTTTTTACATGTATAATTATTTATTAGACCGACAATAAGTGTTAGTTTTTACAGTTTTTTTTAATAATATACTCTTCTACCAGAAATGTTGCAACATTCCCGTTTTAGTGTTACCTGATCCAAATTACTTACGCCAATATACACACATCCGTGCCGGACACATCGTCTTCGGCATAAGATAATCGGCTTTTGCCCAACCCTAAATGTAAATTTATTAACGTTAGAGCTAAGTGGGCATCTAAGGCGTCGTCGGGCGTCGTTTGATTTACTTGAGAGCATCAATTTACGCGCTGCGAGGAAATTAAAGTTTGAACTCTCGCGTACTACGTCCGTCAGAGAAGGGGGGCGCTATTTGCTAATTAGACAGTGATAGTGTGTACACAGATACAGAAAACGGAGGTAGCGCGGCGTCGATATCGGCTGCAAGAGGGTTGACGTCGAATATCCGCTTTCTTGTCAACTTCTTTCCAATTAACAATAATGACTGAGCAACCCGATACATCATTGGGGACGAACGGAAAATTTTACATGGTATGCAAACAAGGTTTCGAAATGATATACATACGTACATTTACAGTGGGGTGGTCCTTATTTCTCAACTTTTAATTTCTTTTTGCAGAACCCTCTCAATTTTTTCCTTTATAAATACTTAAATGGTGTGAAATTTGTTATCCATGAATACATATTAACCCGTGTCCCGAAGGGGTGAAAATCGAGAGTAAGTGTAATTTAATAAAAATAAATAAGATTTTACATACCACACTTATTAACTAAATAAAGAAAAATTAATCAATTAACATTTAAGTCTGGATGCCAGAGCATTTGACATATGTATTTTTAATCACTCATTTTTTGAAATATACAATTATCTAAGCTACGTGACAATCCTGACCAACAATGAACAAATTCTAACAAGTGATAATTATTCACTTGTATTTTTAACAAATTAGGTAGTTGGAAATATGTGAAATACTATGATATCTAGACTCAAAAGTTAATTGAAGTTATGTTTTTTAAAAGTAAGCTAGTAACTGTTGTATGTAAATTTATTATGGTAAAAAAAATGAAAATACTTTAATATTTTTTAAATATTGTTATATTGAATTTATTCTCTATTTTGAGCCTATTGGGACACGGGTTAATATGTGTTGATCGATCTCCAATTTCAAAGCTACCTGTTGAGTATGGATATAACAGAACAAATTGAGAAAGACACGCAGAAAAAATGAAAAGTTTAATTATATAAATTATATTTATTTTAGAAATGAAGTCCACCATATTACACAGTCGTTTTATTTAGCAAACATGAAACACATCGGTTTTAAATTAACCATGTCAAATTATGTAGCTAAATTATATATGAATTAATTTTATAAACATATTAAAATTCGTATTTAGTGGTTCATTTTTTTCTTCCTTTTATCCCTCTTATTATTTTTATCTTCTTCATCCCTTTTATCACCTTTAACCCATGTTCTCCTTTCTCAACGTTTTCCTTATTTGCTCCTTATTCTCTTTTTCTCCTTTTCTCCTTTACCCGTTTGATCCTTCTTTGTTAACCTATTTATCGTTGCAATCCTTTTCGGCCTCTTCGTCCTTTTAGCCAATTCGGTCTTGTTCGTCCTTTTTACCCTTCTGACCCTTTTCACTATTTTCACACTTTTCGTGGTTTCTTCCTGTTTATGACATTTTTTCTCTCTTACTCCTTTTCATCTTTATTTTTTTTTCGCCCTTTCTTCAATTATTCTGTTCTTGTTCTTCGTGTTTGCTTTTTTTTTTATCCTTTTTGTCCAATTTATCACATTTATCTCTTTTTATCCGTTTTATTAGTTCTCCTCTTTTAGTTCTTTTTCGTACGTCTGGTCTTTTTAGTCCCCTTTGTCCTCGGGGGTGCTGCTTGTTTTTTTCCTTATCGTCATTTTGTACGTTTTTTTCGGCTTTTTTGTTCAACCCACCAGATGAACAAAACGTCGTCTTTTTTCCATTTCTTGAATACACGTTTATTAATGTAGTAACATTAACGTGAGATTATTATAAAAACTGAAAGAATGAGTCAAGTGAATTTATAATTAATTTGGGAGTACCTCAAGGTTCTGTGTTGGGACCTGTTTTATTTAATTTGTACATAAACGATTTTGCTTCAGGAGTCAAATATTGTACCTACACCTATTTCCAGACGATACCCTAATATCAATTGCAGATTACTTACCTGATGAGCGCGACATTAAATTCTGAACTGGTATTAATATCAAATTGATATAAATAAGAAAAGTTATGTTTGAATGTTTAGAAAGCGATAAAAATGGAAATAGAAATTCGCTGAACCCTATTTAAAAAATATAGGGCTTTTCATTTAGAGCGACGCATTTTGTTTTTGACATTTCTCGAATAGGAGTGCAGGTGGTTTCGCAGTTCGTTCACAGTTTGCAACGTCAATATGCCATTTAATAATGGAGAGATATGTTTTCATGCCGGCGCGGCGGCGTCATCGGCCCATTTTTCTTTTTTTTGAAGACTGCAACCCACCAACTTTCAACGGCGATCGCTACAGGGCCATGATATCGGAATATTTTTGGGACCAGCTCGAACTTGGACGATCAGGATGGCCCTGCCATACAGCGCACGACACAATCGAATTATTGCAGACCAAGTTCGGCGAGCAAGTGATCTCACGCAATGGTCGTCGCGAATACCCACCTCGTCCGTGTGATTTCAACCCTTTAGATATTTTTCGTTGGGGTTACATTAAATTACTGGTCTATGCCAATAAGCCAGAAACATTAGAACAGCTTCAGGCCAACATCGAACGTGAAATTCGGCCGATTTATTGTCCTCAAGTCACGGATATTTGAATGATGTCCATAACTAACCCACAAGTCTTTTAATTGAAGAAAAAAATTTTAATGAAAAATTCTTAATGAAAAACCCACACACACACACACACACACACACACACACACACACACACACACACACACACACACACATATATATAGTTGTCGAGGCAGTGGATAAATCTAAATATTCGCGTGTCATATTAGACAACACGTTGAAAGTTACTAACTCAGGTTATATAGTTCAAAAGGTAGCCGAAAAAAATGTTTGATTAGGAAGAATATCTAATAAAGAATATGTAACAATAAAATCATGAATTTCCTTGTAGTGAAGTCCAAGATGCTAAAAACATTCAACACAATCGTGTAATCAGAAATGTATTACAATGCTTAAGCTAAACTAATATTGAGGTAACGTTGGGCAAATTAAATTACTTAAACACTAAACAAGTAATGTTGAGATACTCATTTTAGTAAATAAATTCATAAATATATATCATAAATTGCCAAATTATATGACTTAAGATGGAAGTATTTAGATCCATTGGAGATGTTTATCTGCCTACAAAGGGATATTAAATACAGTAATACAGTAAACAAGTTTAGTAAATCTTTTTAAATCATCATGTCGGGTTTATGTAATGTCTAATTTTAAATCGTGTACAAATTTATTGTAATATTAGTTTCTGTTAACTAAATAGCGAGTATTATTATTATAACTGTCTTTACTTTCGCAATTTGAGCTGGTTTTTAGAAATGTTTATCCTAAAAACAGCAGAAACGACTTGTTCAAGTCCAGAAAATCAATTGAGTTAAAAATATGTACAGAGACCTCGTCTCAAAAATATTTTTATTTCACGAAAATAATAAATATCGATGCATATAGGTCAATAATAATTCGTTTGAATTGGTCATCGACAGGTGATTCATCATCGCTCGCTGGGGCACCTGTGCAGCCGCCGCCCGCGCCGCCTATGATCCTGTTGTGTAAACTGGGCGCGTGCCTATACAGTTGGTGTTATTTATCGTGGCGGTAAAATTCACTCCGTGTGGACACGTCCGCCGCAGGAGATGATCTATGGCCGACGATTTCTGCCCACCGCCGATTGCTTGACAAATATTGTTACCCCGAGAAGAATTATGTATCGATAAATCTCGGCTAATGGTTATCTTCGACCGAATTACGGTCAATCTAGCCGCCGTTATGTCATAAATTTTCGGCAATAACCCACCACTGTGCGATACCTAAACTGTCCGAACATGAGGGTGAGACCGGCTGAGAAAGTGGTTCAAGAAGTCAATACTGTTTGATTTACGAGTCCAGTGGGTTGGATAAACAAAGAGGCTACCTGAGAATCGAAAGTGATTCACAGGAAATGGACCCGACGTTGAAAATAGACCTTTCAGCTTTCGAGTGTGTGGTTTGAAAGCCTCATAATATCAAAAACTTGCTATCTCTCCTATTTGGTTATAATAGTATAACAGAGGAACATTTGTCTTTATCGAGTTTACC
Organism: Aphodius sticticus; assembly: GCA_963966075.1. NCBI lineage: Eukaryota > Metazoa > Arthropoda > Insecta > Coleoptera > Scarabaeidae > Aphodius > Aphodius sticticus. The sequence continues at coordinate 7,090,861 of OZ014513.1, forward strand.
GAATAAAATTAACTTTTTATAGAGTTACGAAGATAATAGGCATAGAATTTTAAAAATATATATATTTAAGGGACGGTACCCGTGTTAATACCCAACTAATGATGTACAAAAGCGAAGATACAGAAAACCGATACGCGTCTTTCAGAATATCATTTACAGTACCAAAAACATCTCAGACCACTTGCATCCGAAGAAAAGAAAAGCAGAAAAATCATGTAAACTAACTACTATTGAAAACTTAAAAATAAAATGGCAGTTATTTGAAAAGTTCTACTTAAAAATTAATAGTTTTTATTTTTTATTCAGTGATTAAGCGATCTATCTAATATTTCCTAATAATGTCAAAAACAAATATTTGAAAATGGCGGAGATATAAGCAATCCACCAGGATTATTTCTTTAAACATCATTGGCCCACTACTTCTAATTTCATATCTCTGCGATCTACTCGGATCGGCGCTCTACAGGGATCAGCGATCTACCCGGATCGGCGATCTACCCGGATCGGCAATCTACCCGGATCGGCAATTTACCCGGATCGGCGATCTACCCATGACAGTTACCATAATATTGACATTGTTCAGGGACGTTTTTAAACATAGCAATATCGAAAAAGAAATAACAATGAAAAATCGCTTATGTTTTGGTCAAGGTATATTTTGCCCGTTAAGAAAACTATATACGTTTTCTCGCGAACATACTCGGTATGTTGAAGTATGTTGATACGGTTACCTGTAGTATGTGGATGACGTAATCATTTGCTTATTTTCGGTTACATCGCGAGAATATGAATAGCAAGTTATATCAACTTACTTTTGTCAAGTTACAAATGTATAGATGGTGTAGGGTGGGTGTAGGTATACTAACGTAACCTAAATCTTCATAGTTCATAGCAATTGTCAGCTGTAGATGAGGAAGGTGCTTATTTTTGCGTGTATAAGTAAAATGTTGCACTTAAGCAACAAACAATTTGTAATAATGTATAGATAAAAAACCTGTTTCCCTTTGTTATGTGGAATTATATTAATTTAAATACAATTTTCATCTTTGTACCAAACTGGACACATTCAAAAAAATCTTTATTTGCTAAATACCAAGTATTACATAATAATTCTTAAATGTATTGCAAAAAACTTCAGCAAAATATAGCATTTTGTTACCGATGGTTATTTTTCACGTAGGTTTCAAATTCTTCAATCCTTTAGAAACTCTCCCTGACCAGCACATGCTTCAACTTTCCTTTGAAGGCCCCTATGGGTTTTTGTAGCCTGTTCTTTGGAAGCTTATTAAGGAGCTGATGATATGTCGTAGGTTGGCGTTTTGGTTCAATGGTACAATGTTGTAATATCTTCTGCGTTGTAGAAGTTTGTTGGTAATGACTTTGTACTTTTTAAACATCGGTCTGCAGTGTGTTGTTTGGTCGGCCTGCTGAATTGTTCACACACCCCATAGCGGTAAACCATAGGCCATTCTGCTATGGAAAGCCATAACTCAAGAAGATGATGAATAATAGCATTTGAATTCTGAGATGTTGGTATTCCTTTGGATGACCTCAAATGGATTTGATCAACTGCTTCCTCTTCAGTTCCGAAAAGTGGTTGTTCTATAGATATCATCTATTATTTATATATTTCTTCCTTACTATAAGGGTACATCCTACACGCAAAACTAAACTGTGACTAAACTGATACAACTGTCCCCGTACTGTCATTGTACAGATAAACAATATCAAATTTCGACTGGCTTGATGTAGCATGCTCCTGTCAGCAGTCAGGTAAGCTTCAGTAATCCCAACGAGCTTACTGGAGGTAACTGTGACGTCACAAGTTTGTCGCGAGAATGTCATACTTTACGTCATACCTTACTTCAGGTACTTTATTGCTAATTACTTCAGGTAACTTAAACTAACCATTGCTCGCGAGAAAACGCCTGGTATACAAAATATTAAAATGAAAAAGCTAACAAAAATATGGTCAAATATCAACCGTCACTGAGATATTTTTGTAAAATACGTTTTAACCAAATTAATTATTTTGTTCTACTTTACATTGGCAATTGACACATGTAACACTCTTTTCGTATTACAAGTTGAAAGTTGTAACAGTGCGTTTGGTAACTTTTGGTTTATTTATTGGTGGCTTTGATACCAAACGTCAAAAGTTAAAGCGCGTGCATTATGATCTTGTGGCATTATAGTATATTACATTACAAGAGCAGTAACTAGCATATTACGTACGAGTGGAAATTTAACATACGAGCCGCGAAGCGGCGAGTTTTGTTATTTTCCACGAGTATGTAATATGCGTTACAGCTCGAGTATTGTACATAATTTTACCTACGACCGACAATTTCAATAAATTGTATCAAAAATGACAAACACATACAGGTAAGAATATTTGACGGTTAACCAATCAATGTATTCGCGCGACATCTATTGCAACTACGGAGAACTTTGTCTGAAGTGTCGATCGAAAATTTCAGTACAAATTCAACATAAATTATCACGTGCAAGTAATAATATGTTACAGCTCGAGTATTGCACTTACTTACGACCGAAAATTTCAATAAATATAAATTGTATCAAAAATTACAAATAAATAATCAAAATATTCGCGCGACATCTGTCATTATGACATTAGGTCGTGCGTTAAAAACACAAACGCACAGCCAAAGGCACACGTATGTTATAAGCGATATACGAGCTAAGTAGTCCGTGACGTAAGGGACATTTACACATACGGTCGTAGGTAATAGTATATTACATTACAAGAGCTGTAACTAGCATATTACGTACGAGTGGAAATTTAACATACGAGCCGCGAAGCGGCGAGTTTTGTTATTTTCCACGAGTATGTAATATGCGTTAAAGCTCGAGTATTGTACATAATTTTACCTACGACCGACAATTTCGATAAATTGTATCAAAAATGACAAACAAATACAGGTAAGAATATTTGACGGTTGACCAATCAATGTATTCGCGCGACATCTATTGCAACTACGGAGAACTTTGTCTGAAGTGTCGATCGAAAATTCCAGTACAAATTCAACATAAATTATCACGTTCTAGTAAGAATACGTTACAGCTCGAGCATTGCACTTACTTACGACCGAAAATTTCAATAAATATAAATTGTATCAAAAATGACAAATAAATAATCAAAATATTCGCGCGACATCTGTCATTATGACATTAGGTCGTGCGTTAAAAACACAAACGCACAGCCAAAGGCACACGTATGTTATAAGCGATATACGAGCTAAGTAGTCCGTGACGTAAGGGACATTTACACATACGGTCGTAGGTAAAAACAATAACCTGTAAATACAGTCGATGAACAACAGACTGGTAAGTTACCGTGCATTATATGTGCGTGTAAACTTGTATAACCGTCAACGGCTATCTAGCGGTACCTGAAGTTCTTGCTCTTTATTGTAACTAATCAGTCACCGCCAGACACGTCTATTCTGATTATTATAATTATTATACCAATATGCTTAGGGTAACTTTATAGGGTATATTTCTGCCGCTTTGTTTTCTTATTCTTTGGTGCTTGTTTTTAGTCTAAGTAACTGATGAAGTAGCAAGTTGAATTGCAACATATTGATCAAGTATAAAGGTCAAAATCTAAGGAAAAAGAAATTCTGATTATTAGAATTAGTAGACCGCAATTTTTAAGATAACTGTAGTGTATAGGTTATGTTTCTGCCGCTTTGTTGTCTTATTGTTTTGTGTTATTTTTAGTTCCTGACGAAACACCAAATTGAATTGCAAAATACTGAACAAGAAAAAAAAGGCAAATCTAAGGAATAAACGCCCTTTGCTGGTTAATAGCATTGCCCCAATCTCTATTATGGTCATAGTAGAGTAAACTTATTCACAATTGGATACGATTTGAATTAAAATATACAATTCGCGTCGCAAGTCGCTTGTTCTGCAACCATTTACTACTATTTACATTGGTTTGTTACGATCACCAATTTTCAAATCACTTGGACTATAATTGCATCCTTAGAAAGATCGTCAACGATAGCGAGTCGAAAACAAACATCTAGTTGCAGCGCGACTGCAAACCATCGTTTGTGTTCGACGCATGCGCATCTTCATACCTTAATGAGATCGCCCAAGTCGCTAAATCGTTGAAGCCAGCAGATCACTGAGATCCACAAAAAAATTCTGGAAATATGTATAATTGATGGCAACGTTGCCTTAATGGGGGATTTAACTAGCTAGAAAATGGGGTGATGTTAGTGGGGCAAGATGTAGGCTACTCGGGCTCGTTACATCTTACGTATTAAGGGCCACTAAAATCTTAACGCTCGGCGGGACATGAGCAATTAATTCCTTAATTTTATGGCGCTGAGAGCGGTAGCTTATGCCTCCTACATTATGCATTAGAACAACTGAATTTAAGTTGTGGCTTTCCATTCTACACCAAGCACAATATTCAGTTCAACAATACACATTATTTACGTTGCTCATTAGTGTACAACGGTATGACTATTATAACAGAGATTGTGCCTCTTGCAGTCAATGCCATGAAACGCCACAAGTTTTTAAATGATTTACATATTTCATAATAATTTCTGACCGATGCTAAACCTAGAATACGACGTAAGTAATTCTCTATTCGTTTTTTTGGCATACACACCCAATGAATTATTTCGTTTTTAAAAGAAACAACAAAACAAAAAAGGAATACATACACCGGCTTGTGACTTTGAGATTAATCCTCAAAGCGACTGACGTACATTGGGGTATTTGACCCAAAAAGCTGGCCATACTTCAACTTTCTAAATTGTTAAATTCCAAAAAGTAAACCAGTTTCTGGGATAGGTAAAGGACCGATGTATTAAAAGGCGGCAATATTTTTTCACCTGAGCCCTGCGTCACCTGTCCTTGTCAGCCAAAAGTTAGATTTTACTATGGCTAAACATAGATGCACATAAGTTGACGCTCTTGAAAACGATTGTAATTTTGTGTGTTAAGGAAAAATGTGACCTTTTTGTTATACTTTCTTTACAACCAAGTATAAACTTTCATTCGACATTGTTTTTATTCAAATTTACCCACTATTTTGTTTATTGCAGGGCCGAGAACATTCGCTATTATAGCTGCGTTCGGATATTGTACTCCGTTGACACCGGGCACACCGTCCAAATGACACTTACGTGTTATTGGATGTAAAAAGTGTAACGGTGTACAATATCCGAACGCAGCTTATAAAAAACAATTTTATGCAGAATTTGAGTGTTTTAGTTTAGTGTTTAGCTTCATTAGCTCTTGAAAGTGGTTCAATTTATAGTACACATATTTGACATTACAACTACTGCAAAATCTGCTGCGGATAGGTGCGGATGCGGTTTTTGTGATTTTATTTCTATCACGTTGTAAAGGAAAGTCCAAAAATTGTTGTACGGGCTTATATGTAATTTGATGCAATTCCTTGAAACCGTGATAGTAGAGGTAATTTAGAACATATTTAACCATATTTAGCTATATACAAATGATTACGGTTATCAGGATATTGACAATTTTATGTTCAATGCATCTTGTATGTTGTAAATGCCGTTATGTACGTATATTTTTTCGTTTTGAATCATGTATAGCAAACAACCCCGATGACCTAGACTCTTAAAAATCATCCGAAAAAAACCTTAAACTTTGCACTTGTATGTGAATTTCTTGAAAATTTGTTGCTTGAAGCGAATCGGTTTTATATTCAGGGCAAGAAAATACATCGAAAACACCTACTCGCATACACAGTTTTCTGCATTAAAATGGATTATTGTTGAGGAGAGACAATAGTAAGCTTGTGAATAGAAACTGGTTAGGCGTTTTCGATAAATGTGTTTATAGGGAATGCGAATCTAGGTTCAAAACATGCGTATTAGGGTCATACCACTAAAAAAACGACCGTTTCAGCTTGAAGGATGATCACATTTGGAAAGTTTTCATGGAAACAATAAGTATAAGTACAATTTTGAAATAATACTAAAAATAATAGTTTTTTTAGTGATACATATGGTTAAATAGGTTCTTAACAGCCTCTACTATTACGTCTTAAAAGGAATGCCATCGAGCGGAAAATAGCATGAATAGCGTATGTACCGTTTCAATACACAATATCGACTGGTGTAAACTTTCATTTTCTTCCTCTACCACTGGTCTTAAAAATAAAACTTTTTTCATGATTTTCTTGCAACATAGCAGACCCAAAAATATCATTTCATATAACTGAGAAACGACATGTATTGTTCAATTTTAAATCCGCCTATTATGCGTATTAAATCAGGACATGCCATATATATTTTTGTAAATTTCACACAGTAATAGAAATAAAATCACAAAAAATATTGATGACAAATCTTGTAGCAGTAATTAATTTACAATAGGTGTACTGCAGTGAAGAACAATTTTTAATACAGTTTGCTTTTTTCCCTATTTTGTACTGTGTTATTGTGTTTATTAAGTTGTTAGTGTTCAAAGATTTAGTATGAAGGTTAAAATACTATACATAAATAAAAAAGCACATCTAGAGAGAGCCCTTATAGGTGAAAAAATAATTTTGGCCAGGTTTTCGGGTAAAATACCCCAGTGTGAATATAGGAGAACTAGCATTATTTTTTAAAGCATATTATGACGTCTCCACAAACCAGGGTCGTACAGACAGGAAGGCAAACAGAATAATAATAAATAATATAAATAAATAATAATAAACAAAATAACCCCGGCATACTTTTGAATCGTCATTTCAGCGTTCTATATAATAACAGAAATGAAGGAATGGTGTCCCACAGCAGTATGAATGATAACACGTTATTCTTTCCACAATGGTAACCTGTCATTATGTCTGTATTCCCAGAAAAGACCAGCCATGTATATGTGTATATGTTAGCCTAACAGTACGATGTTGTGTACGAGCGCACGGGCAGACGTGTAATCATCTAAGCTCTGTAATTTGAAACGTTGCTGTATTATTTGCATAATTATTTATGATTGTCGGTGCCGCGAACACGCGAGCCAGCTCTAGCCAGAGGATTTTTTTTTATTTTATTTGGTTTTCTGCGCTTTTTCTAGCCTGCAATTTGTAAATACGTGGACAATTTTTTTTACTGTAGTGTTTTTCGCGTTTATTATGTTAATGTATTTAAATACAAGCTTGCATTACAACATCACGTAACTACCTTTTTTTTTCAAATTATGAAATTTTCCACCAACTAGGAACGAGTCTATTATTGAGTGGTTAAGTATTACGCCTGGGCTTATGATGATTATAAAATTCCAAACCAGAACAGGTATAACTTTTGAAAATAAAAAAGAAATGTGTAAAGCGTTTGAACGACTACTTACCAAATAAAACGTATTGCAACACAAAACAAAAAACTATATTGCAAAAGTCGTGATAACACTGATTTTGTCCCAAGAAATGTGACATGTTATTTTTTTATATCTCATAAAATTTTAATGTTTTTTAAGATGTTGCAAATTCAAAGCTCTAATGGGTATTTACGTACCAAGAGCATTAAACGGATGTTTATGCCCCCGAGGGTGACAGTTAAATAGCTCTCGGGCCTATCGGCCCTCGCGCTTTTTAAGTCGCCTGAGGGTATAAACATCAAGTAATGCCCGAGGTACATACAACATTTTATGTCCTACAATGGTTTTGTTCCTCCGTTTGAATAATATTAATAAATATTTTGACATTACGTTATCAAATGACATGCGTATCTAAGGAGTTCAATAACAATACAAATATCCGGAGTTGAGTGACAATACAGACAATTAATTGTCAAACTTATAACCTTAATCGCCAATAATTGACATTGACGTTTTAAAATTTACAATTTGAATGACAAATATTTGATATATTTGCCATATAACCATGGCAACCCTTATTGCCCGCGCGGGCGAAAAGAAGCTGTTTTCGCCCCGGTATCTAAGATGTAAAATGTCACTTTATGATCATTTAGGACATAAAACGTTTTTGATGCTATTTATTTATTTAATATCAATACGAAAGAATTGCACTGTGTACAGTACTACAATTCATGGACGCTAGTTTTTATGTAGCCGCTACGAAAATGTCCATGGGGATTAAGTCGGGCGATTTGGCGATCTGGGACCTGCTATGTATTTTGTGATTATTTCATACTCGTATTATTCATGTTTGCAAAGCTGTTTCAATATTCTATTTAAATCTGTAAAAATTCAATATGGCGGCCACTAGAAATAAAACCGTTGACAAAAATAATTTTTGATAAAAAAATAGTTTCAGAGTGTTTTGTCATGTAAAAAGCCAAAATTTTGGCTTTATATTCTACTTTATTATACATTTTTATTTACGCAACTGTTGTCCCATTTAACCGACATCATAGCTCTTACCGTTTCCGACATACCCATGTACCTACACCATGTTCTGTGAGACATCCTGTAAATAGTAGTTCTCCATTTTTTCCAGAAATTCAAACTGGTATGGCGAAGTACAATTTTCTCTGTAATAAACCGCCGTGAAGATAGTATCGGCGAGATAGGTTGGTATAGGTGTTCCATGGGTCGCATGTTTCGTTCCCGTGCACGCGTACACAGAGGGAACTCTATGCTTGGATATCAAGAAACGATATGCTTGCGTATATTGTGTAAAATGAAGACGTTTTTTTATCGGACCAAATAGTATTTTATTCCAACAACTCTTTTAATATAGTCGTTCCAATTATGGGATACTCTTATTGTTGAAGCGTTTAGTATGGTTATTCCGAGAATAACTACGTCTATCAAAGAATAAGATATTTTTGGAAGAAGAAGTCGATGTACGTATTGAACCAAGTAAAAATATTATTGAATGAAAAATGTATATGTTTCATCTAATAAATACATTATTCGTCCAAAGATACTGAAATACTTGATTGTGAAACGACAATTCAAGTCGCGTTTCCTATGGAGTGGGGGCATCACATTGGTCGTGCGTGCGCAGCGGAGCCCGGAGGGTATATCACATTATCACTTCTGTAGTTCTGTACGTTAGACGTTAGCGGAATCGGCGAAGCAGGTTTATATTGGGGAGAAATTTGTAAAGTGATAATATACTACATATAGGCATCTAGTGAAAATCGTACTCGTACGTACAATGAGCTTGACTTTGGAGCAGACGCTAAAGGAGTGGCATGTGGGCGAACTTCTCCAAACATTTGAAGGTATGTATGTAATTTTCCATACCAGTTAATACATTATGTTTATGTACATATTACGTATGTTTATACATTAGATGGGGTCATAATCCGTAATATATACATAGTTTGGTCTTTTATAATCATGCTGTTAACTGAAAATTGCAGTCTGTAATTGATAAGTACCTATATGCGCGTCTGCGACAGGTTCATACGTGTAGGGTGTAGGTATATAGAAAAAGTTCGAGCGCCTATGCTGCGGCGCCTATGCGGCGGCACTGTATCGGTACGGCCACTCAGCGCGGCAGCCACAACTGATTTATATTCTTAGCATGGAATACAATTGTATTTGTATACTTATTACACATAGAGCGACTTTTATAATTTTAAAATCAATGAATTTGTAATTTTTACCAGTTACGTATGCAATTTAGATGATTTTTATGTGAGTGGATGGGGATATCAGGCCAATTGTAATTAAAATAAGTTGTTTCAAGTTAGGCTTTGTTTCCGATTTGCAAAAACTTATTAGGATCTATTTACATATTAAAAATAAAAGAAAACTATGATTAGGTACATTTTAAAAATATGACATAATATACAGGGTCCTGCAACTCAGCTCCCGTCTTCTGTAGCTCACTTACTCATTAAGCAAAGAGTTTGACATTTTGCAGGCTTACCCTGTACTTCAAGGTACAATTCAAGAAATAATTTTTTATTATACAGGGTGTTCCAAAAATGTGCAACGCCATGGCAATATATTTTTTAAATTGCATGCTATATATTTTTCTACACATTTGAAATTTTTATGATTGCCTACATATCACCAAAATTTTATTGAAATTGGTTGAGTGACCGCAACGGAAAATAATAAAAACAAAAAAAAATTGATTTTGCATCGTTGGCTTTAAAAATCAATAAAAACCACAAAATGCACCTCGTTAATAAAATTTTGCAACGTGCTTATTAAGTTAGATGTAATAGTCTCGTTAACCAAGTGACATTGGTCCAAATTATACAGGATGACCAAAATCGAGTGTCAAACTTCAAAGCGCGCTATTGTTCTTATTTTAAATTGGAACCCATATTTTTTTTAGGTGATACGATGCAGAATTAAAGAATAAATATTGTTTCTAAATACAACTCCATCACAATTCACAATATTTTAAAAGTTATTCGCCAAAAACTCAGTTTTCAACGTTTCCAACGGCAATTTTAGGTAATAAATATCGTACGTGGCGTTGAAAAACAATTTATTACATAAAATATAACGCAGAGAGGTATTTTAGATTTGACTGTACTCAATTAAGTAGTTATTCAATTGCTAAATTTACTGCAAAATTTACCTATAACGACATTTCCTTCCTTACCGCTATAAGTAAATTATGCAGTAAATTTAGAATTTGACGAATTTAACGACTTAATTAGTACACTCAAATCTAAAATACGTCTATTATTTTTTTATGAAATTAATTGTTTTTCAACGCCACGTACGGTATTTATTATCTAAAATTGCCGTTGGAAACGTTGAAAAATGAGTTTTTGGCGAATAACTTTTAAAATATTGGGAATTGTGATGGGGTTGTATTTAGAAACAATGTTTATTTTTTAATTCTGCATCATTTCACATAAAAAAATTATGGGTTCCAATTTAAAATAAGAACAATAACACGCTTTGAAGTTTGACAAGTTTGACACTAAATTTTGGTCACCCTGTATAATTTGGATCAATGACACTTGGTTAACGAGACTACTAGACCTAACTTAATAAGCACGTCGGAAAATTATATTACCAAGGTGCATTTTGTGGTTTTTTTTTTGATTTTTAAAGCCAACGATAATAATAATAATTTTTTTGCTGTTTATTTGTTTGCGCTGAAGTCACTCAACCGATTTTAATAAAATTTTGGTGGTCTGTAGGCAACCATAAAAGGCTCCCAAATTTGTAAAAACATATATAGCATGCAATTTAAAAAAATATATTACCATGGCGTTGCACATTTTTGGAACACACTGTATAATAAAAAATAATTTCTTGAATGTACCTTGAAGTACAGGGTAAGCCTGCAAAATATCAAACTCTTAGCTTAATGAGTAAGTGAGCTACAGAAGACGGGAGCTGAGTTGCAGGACCCTGTATAAACATTAGGAGATATTAATTTTAGTCATTATTTTTTGTATCTTCAGAAAATGACATCACATTGGAAAATTTATACGACCTCAATGAAGAGTTAATCAGAGAATTAATACCATCGATTGGGAAAAGATTGCTATTTGTAAAGAAATGGAAGGAGGCAAAATCAATTCAAGAAATGGACGTTGTAAGTACATATTTTATCTGCAGCGTTGGTGAAGCACCGGCATTTCACATCACAATAAAGCTATTTTTTTGTATTTACCAAGTTCAAATACAGTAATCTAAAATTTATCTCCATGAAACATCTTTTATATTATGTAATATTTAAATAGGTTATTGGCGATGAAAACGAAGCAAACAACGAACAAGCCGTTGTTATTCCTGGTAACCACAGGGCTATAGCTTGCGATTTTACTTCTCTACTGCAGTATGAGAGTGATACTAAAATGCCGGATTTTGACCTCAAGACTTTACTAGAGTGCGATCCGTTAGGCCTCAGCGCGATTGAGTATTATACGGATCATGCCATTCTGAATGACCAAAACAGAAATCGTGTAGTTAACATAATTATAAAGCGTGTGTTTAATTACCATATGAAATAGTAAGTAGGGCAATAATATCTATATATTTATATATTATGGAATTATTTAGGGTTAGTCAAAGTTACCAGAACACTTAAATAATTTTCCAACCATGAAAAATTTCAAACTAAAGATTATTTGTTTAAAAATAAATGAGTATCTATATACTTTATACTCCATATACATATTAACAGAGCGACATATGAAGCATAAACTATAGATACTCATTTTTATTCATGTCAGTGAGATATTACCTAAGATTGAGTTATATAACCCGCCGACATCATTAGTGTAATTTTTACCGACATTATAAAAAAAAAACATTTTTGGGGTTTTGTATCAACTTTAATTTAAATAATATTACAATTATGGATTGTATTTAATAACGAGACATTTTCAGCCGATTAACACATGACCAGTATAATATCCTAACGGCAAAAATTATTACATTGTTCCCCAATGAATGCAGTGGTACATATTATGTGCCGGCTATACCAAAACGTCAGTCATTAATTGGGAAGCCGATACTAGCGAAAGGGAAAATGGTAGATAAAGCGAGGAACATACTGTACAAATGTGATGTCAAAATGAAACAAAGGAAAAGGTCCAGTACGGAAACAGATACAGATATTGATACAGCAAGCAAACACTCAAAATCAATTGGTATATCCATAAGGTAGATTTGTGATATACACTTAACTATTAGCTTTTAGAAGAATTATTAAAAGACGATCAAACATTTCTAAAAACACGACGAGATCCGTGGAACACTGTGGTGGAGAGATGGTCAAACACATACGAATTAAGACAAATACACCGAAACAAAATAAAAACGATATCTGAGTTTATTGCAGAATGGCCGGTGTTAAATGATAACAGATCAAATGACTTAGTATGTAAATTAAATTTTTTATTTTTGATTAACTAATATATTAGTCTTAAATTTCCATCAATGAAAAGTAACAGTATAATAATATTATCTCTTTTATTTTTAGATCAACATAGATTTTGATAAAGAATTTCCAAATAAAGGCCAATCATTGATGACTAATTTCCACAATTTTTTTGAAGTTTTGAAAAGACTAAGACCCATTGGTGACTACAAGTGCCTTAAGCTACAAGCAGCACTTAATAAATTGGAAAGCTTAACAGAAGGTACGATTCATTTGCAACTTTCATCTTGTCCATATTTTAACATAATTCTATTTTAGACGTGTCCGTTGGTGTGAAGTGGTTTTTGTTGCCGTACTTTCTTCCTCCACGAGGACGAATCCAAATCAACAAAAAACACTGGAAATTCAGCATTCAGGAGGTGGCTGATTCTTTGCATCTGTTTGTGCAAGTATGTATATGCCTGCATATTTTAGAACCAATAGTTCATATAATATTTGTTTTTGTTTATGTTAGTTAATTTATTTATGTATATTTTTTAGAGCCCCCATGAGATACAACAAGCAATCGCACAGAAACGCGAACAACACAGTACTAATGCGAGACCAGTTCAACCTTACGTTCTCTTTCAAGGAAAATCGTTATATGAAATAGACGCAGCATATGTGGTCATAGATGATATTCAGTTTCAAACTAAAACGCCACTGGAAGCCATAGACCTGTGCTTTAAAGTTTTCCAAACAACAAATGCTGCGTATCCTCCCGAAGGTGACTATATTTGGACTGTAATACAGCAAGGTATTTTTGGAATACGTCTGAAGACAGACACAGTATATCCTTATCATTGTGATCTTCTTAAGGCTGTCAGAGAAAACATTGATAATTTATAAAATTGTTATTGTCTTTAGAATGATGATTAAGTGCTCTGTATGTGGGGAAACAAAAACTAACATAAACTCATATGTATATCACCTTACATATGTACATAATTTGTCTAAGTTTGTTTGTCCGCAACAAGATTGTATCAGATCATACCATAGAAAAGACTCATTTAAAAAGCATTTACGAACTCATGTACAATTGGATAATGACTGTACAGGGTCTACTGCATCCAACTCTGAAAATTCTCATAAGCAAACTGCTCATGCGTGTAATAATCTCGACGACAGTAATAAAACAAATTCTAGCAATGACTGTACACTTGATGAAAATTTTAATCAACAGCATTTTTTTCCTTTTTTTAACGCACTACAAAAATCAATCACAAGTATTGTAGAACATTTTATTGTTCAGTTGTATAATAATTTGTTACTGCCAAGAAAAACTGTCGATTCAATAATCAATTACGTTAAAGTAATTTTCAACTCAAATATCTTTGTTGATATTTTTAAATACATATCTATACAATTTTGTAACGGACACAACGAATCACTGAACTATATCTTAATAGCCATACAAAAATGTTTTGATTTGTATGATACAGAGTATAAAAGACTAAAGTTGTTTGAGAACTCTAAAGTGTTTGTGCAGCCTGTAAATTATGTTGTGGGTACATCTACAATATCTGTGGCAAACAAACTACACTTAAAAAACGAAACGTCTACCTTAGTTCCAATGCGCAAAACACTGCAAATGTTTCTTGAAACTGACGGAGTCTTCAATGTAATATCAAATTTCCAAAATGAAAGTTGCTTGCACCTACACACTATACATAATATGTGGAAAAATGACACATTACATTCGTCTATAAATCCTACCTTACCATTAGTGTTGTATTTTGATGATTTGGAAATCAATAATCCTTTAGGAAGTCATGCAGGGTATTATAAACTTGGTATAATTTATTTTACGATAGCGTCCATACCACCTCGTTATTCAAGCAAATTGGATAACATATTTCTTGCTTACATATTTTATTCCGCTGATCGGATTACATTTGGGAATAACACCTTGCTGACTCCACTGTTGGATGAACTGAAATTTTTAGAGCAAACGGGTATTCAAATTAATCAAAATGATCAAACCATTAAAATTTATTTTCGAGTAACGGCTGTAATCGGGGATAATTTAGGAATCCATTCATTGTTTGGTTTGACTGAAAGCTTTTCTTCCAACTACTTTTGCCGTTTTTGCATTGGCCATAAATTATCCTTACAAACTCAAACAGTAGAAGACGGAACATTAGTCAGAAATTCTTGCCGTTATGAAGAACATGTCCAAAATAAAATGTTTGGGGTCAAGGAGAATACCATCCTTCATACACTTAGCGATTTCCATATTTATAAAAATATAACATGTGACATAATGCACGACATATTTGAAGGGGTATGTCGGTATGAAATAGGAAAAATGGTTAAATATTATATAGAAAATAACATAATTTCTTTGGATGATTTTAATTCTAAATTATCTTTCTTTACATATCAAAATTTTGAAACAAATAAACCACCACCAATTAAAATGCAGCACTTAAGGAGTGGTTATATAATCATGTCTGCGTCAGAAATGTTATGCTTAGTGTACAACATACGATTCATTTTGGGTCCTTTTGTAGGGGAACAGTGTAAAGTTTGGCTTATGTATTTGAAACTGCTTCAAATTATTGATATCATTTTGGCTCAAACAATTTCCGTAGAAACATTGTCTTTGTTAGAATCTATTATAACTGAACATCACCAGTTATACATTGAAAATTTCAGAGAACACTTAAAACCTAAACACCACTTCATGCTGCATTATCGTCGTATTATAGAAAAAAATGGACCACCTTCACACTATTCATCAATGAGGTTTGAAGCAAAACATAAGCAATTGAAGGATGTTGCTAATACTGTGAGATCAAGAGTAAATGCTCCATATTCAATCAGTTTGCGTATTCAGCTACAAAGCATCGAGAGAGCTGTGAAACAGCAAGGACTAGTTAATATTGTTGAACATGGTCAATTATTATCTCACGGTATAAATGATACTCATCCATTTTCAACCACTTATATTAAATTAAATGGCATACGTTTTAGCATAAATGAAGTTGTATATTACAACATAGTTGATGATCTGCCGCAATTTGCTATCATACAAAATATTTTATTGACAGACTCAGCACAGAAAGACTGTGACTGCACATTTATTTGTGACAAATTAGACACCACAAAATTTGACCCACATTACAGAGCATACACAGTAATACATTCTAAGGAAAATATAGTACTTAAGCACTCAAATTTATTTAGCTTATACCCAACAAAAATACGTTATATACAGAATGATCTTTATGTTCCTTTGCCAATTCGATAAAATAGCATTACGTATGTCGATGGCCTAGCTGAAATACCATGTATCACCTATGCTTTAACCATGATCATACGTGGCATTGCACCTACGCCCTCGATAAATGTAGTGCTAATTTATCCAATTGTCAAATTGGTGGCCTAGCTGCAATATACCACGTATCATCATGGTTAAAGCATAGGTGATACGTGGTATTTCAGCTAGGCTATCAATATTATAGTAATGTTACTATTTATTTACGTACTTAACTCATATGCATTATATGCAGACTGTGTTTTTGTAATACAGAATAACTTTTGTGTTCCGTATCGTTGAAAGTTCGATAAAATCATATTACATATATTGTAGTAATATTTCTATTTAGTTAACCACGCAACTTATATGCGTTATATACATCAGTGTGTTTATATATATATATATATAAAGAATGATATTTGTGTTCTTATTGATATTTAGTTAACTACATATATATATATATATATGATCTCAATGGTTATGAAGGATCTCAATGTTGCTATTTTATTATATGTATAGTATTGCGTATTTTGTTACATATTATCAATATTTTCTAATAAAACTAATGTTATGATATATTTCTTTGATTTCATATTATTCCTATTTATTCTTCCTTCCATATATTATCCTAATTAACGTAAAACAGCAAAAGTTCTACTAATGGGTTGGTGACATAACGATTGAAATGAGTTACCTTCCAGAATTTTTTTCAAATACAAGTGATATTCCAAATTATTCTAGTAGGTATTATTCTAGTTTGTCAGGGATTTTAGGGCAACGCAGGTAAGTGACATAACCATATTAAACTAGAATAGTTTGTAATGCGTATAACATAAAATATATGGGGTAGTGATTATATTGGCATGTATAAAAGTATATCTTATTTTTTATTTAGTATCAAAGTAATTTAATGTTCAAATAAGTAAAAGAAATTTAAAGCAAAAATACGAATAATAGTTCATTCAAAAGTAATAATTAATATACTTAGTAATATGTATAACAATAAATATATAAATCAATTGGGTTCCCAATATATTGGTTACTATAAAAATATCACATATTTTTATATCTTACAAGAATTTTTGTTAATCATATGTTAATAAGATATCATGCATTAACTAATATGATTAACAAAAATTCTTGAAAGATAGAAAATAAGATATATTTATAGTTACCTATATGGTAGCCCAATTCATTTATTTATTTATTGTTAAATAAACATATTACTAGAGTATATTAATACTTTTAAATGAAATAATTCTTATTTTTGCTTTAAATTTCTATTTACTTATTTGAACATTAAAATCCTCTTAAATTAAACAATACATTTCTTAATTGAACCATACATGTTTCTCGAGCCAATAAATAGTTTTTTAGACCAAGAAAAATAAAAGCTTCATTTATTAAAGCGTAATTTTTCATTCAAGAAAAACCACGCGTTGACTGAAGCAGCAGTTAGTTTGATAGAAGCAAACGCTGTTATAAGATCAAGAAGCCTACGTTCTCATTTCAAGCAACGGTATTCTTCATTGAAAAGATCTTGCGTTTTCTTTAGAAATATTGAGATTGTTGGATCGAGAAATCGGTAACTTTCGTCCAACCAGTACATATTTTCATTTCAAGCACGCACTTAATATTTCAAATAAGAAAATATAATACTTGGAATACCAAGAAAATGATAGACTTGTTCCGACTATGTTAACGTTTTCTTCAATCAAACAAATGATCTCTCTGCGGGGTATAGAAACAAGTAATACTCTTGAACCAAAGTTATTCGCGTTGCTGCAAGCATATTTTTCCCTCTGTGTATTAGCCGCAATAATACATAATGGTCCGTAATAATACGGTGCGTGCCGGTCGCCTTCACTGGTCGTCGCCATTGGCCCTCGATCGTATCAAATCGACTGTTTATAGTTTGATGGTGAAAAATTATTATTGGTAGGTTCCGTGGGCAAATAAGCGGACTCTCGGGCACCCTGAGAAAATCGGGCCGCCGGCCGCCGCGGGCCGGAATGACGGCGCCAGATGCTTCTTTGATGATCGGGTATGGCTGGCGCTCCAAGGGAAGATTGCCGAGAGGGAAGAAAAAATACATCTAGACGGCGCTGTCAATCTAGCCCCGGACACCGTCTCCGGGATATAATTTCGAGGAGGAGATGACGGATTTGCATTTTAGGGATGCGGTGGCTTCTTTTTTGTGTCCACAGAGAGATCCTATTACGGACCCAGAGAAAAAAGCTCTACTTGTATATTACCCATATGCCATGCTTAAACCAGCAACGAAACTACGCGATAAAACAATTTAATGAAAATTCCAAGAAATGTTGGAAAGGAAAGTTTTGACTGCTTTTAGCTTTCTGCCGATTTGAGACATTGATACCGACGCACGTTCCGGCTGGTTTGAAATTATGTCCCGGTTAATATTTTTAATTAACTAGCGTTTATAAGAGTAACAAATCACTCAGGTCAAATGATCGATCGGGACCTGTTGCCATTTGGAAACAATTATTGTCGGTCTTGTAAACAATGCATTTATTTTATTTAATGCAAACATACTTTACTAGTATAACTAACTCAAAAGGTTTATTTTTATGTCTCTTGAGTCTTGTGATCAATTTGGTGTTGTTGAGAAGCGTCGTATAGCATCAACGTTAACGTGATGAAGTCTTGCTTCGTGACCTTGCAATTTTTTGTATTTCTTTGTACACAAACTCCATTTTGAATTTTGAAATCATCACTCCTAATGTAGGTACCCACTGATAACCCACTGATACTGCATCTTAGCACTTTATTTTGGATGGTTTGGACAATTTTATTGTTATTTTTTTTCTGAGACAACCCAGAATTGAGCATCATGCGTCCACGCGAGTTTTGAAATTTGCTGGTATTCACCAATACATCTCTCTGTATTGGATTTCTAGTTTCTCCCTTGTCTTTTTGGCTTGATCTAACCAGCGGAGCTAGTCGATGATGCTGGGAATTCGGTGTACCTGGTCAATAGTCGAGTGCTTCTTCCGAAATCATGAATCAGTGAACATTACAGACATTATTTTAAAAATACAGCCTCTTGGTCGGTAAAACATGACATCTCTTTGACGCCAAAAATTTATAGAACTTTTGACTTATAGGAAGGCTTCAAGTCATCTCGTTTGTCACGATAACGACCCTCGTGCTATACGACTTTTCAGCGATACAAAGTGAAATATATAATAATAATAATAATAATGATAATAATAATCAGAAAAGTACTGGGTATGCCCTAAAAGTGAATCCAGTGAATCCACTATGTGTATTATAAGCTCTTTGTATTGCTCTTTGAATGTTTCGCAAATAAATCAACCCACTGAGCCTATCACGGTTGCACTTTTGCCCCGTGATATGGTAAATGTTTCCCAGCCCTTAAGGCTGTGGAAGTGCATAAGTCTTCATAATAATAATAATCCACGCCTTAACATCCCCCAACAGCTTTCGCCACTACGGGAGCATCGGCAGGCCCGAATTATCATTATTATGGCCCGCGTCTATGGCACGTCTTAAGTTGTTGGGCTTTCAGCATTCGCGAAGGAGTAAAGGAAAACCACAGAGAAACCTTTACTCTGAAAGCAGGTCGTGAGACTCGAACTCACGACCCCCAGACTGATTGCCAAGCGCTCTACCACTGGGCCACAGTCTGGCTACAGTCTATATAAATAATCATTATTTAGGGGTTGTTAGGAACGCCTAAATAAGTGTTAAATGGCGACTATCCAATTAATTATTGTAACAATAATGTGCACCCACCGCTAAAGATACACATTTTTCTGAGTTGCTGCTGATAATTACTGTTTATAACTTTTTCAAAAACTGTTATAACTGTTATAACTGCTTAACTTTTTTCAATACATCAAAATGTAGATAAATAATCTAGTTGGTTACCCTTGCGTGTGCCGAAAAAAACAACCTCTAAATCACAATAACTTGTAATAATAACTACGACTGTCTATGTAGGATTTGACTAAAATTACGTGAAAAGCCACGGAAAAGTAAAAGTTCGTAAAAGTTATATTACCAAAATTGTTGTATTTGTTGAATATGTTGTAATTGTACTTTTACAAAAATTATTTAAAATATTGCACTTTCCACCATACATTATTGTATTTAATTAGTAGCATCTAGGTAAATAACCCGTCAACTAAACATGGAATTTCGGTGTTCTGCTTTCCCAAAATTTTTATAAGTAACTATTCCAAAAATGGCTGCATACTTTTCTGTCATCCAGTTGAAGGTCGCTATAATGAATGGGAGTTGTGCAGTGTACAGGGGCTTCAGCCGGCAGTGGAGGAGGCTATTATGGGCCCCTTCAGTAATTGTTAATTCTTCTTTAGAACAAAGAATGGTCAGCTATGTGAGGTACCATTTAATATTTAAATAGAATATCGAGATTGCTTTACAACCGCATATATGACACGTTTATGATACAATAGCATTTTGACAAAATTTTATGTAAAAATTAACAACCTAATATTTCTAGGTATCCCTAAAAGCTCTATCCACTACTCCCTGAAGGTCCTACCCTATATCATAGTTCTTTAGATACACGTTGGTTTTAGTTTTAATAAAACCCCAGGGGTGAGCTGGCGGGACACCGAATGGCAGTTTTTGTGATAATATCATAAATGTGTTATACAATACATGGCTGCATTTTGAATATTCTATTTAAATCTGTAAAATATAGTTTTGCGTCCATAAAAAATAAAAAAGTTGAATTTCGCCCATCCAAAGCTGATGGACGAACACAGTTTGTAATGCCAAAAATGGCTTGAGAGTATGCTCATAAGTAAAAATTATCGACTTTTTATGTTATGTCATAATTGCAAAGTTATTCAAGAAAAAAGAAATTGACAGTTTTTACTTTTTCCGTAATTTCTAGTAATTCATGAAACATGTCTGAAAAGTAAAAACTGTGATAATGGTCAACATTCACGCAACTCTTGTGCCATTTAACCGACATCGTAGCTAATTAAAAGCAGACTATGAGATAAAATAACTCATAGATAAATTAATACAATCTACTACTTAATAAAAATAACTAATTTTATAATTTTGATATTTAAGTAATTTTTCCTCAAAAATCTAATTTTTTAATCAGCATTTTAAGCAGGCTATGAAATAAGTATGACATAGCTACGAACCTAAAACGTTAAAAGTTATTTTGATTTCATAGCCGGAGCTGCGGACTTATTTTCAATGCAAGGAAAACAATAAATTAAGTACTGTTTTTTGTTATAATTCTATTTTTAAAAAGCTGACAGATTGTGACGTCAAATGAGAGTTGCAGGCTCAACTGAAGACTTTTTCCAAAAGGCGCCAAATTTCCAAAATTATTTTTACTGGGCCGGATACATCTTGAAAATTTGAAAAATATTGTTGTTGCAGAAATTTTTATAACCCAGCTTCGAGCAGCTGGTTGATTTTATACATGGCCAAGGTATTTCAGAAGAAGAAAAAGAAACGATGTTTTGAGGCTGTAAAACAATCTTCTGTTTTGTTTTTAATCGGTAGACGATAAAATTTATCGACCAATGACTTATCAATTTTTTGTTCAATGACAATGTTGAAATTTACAAACATGCTTCACTCCTTCATCATTAAATTGAGATCTTTGATTAGTTTTTCTTTTCTATGTTTCTGCTTCGAAGTAATGTGCAAAAAGAACGATAATGGAGGTTCGTTATATGGTTATACGAAATTGTAGTTTAATATCTTAACTAAAAAAATGCTCGAGAAAGAGTCAGTTGAAAATTAGTGTCATATTGATAAATTTTGTTTGTGAATAGAATCCGGGCTTGAAACTTGCATATAACGTCATGTTATTGATGTGTTGTTTATTGTATAAAAGCGCTCGCACACCTCTTAAATTTTTCAAAAACATTTGTATGCATACTTTCAGAATTTCAAGTAAAATTTAAAGTTTAAGTTTTCTAGGACATTGAGTTTGGATCTGAACTAAACATCATTTCGACCAATTTTAATAATCAAAATATATTCCTAATACCGCAACGGAATATAAAACGGTCAAAATCGACAAAAAATCACAAAACAATGAATATTATGGTGCATAAGAACATGATTAATGAACTATACAGATAATTTATTTAGATCGACACACGACAAATACGTTATTGTCATGAGTAGTAAATCTTGCGTTTGTAATATTGAGTTTAAAATAGTGAAACATCAACCTAAAAATAGTTCACAACAAATTTATGTACGTAACTTTAACTATGAAATATAGATAATAGTGTTTTAGGGTGTAATTTCGGAAAGACAAGCATCTATTCGAACGTACGGTAAACCGTCGATGCCATGCAATATTGACACAGACATGTAAGGGTGAGGGGTTGTGCCATCCCCGCTCTGGCTATATCGGCGTAATATCAGTTTTCCGTGTACGTGTAATCTATCGATCAATCCGTCCATCCATCTCCGTATGTAAATTTCCCCAGACCGTACGGTTAATATTTAATTTTTTAATCTCGACATGGCGGCTGGAATTTAATCCAGTTAATTTTTAATGCGCTCGGACACGGGACACGAAAAATTTTCGACGCCGGCGTCCGATGCTTTTGTAAATGTCGACACATTACAGCGTTAATAATTTAAAACGTGCACTTTAAATAAATAACATCGATATAATTGAGGTTTGTGGACTAATGACTATGACATTATGGAGATATTTCGTGAAGATACTTGGTAGAGCTACTTTCATATTATGAATTTTCAGTTTTTCTAGGAAAAATAAACTGTACATTTTGTTATTTAGTTCAAACTCTCGTTTTTAGATCGTTTGTTGAGAAGCATAACATTTTTAAAATTTGGGAACAAGGTTTTGGGATTGCCACCTTTCAAAATTCATATCTTTTTACGAAGAAAAATATGACGTACTTATTGTAGGTAGTTTACATAATACACAAAATATAAACATAATATTCATTAATTATTCATTATAATTATAATATTCATTTGCAGTCAAAATTGCACTAATAATACGTATGTACAATTTGTTCGCAGTTTATTACAAATTATGGGTAAACAATATTCAATATTATATTCTGTCTAATGGTAGATATTTTTGTATGTTTTTGAAAATTCGTAATTGTAATCTGTAAAAACAATTGATGGATGTTTTGCATTTTTGATGATTTATGCATTGATTTTCAAGTTAACCAACCTTCCTGGAACCTTCCTCTTATACGTGTACAAAATTTCACCAAAATAATATCAACATTTAACATATCGACTGACGGGCACAATTAAAGAAACGCTTAAACGCTAAACTTTGATATTTTTTCGGAACATGTCGAGAAATTTATCACAGCCATTTATACTTTTATAAATTACGAAAAATAAGATGTTTCAGCTGATTATACTAGTGGATAAAAAATTGTGTTTTTGGTCTAAGTTTGAGACATCCTGTGGGGCACCTAAGGAGGTTCTCTCACAGGTTCTAAATTACTTTGTTAGAAAACCAGAAAACTATACCAATGACAACATATTATTATGTTTTCTAATTCATCACATTATCTGAATTTGTGATACACAGTTTAAAGTAAAATTTATTATACTTTTTAACCAGAATCAACTTTAAAACGTATCCTTTAGATTCCACGTCGACGAGTGGTGGACACACATGTTATTAAAGTATCAATATGCATCACACGTGACGTATCGCTTATTAAAATTTTATTTTTTACCCATTGGCTTATCTGTTCATTTCTGTTCATTATTACAAAATTAATTCTTTTCTGGTACAAAAAAAAAACAATTTCTAGCATACTTAATCCAGTTACATTCGCTGCAAGTTCAGCAGCATTTCAAATTGCAAAAAAATGTTGAGAATATGGACGGCTTTCGAACAGAGTACTTTAAAACTTGCCCAAGCTCCTCAGTTAGTCCACATCGTGTCTCAAACTAAATCAAAAAGATTTGTTCTATTAACCTTAACAAATCTTTCTTAGTCTTCTCAATAAATTTATTAGTTGATTAAAATTCGTATACCTAACAATATTTATTTATTTTAAATAATTATAGGAAAACAAATAGTCACTAATTATGCAAATAATGTCGAGAATTACGAAGAAATTGTTTAACTAATTAAATATGTTTTTATCACTAGCGCAAAAATTTAGGAGATATGTGATCATGTTCCTTAAACAAATGTGTACAAAACCAGAGTAATAGATCATATTAATAATAATTCTTGTGTTAAATATTTATCAAAAGCCTAGAATTTTTTCGATTTTCGACTTTTGCGAGGACGCCACTATTTGATTTTAATCAATCAAATTCTGGTAACCTTAATTATACTTTATTAGAATTTTCTTGTTGATCTTAAAGCTTTGTCTTACACTTTTTCCTTTGTCAATTCTTCCTTCTTTTGCGTGCACTTCATGTTTCCCCGTTTTTATCTAGTTTACTCTACAACGTGTTTTATTTGCTCTAAACACACGACAGTCTCAATAAGAATTTCATATTTTATACTTGAAATATTATTTAGATTTATTGCCCCCCATAGGAAGTAATAACAACTGCCGTCTACATGGGTCTCGTGGACCTCTCGTCCTGCGTGGAGATTGATGGCGTCACTTTATGACGGCCGAGATCGCCAGAATATCATTATACCTCACATAAGGCTCCACAGGATGTGCATGCAAAATTTTATAAAATACTTTTTCCACCCTCGCTAAAAAAAGTCTGCCTAAAATTGTCAAAGCCTCTTTCAAATATTGTGATATCGAAAAGTTGATTCAACGCACTGTGCATTGGCAAAATGTTTCATTGCGTCGGAGGCGTAACGGCGTGTAATAAATACTTGTCGCTTTTGATGGGATAGGGCTCCATGGGGTGCCACTAAACGATTAAGACCTGGACCCTAGCGCTCTCTAAACGCCGTATTTAGATGCTTATTAGGAGGCGGTGGGGTCAAGAATTGCAGGGGAATTGCAGTTTCAAACACAACTCCCAGAGCGACTATTTGCCTCAGAAGTTATGGGATAATTTATCCTGTGCTTGCGGTAGGTCATAATTGCTGAATCAGCTATACTAAAACTTGATATGCGGATTATTGTAGATCAATTTTTTACAGGAGAGTGAAAGCAGTTGCAGTGGACCAAGTGTTCCCAACTCACAGCTGACATGCTGTCGTCGGCACATAACTGTTTCCCACATGTGCGATATTCGTGGCCAACCTTGGTCATTGGTGTGCTCCGCGTGGAGTGAGCCAACTCCAGTTTTAGCCAAGGGCATACTAGTGATATAAAGTTTCGTTACTTTCGAGCAGTGATATAAAATACCCAGATATTTATATTCAAACATTTACACAAATACGGCATTACCAGGAAAATCTATAAAAAATACATTTAACTACATTCCTATACACTGATAAAACTGAAAAGGTAATATTACCGTGTGGATCGGCGGTCATTTTTAACCTCCGTGTATCGAAGGGAAAATACCATGTGGTTTGTAATTTTACTTTGAGCTAATACATTTACTTCTCATATGAAATGAGGTTTAGTAGTACATTACTGACGTTCAGTAAATTTACCGTAAACACGGAATTGCAATTAATTGTTGTACAGTAAACTTTCTGCAACTTTAATATTAGATTTGTCCA
This sequence comes from Aphodius sticticus, assembly GCA_963966075.1. Lineage (NCBI taxonomy): Eukaryota > Metazoa > Arthropoda > Insecta > Coleoptera > Scarabaeidae > Aphodius > Aphodius sticticus. The sequence continues at coordinate 7,116,595 of OZ014513.1, forward strand.
AGCAACTGCAAAACCATGCTATTGCTATGATAACTCCATTATAAATACCAATGAAACATTATCTGGTTTCTCACAAAAGAACTGTTTGTAAACTGGTTTTGCTACTGCTCGGACAAGCCTGTATTGTCAACTGTAAAGTCACTAGTAAAATCCTATTAATGTGGAGATCATAAATAAGAACAAAAAATATTACTATGAAGTTTTATTATAATTTTAACAATAAATAACATGTGAAACATATTTCTAATATTTCTTGACAAAAATGTAATCATATGTAAATGAAATAAAATAGGAACCCATGGACTATACTTATCTACATATCGTATAATAAAATAAGTCGATCTGCTTCACAGAGAGAAATATATCTTTTAAATATAAATTAAATATTATTTCAACAATATTAAGTTGAAATACCTATGGTAAACTTACGTCACACACTTACTTAGACCGCATACAAACATTTATTTTCATAATAAGTTTGATCACCTTTCAGTGGATTTGTTTTTATCCTTATTCGTTCTTTGAACCCTGACTTGGATTAATTTTTAAAAAGCTAAACCGTCTCCAGAGTAAGAGAACCTGGGGATAATCCAACCACAGCATATAATATAGTTCAAAATGTGTCACCTGAAATCAAAACAAGAAGTACATGAGTCATATATTATATACAGGCTATAACAATGTCAGCAGCTGCTTTCCTTTGAGGTACAGAGTGTGTGTAAAGTTATTAATGAGTGTTTATAGAAAAGTATTTTTTATATTGGTGATTGAAATGATATGTGTTACATGTTAGTAATAAATTTGATTGTAAGACCGCATATACGAGAAAGAACAATAAACGAAATCTTACCTATGGACACCAAACAAGTCCTTGAGTTTGTAGAATGTCAGTATCATCAACACTTGTGTTCTAAAAAGAACATCCAATTAGTGAAAGTGTAATTATACATATCAAGACTGCAAACTTTTACCTGCACTTTGTAGTATATATTTGCATAGTCCTCCATAATAAGCAAAGAGATGAATGTACCAATATTATATTTTTTAATACTATAAAACCATATGGAGCAAATATTCCACACCACACCGATAAAGGATAAGTCACAGAGGCACTAATAGTGTTAAATTAGTTGTATATAACAATCGCACTCAATAAAACTCTAACTTAGCTGGTGTAAACACAACCAAACGGATGGCGAACGGAACTCAAACGGTATATCCCCTTATTGCGCAAGCGCAATAAATATTATCTCGGTAGCACTTTACCATCTAGAAAGGAAAATTGCATGAGCAGAAGGCAAATTTACATATCAGACAGTAGTTTTAATGTATAGATATGTAGTTTTATTCCGTTGAAGTAATTGTTATTATGAAATTTACACACTTGGTAGCAAATTTACATACAGTTTGTACAATTAATGAATGTAACTGCAATTTCAATAATATTTAGTATTTTTGCTTAAAATTATGGTAAAATTGCCGACAAATGGGGTAGGTTTACTGAAAAAAATGTAAATTTCATTTGTAAATTCGCACTCATTTTTATCAGTGTACTTAAACAAAAAGAAATACATATAAAGAATTTAGTTCTAATGACTTTTATAATATTGTTTTTATTTTGTCAAAATAGAAAGGCGTACTTTAAAGTCTCTACTTTTCTTTTTGTTCATTGGACCCTTCTTTTAAGAAGGTGCTAATAAAAGGCCGCATCTACATTTTACGATGTGTGTAGCCAATGTTGGGCGTGAGTGAAGCTGCGCGTAGTGTGACACAACTCCGTGTATTCCCTTCGACAATATATTGACACTGATCCAGTTTTAGTTGGCTGAAGCTTAGCAGAGCACTCCAATGACCAACGTTGGTGACCTACGGTAGTTTAGCTTTGTACTAGCTTTGTACTTCAATTAATAAAGATACGACACAGCTAGAAACAACTTTTATTTTTAAGACAAATTTTTTAAACATATTTCTTTGTGTCAAAACATATTTTCTTTGTGTCAAAACATATTTCTTTGCGCCAAAAAATATTTCAGTCGATTAAATACCCCAGATTATTTACTTGTAGAAATTAATTTATTTTGTATATTTATTCAAGTGAAATAAAATAATATATGTTGATACAAAAAAAAATTATTATTATTTCCTTAAAAGTAATATTTTTGTTGTTATTTAAAAATACGTTTCCTTTCCCAAAGAAATCCAATGCGATACATTTGTATACAAGAAAAGGTATATTTTCTTTAAAGATACCTACCGATATTCGTGTTTTGGTTTGAAAATACGTTTACTTTCATCAAATAGATTAAATTTTGATTGAAACAAAAGTATGGTTAGCGTGACCATAGCTCACCTAACAACTGTGAAACTCTGCCGTTCAGTTGACCTCGTGCGTATTGACATCTGGCGATATGACTGTACTTTTATTTTGATTGATGTTTTATTCAAAGGCTTAGTATAGAAAACCGGAAAGACGAACGTCCAACTTTTGAGTTTTAATATTACTGTTTAGACTATTCTTGTATCCAAGCTTTTATAATAAACGAAATGGCAAATTGCTCTTCACTTTGTGTCATCGGTATCATTTTTAGGGTCCTTCATTATTTCATAAAATGGTAAAAAAAAAGAGTAAACATCGTCTTTGGCCATATTATACACACAAAATTTATTGATTTGCCTCTTATGACGACCTCCCAATCTGCACAATCTGAGGAATTTGCATTTTCTTTCTCAAATAAACCAAAACTACGGTCACACTCTATGTATGTATGTCCAGGTTCAAGGAACTTAACCGATATAACTTAATATCTGTTATATTGGTGACTTGAATACTCAAACTGAATAATTTTTAAAAATCTTTATTTTGACGTCTGTAGGAATTGCTGTATACAACAATCTTTAGTAAAATATACTTTAGAAGTAAGGGTGACGGCAGTGCCTATTGCAAATCAAAAAAAGTAACAATATTTTTATTTCATGTTACTTTTTGTGACACTTTTTTTTAACCACTAGTAAATATACTAGCAAGTAGCAACAACATTAAGGCTTTATGACACTAGCGCGGACGCTAGCATGTTTAAGTCACATGATACTGTCGTATACTGTTGGAAGTAATAGGGTTTAAGTACACTTGAATCCTTTTACCACTAACACTATTAGCAAATATTTAATTAGAATTTTAAAGACCACATAAAAATGGTACTAAGGGAGGTGAAATTTACATGAATGATTTTTCCACCAAAATAGGGTATATTTTAAGTGTAGTACCTATACTGTACTTAACTCACTTTTTTTTAATAGTGTACTTAAACCCTTTTACTTCCAAGCCCCTCAATTATAAACCGTTGTAATCAAAGAACAATTATCGCAACCTTCAAATATTGCATTTTAACACAAACAATAATTTTGTTTATTAAAAAATAAAATATAAAAAATGTCCTTAGAATAAGCAAATATAGTTTGTTTAACTTCACTAAACGTTCCAAACAAAGAATTCCAAACCAATATATTTTTATCCGCAGTCTTTATTGAACCAACAGTTTTTTTAGTCAATTATTTGAATTTAGAAACAATTGTATTTGGGTGAGTAGCCCTTGAAGCAAGCGTCCTGGAAACCATGGAAGATTTGAAATAAATGGTTCAAATTAGTAAAATATTGTTTTATAGTCCAGTATCACAATCCATGAAGAATATGTTTTAATGTTTTTTATATTATGTCTTAAAACACCGTGTACACAGGGCAAGTTTAGTGGCGGAAAGATACCCGCCACTAAACATTCCTCGTCCTTTGCTCGAAACTTCTTAGTCGGTGCATTAATTATATTTGCCCTCAACTCACCACAAAGCGTCATGCAGCGTCATTGTGCCCAAAATTGAGAACGTTTATGCGGATTAATCGTTTATTAGCTACATAATGCAGCCCTAAGAAAGTGGTATACCGCGGGGCGTCAGCCCTCGCAGCTCATCGACGAATTTCACTCACATTAAATCCTTTTTTGTTACCAGAGTACAGAGGGCGCTGCAGATAGTGTGCAACGAATCGTCGACGTGTTTGCCTTCAATCTCCATTATTCACAATTTCGTTGTTAATCGAATTAGTCGAGGGATTATTAATTTTCTAATGGATTTTCAAACGATAGTAGACTTTTACTGGGGTGAATAGGACTCTAAAGCAAGCACAACAATAGTGCGTTTGTTTTCGTGGCGAAAGAACGGTTTCAGGATACTGAAATCTGGTTGATGTTTTTTGATTTTCTCAACGGAATTCCGCTTTAAAACTATTAGACAACATAAAACGAAACGGATGAATATTCATGTGTTCATAGCGTCAAAATTAATTATCCAATTTACAGATATCAATTTGCGTATGAAAGAAAGAAGTTCGGTTAGTTTACGCACCAGTTTGTACGATCTTTCCGTTCCCGCGATCGTGTGTTAAGATGAAGCGGATCTAATTAGATAATGTGCTACTGTCTTTAAAAATGTTTACTCGCTGACAGCGAGTTCATTACCACGAATTATGATCCTGTAAATGAACTAGCGCACTCGCAAGGTCTTTGCAGTTGCCTAATTGTCGTTCCTACACGACCGTGTATACCTACATTATTTTCATTGCCTCTTTTTTTCTTCGACCAAACCTGTTCAGTTTCTTGGTTGCCCGCATAGCAATTAAACACAGGCGACTGACATGAGTGCGAGAAGGATAAGTGCAAACTGAAGAATTAGGAGGCGGTACCCGGAGGAATATATGTTTTTGAGAAATTACCACCACGTACATGCGTAATGATTTGTTCCTTAGGTAATGAGAAAATTTTGTCTCAAGCTGATGGGTCCAATGAGAAATAAATCTATTTTAAATAAATGAACGGAGATGATTCAAAGAACCCCCTTAGAAACCCCTTTAGAAATATATGTTTATTTTCTCTTGAATGAGATATGTGGGCCAGGAAAATGGTACAAATTTTTATTTACTCATACTTCCCAAGATATTAAGTAAATTCAATCATTTATTTGAAAAGCTAATGTTTATATTGTGAAGATTGAAAACATACCAGATTGATGAGCAGATTCTTTTCGAGAGCGATTTATTTATATGAGTGTCTCTCTCATAATGAATATTGATCTATTATTTGGTTATTGGGAATTTATTGGTAGGTACGTACACAATTTCACTTGTTTGCATATCTTCTAATTAAATAATGTTTAAGGTGCTCCATTTCCTAGAACTCTAGAACTTTACGTTACCATCCAAGGACAGCAGCTCCGAATACTTTAGTCTGAATACACAATATGTCATAAGCTGTTGGTTTAAATTTAGATCAGAGATGGTCTGAGTTAAATATCCTTAAAGGTATACGGTAACTCAAATTGTGTTGTATTACACAACGTAGTTACATTTGCTCTCCGTAAATAGACTCGTCTAATCATACCTTTAACGCAGCAGCCCATTCCGAAATATCTCCAGATAATGGAGGTCGAATCATTCGTAGCTTTTTTGTTGCTTGACACAACTGGAAGATTTCAATATTTTATTACGTAGTCTGGAGGGTGAATTTATGTTTTAAATGATTCTGACCGACCGTGAAACCCTTTCATACAGAAGAGAAAATTGTTTGTGCAATTTAAATGTAATAAAATTTTGCCGCCTTCAACCTTGAGGTAGAAAGGTATATGGTTGTTAAAAATCTACCTAAATATAGAAATTAATAAAAATTGTGTTGTTTACTATTTACGTCAAATTCAGCAACAAAAGAAAAAGATTGAATTATAATAAAGTGCTTATTAATTTTTGTTTTAACGTATGATTATTTATTTGTAGTATGGCCTGTACTCTACAACGACAGTATAACAATATAGTATCAGCTTCGCTTCGAAGAACGAGGCTTTATGACTAAATTATCAACGAGGTTTTTGTTTTGAACACATTTTGAACAGAAACTTTATTTTAAAGTTCATCTTTAAAGTTCATCTGTGATTTTTAAAGATCCGCAGGATACTACCCTTGTACAACAAAACGTCTTAACTGCATAAAGGTCGTTTGTCTCAATTTATTCTGATTCGAAGTTTAAGATTTTTTGTGACATTTTGCGCTGATTACAATATTTTCAAGCTATTATTGCTGCAGCATATATTTAAAACAAAAAAAAAAGCAAATTTGAACGACCTTCAAATGCAAATAGACCGACAGCTACGATTTATATTTTTTAACACAAGCACAAAAACTCCGAAGTGGCATTCTATATGTTTGAAACGCCATCTATCCACAGACCGTTGAACTATTTTGCAATACCAACAGACTAAAACTCCCCCAGAATGTTATTCTAGTTACGTGCACTAGAAAATACAATAAATACAGTACTCAATAATCATAAGACCAAACAGCATTTCTATATTTGTAGTTTAGTTTTTTTAGCACTAAAATTTGCAAGTATAATTTGCATAAATATTGAAATTCTTTGTGGACGCAGTTGCGTAAGGACCTATTCTATCGAATAGTTGCTATAGTTTTACAATTTAAACAATAGTTATTGTGTTTGCTATCGGCGCGTTTTGGAGTTAGGATACGGGAGACTTAAATTGAAACATCTCTGCATCCTTCTGCATTTAGATGGCAGTTAACGTTAATATAAGATTACTTATACAATAATTATTATAAGAAACTATAATATGGCAAATTTAATTATATATTTGCTAATTCTCGTTCATTTCTAGATGAAATGGTTATTAGGCTATTTAAAACTTTGCCTTTAAATCTGTTTCCTCCACAGCTTCGCACTAAAAGAACTTATTTTTATTATCGAAGCCATCACTGATGGAACATTCGGTTAAGTAAAATAAGTTATTTTACTGTATATTTTGATAAATAACATTTTTCTTCAGGTACCTTTGGTCTGATTAGTTTCTGTATATTGTTTCTTTGTCACGCCAACAACAATTATATTGAATTAATTTTATTTCTGTTTTCAGATTTCTGGAGATATTACTGAGGAGATATGAAGCGCAGAAAAATAAGATAACAGTTCAACAGTGGGCTGTGCAGTGTGCAGTCAAAGCTTAAGAAACATTCTGTCAGTGGAGTCGGTGCCGATCTACTCTTATCAAGAGTCAAAGTCGAAGGTATAGTAGGCTACAAAATAGAAGTAAAAATCATTCTTATTTACATAACGACTAACCGATACTTAAGATTAGCGACGATATACTTTTTCTATAGTTTTTATAATGGTGATCAAACTATATTTACTTGATTGATTGCTCGACATTAATTGATTATTAGTCTAATTTTTTTTTCACATACATTCTTCAATTTCCTTTGTCTGAAATATTGTAAATAAATAAATAATTGTTTATATAAATTATTTCCTTGTGGTTAATAAGTCAAGCGGTCCTGAATAATACAATAAAATATTCAACAAAAGTTCAATAAAACCGTTCTGAGGAAAAAATATATCAAATATGTAGAGGAAGGTATTTCCTAGATCAAATCATATCAATCGCTAGTAAACTTTCCCTGTCTAAACGGTGTATAAACACACAAAATTTGATTGCGCTAAATCAATTTCATCCAAACTCCCAATTTCCAGGCGAATTGGCAAAGGTCGATACCAATTGGCTATTGAAAATCATTTGTAAAGATGATAGCTTACATATAAAATATGAATAAAATCACAGTAATTGGCCCTGTATGGCGTAGTCAATTTGAAAAGTGCACTTTACAGTCGCATTCACATCAAGGTTGTGCCTCCATGCTATAAAAAGTTCTGATATATGTCTGTGTGTGTGTGTGTGTGTGTCGGTCTAGCAGGCTGCGGGTCGATGGTTCGGAATAATTATAGGTTTGGTCTTTCGGGCCGATCGCGGTTGGCTAGTCGTTGCTGGGGCATATCGCGAGCGAGGATGCGTGACTTGGGCGGTCTCTCCATGACTCCACTGTCACTGTCACCGTTCGTGACTACACTACGCCTACTAGATCCGCCTGGTCGGACCGGTACGATATTAAATATGCATAAACAATGGGCGAACCACGCCACGTACCTTGTGTCGACCATTGTGCATCGGAGCTTTTTCTCATCAGCTTTTTCCCCGCTCAGAAATGCACATTAAGGTGATTCACACACACGCGCGCGTGTACTATTTTTGAATGCGGGCGTTTTTATCTTACGATCTTCTAATTTTATTGTTACGCTTATAGATGGAGACTTAACACGTATAATTAGGGGATATGGAGATATGAACATACGAAACAAAATGGTGGTAGAATAACAATTTTTGTTTGGAAAACTGATTCTAAAAATCAAATTATGATTTTTTATTGACGGTGCCAGCTGCTGGCCACAGAGGTCCTGAAGCAACTGTCATTTATTGTCTAAACGGAAGACCACAAGACCAGCTACTGCCCACTTTTAGGACTGCAGCTGGGTATGTCCAAATCAGGCTAAAGGTAGATTGTCATAAAGAACCAACCAACGTAGCTCAACTTTCAAGCTTTTCAGAAAGTTTTTCAAGTTTTTTTTTATAAAAGAAAATTCACATTTATAACCAAACGCCCGGTTTTTAACCGTACAGTCCGGTTTTCGCATGTATTGTTCGGTGTTCTGTTGAACGTGCAAGCCGAATGTCAAATGTCCGGTATTCAGATATCTATACCTGTCAGAGTAAATCATAAAAACTAAAATTATTTAGTGGTAATCATTTTTAATTGAATAAAATGCTGATGTGATGATCACTGCTCCCATCTACCCCTAAACCATCTTAATCATTATACAGGGTGATTTATAACTAGTATAACTAGTGCAAATAAAGTAAAGCGTGACGTCAAAGATGATTTTTGAGAAAAATTTACAAACGTGTGTTCCGTTTTTAGAATATCATTCCGATTGAAAACTTCGCAAGAAAAGTTTACCGTGCAGTTTAAAATGTAAAATAGAACATAATTTACGGGGAAGAAAATGTCATACTTACATCAAGTATATCCCAAAAATTTGCATATATTATACATCCATATTAAGTTTATGCTACATAGAGTATCTATGCATGGAGTATCTACGTTTCTAAATGTGCAAAAATGGCTGTGCTTTTACTTCGCAAATAGGAGCTTTCTAATTATTTGGTGCTGAAATATTACAACATATTGGTATGTATTATCGTGGGTCCTAATTGTTTAAAAATATGTTCTTTCAAACTATTATATCAGAATCACAAACATTTATTACCTTTCTATTGATTCATTCCTTTCACGATAATAATAATAATCATCTTTACTCATTAAACAATAATACATTGTATGGCATACGTCAAAATAACAATCCTACTCCGACCCCTCATACATGCCTACAGCAGAACCGGGTCGAGCAGATATTCTTCCACCGAGTAGTACACTTTTTTGTATCAAAGCACTTTTTATAGTTGATTTAAATCTGTTGAAGTCCAACAATTTAGTAGTAACACTTAATCTGTTGAAAAGCCTAATTTCCAAAAACTGGGGATTATTTTTAAGTTTTTAAGTTTTAGTTCTGTGTGGGGGGACTTCTAGAACATTAGAATTTCTAGTATCGTATTCGTGGTTAAAATTAATTCGTTTTAGCTTATATATATTTACTCTTGCTTGCACTAAGACATTATATATAAAAATAGACGGTAATGTCATAATGCCCATCTCTTTAAAGTACCTTTTGCAGCTTGTTCTTGTGTTGACACCAACCATAAGCCTGACAATCTTTTTCTGCATTACAAATACACGGTTAAGTTCAGCTGACACTCCCCATGCAATTATCCCATAGCTAAGTATTGAATGAATTTGCGCAAAATGGTATACTTTGATAGTTCTTTTATCTGCAATATCATTAAGGGTTCTTATAGCGTCACAAGATACACAAATTTTTTACAGACAGTATCTATCTATGTGTTTGCCGCAATTTAGTTTCTCATCAATCTGCACACCTAAGAATTTAGTACTTATCACTCACTTTTTTTTATATTACGCGAATCAAGTTTAATCAAATAGCTAAACTCCTCCAACACATTTGAAATACTAAATTGAACATAAACGGTCTTTAGGGCATTTACGACCAGTTGATTTCTGTCCATATAGTCCTTCAGCTCCCGCAGTTTATCATTTGCTAAGTCCGACATAACAATTCTATCCGGGGACGCTATTACCAGTGACGTATCATCGGCAAATGCAATGCTACTCTTCATTCTAAAGTCCGAGACAAAAACTATATAGAGCAGTGGCCCCAGGACCGACCCCTGAGGTACTCCCCTTTTGCTGACTAACAATTTGGATTTATTACCTAGGATCTCAACATACTGTGGTCTTCCAACAAGATATGTTTTAAGCTATTGCAAAGGTACTCCCCTGACACCATATCACTACATCTTCTCCAAAAATTTGTTGTGGTTTAACAAACCAAATGCCCTGCTGAGATCCACCAACAATCCGATGCATCTATTACCCTTGTCACTTTATTAACCTTTAGTAAAACCGTGCTGATTATCATTCGCAAGACCGAATTTACAGAAAAATTCAGTCAATCTATAAGCAAATACTTTCTCAATCACCTTAGAAAAACTACTATGCAATGAAATTGGTCAATACATTTGCAGTCCACAGTAACTAGGTTAATAAAAAAACAATAAACTTTAAATCAAACTTGTGAGGTATCGGGAAATATTTCAGATTAACAATTACTTAATTTGTCAAAAATAAAATGCTTTCTTCCGTAGAATCTGAATATGAAGGCAGAAATAATGTGTGAATGGAGTCTAGTTTTTGAGAAAGAAACTTCATTTTGTACGATATTTTTCCACTAGCTTTCTTAAGAGCTACACAAAGTTTACGTGTAAACTGTCCATAAAGTTTGTGGGTAAAAAATGACGGATCATTTTGAAAACTTTCAATTCTATGGTCTGGGGACACCAACTTTCCAGGAAGATATCCAGGCCGTATATCGAGCTACTACTGTACTAATAACAGACAGTAAGACCTTCAACAGTTCAACAAACAATGGAGCAGCTCTCCAACAACAATTACAGTAATTATGAATTTTTTACTGCACACATGCAATGGCATGGTAATTAATTCATTATCGCACATTCAATCGTGCTTTCGCAATTTTATAAGCACACGTGAACGTGCATGCCGATATACCTTTTTTTTATTTCTTTATCGCTAACACCTCTTTGATGTGTGATATCTATATATATATATATATATATATATAGACCCAATGTGAGATGCGTGACTTCAGTAATTAAGTAATGAGTGGCGATTCCACTGAATGATTGCACCCATGTAAACTTCATCATTATAAATTAAATTTTTATCATTTACAACGTTTTAGTTAACTTCAATTTTTAACGCTATAAATCAATGGTATGCACGCGTCATTACTGGGAACTCGCGACATTTTCTAATAGTTTTTCCAAGTTAAAAACGACTAATTGATTCAGAATAAACTTGAGCCGTGCTCGAGTATTGATTATATTTATTTTCCGGTGTATAACTCGAAACAAAAACCAATTTAGTAAAAGCACCTTTTGAATATGGCTGTCGCGGTTTTGTAGGGCGAACGATGAGAGGGTTAGGTCCCCGTATATAACTTAGGATACCGTCTGGTTTGTGGGGATAGGTATGGGGTGGAAGGGAGAAGGAAGAGCTGAGACGGATTTGAGCGACAGGCTGTCACAGAAAATGGAAGGACGAAAGAGTTTTAAGTAGTTTGGCAGAAGTTTTCGAGGAGAGCCACGCTCAGGATCTCACGGATAAATATTCTGAGTGGCACAAAATAATGGAGCTGTATCAATATTGTCCCGCGGGACTGTCGGGAACCCGCATTTCTCCCACCGCTTATTAATATATACAAAGAGTTGCCGAAGTTTAATAATAAAACTTGAACGGGAACGAATTTAATTAAATTGCCCTTTACGTTCATCCGCTAAGATTTAGTTTGTAACCTTTTTTTCTTATTGATTAACACCACCTCATAGGTACTTGTCTATAACACCTAGTCTGATGACTATCTAGGTATCTTAATCTAACATAAATTGCTAAGTATTACCGTATTTTATACAGAAGTATGTCAGAAAGATATGGTTTTAATAGTTGCCTGTACTCGAAGAGTAGTAGCTGTTCCAGGTTATAGACAAGGCCATCGTGCTTCACTTTGACAAAGGCTTTTGCCACATCCAGGAATATAGAGGAGCATATCTTTTTTTCTCTTCTAAAGTTATTTCTATTATCGTTGTTATTACGCAGACATTATTTGCCAATGTCCACCGACGAGTTATTACACAGACACTGAAGATATACAACTATCTTCCAAACTCCTATAAAATACTACCAAGTATGAAATTCAGGAATATCCTGAAGAAACACCTCCTGAGTCATACATTCTACACTGTAAGAAAGTTCCTGGACTGTGATGATTTTGAATTTAATTTTAATAGTACGCTTTTGTTTACGTTTACATATACATGTATGCACACTTTGACACTTTGGGTTTATAGAATAAAGATTTATTTATATATTTATATTTATTCTGTGGACCTGATGGATTGTCGGATATTTGTTGCAGAATCCAAACTGATTAGCTGGTCATGGGCGCCGTTACAAAATGTTCTAGGGGGGGCAAGATTTGTTTTGGTTATAAACTAGTGTATGGAGTGACGTAGTGTAACTATGCTATTAACTATGTTGTAGCGTTTTAGTCGTGTGTTTTTTTTTGTTGTAAATGACAATTAGATAATTAGAGACCTAATTTTTAATTGTTAGTTACTATTCTAAAATGAAACACACACACACACATGAACATGAAAAAACACAGCCCATATTGTTCGTTAAACTTAAATTGCATTCACCCTGAAAAATCTTTGTTGCTTTTATGGTTCTCATTTTTTTACACATTATGTTACTTATGTTATTAACCACGGTTGTAACCTTTGTTTATTAATGTGTAATTACTAATTTTTTATAAGAATTATTTGTAATTATATATTTTTTTTTCAGAATCATTGATTTTTTATCCTAGAATTTAAGATTTGGTCTGATTGTCAACTAATATTGTAGAATTTTTATTACTTATTATTATGCTGGAGTAAGTATTGTTAATTTCCCATAATAATTTCCAGCACGTGTTCATCGAGTAAGGCCTAATGTATAATGAACAATTGTCATCTTTTAATAAAGACAATTATAGACGTTTCAATGTTGTCAATTTTGTCTGTATTTTCGGTTTTAAACAATATCTCTCAATAGTTCGAATGGTTACCAACTAATATTGTCATGTTCTACTGCTTTCGATGAACACAATCCAACCATTCTTATAGAGAATTAATAAACGACGTGAAGGCAATATTAGTTGGAATTCATTCAGTTGTAGAGAATAGAGAATGATTAAAACCAAAAATACATGCACAAAATGAACACAATTGATAATTCAATTTTATATTCGTATCAATCGAGCATCCGATAAAAGGACATAATAACAAATTGGTAAACAATAAAAATGCAATAATATTATTTTAAAATTTAGCCGCATTAACGAGAAGCAACGACTAAATATAGAGAGAAAGTTGACAAATTTGAAAATTCTGTGATAACGATTATCGACAACGAAATACAAAATTGTTATTATTACTATTCTACGTAAACACTTGAAAGGCGACAATACTAAGTCAACTAATTAATAATAATTGGTGTTATATATCTAAGCTGTATAGGAGATCAGTATACAGACCATAGTAAATTTTCGAATGAACTCATGTCCGGAAATGTGTTGTTTCAACTCTGGAGAGTCGGAAGATGGAATCAATTTTACAAACAGCATAGAGAAAATGGTGTCATGTAGCATAGGATGGCACTTTTAAAACCAAATAACATTTGGCTGACTTTTTTTATTACTTAATGGTCTCTGAAATGATTTAATGAGAACCGTTTTGTGTTTCTGGACATGAGTTCGGTATCAAAAGTTGACTATTCAGTATACTTTATCTATATTTTACACTTATTTTTAACATACAGTATAATTGAGATAAACAACTCAGCAGCGCAAAAAAGTGCGAACTAATGGAACCTAACAAGTACGATTAACTGAAAACCCAAACATGGTCATTTTTGACTGCAGCACAAAAGCGTAATCTTGGCACTATTTATATTGTGACTCTTTCGCGACGAAAACTGGAGATAAACAATCTAATGAAACTGACATTGGTGGCGATTGTATAGTCATCATTAGGATAAAAATGCTGTGTGCGCCGACAAACAAAAATGATTTCCGGGCTTCGACAAGTATCCAGCCTCTATAAAGAATCACTTTCTTGGCTTGCTACACAATAAACTATAGTATGTAAAATATCAGGAGTTTTTTTTTTAATTCTAGGCGGGGGGCAAGCGTCGATACTTCACCGAGTAGTTTGGGAACAGTTGGGTTCAAAATCCAGAGGGGGGGGAGGGGCAAGCGCCCGCCCTTGCCCATATGTAACGGCGCCCCTGGCTGGTATAATGTTTTTTCCAACATTGGCTTCAGTCGTTGTACTATTAGTTTTTTAAATAGTTTAGGCAAAGGGGGCAATAAAAAATTGTCCTATAGATTGCAACATGCTTGTATTGTATGCACAATTTCATCAAACTCATTTTAAAACATTTTTGTTTTGTAAATTTCTTCAAGAACTGGGGCGTTTGCGTGGGCTAGCAATCGCTGAAAGCTTTCTATGCGTTCTTACCCTAACGTAAACTGCGGAAATTTTAATACCATCCTATTTGAACGCCATAAACCTGAAACAAACCACGCTGATTTATTTTTCTACTCTCCCCACGCTGGAGTTAGAGACGGCAAATCGTTGGCGGAGACCTGCTTGACGATACGGCGGTATAGGAATGAAAAGAGAGAGATTTGGTAATATTAAAGGCGCGTTAGAGGAACCGCACAATGACAGCCGGTTTGTTCGCAGGCCATTCCGCCGGTTCCGTTCGCCTCTATTCGACCGCGAACGCCGGAGATACGGCCCTCTTTCAGTAGATATATGGAACACAATAAAAGACCCACCTGAAGACATTATGCAAAATCAATTCCGCTCTTTTCTTGCGGCGGGCGGAGGCTTTGTTCGACGCCGAGGCCGATATCCAGGGATACGGTCGGAGAGGATCCTGCGGCAGGATTAAGACAATCCTTGCCTGCTTCCCTCCACGACAATTGCACCGGTTCGGTTAAGGGTTTCCGGATTCTACACTCAACTAGTTCCTCTCCCCCAAAGACCTTCCTTTTTTCAGTATAGCCTATATTATCCGTCCTGTTTACGGCCTATCTTCAGGTATTCCTGCGGTTCATTTCCATGTAGATTGAAGTGACCTCTAAAGTTTGTAGTAAGTAAAGTATTCGAAAAAGAAAAAAAAAACACAAAAGCAATAAAAATTTAAAATCATCGTTACTGTTTTCTTTTTTTACCAACAATTTTTTTTTGCGTGCTATAGTAGTAGGATTTTTGATGCTATTTTAATCAAAATTATGTTCTATCTAGTGCTGGAAATACTTTGATTAATGACGCCAATTGTATTGTTGATTGGGTATTATGTTAGGATGTTCTGTCGGAATTTACGTCGTTTGCCAATAATCGTAGTTTATTATCAACTGTATATTTTCATTTCTAACGCTTGAGTTTTTTATGTACAACCGCGTTAATGTTTGCAATAAAAGAATCAATAAATTTGTAGAAGTTAATAGCTGAATGTATTTTATTGTATTTTAAATTCCAAGTAAATACTCTCAAACTAAAAACCTAACTGGTATGAGCTTATAGAAATAAAAATAATAAATATTAATATACATACTTAAATAATATTAATCAGAATAATCTAATATTTTGTTCAAAATCAAATTCTGTTGCTAGACGATACTAGTGATGTCCGACTTTTGTAATATACAGAGTCTTTCACCTTTTACCTTACCTTTTATTGGAAGTACATAAATAGCAAATGCAAATTTGGCCAAATTGTACATATGCAATATGACTTTATAACAAATATAATATTTAGAGTTTTACATTGAATTGTAAATTGCAACAATTGCCTTTACAATAAATTTTACAAGTTAAAAATATGTTTTTTAAGAATATTGTTTCAAGTGCACTGTTGAAATTATTTTTTTTATTATTTTTATCAAAAGCTTTAAATTGTTTACGTAGTTGTATATAATTATATACACTGTGGGCCAAAAAAACGGTACAAATTTTTAATCACTCGTATTTCCACTAAATATTTAATCAATTCAAATAAAACGAATTACTTGTAGTGTGAAAATTGAAATCATAACCACATTCGCAATAACAGAACGTTTCAATCCAAAGTTATATTGCTTCATGTATGGCTATCCAACCTTTCTGATAATATCGGGTCAATTGAATGTGAAATGAAAGGTGTATTAAAATCAATAGGTAATGACATTTGCCTTGCTTTGATAAAAAAAAGGACAGAGATTTTGTAACATCGTATACACGGTGATTTTTTTTCTTATACAGGGTGATATTTGCATACAATGTTTTTTATTGATTTTACTAAAAATCCAGCGGAATTAGACTAAATCATTTGTAACTAATACGTTTCAACGAAACGAGAAATCTAATTGTGATTTCAGTTATTTTTAAATATTATTGAAAAACCATTGGTTTTGTTATCGGCGGCATGTTTCATTTGAACATTTTAGGTGGCCTTTTCGTCAGTTTCAATTATGATGTATCACACTTGTAGTTGACTGTAAATTTTAGACGAATGTTACTTGTTCTTGTTCTTTTATCGGTTTTTGCAATTATTGAATCGGAGTTCAATTCTGGAATTAACATTTTTTGAGTATGTCACTTCAAACTTGGGCTTCTTTTTTATTTTTTTGTCATGTTTGAATGAAGAGCACTTTCAACATCAGCCTGGACCCCGAATATATTCTGTTGCTCCCCTCTTTTTCGATGTGTTTTATTAATTTTATTGCGAAAAACAGCAAAGCCCAGGCTATCAGACAAGTGAAAGCAAACTGCCATAGTTTTAGTACAATAAAAACACGATGTTGATTTTAGTTCCAAAACAGTCCAAAAAGAAAAACATCAAAATTTTGCAAAAATCTACAGCCCAATAAGTGTAGTCCAATGTGTAAAACAAATAAGAAAAATCCTTCAAAAATTTGAAAATCAAACATTGCGCCTGTAAGAAAACTAAAAGTTGTTCAAAGTTCCTCCACCATTTCTAAAGATAACTCAGCAATTGGCTTTGTTATGCCCATGAAATGTTATCGTTGCAAATGTCCAACTCCACTGCTTTTTTGAGTAAAAGCAGTAAGAAGACGATGTTTCAAAATTTTACCCTCTATACTAATATAGCCATACATAATGCAACATAACATTCGATTGCAATGTTGAATTATTGCAAGTATGGTATGGTTTCAATCTTCACAACATAAACAATTAGTTCATCCAATAAATGATTGAATTTACTTAATATCTTCAAAAATATGAGTACCTAAGTGAAAATTTTTACCCTTTTTTGTTTGGCCCACAGTGTATATATAATTTCAGTATCTAATGTTTTGCCATTGAACTAAGTGGGTGAAAGAAATTTAAAGACAATTTGTTCATGTTAACCGTTCATTTTAGCAGTCGTAAAATTAGAAAATATCAAAAATTGCAGTGATTGTTGAGTGTCTTGAAAAAAGTCGAGCAGACATGTTCGTATCGTTTTGTCAAAACCCCATTCTCGCTTGTCGAAATTTACGCGTTTATACATACACTGTCTTAAAGGTTGCAATATTTGAAATTAGACGATACAAACATCGCGAGTGACAAACATCGAGTCGCGTGCAAAGTTACATAAAGAAGGCTCTCGTGACCAATTTAAGTCGGAATCAATGCGTGCTCGGCCCGTACCTCCAACTCACCCCCGCCTCACCCCTCTCCTGGAAAATATCAATCCCTCACACGCACACGTGTCTCTGGCGGCAGCGTGCACAGAAGCCGAACTCGAAATTGGCATTTAATTGAAGAGCTCTCATTCATATGCGGCGTAGGAAAAAATATGATTTTTAACCCGGGGGCCGCGGCGGTTGGTTTTATTTGCACCCGCGCTGCTGAATTCCAATCATCAGGAAAAAAATCCATTTTCCAGGACACGAGGCACGTTGCCACCGTACATACGTTGGTTATTTTTTTGTGTGCGAAGGGAATAAAAACGTTTACATTTGGCATACAAAAGCGATACCATTTATATTCCCCCCAGTCAACGTCCTTCATCCCCCCACTCCCTTCCACTAACCCTGTAGAAAACCGCCGGCGGGGTTCCTCTTTTAAATTCGTTGGTAACAAAGTCGTCAACAATCTGCAGTCCTCAACGATCTGATGGATATATATGTATCTATGCTGGAGTCACTCACTCGCTCACGGTCTCCAGAATTCTTCTCCAGCCTCCCTTGACTCGTGTTTGTCGTGCATCCGAAATGCGTGAGCTTTTATCGCCTTTGTTACGACGATTTTTTTCCTCGTCGGTCGAGCTTTTTGCATGGACCCCCCATTTTTGACGGAACAGTTGAATGCGAACCCCTAAGATACTACTTCCCGCGCCGTCACAAACGGTTTTGTATGATAATAGTGTGCTTATCGGATGGATTGTTATTGCGAAAATGATTCGACGCTTAGTCAGAATTATGAATCTCCAGGATTTATTCCGTTTGAGTGAAGACTTTGTAATTATTATACTGTGCAACACATTTAAATATTTTCTTTATTTCTTTAGTTATGACTGTACCTATATTTCCATTGGTCAATGGCCACTGATAACCCCAAAGCAAACCGATTGTTTCTGTCACGTTTTATACTACTTTTATTTGTATAACAAATTGAATGATTTGAATTGTTTCTATCATGTCTGCATGAGACTATATAAATTCTTTTTCAAATAAATACTATGCTGAGACCTGTGTGGTTTCTGTGGTTGAAATTTTGAAAGATTTATGGTTGAAATGGTACAAATCCCTCCTCAGTTTGTCAATTCTGGTACGCCTTCAGCCATACCCATGGTTCCATAGTGTTGTATGTAGTCGGTTTAGGAACTGGCAAAGTACTGTACCGACCTCAATCTAGTAGTTGATGGCAAATTTAACTATAAGTTTTGTACAATTTTGTTTTTAATTTTTGCATGAAACTCCAACATTTAGCTGATGCAATGGTAACAATCCGTAGAATGTGTGTTGCCAAGTCATTGGAATTTGCAATGGAATACTACTGTTCCTCATATTAAACAACACAGAGAGAAACGGTTATCTAATGTTAAGAAAATAACATTCTTACCATAGTTATTACACATACTTATAATAAGAATATTTCTTTAATATAAAACAACCTGAATATTTGCTTTAAGAAAACGATTGTTATGATTTAAGTACGTCGTTGTTTTGAAGTTTCTCGTTTTAGTTTCTCGTCGTAAGAGAGGTCTCCTAGAGGGTATATAACCGCATACATGTCT
This sequence comes from Aphodius sticticus, assembly GCA_963966075.1. NCBI lineage: Eukaryota > Metazoa > Arthropoda > Insecta > Coleoptera > Scarabaeidae > Aphodius > Aphodius sticticus. The sequence goes on from OZ014513.1 coordinate 7,136,084, forward strand.
ATGCAGCATCAGTCATTGTGCTATTATTCCGTCAATCTACCTGACGTAGAAATCTCCTACTGCTCTAATATTGATGGAAAGAGACTAAGAAGGGACACCGGGTGTCTTCTCTAGTTGGAAAATAATATTTTTTTTGGATGCGTTAATTGCATTTCATGTAAAATACAGGTAAAATATTATTGCTTTCATAATAACATGCTCATATTTATAAGAAGTAGGTGAATATATAATCTAACAATGTGATCTGATTAATCTAGCTACCCTATCTATTTATTTAAAAGAACAAATTCTTAAGTCAAACAAGTACAGTAATATCCATTGAAAATTGTACAATCTTAAAGTAAGACAACCGGTCACAACAACGGTTTTCTTCAATGAACGATATATATATATATATATATATATATATATATATATATATATATTCTTGCGTATATATAAAACAACCGTTGTTTTAGATTAACAAAGGCTGCTTTACTTTTTTATTCTTTTTTATTTTATTTATTTTTATTATTCTTATGTATTTATTTATTTGTTGACAACAAAAAAGAGACAACACGTAATAAGAGCGAAAAAATAAATAATAATTTTTGTTGTTGTTGCACAGTGTTATTATTTGTTGTGATTCACTGATAGACCACATAATATATTAAACTAAAATTAATAGGTAATGATAAAATATACTGAAAAAGTACTAATTTTAATGGCTAATTAGTAGTACCAGCCTTTGTAAAAACTAAAGGTACTCCCTTTGTAGGACATCACTTTGAAATCAACAGCTTTCAATTTTCCGTTGTTAAGTATAGGGGTAAAGTATGGAAACAAAATCTCTTAAACGGTTTGGTATCCTCGAACACGTCGATTTTTAATTATCAAAATATACATATATAGGTACATCAAATTTTATTTTCGACCTTGAATTGTTTTCGACCTTTTACCTCAACGACACTTTTTTAAAAACGCCATATTTTTGTACTGATATTGAGAGATCTGTTAATTATCTTAAAGGTTGTTGACAAAACTTATCGCCTTACATAAGAAAAATTTCGATTGCTTTTTTTTTCGAAATTTTAATTATGTGAGGCCATAAAATATTACCGATGTCATTTAGACAATAAAATGATCTACAAAAATCAGTAAAACAAAATGGGGTTGCCATTTAAAAAAAGTGTTGATGACGTCATAACTCAGTAACAGTTAATGCTCGAAAACTGAACTTTCACAGAAATGTGTACTTTGATAATTAATAATCGACGTGTTCGAGGATTTTTTAAAATACCAAATTTTCTCAGAGATTTCTCATGTTTCCATTGTCCATACTTTACGCGCTTAATGTATAAATCCGAAGACTAAACAAGAAGAATACACACATACGGACTCATAGGAGAATCGTGATAGGGTCCTCTGTGAGAAGAGTGTTCCGTACACACAGAGAGCGCACGGACGGACCCCTCAGCGGTCCGCCCGCAATCGTTCAGTCCCGGACGACAAGACAAATCGAATGTCAGCCGCTAATAAGTATCTAGCAATCGCCGGACAAATGTATTTCCTTGCCGCGGCCGCAGCCGCAAACAAAAACCCATCCCGGGACCGTACTTTGTAATTTGTACCGCTTCGAGGTAATTATAAGACGTAAACATGATTCGAGTGGAATGCATAGATCTGAGGACGGTCCACAGGCGAGGTGGGTCCGCATATGAATGTGTACCCCATATGTCATGTCCGAGGATTTCCCTTTCTGCTCCTCTCTACTTTTATTACTTACTTATGGTCTTTATTCACAAACCGGGGGCCTTTTGTCCGATTCCTTTTCGCCTGCCCAACTCCGCTCTCTGGATGCTATTAATGTTATAGACAATTAATTGATTGCTACTATAAATTCTGGCGGTCAGCGCGATGGAAAGACTGACGGGGACTTCTCACAGGAGAAGAGAAATGATCAATTGGGCGGAAAGGCTTTGACTGTCCGTCCGTCCCGTTCCTTGAAGGCATTTATAAAAATTACTTAATTAACCGACCAAGATTATAATTTATTTCGAAGAAGAAATTATTACGCCAGGGTATACCTTTTGTTCGATTACTTGCGTCAAAAACTATCGTCAGACTACTGGAGATCAATCGCATGATTAATATCATTTTTCTACTTTGCATTCACAATGCCCACATTGTACCACTGTGTTCGGTGTTACAATTAACAAATTGAAACAATCGTTATTAGTAACTTTGTTTCTAAGATTGGTACACATTGATATCGATTGATATCAAATGCCATATGTCAAACGTACAACATAACCACACACTGCCTCTTTTTAATCGCTTGCAATCGCATAAACTGCGAAATATCAATATTTTATACATATTTAAACATGCGTGTAGCCTGCTATAGTATGGCCAAAGGATTGGGGCTTTATTAGTTTTGCTGTGTTCATCAAAATACGCCAGCATGACGTTTTCGGTGATGTTTTGCGACTCTGGTAAGTGATCGTCATCATTCTTTTCAACTAAACATCAAATCCCCTTTTCAGATATAATTCAAGGACCACATTTACTTTAATAAGGTAATATGCGAAGATCAAACCTACATCGTAGATATGAACGATTTTAATTACTGCTGCGAGATTGTATATGCGCAATAAATGGTTTATTGAATATCAGCATACACGTAGCAAGGTATAGTACATTTAATGTGTTGAGGATTTCTTTTGTCCGTCGCTTTCGACTTCGCCTTAGTTCTGGTTGTGTGCAACGTATTTGTATTAGCTCCATCACATGTAATTTTACTAAGTATAATTTATTCTAATAAATTGTTACACCGAAATTAGAATTTGGTTTCAATTATATGTGCGTGTAAACTTGTATAAGCCAGTGGTACTAGGTAGAAACTGCTATTAAACGTTAACCGTTATAACAATTCTTTAGTAAGTTCTTATTCTTTGAAGGAACTAATCAGTTACCGCCAAACAAGTCTATTCTGATTATTATACTTATGAAACCACTATTTTAAAGTTAACTTTTTAGGTTATGTTTCATGTATTTATCACAGTAGGGTTAAAAGCGTTGCCCCAAGCTCCATTATGATCATAGTTGCGACCTTGCTGATTATTTAATAAAACTTGTAGGCTAAAGTAGAGTAAAATTATTCACAATTAGATTTTGTCATGATTTTATCCCATCCTTACGACATTGACAGTTACTACAGTACTGCCACGTGGTACCCGCAAAATACCCTAGATTCTAATTTAGCTCAATATAGTAACCACAATTTCTAAATTTATATAAAATTAATGACGCAAAGTAGAAAAAATAGTGTATTACACTCGTTTTATTAGACGTATTGGCGCACTCGTTCCATTTATATTATAAAACTTGTATAATAATATACTATTATAAACCTTTCCATACCTACGAACCAAGTAACAGGACCTGATGCTAAACGCAAGTGTTTTTTTGTTGTTTCTATAAATAAACGAAAATTGTTCGTGGCGTAATGACATCTATCGTTAATATAAATACAATTCTTTTTCAAATCCGCCCATCCTCAATTATTTTATGTGCAGCCCCCCTAAAGAAAGCGATTTTTCCTTATCCTCGTCATTGTTGCAGCGAAAGGCACCGGTGGGGCGGCGACGGACAGCTCTAAGGGAAACTCTAAACACCCGAGACAAGCCTGGAGCTCTTTGAAAAATGATCCATCTCACGTCAGACTGAAGGGACGCAACGGACTATAACCTAAGACGAGAATAAGGGCTCGCAGTTCTTGTATATGTTTGCCTGGAAGCAATCGCCTACCATCACTGATGCGCTGTAACATTGTCAACTTTCTCTTTTTTGTGTGTACAATTTGTGTTATTCTTTCATAATGTACCTAAAATCTATCTTCAGAGGCGCAAAATAATGCGTTGTAAACGAACAAACTGTTAAGTTAACTTTCAAAACTTGTCATCCGTTAATTCAAGACCGTTAAATCGGAAATATTATAACTAAACATTTCAAATTGCTATAGACATTCTGTGCAAGTTTGGACTTCGTTTTGTTTACATGTGTGACGTACTATTTTGTGAGGCACGGCGACCTTTTCCCAATAATATTTTTAATTTCATTTGGAAAAACTGATAGTTTACCCTTGGGCCAATGTAACATTTTCTCATTTGTCAACCATCTTGCATGTTAAAAATTACATCCATTATAGGTATAGTACGGGTATAGTTAAGTCCATCAGGGACACACTGTATATCCTTCAGTAGACAGAAGTTACCTAGCTTGTTTTTTATGGAATTTTTCTATAACTGTCCTTTACTAGAGTAGATTTAAGAACATTGAGCATTAAACACAATGAGAACACAGTTACACAAGTTACATAACAAACTTCTTAACCTTTTGAAGCACATGTCTCGAAAGTGGTAATGTTTTAACTACATGCTTTGAGTTTATCCGAACTGAAATCCTTATTTTACTGCACCAGGGCTATGTTTGGTAGGGAAGGGAAAATGAAGGGGAAGGAAAAAAAGGTCACACCTGTTTCTCTTTCTCTCAAAGGCGTTTATATACTTTTCGTTCCTTTAATTCTCGAATAAAAGCAGGGTTTCATAAAGCATGCACGAATAAATAGTCTAAAAATAATAATTTCGATACCCATACAGACGTGCGGAGAAAAATTTCATTTCCTGCAGTCAATTTTAATTTCCTCGGGCCGTTCATTAAGTCGAGTGTCGCTAGCGCCTGCCCACATACAAAAAGGTTTGACAGGCGTGATATTAAATTAGATCGATCCAAACCGACAAAGAACAGTTCATTCTTCAGGTTGACGGCATGACCAATCATGTTAATACGCGATGGTTGACAGCATAGTAGTGAGCGCAGGCGACTTGATGATGACGATAGTTTTATTAAAAATTTGGATTGATGATTGAGTTTATAATTAATAATCTTTTTGTTGGCGGTTATCGCACCTATAACTGAAGATATCTGTAGGCGAGCACAAGTTCAGTTTACACACAGAAAAGTGATTATTTGGAACGAGAAAACATACTTTCTTGAATTTATTTACTAGATTCAAATGCATATTTACTTGGATGTAGAAAGTTAGGTATATACAAGAAATGCCACATACTCAATCTAAGTAAAATAATTTCTCAGATAAATGCTGTCGACAAATAAATGCTTTCTTTATAAGAAGCAATATTGTATTGAAAGAAGTAATTGAATTTTTCGTCCCAAAAATGTCAATTTCTCCAACGAAGTAATAGTAAATCCATCTAAGTGCGTAGTTACTTGATCCAAGAAAGGATAAGACATTTAATATAAGTAAGGATTGTTTACTGAATAAAAACCCACCAATTATTTAACCGAAGTGATTCTCACTTCTTTCAAGTAATCTCTTTCTCTGGAATAAATATGCGCATCGTGATTTTGTCAAGGCTCGCGCGCCCACGCGAAGGTCTGGCGCCGTAAAGGAGCGACGAAACCTAGTACAAAAACAACAACGAAGTACCCGTAGGGGATGTGCCTTGTGATTAGTGTACAATAAACGTTTCTATACGGAATAATTTGATGTAAGGCACGCAACAGATTAGAACGAGTAAGTAAATATAACATACCTATCTTGTTAATTAGCAATAGAAAACGTATTTGTGCCAAATCTTTAAAATTCTTACATTAAGTAGCTAAAAATATTTACCAGGAATAAAAATATACACTTCATTGGAAACTGTTTACTTCTTTCATCACAGCAACAACTTCCTTAAATCTAGTAATTAATCCAAGAAATAAAATGTCTTGGTTGAAGTCAATAATCTCTCGCGTATATACGAACCTACCAACTACTTCATCCAAGTAATTCTCTCTTCGTTCTAGAGATCACTTTTCTGTGTGTAGTTTCCGTTAGACAAATGTGGAATTTGAAAATAGGTTGCTTCACAAAAATTGTATTTGTCTGTTAATAATAAATATTATTTAACGCTTTTACTATACAATCTATTATTGGGCATGGCGGAGCATGGCGGATAGTAATTAGTGTCAGCATGTCACTTGACAACTTCAACTGAGCAGTTAAACGTTTTATTTTCGGCTTGCCGAGAGATAACTTTAATTTGGCAACATCAACCACTACGAGTATCCTCATATCTTCTCCAACTGTCACCCTGTGTCGAACGTTTCCTCTTCGAAAACCTCGCGCATCCTGTTATTGTTGGAGATCTCAAGACTATATAAGAAGTACCTACAACAGAGTGTAATAAATTCATGGAAAGCGGCCTTTCCACAAGCAACAGCCGAATAAATTACGGGTTAACGTGTTTGTGACTTACGAATTTATTGTTTAGCAAAAGCGGATATGCAGCGCGTATCTGGCGAGGGCGGGGGGTGGACGCGAAGCTGAATAAAAAATTAACGACCCCGGAAGTTTTTCCGGCCGTTTAATTGAATTTGAACCGCGGAAACAAGCGACGAACGCCGGCCGGGGGCGGCGAAAATCTTTATGCCAAACCGGGCCAGGCGGCTGCATTTTATTACTTCGGCATTTCTTCATTCTACGAATAGAATTTTCCCATTATTATTTTGACGGTGCGATGGCGAGCTAGCTTGAGAAAAGGGCCCACCTCCCCTTTATGACGTTGTTACAAAATTAAGTTGTTGAGAGTGAATCAAAGTTGTGAGTTTCATCAGCCAACTGTTACCTGCAACAGCAGATATCTTGATTTTTGTTTTACAATACATTATTCAAATAAAAATGTTTTGGTGCATATTTGGACATTTTTATATATCTATCTCCCCTAGAGTTACCTAAACCTATTTAATTTTTTTTTTTAATTGATGTTGCTTCCTCAAGAAAATTTCTACCAAAATCAGTAAGAAAGTGAGGAACTGAGGAACTAGTGACGGTCGGAACTTAATTATTGAAAATCGACGTGTTCAAGGATTTATTAAAATAACAAAGCGTCCTAGACCTATTATCATGTTTATATTATTACATTTCATTACAGTATAAAACACCAATATTGTTTTCTATTCGATTTATCAAAAAGCGTATTTTTGCTTTTTATAATATAATGATTTCGTCATTTCGTATTACAAAGGATAATGAATGAAGAAATAAGGATTAATGAACTCTTCACACTGGACGAGATCACGGTTAAGGATCCAATCAATGCCCCAGTATAGCGATATTTCTGTTTTATTTTGAGATATGCATACACAGCCTGACCCAGATGAATCTAACTATACGTAAAATGGAGCTAGATTTATTTTCTCAAGAAAAAGTTGCTTTGTAGAGTTTTAGGCAGGGCTGTGGAGTCGGTAAAAAATCTGTCGACTCCGACTCCAGATAATTTTGGTAGTCCGACTCCGACTCCGGCAAAATTTTATTTGTTTCCAGCGAATTTAATGGCAAACACAAATTAAATCTGACATAATCTATTTGTAAATAAAATCAAAAAAGCCTGTTGATCGGACCACAAAATTATGGCCATATTTAAAAAGGACGCTTTTTTATATTTTCAAAATATCTCTGAAATCATTAAAACTTCAACTGTTTTCTCATTAGAGAGCACATAATTCTGAACTAGTTTGTCACTTGAACCGATATTCTATCTTTAATAACAACAAAAGTATAGTACAACAAAATACTACAAAATATAGTACATAATAAAATTCATTTCAATGAATGCAACATTAAGTGCAAAATAAGCTGAAAATAATCTCAACTCGTACTTCTGTTAGTGGTAATGACGTCACAATTCTGGCTGCAACGAGTATGACTTGCATACATGGATATTCCGATATTCAACTTAAGGTAGAGTTTAAATGGGAAATGCAGTTATAATTTTTAATCGGCTATTGTACGTTTGTACCTTTGCTAATAATAAAAATATATCTGACTCAATTCTGTCAAGTGTAGGTGACGAAATCTGCGAATATCGGTGTTTTTTACTTGATAGCAAGAAGACTACGACATAGCCACTAATAACCTTAAAATCCGTAACCTACACTCGACAAAATCAGTAACAATTTAAAACCTCTACATATTTTGTTAAATACAAAGGGATGTGATTATACCACAATATTGTATAATCAAGGGTGATACTTTTGATAATTTTGTTCATATGGCAAGAAAAAGAATCAATTTCGGTTAAACGTTTAAAGTAATCAAACATTAAAGCTAAAATTGCAAAGTGTTACTAGTCAAGCATTATCTTTTACGAACATTCAGATATTGGTACAAATAAAAATAAAAAAGTGTAATAAATTAAATTTGCTAAAAGAATAAACAACCATTATTTTTAGTTTTACTACCATTTCAGAACACGTTTGTAATCAAAGTTAATAGAGATCTCTTATGTTGTTAATAATAATATTTTCTTACTCACAGTTTGCATGTAACATAACAAGCTACCCGCTCGATCTTTTTAAACGGAATTAAAAAACTACGAAATACGGAAAATCCTTTTAAAGATCTGTTGAATATTTCACTGACCAAACTTCAGCAACAAATTTCTGAGCATTAAATTAAGTTTAAAACAACTTGTCGCTGTGGTATTCTATATTTAATTCTGAAAAACTAATATTTTACTTTTGAACAAAACCAAGATTTTGCTGCCACTCTATATTCTGATCATGGATGTGGTGTTTTTACGATATCCAAAACTATTTATAAAGATACATTATTTGTTTTGTTAGTTGCTGTGAATATGGTAGTTGCTACTTAAACAGAAAAATATTAAAAACGTTGCCATAATTATGTCCATAACGTATGTTAACGTATGTCCATAAAATGTAAAGGTTTTATCAAGTTAAATATTGATTATTTCTTAATATTCTTTCCAATAACTCATAAACTGCACAATAAATGTTGCAACGTACCTTGAAGAAAACACGCATTTCCTATTAGATCGTCCTATAATTGCATATTCCACGCCATTGGTAATTACAACTCCTATCTATTTGCAAGACTGCCTCTTCGTCTTCGGTCGATGGCTTTCAGCCAGGGATTAGCTGTCCGCTGCCATATATAACCATGACCAACAATGGTACTATCCTATTAATTTGAAACGTCGTACTTGATTGTAGACCAGCGCTGCGAAACTATATCATTGCCGACTGTAATTGATTTGAAAACATCAGGCGCGTACCTCAGGACTTGGCCATTCGCGGCGACATGGCGCTAGTGTCGTATTTGCAAAAGTGGCTACGAAACAGAACGTGAAAGCATATAATTTACCACCTCAATAACACGGCAATTGAAAACCCATAAAGGATTGCATGTTCCTATACAACGGAACGCTTTGTGTAATTTTACTAATGGTTCATGACCATTATGTTTGCTATCGTCCAAATCAACTTTTAAAAGTGCTGATTTCTTTTAAGCCGTCCCTTCTAAATTTACACTGCAATTTTGGACGTATTGGGGTGTGTTATGGGTTATGGTGGGGTGGTAAAGAGAGCTGAACAATGTCAACAACGCGAGCAACTAAACAACCAACAAGTTGGCAACCCCGGACCGCTAGCTAGATCGCGGCTGCCAGGCAGCCGGAGCAAGAAGGGCCATCCATCACTGCTTACGTCAGTAGTGGTGTAACGTACAGTGACAAGCCACTGATTGCCTCTTATTGGATAGTTAACATGAAATTCTATCTCGGGAAACCGGAGAAAACCTTTAAGACCATGGGAAATGGCGAAGGTTTTATTCATCGGATTACCCCTTGGGATCACTGAGGTAATTAAACTGAACGACCTATTTGTGTGTGGAAGTGTGTGTTGGGTATCTGGAGACTTATTTATATTAAACGTAAAAAAAAAAGATTTTATATAGATATTTTTTAAACCAATAGTTTAAAAAGAAATGTACATCACATTTTGCACAGGTAATTAAATCTATAAATAAATTTTATAAAAAAATATGCATGAATCAGTGAAGAGTTGAAATATATTTATTATAAAAAATGCTCGCAGAGATTTTTTGGTACATAAATATATTTTATGTAAAGGTAACGAAAGTTAACGAAAGGGAGAAATATCACCACTCCCCCAATTTTAAAGACTCATTTCGAAAACGATACGTTCAGATAAGGCGTAAAGAAGTACATAAAACTGGTAACTGGAGTCGATAAATGAACATTTTTATCTCAACAGCGCTGCGATACTATGCGCAAACGTTGTAAAAATTAACTGATTTGTTAACCGAGTTCAAAAAAAGCAGGAGGTGTTTAAGTTTGTACAGCTATTTGAAATATTAACAAAATATGAAACTTTTTATTAAGAATTACGTTTCTAAAACAAAGTTCTGTATGGATTTATTTATTTCTTTATTTGTTTATTCAATTTTTTTTCTATTGTAATGGGTATTGATTGTGTTCTTTCTACAGTTTGCCATTGTTTGATATGTATTTTATTTTTTATTTCACTTTGTTTTGTGAATATTTCAAACGGCTGTAATTTTTCAAGGGTTAAAGAACGATCGGTCCTTACGAGAACTATTACTCAGAATGACATTTACTTTCTGAAAAAAAGCTTTTGGGGAAAAAAGGTGGGACAACCTTTATATGAAAGGATGTTTTACAACGATATATTACAAAGATCAAAATTCGTTGGGTACTCTCTGAGTTATCGTAATAGATATGAAATTCTTGTATGGTTATTATGAAAACTACAGTATTTAAAAGGTCCTTTTTCATTAATTTTACTTTAACTCTATTTTAATTAATATCTTCCCGAGTTAAATCAAAACAAAAAAATGTAAAATAAATGCATATTTCTTCCGCAAATGTACGTATGGTGGGACCAAAATAAATCGAAAAGTCAAATTAACTGTTGTCCTAAACTTAATTATTTCTGTGGTATGATAGGAAATGTGGAATCCTCCAAATGACACCTTTTATAGATGATTAACTTGCTACCTGGACGTGCAGCAAGTGCTTTTGCTGGAAGTCGGGTCAATTTTGTTTTGAATCTTATTTCTACATTTTTTACCGTGCATTTTACCTGCTCGCACGGACAACATTGTAGGTTGTGGATAGGCAACCTAAATTGCGCAAAGGTGTATATAGTGTTGTCGTTCTTGTGTAAAGTTTCACGGGTTCATTACCTGATTTACCATACTACTTAGAAACTACATTAAATGCAACGATTTCTACATGTATCTATGCTGTGTCTATTTTACATGTAAAAAAACAAGATTTTGGTGGTCTAAACTCGGAATACATCTATCTACATGTGCAGAAAAAAAATAAACCACTTTAAAGTAAAGTATCTTTTCAACTAATTGTTCAATTTTTGTAATTGTTTTGTTTAATTGACGTTTTTCCTCAACAACAGCGCTGGGGTAGTATTTTTTATTGAAATTTTAGTTTTGAAATTAAAATGTACGATATGGTTTTTCTTTGCTATATTTCTTTCCCCCAGTTTCCCCCGTAATACAAGAATCTCAATAATTGACGTATTTTATTTCCTGTTTAAAACATGTGTTTTAAACTACCGAAATTTGGACAACATATTTAATTATTTAATCAGAGTTGTATGCTGGTCTTCAAGATTTTTATGCATGGATCAATTAAAAATCAAAAAAATATTTAAATATTGTATTTATTATTTAAAAAAAAAAGTTAGTTATAAAATATAATAATACATTCAGTGATAGCATGTAACTACAATAAACAAAAACTTTTATAATAACATACCGGGTGACCCACGCCATAGGTACTCCCGTTTATTTTTTTTTGTTTATAAAACTGGACGTATGAAATTTAGGAAAGTGTTAATAGACAAAAAAATCTATTATTTGGGATACTCTTGAGGTTAATAACACTTTCCGGTCTTTCCGGAAATGACGTCATCATTGAAATTTTAAATGGCATCCTATATTCTTTGTGTGATATATTCTATCTGGATGACATTCTGAACACAAAAATATATCGATCGTCAATTTTTATCACGAACGCAACGCCAAAATAACTATTTTGTGTATTAACCTTGGTGGCTATGAATTGGTGAAAATAGTCGAAAATTGCATTGCATTACTGGCGCCCTCTAGCGTGACAACAAAAAGTCATCCACGCAACAGATTTAACTCCACTGAGAACTGACGTATGAAAAAGCGCCGATGAAAATGTTTACAAATGAACAATTGCGTGATTTAAAACATGTTTAAAACAATTTTTATTCCATATTTAAAACATTTTTTTGGGTGATTTAAAACATGTTTTTTTTTTGTGTTTAAAACCATTGTTTCGTATTTAAAAACATCATTTTATAAAAAAAAAACATGTTTGTTTTGTTCAAAATAAAAAAAAACTGTTTTTTATAACAACCCTGGTTTTAATCCGTTCGAGTCATGTCATTGATGTTATTATTGCAGCTTCTTTATTACAAGAAAAAATAATGTGTAATCAAAAAAATCAAAATGTTCAGAAAAGATCTGGCTACTGTTTGATTCCAGTTGATACATATGGATGTATCAGGTACACCCCACAGGCCGCTGCAAAATTCGATAAAGAAAAACTTACTTTGATTTACACCCTGTATATGCCCAAAATTAAAACTTTAATAAAAGGAATACTACCTCAGCGCTGGTGTAGAGGAAATAACATTCAATTAAACAAAACAATCATGAAAATTTAAAATTTGCTTAAAAAGATACCTACCTTTAATGTTGAGATACATTTTAGGTTGGTCGACTTTTGTGATCACCAACTTCATGGTCTACCGTTTTCGACTTCGGCGATCTAGCGATTACAGCGATCTACTATTTCGCCGATCTGGTAGTTTCGGCGAACTACCGATTTTATCTACCTAAAACCTTATCTACCTTGTCTACCGATATTATCCTTACGAAATTTACCATATCATCAGAAGGCAAAAATTATTCTCCCCTAAATTCGTATCTCATACGAAGGGAAATGGCAGAATACGAGCATCGTCTGTAAATAGGGACGTTTGCGGTGTGGCCAATAAGTTCGCATATGATTAGTCAAAGTTTTTATCGTCGAGTTTCCCTGGGAAATTTTACACGGCCATAAAAGTGCACAGTGAGAGAAACGGCGCCGATAAAGCAGCAGTAAAGAGTGGTGCGGTCGCCTGGACCCAGTGAACCTCCTCCGAATAATTTCCTGTAACGTTTTGGGCGTCCTCATTGATCATGCATTTTCCGTTTCCAGTATATTTACTCGGGGCGGCGAGCGGGGGGTTGCGCGGCGGGCCCATGGTTATCGCGTCCCCGTTATCACAAACACCTATTAACCGCCCTCTTCGCCTGCACTTGTCATTGATCCTCGATTCGGTGGCGGTACTACCACCGCCGTCGACGAAGGCGACACTCTAGATAGAGACTTGCTCATTACTCACCCCCGGTTCTCTCCGACCAGGGAGCGCCTCTCATTTCCCTCCGTAGCCTACTTGTCTCATTCACCCTCTCTCTTGCTGATTCTCCGTTCTACAGATCTGTACTAAGGTCTATATACCATCAAAACTTTTACGCCTCCATTTTTGAAAGATTGCTAATACAAATTCCACAAGTTGTATATAGATGGCGTCACTAGTACAAAGCCAACTATCCCTTAAATTTACGATTGTTGCGAAAAAACTCCCCTCCACATGTAATAATTGGCATTATTTTTGTTTGTGGGATCAACGTTACTGCGTGATGGTCTGTGAGAGACATTTTTTTTGCGTATAATTCGAACTTACGGTCGACTGAAGCCGTGATGTATTTCGTAAACAAATGTATATGACATAAATTATTCTACGCTACGGTGTGAAACGCGATGGTCCCTGTGAAATGTTTTAATGTTTTTTATTCCCATACATTTTTAAGACTTTCGTTGGTAATAGATTGGTGACCTTTGTCATAAACTGTGTAATATACTGTTGGGCGAGATATTTATGTTTTTTGTGGCGGCGCTCACCCTACAGCAAACACCATAAAATTAATTTGTTATATACGCTGTGACTACACACAATGTCTCGTTGCCATGTTATGGTTGTTTGTTTATTGAATTATTAAAAATGGATTCAAGCAAAAGACACGTCGCTTTACTGCCACATAATAAGTTAGTCTAAAATTAAAATACCTTTCATAGACTAAATTTTTAATGCGGCTGGCTTACCATCTACACATTTTGTTTAATTTGAGGTGTCAAAGGGAGGCCCAAATTCGGTGAGATCCAGAAGACATTGAGAGTGGCCCTAGAATTAAAAAAAATTCAAACTGTAATATAATAATATAAATTTTGTAAATAAATATTATAAGAATCATAATAAATAACGGTTTAGCACTGATTAATTTTAAAGAGCATGCGTTCGAATAAGTAAGCCGGTCCTGGATTTTCCTCGATGTGTTTCTACTGCTTCGACAGTATAGGGAGTATTTAACGCTGTGGTTACGTCGTCGCCTCCTGCGCTTATCTCGCACTTGATTATGTTACACCTAACCTCAATAGCAAGGAAAATTTACAATGTGTTCGAGCTTTACCAGCTAATATACTCGTATCTATACCACAGTGAGCTAACATCCTATCGAAGATAAAACGGTAATATATGTGCGTGAATTTACGTATCTAGGTATTTCAACGAAGTTTCCAAATATATCCTGAGATGTTGGGGAGTTACGAGACGAATATTCCGTCTCCAAAGAAGAAATATTTGCAATGGGGTTATATCCGGCAATATGTGTGGTCATGCGGTCATAATGCAACTCATTAGTCCAACTTATTAGTTATAATTTAAATATTTGATGTTTACAACAAAATGGTTTCCATTTTCAGGTCTTCTTCTGATTTATTCTGAGCTTTTTAGTGATCATTCCAGTCAGTTTTCTTCATATTGTGTCTTAATCGACACTCTTGAATGCATGTATAATTTTCAATCGGCAGTTACATATGAATGCTCAAGTTTGTGCGTTAAAAGTATACGTGATGGTTACCGTGAAATTTAAACCTTTTCTAATAATAAAAAAGAATACTTTGGTTTGAAAAATATTGTGTAAAAGGAAAATAAACATGTATAAAATGAAAATTTATTCAGAAACTTTATAAAATTGTAAAACAATTTAAGATAAGAAAACGATTTTCTTCCTTACTTTAACCCAAATTGTTACAGTTACATTCATTAATAAATTTATGTAAAAAATACATTTTGTAAAAACTACACTATAAAAATGAACAAAAATTAAAAAAATTCCATATTTTGCAAAAATTCAGCTCGATTGGACAATGGTAAATAGGTAAAATATCGATTACAAGATTTGAGCATAACAAGTTAAGATCAGCGTAGTAATAAATTTATGAAAAAATATACTTTTAAATAATAGACGATAAACTTGCAATATGGGTAGTTCTACATAATAATACATAAATATCAAAAGTTCAATTTTTAAAAAAAATTATGCAAATTGTGGCAAAAATTTAAATTGTTCAAAAATGTGTAAAGTTTCTTTATTCCTTTATGCATTGGAAATCTGTGTTTATGCACAGATTTCCGTTATGCACTGGAAATCTGTCTACTTGCAAAACTTCAACTCGATTGGACATAGGGAAGTAGGTAAATTAGAAGATTTAAATATAACAAAGAAACAAGTGAAGTTAAGATAAGCGTGTGTAAAAATTAAATCCATTCTTCTTGTTTTAATTTGCACGAAAAGATCAATAATAATATTCTCTTTGGTCTCTGGATGAAAACTGAGGACATTTTCTCCATTGAAAGCACTGCAATTGTTCTAAAATACGTTTTGATAAAAAGGATGCTATCTGCAGTTTGTAAAACTACCTTCCACCAGCACGACAGAATCGGCACGGTCGGCACTGCGGGAGCGACAGTGTTCTCTCTATCCAGTCTCCATAGCAGGCCCCGCCGATGCCTCGCGTGCAACATCCTATGTGCGCATGCGCAGAACAATCAAGCACCTCGCCGATTGGAACTTGTGAAGATCACAGTTTCATACGACTTTTGTATCTTTTTCTTAAACTGGGGGATGGCTACTGACATTAAGGATTACGCCGATTACGGATTATATGTGTACGTGGATGTGAAAAGGGACCAGTTGTCCGTTCCTAGTTACGCAGATAATCGCAAATAAAGTTAAACGGGTGCAAAATACACACTTTTGTTTTATTGGTTAATTACTCTCATTATTGTGTTTTTTATCAGATGTGTTCGTCTGAAACCCGTCTGTGGTTGGAAAAGCATGAAAAAATGCGTTTTTATTGCGAACGAAAAAGGGACCAGTTGTCTATATCACGCTACGCTCTAGCGCATTACGGTGTTGCCGCATACAGTGGCAGAAACAAATATCCGTATGATAGCAGTTTATAAACTAGTTTGTATAAAATATAATTACATAGTTATATAATATTCCGGGACAATTACTACGCTTATATTAACTGCACTTTTTGTTTGCTTGTTTGTCTATTTGATTGTTTGTCTGTTTGTTATGTACAAATCTTGTAATCGATATTATTTCTACTTCCCAGTGTCCAATCAAGTTAAAATTTTGCATGTGGACAGATTTCCGGTGACAATACAAGAAGGAATAAAGAAAATATGGAAACTTTCAAAATTTGGAAAATTTTATCATTTGAGTTGAAATTTTGCCTGTGGACGGATTTCCGGTGACAATGACATGAAGCAATAAAAAAATTTGGAAAATTTTTTAAAATTTTGAAAAAAATTTTGAATCTGGAAAATATGTCCAATCGGGTTAAAATTTTGTATGTGGACAGATTGCCGGCGAC
This sequence comes from Aphodius sticticus, assembly GCA_963966075.1. NCBI lineage: Eukaryota > Metazoa > Arthropoda > Insecta > Coleoptera > Scarabaeidae > Aphodius > Aphodius sticticus. The sequence continues at coordinate 7,152,799 of OZ014513.1, forward strand.
AGTGCTCGAAAAAAATAAAATGACAAAAAAAATAAAAAATTTGAAGAAAATTTAAAAAAATTGTAATTTTGTTTATAAAGCGTAGTTTTAAAAAAATGCACTTTTTATATAAATCTATTATGATTGTATTTCCATGTTTGTGTCCCTAGTTATGTTTATTTCTTATCATTAAACGTTTAAAATAATTTGATACTATCTGATTTATTTGAACTCCCAATTTGGATTTTTAACTGACATAAGTGTTGACATCAGACAGGTGCATAATTATGTAACAGGAAATAGGATGACAAAAATTGCAAATTCACGTTAATTTATTATGGTTGCCACATTACATTCGGTGCCATTTTGAATTATAAACATCTAACATCAGATATTTGTTTTCTTCTGAATCCGACAGTTAATTACATGTTTAGTCGCCATATTGGATCCGCCATTTTGAATTTTATACATCTGACAACAGATTAGGAATCCGTAACCTTCATATATAACATAATTTAATTTTTGTAGAAATCCGACACTTAATTACATGTTTGGTCGCCATATTAGATCCGCCATTTTGAATTCTAAAAATCTAGAAATAAATAAGATTTGGAATCAGAGGACCCCATAAACCCCTTACGAGAATGCTTAAGTCTTCTTAAGACTCGAGAGATGAAGATACCTAGCTTACACTATACATATTGTAGACCCAGGCCAATGACGCTATAGATTAAAAACCCTATAAAACCCAAACGGAATAATCAACTAATAAATTCTACTAAAAATCTTGAAACTAATATCGAAATTGTTCCAAAAATGTTGGAGTCAGCGTACCTTCCAAAAATGCGGAAGTTATTAACTTTTAAACTTTGCAAAAGTTTGAAGCGTCACAGCGCAAAAGTTTAATTTTTGCACCAGCAACTTAAATATATTTTTTTTCAATTACTCTCTATGGTAATCGGCTTAAAATGTTGGAGTACCTTTGCCATAACTTATTCTATCTAAAACACTCATAACTCAATTTCGGTCAACTGGTCCCTTTTCATATCCAGGCACACATATATTGTACAAGTATAAAGAAAGAATTAAAGAAAAAACGACTCATTATATTATATGTTATCCATAATATTAAGTGCAAATAATAGGGTGACGAGAATGCGAAAATCTCCAGAACTACCTATTAGTCTACGAGTAAATTTTGTTTGGCAGATTTGTCCTATATTAGAATACCAAAATCTGCCGACTAAATTAAAGATTTCGAAAAGAATAAAACAAAAACTAAAAGAAATATATTTAAAATTCAAATACAGTTACGAAAGTAGACGTTTCTATGGCTAACAAAATAAAAATTCAGCGTCATACATCAAAACATTTATGTATTCGACATTGGGTGCAAGTGGGGGATTTTTCACATGCCGGCGGGAGCCCTTTTTAAGAAGGACCCTTCGGGGGCTGTTTATATTGTTATGTATGCAGCTCAGTAGGCGATTCCGGTAGTCGATACCTCGCGCCGTGGAATTTTAATATGTCCCCGAATTTTCTCGGCTCGCCCCCAAAACTCTTAAAACAAGTGGCAGCTGTTTGTGATGTCGGGAGATGAATTTTATTTCAATATTTGATAGTTTTCGCAAGTGTTTCCACCCCCCGCGTCGCTCGAACGACCCCCGCCCGCCCCCCGCCGCACAGGCCAACTTCTACGCCGTATATCTCTTCGCCGTCCTCTCTATATGCAAAGCATTTCAAAGCTATAAGTTTACTAAAACATTGAAAACACTTCGAAGTTTTCTTCTCGGGGCGGAGTGAAGAAAAACGCCCGCGGAGGGCTCAGCACCGCGCTGCCAGTGGAAAGAAAAAGGAGGAAATAAACTGTCAGCTGTTGGAAATTATTCTGATTATGCTAATTCTTTCTCTTCTACATCATTCGGTGTGTGCAGCGTGTCTACACCACATTTAAACCCCGGAGATTTATGCCAGTTGGGGAGGATAGCGCGACTTTGTAACCTATGTTCTTCAGCACAAATACAATTTCTATAATTCATTGTGTCTACTTAACACGTTCTCACAGAGCGTTCTGCATAGAAATCACCTTCCGGGGTATTGTTATATGCACAGATTTTGAACTCACATTTCCTTTATTACTTGAAAGATTAGTATTATTCCTTCGATTTACTTAAAATACATTTTCAATCATCCATTGAATATTTATTATTTATGTTATAATTGCGAAACATTTCGCGATACGCACCTAACGTCAAAAAGCTCCGGAACGAGGAAATGTCGGCATTCTCTAGCAAATATGGCTGACGTTCGTTTGACACACAAACATTCAGGGAATCATGACATAACAGACCCATAAAAGCAACATTCAGGACCTCCTGATGATGTTTTGGATGCTTTTACAAGTTCGCTTATTCTAGCACTTAATCGACCAAAAAAACATCATAAACTTTTTTCTTTTAAATGCGTACAAGTTTCCAAATGTATTATGAACAGAAAATAATTAAAAAATTTTATATGATTTTTAAAAAATATTTAGAGCCTACAAGTTGTCAAAGTTAAAGAAAGAATTGTATTTGTTTATAAAAAAAATAAATTTGTTTTTACTTTGCGTACAGCATAATTTGCACGCCGCGATCTTTATATCTTTTGAAACGAAACTTTTGAGTTTACAGTTGAAAGCATATCACTAATTTCCAATTATTTAATTTGTCAAAAACGCAATAGTATAAACTAAGTGACTACCATTGCCAACAACAAAACAAAAATGAAACAAGTTACAGCCGATTCAGGTATGCTTTTCGTGACTACCCTTGCCAACATCAAAACAAAAATCAAACAAGTTACAGCCGATTCAGGCACACATTTTGAATTGTGTGTCTTTGAGAAAAATAAAACGGTTATTATTGCATTTTCTTAGCGTTTTTAGCACAGATTTATTAAAAAGCTTACTCGATTCACTCAATTCACATTATTTTTGTTTCCAGGCTCTACGAAAAAAAGCCACCCGAGTGTGAAACAAGTTACTTTTTTATTTCTTTAATTGTTAGCAAGGGTAATTATTGTATTTCTGACACATTAACTAATTGTAAATCTTGGAAATGTTCTGATAAATACACTCAAAAATGTATTCTTTTAATGGGTGGGGCCTTAAAGAAGAACTTTTGGCACAACAAGAAACACCCCATCTAACGTATGTGTCATTGTGGAATATCGGAATATGAAAAATTAAAAAAACGATCGGATAAAGTGATTAAAATAATAAAATTGCAAATATTATATTGTCCGCGCATTATTCATAATGTCCTGTATCTATCGGGCAGGATGATTAAAGCATGTTCATTTTTATTTTATTTTTTTCGTAATTTTGTGATATAAACCCATTCTTACTAGAGAAGGGAAAATGCTAATTTCTTATCTTATAGTTTCTTTTCCACATTTAGATCTATGAAAACATCCTGTTGTGTTTTTCTAACTTCATAGCTAGGACCAGATAACATACACAAAGTATATGCATTAAATGCTGTAGAATGGTCGCCAATTCCGCAGACTTCAGACTGTAATTTCCATCCAGAGTGACCCAAGGTGGGGCATTGTTTGGGCCATGTAATGCTACTGAAGGGTGTGCACTGATATTATTTTGAAGAACATCAGCTTCTTCAAATTGCATAATATTCTAAATTAGTAACAAATTAGTAAGTGTTGTAACTCTTCCTTCAAATTAATATGTCAAAGGTTCTCTGCGTATATAGTCGATTTTTAACTTTGTTCCAAACATTGCTTGATATGGACTACATTTTATGTCTGCATAATGAGCTCTGTTTTCATTCATTGAACTATGAATTATCCTTTCAATTCTTCTGAATATTTATGTGTTTTGTTATCTCCTAACCTCAAATTCAGCATATACCTACTAACACTTCACTTTGAGAGTGGCTGGGTTTTCCATTTAACATTTATAAATCTGACCAAATACTTTTGATGAAAGTCCATTTAAAAGTACATATGCTACTTCTTCTGCTCACTTGCTCTGAACCAAGCATGGATTAATCTTGCTCGTCAACTAGAGACTGCATGTCGATTATATAAATTTGTTATCAGAAATGGTCATTCATGACCGCTAAAATGCAACTTAGAGGCTCAGACAGATCTGAAGCTCCTCATCGCTGTGGGTCACAAATAGATCAAAGATCGAGGACGGTGTTGGGGTAGAGGTAGGGCATTAGTGGACCGGGTTTCTCTCTGTCCAAAGCCATGATCCATACTTCAACCATCCTCCAGGTTTAAGTTCACACTATGGACATATCTGAACCCCAGAAATGTAGCCATAGGTCCATACGAAGGGCAAACATCACTGATATTTATATCGACACCTCAAAACCTATTAAGCTCATCACAACAAATAATACGCCACTTCAAAAGAGAGTAATGTGGGTATTTTACAAAAAAAATACTTACTTAAAAATATGGAAAGATGAAATGAGAGGATGAGAAAGAAGATGAGAGGTGGTAGAAAAAAGGTATAGACGGCCGCCAGATTTTAAGCTCTAAGCTAAAATCTTTCTGAAATCTTTGGTTTATTCTTTAAGTATTCTGCAATCAAATATGCAATAAAAAAACATTCATTTTTGATAATATTGCACCAGAATGTACCTTATTTTCGGCTATATAGAAATGTAATTTCCCTGGCCAACAAATAAATTGATTCGCGAATTTAAAGCCAACAAACCCCTAGTAACTTCAAAACGGTTTTAAAATAATCCTGACTCTTAAAACTTTCACTTATTTTTCCGCACATCACTACAAGGAAAGCAATTTGTCAAAAACCGGGTTTTAGAGCTTTTTGCCTGGCTCCCGGCGAACAGAAAAAATACAAGATAAGCCGGTTCAAAACCGGACGGGTTGTAACCCTACCTGATGATGAAATTAAAAGTTAAAGAATAAATCCCAGCGCCACGAAAGACCCTTATTTATAAAACAATAAATTAACAATAGTAAAAATCCCGTCGCGGTTGTGAAATCCCACAGAGTTACTTTAATCCCGATTTAATGAAGCCGCGGCCCGTTCCGCGTTTTGCTCTCTCACCGAGAAAAATTAAATTATTAAAATCGCTCCGAGCGGCTCCCCCTTCGGCATTCAAGCGGTACGGGCGGCGGGCGGCTCGCGGAGGCGGCCGCTGCATCCACGAAGCGGGGGTTGCGCGACGGCTGCTGCATGATTTCGATTCACCCCGCCATCCATCTTGTTTCAGACGCTCCCGACTGACAGACAGCGGCAGCCAGAGGAGAGATAGTACTGAAGCGCCCTCTGGATCTATCGGTGACGACATGCCTTTTCACTGGACCGAAGCGGACCCCGTTTTCCGCCCGGTATCCCCATTATTCTTTTATTGCCAGTTTGGCAATTGCCCTGTAACCATGTTAAACAACCATTTTCGTTGCGTAGGAAATACCAAATTTTGAACAGGTAGGTACACAGTAGGGTTGCCACCTTTCGAAACGGACGAAGTGAAGAACGAACTGATAAAAAATAAAGATGTGTTTAATGATAAAAAATCTAATACTTTGAATTATGGTTGTTTTAATTTTGTAGTTAAAAATTGCTGTCCTTGAAGTCGCTTAATATTGATATCCTCGAATGAAGTTTTGTGTTCCTGATTCTAATCATACGTCACACATGTGTGGATTCGATTTTAGGACTCATCTTTAAAGCAAAATGATAACAATTTGAAATTTGACGAGCCGATCTTAGTTGTTAGTGTTTCACGTAAAAATGTCATTTTCAAATTAACGTTTAGACATAAAAGTTTGAAGAACTCAGCTTTCTGCTGAAAGGTAGGCTTATATGTTTGTGTACTTTTCGGTATTTTGTTTCTATCGTTATCGTTCTCATCGTAATGGAATTTAAAGAATCTTAAAGAGTAAGCTCTGCTATGATCTGGAAAATATTTCACTATTCAAAATAATATTTCGAGGTAAAATATATAGCAAACTATATGTTTTAATAGTTTATTCGTTTTAGCTAAATTTGCAAACCACAATTTAAAACAAATCGATAAACTTTTGGGTGTATACAGGATGTTTACGGCCTTGTGATTTTATTTTCAAGAGGTGATTAAACATCTTAAAAGAAGGTCATTAACGTAAAAATATCACAACAAAAGTTGCACAATAAGAGAGATATTGCTGCTATTTTTTTTGTTTAGATATGTGTATTATGACAGTTATTTATGCCGTTACGTGTAAACGTTGCTTCGTCAGTAGCCAATACAATGGAAGAAAAGTCTGGAATTTCAGCATGGTTTTGTAGATACCATCGGTAAAATTGTAAACATAAAGGATGATCAGGTTGCAAAGCCTGTACTTTTTGTAGGTGGTAAGGATACAATTGATCCTCGCGCAGTGTTCGCCAGACAATTCGATTTGAGACATCTACTTGGCGAGATATTTGTCGAGTACTAGTAGAAGAATCTTCTTCAACAAGATTTAAGATTTGTTCTTCGGAATCCAAAATTCGTCGGGGTCAGCCAGGTTCACCATCCCGACCTTGACGTGTTTGCAGTGCACTAGTTTCTCGTGCACGGATTACTAGAGCGGTAAATTTTTGTGGAATAGGTGTTGATCTGTTAGGAAACCTCACAGCATACAATCGACTGGCAGCAGCAGAAATCTGGCGTACTTCCCCATAAATTAACAACATGTCAACGTATTCACAATTGGTGCGAAGGACCAATTTTTACTTTCCTTATTAGAATTTATTCTGGCGAATTTATGTCAAACCAACCGAGCAGTAACAACTGATGAAACAGCTTGACAGATGGGAAAAGTTAGTGACATCAGCCTACTTAGTAAAAAATTCAATGATAACTTTTAATCATTTGAATTTAGATTTACTTTGTACAAGTGGTTGATCAATCGTTTTAGCTTTAATAACATTTTTTCAAAGTGTTTAATCACCCCCTAAAAAATAAAACAAAAAAAAATTAACAGTAATATCTGTCTTATTATGCAACTTTTCTTAAGACATTTTTACGTTAATGGCTTTCTTTTAGGATGTTTTATCAGCCCTTGAAAATAAAATCACAAGACCGTAAACACCCTGTATATGAAAAAAGCGGCACATTTACATTTATTTATTTTCTGAAAAATGGGAGAAATAAAGACAAATGACGACACTGGCCAACACTAAAAATATCGAACAAATAAGTAATTCTGATATGATTTTTTTTCTCTAGGATCTGAATCTGTCAGAAGTGAATGATTTTCTCAAAAACTAGACAGAAAAGTACACAACGCGTTTTGGTGTTTGCTTTCCTCAAAAACTGAAGGCCATTCATTCTTGAAATTAACAAACATAATATTATTTATTTTTTTTGGTGTTTTTAGCAACCTGATATACAAAATGCTGCAAATGTTTTAGATCATAGAACCTTAAAAAGGTATCACTTGAAAAAATAAACGTTTGGAGACACCCCAATGTAAAATAACTCTGACTTTCTAGCAAAATTGTAACACAAAAAAGTAAATTTCTTGTTAATATCTGTAATACTAAGAATCAAGTTAAATTTAATTTTTGATCGAATTGTCAACTATGCCCCATTTCCAAAGAATACCAACATATATTCAAGTAGACGATTATAAAATTTTGCATGAAAGTACTTCTACGAGGACAGTAAAGCCATGCCGTCGATTCGAGGAAACATGCATGATTACGAGGACAATCCTCGCGAAACGAGAACGATTGCAACCCTAGTACACAGTACACAGTCGATACGTCAAGAAAAGTCTAGATTCTTTGCAACCAAGTCTCCTACCTGCGAGCTCATGCATCCTTGGGCTTTAAAGACCAATTCACGATGGTGGTTGTCTGGCTTTCCTTGTTTGTACAAGTTATTAATAAACAAAATCGATCATATTTTGCACAAGAACCATGGTACTTGACCACTTTTTGACCTCATTTTGTGACATTTAACTTCGGAATCAACCTTCATCGACCTGTACTTCTCCTCTCGTGCCATTCAGTGACCCATCATTTTCTTCTTTAAAAATAATAAGGACATTGGACATTTAACATAGGCACGGCTGTTTTTTTTTATATGTGACGCTAGACGAAGAAAATTTGGAGTAGTGCTCCGACAAAAAGAAAACGCAATTTTTTAAATCTTTTTGGGGTTAGTGTGACATCCGGGTTTTCCGAAAAATAGTTATTTTTTGAAAGTTTAGACACACTATATTATTATTGTGATATTTTAAATCAGGATGTCAAATTGAATAAAATGATTAACCTCCCAAAAAAATTACTTTTAGCCAAAAACCAATTTTATCACGCAATAGGACACCAGTGGTACTAAATCGGCCAAAATAGATTTAGTTAGTGATTATTCGACAATTTTCGACAATGTTCGTGATTTTTCGTTGCCTTGGTGATAAAAATTGACGATCGATGTGTCTTTCTGTTCAGAATGTCATCCTGATTGAAAATATCACAAAAATATTGTAGAGAAAAAAAACGATGACATTTCCGGAAAAACCGGAAGTCATACTAATGGCACCTATATTCAATAATTGGCATTTTTTGTCTATTAATATTTTTATTATTACAAATAACAAATTTAATTGTAATAATAAAAATATAATTTAATAATAATTTTAGAATTTATTTCATACACAATGTGCAACCGTAAAACGGAGAAACAATTTTTTATCATACAACTTGTACTTAAAATAATGACCTAATAGAATATTCCTTTCGCTCTTTAAATAATTCATATTTTTGTTTTGTTTCTATGCCATTAAGATGTATCGTGACTGCACGACTTCCAAGGTACAATATTAATTAATAATTAATTTCACATGCCGCAAGTCCCGTACACAAATATTTTATTTTGCCATCTCCGTTCCACGTAATACTTTCCCATTGTCATTAATTATTGCTTGCTGCTGATGTCTTACAACGGACTTATTTATTAATAAAAACATGAAGCCAGTCATTTGAACACAACTGTTCGCACAAACATTGATTCAATTTTTTTTTGTGGATTGGTATAAAATGTTAGTCACGCTATCGGTATATTACATATAGTAATATACGTAGCAAAACTTACTGATTTTTGATTCTTATTAAATTACTAGCATATCAGCGAAATGGGTATATTTAATTCAATTCATTATTATTGTTGATTCATTCATATTTCACCAGTTCACAGGACAACGACATTTTCATGTTTGGTCAAAAGTTGTATGATCTTACTGATATGTTTTCTACTTTCAGTGCGAATTGATTTGAATCATGGTCATCCGCGATCTTCTAACCGCCGCCATATATCATCCCTTAAACGTGGCGTAGGCAGGGGTGGATGAGTGAGTGACGTCACAGCGTCAGTCTCCTGTCAACGCTGCAAACTGTCGTCTCCCAATACCGCAACTACGGCCTATACCAGAATCCCCATTACAGCATGTTTATGCGAAATGGGCGTCACTCTTTTCATTACAACCATATTTAATCGGCAGAGTTTGTGATACTACAAATTCTACTACAACTACAACAAGTTCTACTACTATTACAGCAAGTTCTACAATTAGTTTTGCAGACAGGTTATATACCCTATCATCGATAACTATACCTTTTCAACTTCAAATTGAAATTGAACAATTTCAAATTGGGAATAAACACATTCAAATTGGGAGTAAACCATTTTAAATTGGGAATACATAATTTTAAAATGAAATATACAATTTCATACTGAGAATATGCAATTTCAAATTAAGAATAAACAATTTTAAATGGGTAATAAACAATTTTAATTAATTTTCAATCATTCGCCTTAATAGAAAGGCTTCATCGGGAAATGAAATAATCTATAAAAATGCTAAACTAACCGAACATATCACTTTTTAAACTTTTCTCCCGGTGCTTGATTCTTTACCCATCGATGGGCCGTCCCATTCTTAACATTCAATGTATCTGCTAGAGCTCTTCAGTCTCCGTTATTTCTATATAACGGACAAATGAGTTTATTACCTTGTCAGCGTCGAATTTCTTGATGTACGGCATTATTTTTATCTAAATTTGAAATCGAAAAATATATATTGGCACTGAAGAAATATTTTATGGGAAGAAATAAATAATTAGTCATGCAAATAATATGGTTGATTAGCATTTCTTACTAGGAACTATTTTTTTGTTAATTTCAAAATACGATATTCATAAAATATCGTAAAATGACCTTATGTACTGTAGTGTTTGATGGGTTCAGAAATAATTATACTCCAGCAAATATACAGTTCAATACAGTATATTTGCAAACTTCACATATTCGCTACAAATAGATGAATGTCGTATATGGGAGTTCAGATATTCTCGAAACGTTTTCTTGTACCAAAGCTGGTATGTTGGGATAAAGCGTTCGTTATATATTTAAATACATCACAGTAAATTTTAGAGACGCGGATTGTGATTCCCTGTGTATTACAAGGCTATTATAAATGATTGTAGTCAAAGTAGGCGCTGAGATCCAATGTAAAAATTTGTTTTTGCCGCTTCATTCGAACTGAATAACTACTATGATACTACTGTTCTATAGGCAACTGTTAAATTGGTTGCATAATCTAATGTAAGTTTGATACTTGTGTGTGTAAATATTGTTTATAATGACCCTTTATATATAATCGTCACTATTTGTTGTTGACGCTTTCCAGTCGTATAACGTAAAATCGGTTCCTCGTACGAAGAAGATGAATAGATCCTTAATCATAAAAAATTAGAAGATCTAATAATCCCATTTTAATCTACGTTATCGTCAGATCAATATGAAGCTTGAAAATCTTACACACACGAGTTCGCCCATCTTTCAAAGTTGCCTTTTGTTAATATGGTAATTATTATGGTCTAGAGCAGCGTTTCGCGCTATTTAGTTAAAACTTTATTGAATTAAAGAAATGAACTATTAAACGGCCTTTCTTGAGTTGTGCAAGCAAAGTACGTCGAAAATTCGAAAAAAATGTGATACTTGTAACAACGTCAGGGGTCATCTTTGAGCATATTTACTGTATATCACACCACCTAAATCTAAAGTGATAGAACAGTATAGGTTATGCGACATAACCTAACGGAAGTGACGAGATATCGTTCGGTGACATCTTCAGGGCGAAACTTGAACGAATTTAGTTCCATAAATGATATGCCGTAATCAGCATTAGTACACATGTTCCCCGATAGGGGCGACAATTTCAGTCGAAAATATAGTGCGCGCTCTCCGACGTTACTAGTGTGAATGTGTGGCGCCTTTATCTAAATTAAATAGCTGTATTTTCATTTCCCGAACTCCCCGTTTCGTAGTCGCGGCGCTGAGGATGCTATCCATTCAGGATGTGAAGCGTCAGTGTTATCTGCTCTACCAGTAAAGACGACTCAGAACATATTTTTATATATTATGTTAGAATGTGTATTATGTCATAAAATAAGAACAATAACACGCTTTGAAGTTTGACAAGTTTGACACTAGATTTTGGTCATCCTGTATAATTTGGATCAATGACACTTGGTTAACGAGACTAGTAGAGCTAACTTAATAAGCAGATCGCAAAATTTTATTAACGAGGTGCAATTTGTGGTTTTTGTTTTTTAAAGCAAACGAAGCAAAATCAATTTTCGTTTGTTTTTATTTTTTGCGCTGCAGTCACTCAACCGACTAAAATAAAATTTTGGTGGTATGTAGGCAACCATAAAAGGCTTCCAAATGTGTAAAAAGATATATAGCAGGCAATTAAAAAAATATATTACTATGGCGTTGCACATTTTTGGGACACCCTGTATAATCAAAAATAATTTCTTGAAATGTACCTCGAACTACAGGGTAAGCCTGCAAAATGTGAAACTCTTAGCTTAATTAGTAACTGAGCTACAGAAAACGTGATCTGAGTTGCAGGACCCTGTATATATTTGTTGTGAAAAATGTGCTGATATTCTATAGTTATATTTCTTTCGCTCAAATAGTTTTTCTTACTGACGAGTTGAAATAAAGAATTTAATTAAAAAATTGCTTTTTTCTGTGCCCTGGTTGAGTAAATAGCGATTTAACATGAGGAGCGATGTCTATAATGTTCCTGGTTCAAATCTTATTTAGGGCATTTTTCTTATTCTGTTGTCGCTTGGATTCACTATTTGGTTATTAGTTAAAGATTTAATCTCCTTTGTTTAAAAAAAAATTTATATATTTTTCTTTATTTCGATCTATGTACTCGTCAATAACTAAATAGAATATTGCTATCTTCAAGTAGCGGCAACATAGCGTGTCGGAGCTTCCCGTTGTAATTTTTTTCGTCAGTCTGGGGCCCATTATTTTTACGAGTTGCATCGATTCATCCCCTAGCCTAGACGTTACTCTAATGTCCTTAGCAGTCGTCCTTTTTCTACGGGGCCGCACGTTTCGCTTCTCACGAAAACATTCCCTTTTCGCTCAATAAAATATTAGTTACCATTTTTAACATTATTCGGGATACCGATGAATACAATCACATATAATTTGTCTACGGACTGACCAACCATTGCTCTCGCCAAACAAAAGATCTTGCGAAGGGTGGACCTGTCAATCATCGTCAACTGTGGGGTGCGATTGGCGCCATGTTTGCTCCCTTTTGATAAGCTGGTGACATGTAGAACGTTGGGCTTACAGAACTAATCCGAAAGCAGTATATATTTGATAAAAGATGGTGGTTGTTATTGGTTGTATTATCAAATATACTAAAATGAGAAAATGAGAGAGAATGGCAATTATGATGATATTTTTTTATTGATACATCTCTATTTTTATTGATTCCAATAAGAAAATATTCGAGTAAAATTCAATTGAACAATTGCGTGCCAAATACAACTTGTGAAGGTTGGGTGTTTATTATTTTGTAGAAAGTTCTCTATTCTTCAAAATGTTTTATGACCAGAAAAACAATTACATATAGTATCATTTATAATTATAAAAAATATATTTAGGGGTGCTCTCGGTTGTCAAAGTTACATATACGTATTTAAAAATAATATAATGGGAACTAATAATTAATAATATAATAATGGAAACTAAATAATTATCTATCCACGCTAACAGCAAAAAAAAAACGAGTTTCAACAGATATGTGCTTTTCGTAGAATCTGGATGTGAAGGTAGAAATTTGAATTGTGTGCAGTTTTTGAGAAAACATACGCGTATTTTAGTATGTTGCTGTTTACTATTTTTAGTATTTTTTTATTACCATAATAATTTTATTAGTTAAAAAATTAAGCTTTTTTGTTCATTTTAATTCATTTCTTTTAACTTTGACAAATAGTGGCGAACACTAAATACTTATTTTAAAATCCTGAAAAAAAGCACTGTCATTTTGTTAGTCCTTGAAAGCGTGAAAATCCTTTTGTGTAACTAATTTGAACATAACTCGTTGTGGACATCACAGTCTTTCGTGCCAATTCAAGTATTAGGAGAAAATGAGAGGTGATAGTAAACTTCATTCGTCATCAACCTCCAAGTGCTTCAAGGGAAATTTCAAAACAGATTGCAGCAGGTTACTAAAATTAAATAAATGGCAATGGTTACCATTATTTTATCAATTCTTGTCAAATGAATACAAGTAACTAGTACTAACTATTGCAGTGCTTGTTTAAGTACAAGTACACAAATGTTGGGGACCACTGCATGAATGGTGAATGAAAACCTTTCGTTATCTTTATACCAATTGTAGAGGTATAAAGATAATATTTCTTTCAAATTGCATGTTTTGAATTTCTTTTTCTCGCAGGTCATGTTCAAAATGCTTGTAACTTGAAAACAGAAACCAATTGTTAGATTTTTCGTTGCCAGCACCTTGTTTACAAGGACTACGAAAATAAGCTAAATTTTTCTAAAAAGATCTAAACGTTGCATTATTTCTTATTCACCGTTATTTCAACCAGCCTGTTAAAATTTTTCAACTTAAAAGAAAAACAATTACTTCACTTTTCTTTTAGGTAAATATAGACTTTAGGCCTTTTCCAGGAGATCTATATTTTACAATTGGGCCAATTTTGTATCTAGTTTATGTGGGTCCACATAAACAACATTTTATCAACTTATTTTCCAACAAAAGAAAAGTTTTGGATATGGCCTACTACCCATGCACCGGTACGATGACTACCATCGTATACGTTTTTGCGCGTGTAGTAAGTTTATGCTTTATAAAGCTTTTGTCAAAGATTGTGGCTTCAGGTTCTGATTCTATGATCACAAGGCTATCAGAATAAATATTCATTTTGTAGTCATCATTTGTAAATCAGAACCTTTTGAAAAAGAGACTTCTAGAACTTTGACTTCACCCACATTCTTAATTTTTCTTTGTTTGACCTAGTGTGGCAGAGAGCTTTTAGCCTGGATTTGTATTCAGTTCAAGAAAATCTATAGAAAACCGAACTATGCTTAGTTCGGTTTTCTATAGATTTTCTTGAACTGCAGGTACGATAGTAAAATAGTTGTCCTGTCGTTTAGAGAACTAAACGATCTCAGATCTCTATTTCAAAATTCGACGCTGGCGCCAGGCTTCACACATCCACAAATTTTGTCGGACTAAACTACCACCCAGTAACACAAGCACTTCACTATGCTTTTTACTTTATCATACGCAGTATGTAAAGTATTGTAATCATGCCAAAAAAATTTTTTGAGATTTTAGCGGAAATATGTCTTTTTGGGTCCCCTGAACATTTTTGACCAAGGTACAAAAAAATGTCTGTGTGTGTGTGTGTGTGTGTGTGTATGTGTGTGTGTGTGTACCCGTTTTTGTGGAGACGATTCCGGAGAAACTACTAATGGTATCGGGACGAAACTTCATATTTAGAAGTTTTATAACCAAACTTAGAGCTGAAAAGCTTTCTGTTGCAAAGGGTCCAAAGGAACTGGTGGTTTACTCATAGCATTTTTCGAAGATTTTGCAAATGAGCCGCTATTTGTGTAATGTTGTCAAAATAGTTAAATAATAAATTAAAGGAGAGGAAAATTTCCATAATTTATGTATATGACATTTTTTGGTAGAATTTATAGTTTAGCCGCATGAGCAAATTCTATTTCATCGAGATCGGTCGTACTGCTTTAAAACTAGTAGCCAGGATATGTCAGATTATTTTGATTCTAATGTCAGTAGCTAGCGTCAAACGCTAATGTCTTGAAAATGCTACTGTCAATATAGGCTGCGTTCGGATATTGAACACCGTTACACTTTTTACACCCAATAACACGTAAGTGTCATTTGGACGGTGTACCCGCTGCCAACGGAGTACAATATCCGAACGCAGCTTTAATCGAGATATTTGTCTAGTTCTACTAGTTTTATTTTAATGCAGACATAGCCGATCTCGATCAAATAGAATCTCATGCAGCTAAACTATTAATTTTATATATAGTATGCTAAAGTCATGTGCCTGGCCACATCAGATTTTTTTCTTTTACATAAGCAATCCCTAACGAAACATACAGCATCGATTTTATCTGTTGGCCTCGCGTGGTATCGAATCGCTCTGTATGCGAGATTGTAAACCCGGTAGGCCGGTGGTTGACGGCGTGTCGGCCTATGCGACAGCTGCGCGCGTAGCGATTGTCTCGGGATGATTGATGATCGAGGACGGCTGTGCGGAGAGAGCTCGGCCACCCTTGACTCACGGGCCTCCCTTCGCCGTGTTCTACTCTCTTACAACCCGGTACTATACGGTACTCTTCCCTGCTGCCTAGGAAACTACTGGAGCAAGGTGACGTCGTCGTCGCGAAGAAGCGATCCAGTTTTGCCGGGGCTAAATCAGTGGCGTAGGGAGAACCCCGGAACAAGACGAGTGTACACAAAACCCTTCGGGATCCCACCGCTGCTACCACGGAGAAAGTTTAGCTCCTGCTGAGGAACTAATTAGTGCTCTTGGTCTAATTACAAATGCACTGGGGCGAACCTTGGGGTTCCTTTGTTGCCTTGTTTATTCTCCACTTGGAATATATTCATAATATATTATGCCTATGGTTAGTACAAAAACGATACTGAAACTATACGGAGGTGTTTGCGCTGGATTTTGGAATCAAGCGTCATATTTAAATTTACGGCCAAGAAGTTTGTAGTAAAAGCAAAAGGAGATGAGATGAGCAATATCGCCGGAAAATCGCCAGAAACTAATTACGACATATTGAAGAGACCAAAAAAAATCCATTTCTTTTTAGCTATAAATTACTCAATATTACGATTAGATCGACTGTGTGATGTAAGGGGGAGGGGCATCTAAGAGGCCTAACCATACCTATAACGGAGTTATTTTCTTTACAATAACTCGTTATTCATAAAAGGATTTGCATGCCCGCGAGCCCTTGCTTAACATTTTTATTACAATAAAATACAATTAAGAAAAAGAATAACTAACATAAATTTTTAATTCAAGAAACTTTCCATGGACACAAATTATTAAGCTGCATTTTTTATTTGGTTTAGTGAAATAAAAAGTTAAATTTTGCAAATTATGACAATCGTACTACATCATAGAATCCTTCTATTGTACTCGTCAGTCAACACTCATTGATATACTCATTGCGATTCTAAGAAAAAAATATTCGTAAATAAGTTATAGATATACAGTGATCGCGTAAAGTATGGAAACATGACAAAATCTCAAGAACGTTTGCTATTTTACAAAATCCTCGAACACGTCGATTTATAATTATCAAAATACACCTTATTATATAAAATTAATTTTTTTACCTTCAATTGTTTTTAACAGATGACGCCATCGACATTTTTTTAAAATAACCATATATTTTTTTAATGAATTTGATATTTCTTGATATGTCATGATCTTTTATATGTCTTAAATGGTAGCATAATATTTTTATGGCCTTACATAAGAAAATTTTCGAGAAAAGGACAATTGAAGGTTATGAAATAAAAGTGACAAAATCTCCGGAACCATGTAAAGTCACTGGCGTTATTATCGTTGATGCAACGTTTACAGTTTGTGAGATATAACCTCAAACTTTTGAATTTGAAATAGAACACCCTGTCTATTTTGACATTTTCTGTTACAGTCTTCCATTGTCTCGTCAATGTTACAACGCTTGTTACAGGATTATATCAAAGACATCTAGAAATTAACAAAAACCTTTATTACTTAGACCTAAAAATTAAAAAAGAAAAAATTGATACCAAAAAATAACAGCAGCAAAAAAATAAACCGATCAAATTTAAAACAATGTGTTCTTGTCAATGGTTGAGAACATTGTTGCAAAATACTTAATTCGGTAAATTTAGTCGAGCCGTTCCCGAGATTTTGTGGCTTTTATTTCATAACCTTCAATTGTCTTTTTCTAGAAAATTTTCTTATGTAAGGCCATAAAAATATTATGCTCCATTAAGACATAAGATATCATAAGGTGTCTTAAGATATCATAAGGTGTCTTTTGATAATTATAAATCGACGTGTTTGAGGATTTTGTAAAATAGCAAACCGTTCTTAAGATTTTGTCATGTTTCCATACTTTACGCGCCCACTGTATATTTTATCTCTAACGTTCACTCAGACTAGGCTTTGGTAAATTGGAAAAATTAATAGTAATTTTTGTTGAACGAAAAACAAATCTTGAAGAACAAAGGAGTTTTCAATCTAGATGGGAACATCATCGCAACTGACATCAGAAAAAAATTGAACTTAACATACCTCAAACGATCTATAATCTTCAATATAATAAGAGTGTTATGAGTTTATAAATTACAAATATAATATTCCTTTATCACAAAATAGTGTTTGTAGCTCAAAACTATTGTAGTGTTTGAGGCAGGAAACAGACACTGGCAGGAGAGATAACATAGATTTGCAGCTAAATAAAATTTTAAGACTATTAGGCTGTTAATGTACCTATGCAGTTTTTTTTTATTTTAAAATACAGAAAAACATACGCAGGTATTAAGTTTTGACCCTTTAAATCAGTTAAGATTTTTTTTGTGTCCGGCCCGAAAACTCTTCTAATCCCAGTTTTGTGGCCAACGTGCTTGCATGGGTTTGACACCAGTGCCCGAACAAGTACATACCCTGAACTTTAATTTATCAAACTGGGTGATTGCAAAGCCAGAAGTTGTTTAGTTTTTCAAACTATTCGTTTGTTACAATAAATTAAAAATGTTATAGGGAAAAGTAGTTTTAAACTTAATTTAACAAAATAGTTCGCAAAAACGTCGGCAATTTTGCACACGGCATAACAAGAAACACCGCTTTAGTAACCGACAATCGTACCTGTGGCAACCAGTGTTGTCCATCTTATTTAAACGACCAAAAATTTCTGTTGGACTTTATTATTTCTTTTTTTGTTATTTTCTTTGTTATATTTGTTCTCTAGAAACCAACCTATTCGTTAATACCATATATGAATAAATTTGGTAGGGTCAGTTCTGATATATAAGACACTGAGATAAGTCGAAAGTATTATCATGCACGTGCATTGGGATCTTGTTTATTTGGAGAACACAAACGTTTAAATTGGGTTAAAGTTGTGCATTTTTATACTAATCTATATGCGATCTAAGACGAAATTTAACCTCAACGAAAGCTTAGTTTTATTATCCAACAAGAGTAGATTAAAATCTGATATATATATATATATATATATATAATACAAATTTTTACCTACATAGTACCAATGTCAAAAGACGTCCTGACTCACCTCTTACTTGATGCCAGACTTCCACAATTTACGCCACGATGTGGCAACTATACTTGGCTCTATACCATGGATTGCATGCTCTCCAGATCTGATGATAGGTCATTTTCTTTTTGGATTGCCTTCAATCACACTCAATTTATAATCTGAAATTACCTGTTCGTGAAGCAATGCTGAAAATTAAAAAGACCGATTGTCATCGAAGAAGCACCACAAATACACCTGACCGCATTAGTTTTCCTCTGGTTGAAAGGCAAACCGCCAATAGAACAATACGCGGTAATTTTCAAATAAATCACGCCCATAAACTTCAATGTCAACTGATTTGAAGTCATCCGGTCGTGATTCCTCACCGTGAATGGCCTCCCTAGGATACCTCGAGCGCACACCTTTGTGTCCTTTTTATTCCATTTTTACACCAGCCATTCAAGGCGTTTATTCTTAATGTTTGTTGTCACGGTTAATGTGTTAACGTTTTATATGCGAGTTCTCGCGACTGAGCTCCATTCTTGAGCCGGTTCGCAGCAACAGACGTGAAATATCGTCCGTGATATTTTGATGTTATAAATGGAGTCGATTTTTTTCCTCACTCTTCTTCCTTTTCATTCCCACCAGTCTGCGCGTCCGTACAAAATAAGATAAGACTGACGTAACGCTTCTTGGAATCTCCTGAATCGGGATTTATTTAAATCGTTTCAGGGGTCGATTTGTGGAGATTCCTGAAAGCTCAATGGAAAATAACACTGGCTACTGATATAAAATTCTATATCGTTCATCTCTCAAAAACAAAGAACTCATGGGTATATCCTGGGTAACGGACGCGACATTCGTACGCGATTAACAAAGCTTAAAATAGGAAAGAAACGGAAAAATCGTATGCATATTTTAATTAGTGCAAAGTACTGGTAGAGTGCTATATTAAACAAAAAAATCTGATGTGGCCAGGCACATGACTTTATCATACTATATATAAAAATAATAGTTTAGCTGCATGAGATTCTATTTGATCGAGATCGGCCATGTCTGCATTAAAATAAAACTAGTAGAACTAGACAGATATGTCGATTAAAGCTGCGTTCGGATACACTGTCCAAATGACAATTACGTGTTATTGGGTGTAACAAGTGTAATACAATATCCGAACGCAGCTTATATTGACAGAAGTTATTGTCAAAACATTAGCGTTTGACACTACCTACTGTCATTAGAATCAAAAAATCTGACAAATCCTGGCTACTAGTTTTAATGTAGTACGACCGATCTCGATGAAATAGAATTTGCTCATGCAGCTAAACTATTGATTGTACCAAAAAATGTCATAGTCATAACTTATTCAGAATTTCCTCATCTTTAATTTAGTATTTAACTATTTCGACGAAATTCCAGAAATGGCGGCTTATTTGCAAAATCTTTCAAAAATGCTAAGACTAAACCTCCAGTTCCTTTGGACCCTTTTCAACAGAAAGCTTTTCAGCTCTAAGTTTGGTTATGAAACTTCTAAATATGAAGTTTCGTCCCGATACCTTTAGTAGTTTCTCCGGAATCGTCGCCACAAAAAACGGGTACACACACATACACACACACACACACACACAGACATTTTTTTGTACCTTGGTCAAAAATGTTCAGGGGACCCAAAAAGACATATTTTCGCTAAAATCTCAAATTTTTTTTTTGGCACGATTACAATACTTTACATACTGCGTATGATAAAGTAAAAAATCTGATGTGGCCAGGCACATGACTTTATCATACTATATATAAAATTAATAGTTTAGCTGCATGAGATTCTATTTGATCGAGATCGGCTATGTCTGCATTAAAATAAAAATAGTAGAACTAGACAGATATCTCGATTAAAGCTGCGCTCGGATATTGTACTCCGTTGACACCGGGCACACCGTCCAAATGACACCTACGTGTTATTAGGTGTAAAAAGTGTATCGGGGTTCAATATCCGAACGCAGCCTATATTGACAGTAGTATTTTCAAAACATTAGCGTTTGACACTAGCTACTGTCATTAGAATCAAAAAATCTGACATATCCTGGCTACTAGTTTTAAAGCAGTACGACCGATCTCGATGAAATACAATTTGCTCATGCAGCTAAACTATAAATTCTACCAAAAAATGTCACATACATAAATTATAGAAAATTTCCTCTCCTTTAATTTATTATTTAACTATTTTGACGACATTACACAAATAGCGGCTCATTTGCATCTTCGAAAAATTCTATGAGTAAACCACCAGTTCCTTTGGACCCTTTTCAACAGAAAGCTTTTCAGCTCTAAGTTTTGTTATGAAACTTCTAAATATGAAGTTTCGTCCCGACACCTTTAGTAGTTTCTCCGGAATCGTCGCCACAAAAACGGGTACACACACACACACACACACACACATACACACACACATACACACATACACACACACACACACACACACAGACATTTTTTGTACCTTGGTCAAAAATGTTCAGGAGACCCAAAAAGACATATTGCCGCTAAAATCTCAAAAATTTTTTTTGGTATGATTACAATACTTTACATACTGCGTATGATAAAGTAAAAATTGGAAGGATAAATAGTTAAGTGCAAATATACAAGCACAAAACAAAAGTGTTAGGACGCGACAAAAATGGAAGTTTACTTTAACGCGAGTAGTAATATTCCAAATTCAGCGATGTTTGAAGAAAAAATCTTTTTGTTTTATGTGCAAATGAAGACCAAAGAATGTCTTTTGTCGGTAGACTTATGAAATGTGGGAAATATCTTTCAGCTTTTTTTATGATGTATAGTACGAGTTCGGACGCGACATTACGGACGCGACAGTTTTTTTCCCAAAGCATAAAATACAATAATGTTCATTTCAACTCTAACTTTATTTCAGAAATTTAACATAAAATTAATTCGGTTATAATAATTTAGTAAAATTGGATTACTACACGCTACTATACCAAGTACCGACCGATCGAGGTACTACGAGAGCAATCAGAACGTAGAGGTGCGTTCTGATTGGTGGTAATGGTAGGTAATGCCAGTGGAAGCAGACGAAATTATAGTAATTCTCACCAGCCGTGATAGTGACAGATATTAGTTTGCATGTACATAAATTTGAGTCACTAACACTTCCTATCAGAAATACTATAATAGAATCTACTATCACTGCCATTACCACTAATCAGAACACACCTTAAGCATACTTGATTTGAAATCGGACCTGTTTCAAGGTACAACCGTTCCAACGTACAGCTTGAAAAGAGGTCCGACTTCAAATCAGTAACTTTATAAAAAAACTTTCAGTAATTTTACTATGGTATTTACTGAAAATTTTATGGTTTGCATTTTTCAAAAATATCTCAACAAGCTGTAGCACTCTGTATTTCCATTTACTGTTGAGCGCCGATAATCCGAACTAATTGGGACCGAAGGTGGTTCGGATTATCAAATTGTTGCAATTTTCGAAAATAACCTAGAAAATGACACAGGCTTAAGAAATGTCTAAAAATGCCTAAAAACATGCACTTTAGTCGATTAAATATACATCTATTACACAAACTATTACATAATTATGTATTTAAACTCTTTTTAAACGCGTTCGGATTTTTTACGTTCGGATTTTTGATGTTCTACTGTATTTTAAAGCTAAGATATTATACTTTCAGATGCAATTTAATTTCTTTAAATATCTTCATTAGTTCAAAAGTTATGATTTTTGCAACGAAATAAGTCGAAAGGCCGCTTCATAGTGTTACGGTTACGGACGCGACAAATTGTAAACATAAATAAAATTTTAATTTCGATTTGTCGTTAGTAATTTTTTTTGCTTTCTAAAACAAATGAGTAAGATTGCTTTGTATCTGAATGTTGCTTGAATTTCAAATGTTTATCGACTAATGACAACAATTAATATGGTTTTTGGTAACGGACGCGACATTAGGATATAGGTAAGATCAAATTTAAAAATAATCCGTTATTCGAACTCGCTTCGCCCTTTTTACATTCTGAGGAAAAATGTTGTTGTTAGTAGAGTAAGTCGAAATAATAACAACAATATGATATTACTTTTAACAAGCTACATACACAAAGATAAAAGTTAATATTATTAGCCAAAATTAGCGAAAATTGAAACTGCTTTTATATTTACAACATATACACATTTAAGCTTAATTATTAAGTAATAAAAAACAATTCGGACCAGTCTGAATTAATCGCTTGCGGTTGACCTTTTTTTATGATGTATTAAATTTTTCGCTTTATTTTGTTATTATTTGTCAAAAATTTGCAGGAAATCTCACTCAAAAGTTATATATATATATACGTAAAAAATACTGAACCAGCTGTTCAAAGTCAACTCTGACCTGGTACGTTTTTTTTTTCATGCAACTAAGTTTTGTCGACATCCGCCCTTACTGGCTTAGCTGGTAGCGACTCGTCGAACATGACTAAACATATAAGGGTGGACTTATTCGATACATAAATATATCACGTGTATGAATGAAAAAGGGAAGAAATTAACGGCCTAACGCTCTTCCCGTACGTACGTAACAGGAGGACGGCACAATGGTGAACGCAGAGAGCACCACACGTTAGGTTAGGGTCTAGGGCTATAAATTTCCAACACTTGACAATGATGCAGTGTTCCCTTTTATTGCTTGAGCCACCGGAGTTTTGCGGAGATCAGTTGGCCCTCAACTAGGTCCACGAGCAGTCAGTCACTCAGTCAGTCGATCACTAGGTTTATACTTTGATTGTGATGATGTGAGTAAGTGATTTTGGATTCCGCTTTTCCTTTTACGTTGCAGTGAGAGAAGGATTGCTATGAAATAGGAAGAAGCATGTTATATTGGTCTCTCTATGGATGTGCTGTTTACTGGTAAGTCTTCTGAATCTTTGGATGTGGCAAATATGACCATGCATATCGAATATATCCAGTATTTTTCGTAGATATTAAAGACACTAATTGGCTTTTGATGCCTGACTTATCTTTTCATTTATCGTAAATCTGATATTTTTCGAAATCTGAAAATAAGGTAGCTTTAGTTTTTCTTAAGGGGAGCTTGTCATCTAGAGACCTGAAATGTGGCCCAACTTTGGGACAGCCTTTTAAGCTAATTGTAAGATTTGATTGTAATGATTTTTCTTTTGTTATAAATTTGATATACCTACTTAAACGGAATGTAAGTCATCAGAAATCAAAAATTCTAAGACCTTGCAAAACGAGATAAATGTTTTTGGATGGTAAACCAATATTTGGTTAAAACAGTTGAAAATTGATAAAATGGCTCTGTTTAAAATTTCAGGTCGACTTTTCACACCTATTTTTCGTTATCAGTTTATTATAAAAATGTAATTATTTCACTTATTAGAAGTTCAGCCTCCAATAAGCCTCCAATAATTTTCTTTAAGGGAAAAAGTTCAACTTGATCCATTGAACAATTCAAACGGTAGAGCATACCCCAATTTGAAAGAAAAACACATTTGAAAAACAGTTGTATGGGTGTAATATATTCTACAAGCAAAGGTAGAAAACATACCTTTTTAAAATTCTTATTCTTATGAATCCACGTAAAGAACGACTCTTCTGATATATGCTGTAAAATTGGGAAGATAAAAAAGCAAGAATCACTGTTGAAACACCAATTTTGAAAAAAATAATATTAGTAAAATATGAAATCTAATTTTAAATACTAACTCTTTCCTAATCTGTGGAAATTGGGACGTTTCCGATTACACTGGAATAACAATGTAAACAAAAAATCAAAAAATTGTCAGTTTCATTGTCACTACTCATTATCAACAAAAATTGATCTATCTAATAATAAATACTCGCACATGCAGTACCTAAACGACATACCAAAAAGAATCAAATAAAAAGAAAAGGAATAAAAGAAAAGGACATATATATATATATATATATATAGGAAGTTGAAGATAAGCTTCTTTGATCGTGAACTGTAGAGAGGAGGTTAGTTGGGTGTTCGATCAGTTAATAATTGAGAAACTCGCTTTCTTTGTTGTTTGCTATATTTCGAACCTGTATTGGGTTCTTCTTCAGGCAATACAAAATCTACAATGATAGAACAGGCACAAAATGAGCCATCGAAACAACAACAATTAAACAAAAAACACTTACGTGGAGTTACATGAGGCGGCAAAAACTTTGTGAGTTAACATTTTCCTTTCATGACGCAATTAAATTAATTGCGTCATGAAAGGAAAATGTTAACTCACAAAGTTTTTGCCGCCTCATGTAACTCCACGTAAGTGTTTTTTGTTTAATTGTTGTTGTTTCGATGGCTCATTTTGTGCCTGTTCTATCATTGTAGATTTTGTATTGCCTGAAGAAGAACCCAATACAGGTTCGAAATATAGCAATCAACAAAGAAAGCGAGTTTCTCAATTATTAACTGATCGAACACCCAACTAACCTCCTCTCTATATATATATATATATATATATATATATATATATATGGCAACCAAGGTAAACACTTGTCACGTGTTCTTTACAGTGCCATTTTCCCACAATTTTGTTTATTATTTAATGTTTTCTCTAAGTATAGCAACACGCTGTAAAAATATAGTTTATAGACATTTATATTTTAGTTGAATAATTTTAATGATTTTTTTAATGAAGAAGCACTTTTACTTGTCTTATACTAAACCAGGCGATATCGAACCTAGCACTCTGCGCCTCAGCCCCGAGACCACTATACCATATAACCATATATACCATATAACACTTGAGATAAATACATCTGATTGAACAATAAATATTATCTGCTCCTTCTAGATGAATTCTGTTATTACTGGTTAATAATATGGTGACATACAGACGAGATGGAAATTTTAAATAAATCAAAAATTACAGCCACAACCTGGATTTGAACCAGGGACCTTAGGGTCGCTAGCACAATGCTCTCCCATCTGAGCTATTGAGGCCTAAAGGTCCCTGGTTCAAATAAAGGTTGTGGTTGTAATTTTTAATTTATTTAAAATTTACAACCCGCCTTTATGTCACCATATTATTGTATTACTTTGACAAAGTATAGGGTGTTTCATTAAGAACGACGCATTTTGTTTATTCAATTAAAAGACTATTGGGTTAGTTATGCAAATGATTTTTATTTCAAATGAAAGTCCAGTCGATGCCATTATTTATGGAATACGACAACTCGTTCATTTGTCCGCCGCGGAAGCGTTGGAAGTTGGAACGAGTGAATACGCTGGACCCAATTTTATTATATTATCATTATTATTTATGACTCCAGCACACAAATAGGCCGAATTTCGCGTTCGATGTTGGCCTGAAGCTGTTCTAACGTTTCTGGCATATGTATATCTCAAAAACTATTAAAGATAGATATAGGGAATCCTAATATTGATTGATAGGGAATACGATTTCCTATCGAATGGCGTATCGGTATACAGGGTGTTCCATTTGAAAAAAATGAGTTTTTTACGTTTAAAAATTCAATTATTATGTTGTAAATTTTGAACACCCTGTATAAGATATCATGATGAACTAAACGACGTCTTATTTGGTTATGTTTCTAGTGCTGGACCACCAATCATGAAACTTCTAGTTTCAATAATAACCGAGATATTCAATTTTAAACGTAACCGAGAAAATCACCAAAAAAATAGTAACATCGAAAAAACTCAAAAATGGTGATATTTAGGTATAGGGAAACATTATCAAAAATAATGTGTTTTGATACGTAGAAACCAAAAATAAAATAAAAATTATATCATTCCATTTAAAATAACAAAGTTGATACCGACTTCCGGTGACCGGACGTGACAGTTAACTTGAGAATATTTTAGCTGAAGAGCTCAGATCGAGTAAATTCTAGTTCCAAAATTTCAAGTTTCCAGAAATAGTAGAACATGAGAAACTTCTAATGTACCAGTTTCGTGAGACCCTGTAGATATAGATAATATAAACTAAAGTAAGACTACAAACATTAGGATTGGGAAAAAAGTTCATATCGGCATCCTTCGAGATTTTAGTTAGCTGATGCCCACTTTAGATTGCTTTTTAAAAACCAAATACAAACTCATCCCTGTTGACCAACAAACCGTTACCTTAATATTTGGCATTCTTTACCATAATATCTCATGAAACTTTTGCGAAGCGTACACATACATAATTCACATCGAGGCTGTCCCAGAACGAAAATCATTCCGGGAATCTGCAAGCCCTAATACCGAAGAGACATAAACGTAAAAGCCCTCGCGGAGCTTCGGAAAAAAAATCAATTACGCCGTTTCCAATAAAGCGCTTCGGCATCTCTTTGATACCATTCCGGAGTCTCCTCCGTCTTCCTCCTTCTAATCTCACAGTCCGATGTAAATTGTATCATTGGCGCTCCCTTTAGTCATCTGCCATTCGTCGATATGCCCGCTGAGAGTATGGAGAGCACGTGCTATTCTCTGCCGTGTCTTCGCCGAACCGAGCGCGCCGCGCCGCGCCGTGGAGTTCCCCGAAAAGCCGACGCTCGGATCGAGAGGGCTTACGAAAACGCGCCGTAATCGTTTGATGGAGGGTTTTCATTACTAACCGGCAATTATTACGGGAGCGCCCCCTACAGTCAAGCCCATTAACGACATTGCCTACCGTGGTGGATTGGACGATGACCCACATGGGGGACACAATACGTGTTAGTGTCTAGGTACTTTTTTGAGTAATATTTTTAATTTGTCTAGTTGCTGATCGAAGATTTAATTTAGTTTGTTTTTTTTTTATTTGGAATTTAGAAAGTGTTTAGAAATTTATAAAATAAAAATAAATCAGCATCTTTTTTTAGTTTTACACCAATAATACATTCATTATGTACATAACTATCAGGATGTCTTGTAGTGTGCTAGGGATGTCCCTAGCACACTACTCATCGGAAATTAATATATCACTTTGGTGTTTTATGATTGCAGTTAGATCATAACGAAACTATTGTCTTAAAACACCGAACTGTCATCTAAGTAAATTTATGATATAATGTAATATATATATATATATATATATATATATATATATATATATATATATATGTGTGTGTGTGTGTGTGTGTGTATAGGAAATTTATATGAGTTGTTAGATAAAACGTTATATGAACGCGCACATAATGGCTATAAATCAATCACATAATTCTAACTGCCATACGTGCTTGTCAAATAATATATTTATTATGTATTGGGTCCATATTGCAAGGTTCAAATTAATATTAATAAAAACAATTAGAAGCCTCTATATTTATCCTTGCTTTAATAAAACATAAATTTACATAGGGAACATCTTTCGGTTGTTAAACCATCTTCAGCCCTAAATTGTCAAATATGGATGTATGTATGTAAATTGATGTTTTATTAAAGCAAGGATAAATATAGAGGCTTCTAATTGTTTTTATTAATATCATAGTTATTAGTTATATATTATTTAAGTAGCATAGACATCGTATGCCTTAAATCGGAAGATGTGCAAGCAAAATTTACGAGAAATTGATAACTCTCGGCATATGGAAAATAATTAGTTCTTTTCGATAGGTATCTTTGCACTGAATACGATACTATACTCAAAGTGGGATTATCACATCAGCTACATATTTGACATTACATACTTGACATTGGAATTTTTTATGATTTTTTTAGCAATTGAATTCTATGCTCTAGAAACATTAGAAGCATGTCAAAGTAAACTTTAAAATGAAAAACTCTACCAGTTGCAGTGCGCCCGCTTGTTTTTCGGAAGAGGTCTGGCATTTTTTGAACATTTAATTTAATGTATCCCACTTTCAATTCCAATTTTTCAATTCTAGATATAACCAAAAACGGAGTTTATTATACAAAATGCTTGATAAATTTAGTTTAGGGTTTTATGACAATAAAAAATCTGATGTGGCCAGGCACATGACTTATCCTACTATATATAAAATTAATAATTTAGCTGCATGAGATTCGATTTGATCGAGATCGCCTATGTCTGCATTAAAATAAAACTAGTAGAACTAGACAGATATGTCGATTCAGCTGCGTTCGGATATTGTACACCGTTGACACCGGGTACACCGTTCAAATGACACTTACGTGTTATTGGGTGTAAAAAGTGCCGGTGTACAATATCCGAACGCAGCTTATATTGACAGCAGGTGTTGTC
Organism: Aphodius sticticus; assembly: GCA_963966075.1. Taxonomy (NCBI): domain Eukaryota; kingdom Metazoa; phylum Arthropoda; class Insecta; order Coleoptera; family Scarabaeidae; genus Aphodius; species Aphodius sticticus. Next base: position 7,181,625 of record OZ014513.1, read on the forward strand.
AAAATCATGTCAAAACATTAGCCTGACATTACCTACTGTCATTAGAATCATAAATTCTGACATATCCTAGCTACTAGTTTAAATGCAGTACGACCGATCTCTATGAAATAGAATTTGCTCATGCAACTATACTAATGATTGTACCAAAAAATGTCATAGTCATAAATTATTCAGAATTTCCTCATCTTTAATTTATTATTTAACTACTTCGACGAACTTCCAGAAATGGCGGCTTACTTGCAAAATCTTTCAAAAATGCTAAGACTAAACCTCCAGTTCCTTTGGACCCTTTTCAACAGAAAGCTTTTCAGCTCTAAGTTTGGTCATGAAACTTCTAAATATGAAGTTTCGTCCCGATACCTTTAGTAGTTTCTCCGGAATCGTCGCCACAAAAAAACGGGTACACACACACACACATACACACACACACAGACATTTTTTTGTACCTTGGTCAAAAATGTTCAGGGGACACAAAAAGACATATTTTCGCTAAAATTTCAAAAAATTTTTTTGGCACGATTACAATACTTTACATACTGCGTATGATAAAGTAAAAATAGTAAACTGGCTGTTTTCGAATTCTAACAAATTAAAATAACCCCAATATTGTTCATATGACAAAAGTATTTTATATAAATACCGGCAACGTATTTTATGGAATTTTTTAAAACTATCCTATTTTTTAAAGTATCCTTTACTAGCGTAGATTTAAGAACACAGTTAAACTAGTTTTGGTTTACGTAAAAACCAAGGTGGGTATTACATAAGACATTTCTTAACCTTCTGAAGGACCATCTCGCAAATGGCCAAGTTTTAATTGCACGCTATTGTGTTCTTATTATTAAATATGATGCTCGATCATGTTTTCAATTACTTGGTACGCGGAATGGATCGCCCAGCATATAAGTACGTTATACGTGCTTTTGACGTATTTTCAGAGGCATAACTTGAAAACGCCAACTCGTACTTAACGATGTATGTAGACACATTTTATGTAGATAATTAAAAGAGCTAGAAGTAAAAAATATCCATTGTCGTTCGATCATTAAAAAATCCAGTTCGGTCATCTTTGACCATGACACTATATCGATGGGAACTTTTTACACGTTATTCCAATCAAAGGCGTATTTAAAAATCCAGTTGGGTTTGATTTTTTCCGAAGTGAATAGCTTTATTTGTTTAACTTCATTGAGGTTAGACGCGATAGTCTACTATTCCCGTATTTTGAGTTGGCAAGCTTGCCTTTAGAGCTTGTAGCGATATTTTAAGTGTGCTGTAATGTAAATAATCAAATTTTGTTGTCTACAATTTATTCTTTTTTTTTTTTTCGTTTGTCTTTTGTAACCATTATCAAAAAGTTACAACCGCAATATACAAACGCAATAAAATAAAATTGCCATTAAAATACTTGCATACTAAAATGTTACTTTCAAAAGCAGCTGTACCAAGTCACAAACTCCACGCGAGCAAAGCTAGCTAGTATTTTTAAGGCGCTGAACTAAAATACACGAAGCAGCGCAACCAGCGCCATCTATGTTCGTGCGCTCGTACTTCAACGTTAGCCGCCGCGCCGTTAGATGGCGCCTGAAGTCCACAGTTTTCGAATATAATTCAGCGATTGATAATGTAGATTTCTAGAATTTGTTTTCTGAATAAATCAATGCAACATCAGTTACCAATGCTTAGCTTCTGATCAAATATGTGTTTATAATATATCTGGTGTATATTTTGGAATGATAAGTTATGTGCCCTTGTACCATCATATCATAGACCTAACATGAGACCAATATTATTTTGGATTCCAATTTATAAGTAGCACAGTAGCACAGGCCTGGCGTTGACTGCATTTTATTGCGTTCGAGATGAATAGTCTTCCATAAGCTGGCGAGAAAAGCAAAATAGAATAAAATTCAAATTGCACTTTGAAGCAACAAATAATATTGAAATTCTGCCTGCTCCCAGTTCCAATAAAATGCAAATAGCGTTCCATCATAACACACACAGGCCTGCCAACTGTCGACCGAGGGAGGGAGAAAACGCATATCAAAACCTTTCTAGATACCTACCCTCACTATTTTTATATTTTCTTTTTCCCATCCTTTACCACATATTGCAATTTTTTCACTTGCTAAATGTTTATATACCTAATTTAATAATTAATATACCGATCTAAAAAGTGTCCACATTGTCAGCCCTTGATAAAAGAGGTTGTTTTCCGTTGGTTGGAGGCCCTCGGTTATAAGAACTTTAACAGGGGTTGCTATATCTCGAAGGGTTTAGGAAACCGGTTGGTAGGAGAGAGAGAACGATGACTGGGTATTGATCGCGATGATAATGGCCGTCCTGAGGGAGACGAAACAGAGAGGTTGAGACATTGGGGATCAAGTAAAAGGGACTGCGAAAAGGAGCCAGCAGACATGGAGTTGACAACGTATTGCCTTTGAGTCTAATAGTTGACGACGTATGAAACTTCTTCCTGTCACTTTCGCGTCCTACCGTCGCGTCATGTTGATGTGTGGGTTATTTTTCCGTGAATTTATCTTAATGTAATGCTTGTTGTATGGATCTACAAGCAGACATAAAATTAACAACTTACAACTGAGTTAATGGGTACTAATTAATGATTTATGGCTCTATATAAAATGTTGGTAAAGTATTAACTTAATAAATTGAAATATAATCATTTATATAAAATAAATGGTAAACATAAATAGACGCACCTAAAATTTACGTCAGTTTTAGTTTTGATACGCTGTTTTTCAACATTCTTCATTATCATTATCTCCAACCAATATTTCCAGTTTTTAATAATGTTATATCTACATTTGATTCCTATAATAATTTTAGTTTTGTATCAAATATTCAACAATAACACATATCGAACTTCTTTTCAGAACTCATAAACTTATTTAATTAACCCCGCAATGGGCTAAAATTAGCAAAAAAAGTACCCATATGTTTGGTCGCTCGTTGTGTGAGAACCCCTGTATACAAGAAACAGTGGCCACTACCTTTTTTCTTGTGCAGAATTTTATAAAACACAGTTTTTACCTAAGAGCTAAAATTACGAAATCGTGACAGTTTTGCGGTAAAATGCAAAAACGCGAACGTGTACGTTAGGTGGCGGCTTTGGTATTTTTTTTCTCGAATTTATATCGGCTTGAGCACATTTCATTTTCCAAAAAAAAAAAAAAAAATTCCAATAAAAATACACAAATCGCAAGAACGTAACGCGATGTGAGCTTCAGAGTACGAATTCGCATACAGCACAAGATAATATACCGAAACGTCCATTCACTTCATGTTCACAAAAACCTTGTTCATTTTCTTTCATTTTCAACAATGTTTGATGTCGTAGCAACAACACCGAGCTATAAGCCAGACAAAAAGGCTGAAACTTGCAGCAGTTTTAAACAAAACAACTTTGGTGGAAAACATGCTAACATTTTCAAATCCAATAATGGAATTAATATTTTATATATTCAATTATTTTAGTAGTTACGTTTCTAATTCATTTTTCTGCATTGTCGGAAAAATAATAAATTATTTATTTTTTAATGTCTTGTTCCTTTGAGACGGTGAAGGGGAAAACAACTATGCATTCTAGTATTTTTACTTTATCATACTCAGTATTATAAAGTATTGTAATCATGCCGAAAAAAAATTTTGAGATTTTAGCGGAAATATGTCTTTTTGGGTCCCCTGAACATATATAATGTACAAACAAATGTCTGTGTGTGTGTGTGTGTGTACCCGTTTTTGTGGCGACGATTCCGGAGAAGCTACTAAAGGTATCGAGACGAAACTTCATATTTAGAAGTTTCATGACCAAACTTAGAGCTGAAAAGCTTTTGGCTCAAAAGGGTCCAAAGGAACTGGATATTTCCTCCAAGCATTTTTCAAGGATTTTGCAAATGAGCCGACATGTCTGTAATTTCGTCAAAACAGTTAAATATTTTAGATTCAAATTGAGATCGGTCGTGTCGGCGTTAAACCTAGGTAGCCAGGATTTTAATTCTAATGACAGTAGGTAGTGTCAAACGGTGATGTTTTGACAATATCTACTGTCAATAGTACAAAATATCCGCAAGAGGTTGCAGCGCCGGAACCACCTGAACAGCCTGGGGACGAGCATGAAGGCGATGCGGATGCAACACCTCTGCAACTAGATGCTGAGCGGGACGTCAGCGATGAAGATGACGTTGAGCCTGATCAACGAAGGAGATGGCGAAGGCGGTGGCGGTAGCTGCGTGTGTGTGCTGTGTGCGTTCGTGTTTTATTCAATAATTTTTAGATCAAAACGTTTTACGTTCTTTTAAATATTTTTGTAAAGCATTTTTAAGGTTTTATCGCCGTTTGTTTTTAAAAATTTACCCGCCAAGCTATTCATTCACTGGCGGGTAAATCGTAATTTCAAATTTGTGGATGCAATTTTAGATAAGCGCCCACGGCGCAATGCACCGTTTGTTTTATATCATTTGAAATTATGTTAATTCATAATGCGTATTTTCTTTAATTAATATATTTGTGTTAATGGTTAAAAGAATCTCATGTAACTAAACTATTAATTTTATATATAGTATGATAATGTCATGTGCATGGCCACATCAGATTTTATAATATCATAATTCAGTATTTCCACTAAAACTGAGAGTATTATTTAGCATAAGAAGAGCATAACACGGACAAATTGTATATCCTAACTATTCTTGTAACTATATTTTGCCATGTGACAATGGTTTTGCTTTAGGGTTTCTTGTGTAAATTTATCCACTAAGGATACATCCTGTACATGGCGCAGTTCAGCATGGGCCTGTTGAAAAGCTGATCAACTATAACTGAATGGAATATCATTTTTGTTGCAATTCATAAAAGAAACATAAAGAATGGGCATATTACGTATACGTGACTCATTTATTTAAATAAAGAAATGCCCTATACTTGTCCTGAAAATTTGTTGACAGAGTTTGTAATTACACGGCTGTTTCATCAGTAGTTTGGTCTGTTTTTTTGTGTTGTATGACAATCTACAATGGCTTTAATAAACCAATTATTAACGGGTTTGCATCTTTGTATATGCATCTTAAAGAAGATCGTAGCAACACATGATAAAGAAGCTGTACAGTATAATACATACAACTAAAAATCACGTAGGCCTACAAACGTAACACAAGTGTGGATATAATATACTTTTTTAGATCTTCTAACACAACATTGAAATCAACCCCTAAACCAACGGCCAGAGATTCAGAATAAATCATAAGCTCATTATTGCCTAACGCTCGATTCGTCAACGTTACGTCGATATACATATACTCTCGGACATGCTGTACATGCGAGCATACAATAGTTCCCTAAATTGCGCGAAGGGCGAGTGGAAAGCGTCCCTCTCGCTGCTGGAACGCCTCCCCCCAACCCTCCGTTTCCCAGCATCCACCATGAGCAGAGGTGCTCTCGGGGCGTCGACGTCCACAGCGTCTAACGCTCGACGCTACCCTGTCACCGCGTCTCATTCACCCAGAAACGAAGGTTAAACTGTACATTTGTTACATTTGTTTAACTTTGTGACTTTTTTAACGATATTGTGAAGTAAATTTTATGTGAAATACGATGGTAATTTTGCTTTATTTTGCAGAGAGGGTTACAGTGAGCACCGAGGCCATTTTCAAATTGGTGAATTTTTCATTTGAAGTAGGTAAGTTCTTTGTTGTGTTGGTTTGTAATTCCTTTTTGTTCTTGTACGCACTGTAGAAGATCTAGCTTATTAATCCTTTTCTCTCATATCGTTGGTTCTTTGTGTTGTGATCTACCGACTAATTTGTCAGCATGGCGTTTCAACTCAGGCCAAGGTTTTAGAGTAACAGATATTGGTAGAAACATTCTGGATAGGTCTATATATCTAGCAGTAAGAACAAGGGACTGCAGCCATTAATTTTATAGTCAAATTTTACCGTCTGCATCAATTTGTTATTATGGTACTTGCGATTGCTTTTATTGATATTTAAGAGGCCGTAAAAATTTAACGGGTTGTATTTATTGTACCTTAGATATTAACGGTTTAGTTTCAGTTAAGAACTATAGTGTGATTTTGTTATTAGAAATTTGCTGAGCTTGCGCAGTTTTAAAAATGCGATTACCGATTATTATTTAAGTTTTATTTGGAACAAAACGAATTTGAGAATTTATTTTGACAATCATTTAGGGATATTTTTCGATAATAACAGATAAATCATAATTCTTCCTCATAAGTCACAGTTGTTTGTTCGAAACTAGTTGATATTTTGGTCCCTATTTTCAACTTAAAATCCTATTGATCTCAACAAATAAGTTATAACAAATAATAATATGATGCGTAGCTTTTGATATGGCTAAATAAAATTCATGTAAACAAGAAACACGTTGACGTGATCCAACCAAAAATTCGCAAACTCTGCGCATAGATTTTCGACACATGCGCAAGAGTAACGATTGAAATGACGCTCAATGTGAGGGGGTCCGTTATCCTCCATCCCTGTTTGCTGTTAATTAAAGTTTGTCCTTCAATTGCAACCAGGCCGCTCGAGGGGTGCGAATAATGTAGGGGTAGCGAAAATACACCCCCCGTTCATCTCCCGCTCATATCTGCGCCAAGAACTGGATAGACCCCTCGGCACAGCAAGCCCTCTACGTGAAAATTTAATTTTCGTGTGCATATGTAAACAGTTGCTGCAATAATGGTCAAACCGTTGACGTTATAGTTGGACGGATTTATTTAGTTTGAAGTGGAAAACCTTGATTGAGCTTGTCAATATTTTTTTTTAGTCAAAGTTTTCTCAACATTAGTTTTTCATTAAAGGAAATAACACACTATGTCGTGAAATGCCTAACAAACTTGACCGCTCGATCTCGCATGAGTTAACTTTCGGCGTATTTTCGTAAATAGCGCGCTAAGTGCCTTTAGTCAGTGCCAGTAGTTGCTTATAATTAAAATATTATGCATTTTATAAAAAAAAAATGACTGCTGCAAAAAATTCTTAGAATTAAAAAAAAATAAATATACAGGATGTTCTATTAGAAAAAGAAAAGGTTTGCAAACTTCCATAATAAAATGAATAATATATTAAACAAGACAACTTTTATTTGAAGGATTTTTTGAAACTATTTACGGTTGAGGAATTATTTAGGTGTTCTGGTATTTTGACAAATTTTGATATACCTATAAATTTTGTATACTTTTAACTCAAAAATGATGGATTTTATAAAGAGAAAATGATTCCTATAAACTATTCTTAGAATTAACCTTAGAATTAAAAAATATATATACTGGGTCTATTTGAAAAAAAGGAAAAGTTACCAAGTTTCCATAATACAATATATTTAAACGATAGCTGGTTTAAAGCCAAATATAGTTTTGTTTGAATTTTTTTTAAAATTTTTTACGGCTGGCGATTTATTTGCGTGTTCTGGTAATTATTACAAAAAAGTTCATGTTATTTCTATTTTTTATTTTAGAATTACATTTTATTTTGATTTTTCATAAAAAGAAAACGTACGATATTGTTAGTATTAATACTGTGTGATACCTTGAGTAGTTTGTGAAAATAAATATTAAAGCTTGTTTTTGTTTTTTATAAAATAATAATTCAAAATATGTAAAAGGAAAACGTTGAGTGGATTTTGATTTCTGGTCCTTACTTTTTCTGAAGGAAGTTACTAAAATAAGTCATTTTCAATGTAAACTTTATATAAACATCTTTAGATTAGAAATATTGCACAAAAAACAACTGTTTTTAGTACATTTGCAAAATATCAAATAAACGCATTTTTAAAAGTTTAAAGTTCTTTATTGATATAACAAAATACTAGAAACATAATACTTAGTTATATTAGGTATCACTTCACTTCTTGTGCATTGATTCTGCACTAAAGGAAGCGACGATCCTCCCTCTATCTTCACCTCGGGGTCAGCAGGGCCTTCCTCGGGCTAATGGTATTGAGGGTATTGGGTTGTTGATCTGTGCTGTGTGGTTGGTTTATTTTTCAGTCTTATGTTACGGCGTAAGTTCGTTTTTCAGTATGGTTTTCAGCTTTATTTTGAACGTTTGTGTTGGTAATTTTTTTATGTGGCTTGGTAGTTCGTTGTATTGTCTTACTGCGTTCGTCATTAGCGTTTGAGTTGTTTTCGCTTTTCTATAACTGTGAGTCCGTATGTGGTTGCTACTTCTAGTTGGGTAGTTATGGTGTTCATTGTTTATTTTTAGTTTGATGTTAGTTTTTATTTCTCCGTGTTTAATTTTATGCAATAGAGTCAGGTTGTTGAGTTTGTACGTAGCTGGAATAGTTAATTGTCCGGTGGTTCGGTATAAGTCTTTAGTTCTTGTAAGTCTGTTCATCCCATATAGAATCTTCAGAATTTTATTTTGTTGTCTTTGGATTCTTTGTAAATTTTTCTTCGTTGTGTCACCCCATATGTTAATTAGGTAGTTGTTTTGTGCTGCAAACAATGCGTGGTATATCATTGGTCTTCGTGTCTCTGGCAGGTAGTTCTTAAGCCTGCAAACTTCGACAATTGCACGCGCATTCAGTTTTGTAAGTCTGTTTACGTGCGATGTCCACGTGAGGCTTTCATGGATTGTTAGTCCCAGGTACTTCACTTCTTTCACTCTCCTGATTTCTTCTCCATTAATGAGTATTCGAATATCTGGATTGATTTTGCTGTTACTAAAGCAGATATATTCTGACTTGTTTTCCTTTACAGTCAGCAAGTTGTTGTAGAACCATTTTTCCAGTTTTTGTATATCTTCGTTTATGTGTTGTTGCATTTGTTGAACTGTTTTGGCTGTGTAAAAGAGGCATGTATCGTCTACGTATATGTAAGGGGTTCCGTGTAAATTTAGGCTTGTAATGTCGTTGGTATAGACTATGTATAGGGTCGGGGGCATGTTTCCGCCTTGTGGTATTCCAAACTCATTGCTTTCTCTTTGTGTACTTTGGACGTCGCCAATTTGTGTTGTTATCTTTCGTTTTGTGAGATAGGTTCTTATTATGTTTAAGTTCTTTCCTGTTATTCGTATCGCTTTAAGCTTTTCTGTAAGTTTCTCCTGTGATATAGTATCAAACGCCTTTCTTAGATCTATGAAGAGTCCTATTCCAATGTTACCTCTATCAAGGTTTGTTTTTATATCGTTTATCAAGTCGAGGGCTGCTGATGTTGTTCCTGACCGTCTCTGGTATGCATACTGATGTTCGGATATTATGTTATTCTTGTCTAGGTGTTCTGTTACTCGTACTTGGATGGCTTTTTCTAGTATTTTGTTTAATGTCGACATTAAAGCTATAGGGCGATAATTTTCGGGATTTGTTTTGTTTCCAGATTTGTAAATTGGTTTTACTACTGTAGTTTTCAAGTAGTCTGGATATACTCCCTCTTTCAAAACACAATTTATTAGTGTCGATAGTATTGGTGCTAGTGTCGTTCTATTATCTTTTATTGTTCTTGTTGTTATTTTGTCAAAGCCTGGTGATGTGTTGTTTTTTAGTTGACTTATGATGGTATATAGTTCTTTGTCCGTCGTATTCCAGAAAATTGCTTCCTGGATCTGTTTATCGGTTGTTGTCGTTGTTGTAGTTGTCGGAGCTCGTTTTCGTTTTTCTATTTGTCTCTTCGCAAGTACTTTAAAGAAAATTAATGACTATAAAATTCAGCAGAACTATCAAATTTTGCATGGCTTTCAGTAAAAGAGGTCCCCATGTATTTTTTCGAACTGCGGACACTCTGTATGAAGTATACTTGGTCAAGCAACTTATCTTTATTAAGTTTTACTTTCTAGTATAAAAAATATCAACTTAGCTTAAAATATGTATAAATAACTATTATGGCACTTAGCACTTTGTACGAATTTTTGAATTTGCTTTAGATTTGTTCTTGCGATACAAGACCTCGGCAAAAAACAACACCAACATGTGATGTACAATCTGTTTAAATATTCACAAAAAAATTAGGGTTGGCTTTCTATAAAACATTTATCTTGCTGCACACTATTTTCTAAATATCTCGGAATAATGTTTCTTGCACTTAGTTCGTTATTTACTTCAACTCTTCAATTACTTAGCAAAAAAAAAAACTTTAATTTATTTTTTTTTAAATTTATGTATTAAGAAATTTTCTTATTTCCAATTACTTCTTTCATAGAAGCTTTAAGCAAAGTTGTAAATTGGGTTCTTTTTGAGAAAAACGACCCCCCCCCCCTCTCAGGTTATTTTGCCAAAATTACTTTTTTTTTTCGGTTGATTTGTTCCCAACAGCAAAATATGTCCGGTTACCCTACTTTTTGGAATAATTGGCACCCATAGCGGAACTAGAATCGTCAAGTTGAACCAGAACAATATTTGAAATACATTTTACTCTTATAACCAAAACTAATAACTTCTTTTTTTATACAATTTCGAACAAGACGTAGAACACCATGATAAATTATGGATCACTTTATAACTAATGATACCGAACATTTCATGGATTTTAAACACATGCTGGTGTAACAACAGTCGTACGAAGATCTTGATGCATTGTTTCTGTTGCAGGAAGTGGTTTCGGCTTTTCGTGGCACCCATAGGAAGCTCCGTGGTACATAATCGAGAACCCAAATGGATCCAAACAAAACGAAACGAAACAAAAAAACATGGAGAGAAATAAAAAACAACGTTGCTAGGCACATTCGTGATCTACCCTGTAGATCCGGGCTTTTGTAGATTTCTAGCGTCAGAAGCTCGTCTCTACAGGTATCTTACGGATGATAGACCTACCTTCAGCCATTAGGAAACATGTAACTGTTTCTCTCATATTTTTTTCTTCTGCTGCGATACGAGAAGGATCCAAGTCACCTTCGGGGGTATCGGTCGTACGGACGGGATCAAAGGAGATGGTAACGAATAGCAATTTATCAAAGTTGCCGGTTTCAGACACGTTCCCTTTGTGGCGATTGTTTTATTCGTAGTGCGCTCGATTTAAGGTCTTTTATTATTCCTTCAGGCCTATACAGGGGGTTTAATCGGATCAGTTGGGATTAGGGACGGTCCAGTCGGTATTGGTTGAGAAGGGCGAGTAGAAGTTGGCAAGGAATTGTACTTTAAAAAGGGGTGGTTTCAGTTTTTTGCCGGCAAACGGTTTTTAATGGTTTCTTGATTTTTGGATTTAGTACTACTGACACTAATAGTAATAAATTTAGCTTAATGTCCAATTAAATTAAATTGAATTGGAATCTTAGAAGAAGAAAAAAATTAGTGTCAACAAGTAATTCACACAGATACACACAAAAACGCATGTATGAAGATACATAGATTTGGACACACGGTCACAAGATCTGCTAATACACAGAGAAGAATTATTAGCATTATTAGAAATGCTCACAGAAGTGAATCAAAATGCAAAAAAAGAAATTAACTAACAATAAAAACGAAGTTGAAAAAATGATAGGTAGAATCAGATAGATATTACGTTAAGATTTGTAAATGTCTTTCATTATTGACGAAACAAAACCGAAAAACACTTCACTTTCAAAAGAAGAAATCATACTTATGTTAGTTAGATTGTTTGTCTCTAATTTTTGGTCTGTAGTCCAAAATCGGCATGTTTCAGCTTTATTTTAGTCCTAGTTTTCCTACTTTTGAAATCTTCTGGTTTCATTACTTAGCATTTAAAGTGATTTTTGTTTTGAATTTAACCACTCGAAAGATAATTACAAAAAAAAACACAAAAGATATTTGGTTTTATAATGGTTATCGTATGATACCTCACACGTTTCCAAAGTTGGCACCATCTTCCAACATCATTCCTTATCAAAAGTTGATACACTACGATGACCCATTAAATAATTTACTGTGATTTTATAACACCCTACACACTTACCACCAATTAGTAATTATTTGAACTAACATAGTCGTTTTTCAATTGTTAGTACCTATATAATAAATACATCACATGTATTTTGTCGTCTTTCAAACCAATCTCTCAACGTTCGAATTTGTCCACCTTATCTCTATTTACCTATAACAATTGTTTCTCGTTAATTCGAATTTTTAAAAAATAATATTGTTGCTTTTGTTTATCAATTTCGTTATTAAGAATGTTCATCGGATACTACATGGACTTGCATTTTTGGTTTTAAGCATTATCTCTCTAATTTCTTGAATTTATATACTTGTTGTCTTTCTGTTGTTTATTAGTTTGTCATTAAGGTTTTCATCTGTGGACAATTTTAAAGATTCCTTCTGAACAATATTGTCGTACTTCTTAGGTTTATTAATTATTATTTTGCTATAACAATTGTTGTCTCGTATTAATCGAGAACAGTAGAAAGGCGACAGTTATTGAGATGCAATGTTTAAAACTGCAAACAAACAGAAAATTGTTTTAGCAATAATAAATCTAGCCCGATGAATACGAGCCAGAAACTATACAAACAACATCTTAAATTCTAGGATAAGTTATGATTCTGAAATATATATATATATATAAACAATAATAATTATTAATAACACATTAAAAGACGATAGAAGGGTGACAAAGTTAGTTGAAATTTACTTATTATCGAGAAAGAGAGAGAGAGAGAGAGAGATTTCAACTACGAAAGAACATTGAACATTTTGGTGCCCATGCAATATCCATGTGTATTATTATATAATATTGTTTACAATATAAGCACGATGTAGCCAAACAAAAAATATAACCTTAGATTGTTTCTTTATTGCATATATTATCAGGCACGTACAACGATAATTGTGCTACTGCATATATATAATATAATTGTGCGGATTTGTTGACCACATGATTTTTTAGTACTGAGTTTTCTGATTTATATCTATCGAGTGGTCAATAGGGTTCAAGTCTTCAAAATCAAAATACTGGCCTAGGCAACAGTCAGTGGCAGACTATTTTTATTGTTACAAAGTTCATTTATTGTTGAATAACCGGGCTTTATGGTGGAAAACCCACCCAAAAATATAAAAGCTGGATAATGAAAATTACTTTGTCACAGAACTGCACAATTAAAGAAAAATAGATAGGTATTAGCTATTCGGATAAACATTGATGTTCAATAACTTTAGTAGGTACATAATCATTCTTTTTCATTATTTTTTTCAGAACGGTATAAACAAGACATCAAGATTATCAAATACTATAATAAGTAATTATTAGGCAAATGTGGCACCTGACTATACCGCGAGAAACGACATGATGTTTTTGATATGCCTTTTGGGGCACAAAAAAAACCGTACACATAAAATTTTGTAGAACAATTATGCTTAATAACTTTTGTGATTCAATCAATTTAGTTGATTCTTTCCATATATTGTAAACATATTTTTCGATTTGTGAAGTCGCACTACTCAGAACTCGTCTATTATGAACAGTAAAAAGGCGATACATTTTTTTAAACTGCTGAAAGAACGCTAAAATTGTAAGTTTCACTTTAACTGTGCATCTTCACAAACATTCAGATATTGGGAGCAATACAGAAACAAAATGTTAGGAACAGATATTGCTGTGCGACAGAGTACTTGCTAATCTGAACAAGCATCTTAATTTCACCACAGGGTGTCTCAAATTTGCAGGACACGACTATAATTTTGGATCTCCCGGTATAATAAGATGCTCTTGATCAATTTATTTATGTGCTGAAAAATAACCCAAATCTGTTGAAGTTCACAAGAGTTATTGAACATTAAATCCATAATTTACTTATAAAGCTGTATGTTTTATATTTTAAATCATTTAGATCATTTACATATTCAGATATTGGGACTAATAAAACACGTTTCGAGGCTACATCCTCGTCTTCAGACCATGCGTTAGTATTGTTAACTGTATTTAAATGTATTTCTTGTATTGTCGGCTTACTGCTACTCTAGTGAAACTAGAAAATTCCCAAATAGCTTTTATGTTATTATACATCGATGGATGCGTATTACAGTTAATAAGTATTGTTTACATGTAAACTACATTGTCCTGCTATCAATTGTTACAGATATATTCGCGTGCATAGAACCTTCGTTTACAGCCTTTACTATTTTTTTTTAAACAGTAACTCCTCTATATGTCGATATTTGAAACGTTACCTGATCGGAAGTTTAAATCTTTGTGGGAAACGCGTTAGGGAAAAAAGAAAAAGCAGGCTTTATTTTTGTTAGCTTAGGTTCAAGTTGTAATTATATAATTTTTTTTTAAGAAAGTTGTTGCGAAGTTTTTAAACACAGTTAAGTTAACTGCGTTGTTCGGGAGGAGATGTTTAAAAATCGAGGGAAAACATGAATGCTATTTTCAGTATTCTTCGATATTAGTTTTTACAAGTAAATAAATTGTTAGTTAAATAATTAATATGTGTTTAATTTACTATGTATGTTAAATATTGTAATATAATTTGTTATTGATTTAAAAATGTTAAAAACTTAAAACTAAAATATAATGGAGGTTCGTCTTTTGAATCATTTGAAGCATTTTGTTTTTTTTTGTTTGAAACTTTTTTGAATGACTGTTACTGAACAGATTTAATAAAATATTATATGTAATTGATAATTGGTGATATTGGTATCAACTTAGAAACAGCATAAGGAAATCCTGTCATATGAGGTATAATTGGATACCTCTTTTGAAGCCAAACAAGTTTCTTCTGACACTTTTTTATTATTAACGCCACTAAAGAGAGTTAAACGGCATATTAGACCTACCACGTTTGGAAACAGGACACCTTGTATAATAAAGAAACAATAATACGACACATAAATGACACTAGTTACTGCAACATAATTTAATTTAATTCAGTAACATTAACTGAAACGGTCATTAATTTCGCTTTTATGTGTTAATGATATGCTATACTTAGTATCTAATATTAGGATTGTATTTACTATTATTGTTTATGATGATTTAACTTGCATACATTTATTAATTTAGTCTTTCTTACTTTTTACTTTGTGTACCCGATTACTGTAAAATGAAACCAAACTTAAATAAGGTGATTTCATATCGGAAATAGTTTAATTAATTTTGAATTATCTTAATGAAGGCCACCACTTTAATATGTTATATGACCTGAAAAACTACAGATTGTCAAAGTTATGTTAAAAAAGGCTTAACAAAAAATTTAAAAAAAATATTTCATTAAATGTTGATTGTAGACATCAAAACATTCAGATTTCCAATCACTTAATTTATCGAAAAAATAAAGAAATTGGAGCACGCGACAACTAATACTGGTACATTTTTTCGTAGAATCTGGATCCGAATACTGATATTATGAATTGAGTACAATTTTTAAGAGAATCAGTTGAAGAAAAACTAATCTGAATGAATAAAATGGCTCTTCTATCTAAACACATAATGTATCGATTATTTTTTTTATTAAGGTAATTGTGATATGCAAATATAATTAAAAAAATGTGATCATGTTTTTTGTTCTTTCTTTTTCTATCTTTTTTACAGAAAAATTAATTAATTTCTCGTAACTTTGACAGCCACCCCTAAATATTTTTTTTGTCCCTTTCGTCATAAAATTCTTTCGTAGTTTTAAATAATTGAGATTAATAGTTTGCATCAGCAATAAAAAAATGTCTACAGAAATACAATAAAAATACTTGAGTCCTTGTTCCTAATCAATTTTGTAAATACTTACTATTATTTAGTAATAGTAATAATTAGTAAAAACAATTTTCTATCGATAAGCCAATACACATAAAAAAATCAATAAAAATAGCAGTATTGCAATTTTATTGCATATTTGTGATTATTAACCTTGAACTTTATTTGCATTTTAACTCTAGCACACTAAGACTATAAGTATTGTTGGTTCGAAATCTCTGACCGTATTGTAGTAGTTTATTAAGAGTAAACGCAAACTGCATATTTGAACAATCCAAGAATTTATATCAACATGATTGACGTGAACATTTATACGTCAAACAGCGATTTCCAGAAACAAGCAACAAGGAACGCGATCAGCAAGTATGGACACCTAATCCAGTGGCACCATGGATCATCCATAATGGATATCGGATGTGGAGATGGTTCAACAACAGTGGATATTTTGATGCCAATGATCAAGAAGCATTTACAAGCGTTTTCATTATGTGGTAGTGATTTGTTAGACACCATGATAACCAAGGCAAAAGCAACTTATAAAGATGTAGACTTTTGCCAACTAGATATAACTACTGATGATCTTGACAGCAGCATGATGGAAGCCCATCATAATATCTTCTCATTTTTTTGTTTACACTTTATCGCAAATTATCGGTAAGATATTTTGTATTTTATGAGGATAATACTTTACTAATATTAGTTTTTATTTAATTTATTACAGAAATTGGATTAGGAATATTTATTCAATGTTGAAGCCAGGTGGGCAGATCTTTTTGCTTATAGCAACAGAGAATCCCCTGTGTACAGAAATCGTAAAACAATCTAAAGAAGGAAGATGGGCCCAATACATGAAATGCGCTGGAGATGTGGCTGGTACTCCATTTACACAGCTGTCAAATCCTAAAGATTGGATCTCAAATCTTCTGATTGAGTACCAATACAAAAATATCATCTGCGAAAAAATAAAAGAAATTTATGTTTTCCGGAATACAGAAGCGTTAAAATGTACGTAAACAATTTTTTCTTGTCGACAGTTAAGTATTCCATAATTACTTCTTCGTTTTTAGTATTTATTAAGTCATTTAGAGTGCTCTACCAGGATATGCCAAAGGATATTGTGGATGATTTTCTCGATAAATTTACCGACCTAGTGGGAAATAGATGCCGGAGAGTTGCAGGAAAACCAGAATACTATTTTGAATGTTCTTTGTTACAATTAATCGCCAATAAATAATACTCATTATATACAGTGTGTCCCCCGATGGACCTAACTATAACTATAATGGACGTAATTTTTAATTTCTCGAGGAAAAGTCATTCCTTATAAAGAATTTTGGATGTCCTAAAAAGTCGAAAGCCATATTTTGATTTAACATACAGGTTGGTTAGAAAACACGAAAATGTTAAATTGGCCGAAGAGTAAACTATCAGTTTTTCGGAATTAGATCAAAAATGTTATAAGTAAAATTAGTTTGAATTACACCTCAGACCAGTGAAAAGACAACCGTCGTGTTGATGGTGTAGTGAACACCTGAGCTGTAAGTTAATTTCGTCCAAAGTAGGTAGCAAAACATTTTCCAACATATCAAAATAAGTGTTTTGGTTTACAGTACCGTCAAAAGAGTATGTTCCAATTATTTTCTTGTAATAAATCCCACACCCAACATTCACTTTTTTATATTTTTGAGAATTGGTTGTAATACGGAAATTTGGATTTTCTTGAGACCAATGCTGTAAACTAACAACTCCATTTGTGGTAAACGTCGCTTCTTCAGAGAAAATAATTTTTCTGTCAAATCTATCGACCATAAGTCGTTCTTCCATTAATAGGCAAAATTCTAATCGACGAGCATCATCCCCTTTTACTAAAGTGTGTATTAGTACTGGTTTATAAAGATGAAATCTTTGATTTGAAAAGATCCTTTGCAGGTGGCTTTTACTGATGTTCAAGTCTCGAGATCTTTGCCTCAACGACTTTTTTCGGCAAGTATTCACGGAATGAATAATAAGTTTATTCAAAACAAACAAGCATAATAATTATAATCATATCACAACTTAAGCAATTTATACAAATAAGAAAATTAATATCTACATAGAAAATTTCACGTAAAAATATATCCATAATTGCAATGATACATCAATTCACAAAAAAAAATCAATCCCTGTTCATCCTACATCTACAATCTCATCTTACATAATATCCTCTCCATAACATTCATAACAATAACAACAACACAAAGTGCCAATACATAACAATAACATTATGGAGAATATCCACAATAAATTGCCTGTGCATAAATTTAACATAAAACCTTAAGCGCGAATACCAATATCAAATATCTAATATCAAAAAAAAAATGTTTGTTTGGAACTCCGCAACCTAAACACAAAAAGTGTTTGTATTGTGCCGTTTTGCCTGTTGGTTGGTGCTTTACATAAACAAATCTAAATATAACTAATACAAAATGCATTAGAAGGAAAAAAAGGACAAGCCAGCGCAATATTGAATTGGTGTGTATATGTGTGTTTTTTTTCTTTCTCCCTCACTTCCCTCCTTCCCCGCTCTGATTATGTGTGCTCTAGAACTGTCACCAGTGAAGCGTAGTTTTCTTGTACAAATTCTTTTATCTTCACAGAGAATGTTCTAAACCTCTCAATTTGTTTTAGCTTTGTCGGCATCAAATTGTAAATCTTTGGGCCGTAGTAGGAAAGTCTTCTTTGTGTAAGTGTTTTATTGAATTTGGGCACCACTAGACAAATTTAAACAAATTCCATTTGTTTAAACATATTTTTTGCAATTCACCTAAAATTCATTTATTTTTTAGATCGGTCTGGGCAACTGGTATTCTCAAGTGACATCATTTATATTTTGGGATGATTTCCATTGTTTAAATAACAAAATATTATTCGTTTTCAATATCATTTACTCGAAAAAATTGAATTGAATTAAAATCCTTTTATCGGAAAATTGGGTTACATTCCTTCTAAAAATATTAAATTGCCAAAAGTCAACCAATTTTATTAATCACATTTCGTTCTCCATTTCCTATTCTGATTTCCTGCCACTGTGTCGCAAGATGATGTTGATTTGTTGCTGTCTGGAAACTGTCCCTGTACTCTAAGTTGATGAACTATTGCAAACCAATAATATTTTATTGTTTAAACAATGGAAATCATCCCGAAATATAAATGATATCACTTGAGAATAAACAGTTGGCCAGAGCGATCTAAAAAAAACTAATTTCAGTTGAATCGCAAAAAAAAAATTTAAACAAATGGCATTTGTGAAAACAAATGTCAGTTTATTAGATAATATAGGTAGGATATTTCTAGCATGAAATTTATAAGTTAATTTACAAAAAAGCTGACTTTTACCATAATTAGAAAGAAAGTTGAAAATGAATTATAGTTACATAATTGTTTAAACAATATGAAGAAATTTTTTAATGAATAATGTCACTCTAAGATAATAAACTGCCATTTCGAACTCGAATTCAGAGTTTTGAGAAAAACGAATTAAATAAACAAATAGAATTTGTTTAAACAAATGTTTATAAATATTCCACTAGACTTATAGTAATGATTTCTATGACAAAAAAGAGAATGAAATGATTAGAACGGTCAGTTTTCTGAAGAATGTCGATTTTTCATTTGAGGGTAGTTTTCAGGGCTCTGTGGGTTGGGGGCGTCAAATCCATATGAATAGATCAAATTCTTCTTTGGAAAGTCCTCTACAAGTCCTATAACTTTAATGTTAAGTTTTGCCAAACCTCGAACAATTATACGAAAAATGACAAAAAATGCTTTTCCCCATGCATTTTCCCATGTTATTTTAAGCTTCGATAAACAGCATTAAAAATGAAAATTTCCACTTTTTTTGGATTTGCAAACGATTTGGGGGATCGTTGCTTTCTAAATAAAAATAACCACCATGGTGTCCATAAAAGAGAAGAGTGCTAGAATAATAAACATAATAACAAAATTGCCCCCCCCCCCCTGGATACGCCTATGTTATTTGTAATGCCCAACCAATGTTGTATAGAAAAATCAAGCTGGGTTGAAATTTTTCAGTAGTTTGTCAGTAGTATTGTCTAATTTGACTGGGCTAACATTGTAGAAATGGCATATAATTTTCTGTGGAGGCACTTATTTTATTCGCGTGATCTAAGATCTGATAATGGGCCACCACGGCATAGCCACGCCCTCTTGGCGCCCACATTCTTATCATATATCACTGTTTTATGTCACACGCAACACACGTCCCATCATACATTAACTACTTGTCAACAAATAAAACGTACCAACTGTTATAAAGAAGAACAGTTTCTTGAAAAAGAAAGTATAAGTAAACACGATCGTAATTTATATGACTTTGATATCGGAACATAGAAATATAGTGAGTTCTGAGTTCATATTTCAAGATTACGATCGCCAGAAAATGTCTATCCGGCTGCCTGTCGATACACATTGCCTTTCCAACATCATTTCTTTCATTTTGTCTGGGATTAATTAATTATCTGAGATCAGAAGGACCGATAGTCACGATCGGTCAAATCGTGAGCTAAATAATTAATTACAAAAATTTAAAATTGCGTAAATTGGCGGCGCCATCTATCACAAAAAGGCGAAAGATCGCGAAAGCATGCGAAAAACTGTATGTTTTACGAATCGGTAGATGTCGCCTTCTGTACTCGGCCGGTAAACGTAAATGGAAGCTGTAGTTCGATTGCCTGCCGCTAGATGGTACTGCTAGCAAACATGTGGCATAAACTGAGTATGGACGCAGATTTCTTAAGTACCGGCTTCGTACTATGAGTAGAAAATTCTGACTGCTCATTTTATACTTTATGGTTAAAAAATTATAACAAATCATCAAAAAATAAAATAGTACTCAGAAACAAAGTATTTAATTATATACGGGAGTTCCAAAACATAATTAAAACGACCAGTTTGATTTAGGTAATTAGTTAGTGACAGATAAGTTATCTCTTAAATACAATTTTATAGCATTTTGACAAATGTCTGCCTCAGTTGTCAGGCGGGGGAAGAATTTGATTAAACTTCAGGACGATCTACAAAAGTTACGACAGAGGCAAAGGGGTGCACTGCGTTGATAACAGCAAGGGGTTGGTTTTAAAATTACTGTATCTCACTTTTGCCAGCATTTTGTTAAGTCCCAACTTTATTTCGTCTGTTGTTTATGAAAGGTAATACATCCATAGACTCAGCGTCAAAATTAACAAACTAAAAACTTACACAACACTTCTAAAAATGTGTCAGACTTTCAAAGTTCTTTTTTCTCTTGAACAACTCATACCATGTAGATGATCATTTGGTAAGTGGTAGATTGATTCATCAGCAATGATACTGAGGTAGATATTTTTATTCAAGTTTCAGTTTTGAACATAGAAAGAAACTACAAGAATGAGGATACGGTTCTTAGACTAAATTTATAACACACTGTGGTTTGTACCAGCCACACCCATAGGAACCATTACTGTTCTTCTTGTATCTTACTTACTTACTTACTTGTATCACAAATTTATTTCATTTTTGGATCACATTGCCTTTCAAAAACTATTGCCATTGCCATACCAATTAATTTGGTGTGGTGATGAAAAAAGTAAGCAGACGGTTTGTAGACGTAAAAGATGTTAATTTAAAAGCTAGGAAGACCCGCAAAGGTCCTAAATGAGTGCCTACTATAACATCGTGCTGCTAGAAGAAGTTTTGTTGAAAATTATGGAGTATGGAATTTTCCTGAATGGTTAAATGTCTTGTTTATGGTTGAGTCAAGGTTTTGCCTTAACATGGTAGATGGAAGAAAAAGAGTATGGAGAAACACTGGTGATAAGGGTGCGTTCTTGCGAAAGGCGTCAGGAAAATCTCCCAGAAATGGCATAATCATTAGTGGATGAATGGAGGCAATACCTAGGGGAGGCAATATCTATAAAAATAAAAAATATGTTTTTAATGCAACCCTAATTCATTTTGCTTAACTTTGAAAGCCAATAGCAACCCCTAATCAATATTTTTTAATTAAAAAAAAATACTGAAATAGTGATTCTGATATGACATAATTTTTTAAAAGATGCTGCTTAAGAAAACAAGTATGTATGGATTTTAAAGAACAGCTCTAAATGTGGCGTATTAAATTAACCCATCAAATTCCGTAAAGTTAAAGCAATTGGCCAAGTATATAGTACTTTCTTCTATTTCAATAGTTTCAAATTTGATACGTTTAGTTTTAGTTTCAGACATTATAAAAAAATATTAGATATATGCATTAAAACAGTAACTAGATGACATCAAACAGTAAATAGGTAGATCTGCAGTTAAAGTAGCTGATCTGACAACACTACTTCGCGTAACAACTGCTGCTGTCAAAATGAGTCAGATATATATAGCACGGAAATTCAACAAAAGCAAAAACTATTTCATTTCTACTTAAAATAGCAGTGTTGGTGGTGAGGTAATTTTGGGGCGCACTGGATATTAATTAATTCAAAAAGTAATTATGCAAGAAGTACTAAGACAATAATTAATCCGATTTTGAGTCAGATAGTATGTAATATACAAATTACATATATGTATACAGGGTGTCTTACTTCTTTCTCCGCAAAACCTTTTTCCAGATATTGAATGTCACACTGAGCAAAAAAAAATCATATGGAGTTGATATGTATTTATTACTTTATTCCTTAAAAAGTGACAGCCGTCTGAAATAACAGCAAAACTGTATTTTAAACGACTGTAAGTTCTTTAGGAAGTGAAAACCCCAGTAAGTCGAGATGAAACTTTTTACTCAGAATGACATTTACTTGTAGAGAAACAAATGTCTAAAAACTGTCACATATATTTTGTTTCTTCGTTCATTTGTATATTCAATTTATATTTAATATTTTGAATTTTTGATTCAAATTTATTTACGTTTAATATTGTTATGGATATTGATTGTGTTTTTTCTTCGGGTTCGAATTGTTTGATAAGTATTTGTTGAAAAAAGAAGAAACAGGCCTCTCAACTTTGCAGATTGATTAATGATTAATGATTGATGATATATGTATTTTATTGTATATTTTTCTTTATTTTGTTAATATTTCAAGTGTCTGTAACTTTTTGAAGATTTGAAAAGCAATTAGGTCAACATGAAAAGTTTTAATCAGAATGATATTTACTTTCTAAATATAGTGTTTGCGGGGAAAAGTAGGACCCGGTATATAAATTACATATACGTGATATATGTGATTTACTGTTAATGGTCAACAACTGCACAATACAAGAAAGACTATTTTATTAGGATTATGTTGTATTCATCATAGTCTTAAACATTATACTCACACGAAGCGACTAAATATTGTATCCCAATTACAGGAACATAACTTTCACCAAAAAGTATTAAATAAGTAATATTTATATATATAAGCAACCGTTCTCTTGATTTAAATTAAACGTAAACAACTTCAGCTCGGGAAAAATTAATCTCGGTCAAGTTGCTACACTTGCGTATTAGTTTCAATATCAATAACATCAATTCCAGTTTTGCGCTCATTACCGAACGCCCGATTGGCAATCTAAAATGCAAATACCTCAAAGTATCCTTATTACATACGTTTAAAAACTTCCAAACATTCGGTCTATCACATATGTAACCCTTTCTATATCATATTTGCATTGGTCATTGACAAAAGTGATTGCACCGTGATCCAGTTTCAATACATGGAGGGTTGATTTACTATAAATTGAGCGGATTCCTTATCGATAATCAGTGTTATTTGAACTTCAGTAACTCACTCAACCAAGATGTTCAAGCTGGTAAGTCAACTGAGAAATATTTGCCTAAAATTACTATTGCTAGATTTGAGCGTTTGGCTATTAGACACCTGAAGCGTTGGTGAACATACCGTTAACAGTCTAATACCTATTACCGTCCTCGTTAGATATTTATGTAAAATTACAGCAATATTCCTGGAATATTACAATTATTTCTGTACTTTTACATGAAACTGACAGTAATTTTACAGTAGAAGTGATCTTTTTACAATTCAACAACAATTCTGTTTTACACTACCCTTAACTTTTATGTTTATAGGTATTAGCATGCATGCTTCTAGCTGTTGCCTATGGGCACAATGCAGTATCGACCATCAATAGCCATTTGGAGTCTCGCCATACAGTTCCAGTAGTGGTTGCACATGGTGGATGGGGAGGTGAAGGTGGTAGAGAACGTGGATGGGAGCATTGGGGCCGTGGAGGCGGAGAAGGTTGGGGAAATAGGGGATGGGGCGGCGAAGGAGGATGGGGACATAGAGGATGGGGCGGCGAAGGAGGATGGGGACGTGGAGGATGGGGAGGCGAAGGAGGTTGGGGAAATAGGGGATGGGGCGGCGAAGGACGCAGAGGATGGGGTGGTGAAGGAGGTCGTGGAGGCTGGGGCGAAGGACATGGCTGGCACAGGAGATGGTAAACCTTAGATAAAGACGAAGACGAAAATGCGAATTATTTTGTACATACTGTGGGAAATTATTGAATAAACATCTACTAAGCAATGATATTAGTTTTTTTGATGTATGTAGTTATAAGTAAAGCCCTCTTACGAGAATTCAAGAAAAAGCTGCTTTTGACGTGTTATGACGATTATTGGGAAAGACGCCAACTCGTCAAAAGGACAACAAAATATGCTTCTTCTTTAGGTGTGTTCTTCCAGCAATGAAGATCAGTGCTTCGCAAACTACAATACGATATTATTTGTGTACCACCCTCCTCTTTGCTACATAATGCTCTCAATGATACCTATTTAGCAAGAGCATTATAATTAATTATTAAAATTTGAATTTGGTGATAAGGTTTCTTAAGAGATGTTGCTTTTATATCTAAACATCTAGTAGCCACCCAGGAGAGAATCACGAATGGTAAAGAGGAAGAGAACCTAGTAACTGACGTTGATGATGGTAATGCCAACTAACAGCATATGGCAGAAGAAGTAGTAATAGATGAAGACGTGTACGAAAATGAAAAGAAGGACCTACAACTTTGGAGAAGAATCATCCTTCGATGGTCAGTGAGATACAGTGAGAAGCAGAGGAGATTTGAAGAAACCAGATCTAAAATTTTTGAGACGAAAGAGTAATTTTGAAGCCATTAGAAGTTTTTACGTTAGATATTGGAAGAAGTCCTTTAAGAGCAAACTGGAAAACATTGCAAGAAATATTAATTTTCCTTTTAGCTTTGTAGCTGTAATGTTAAAGGTTCAAGAATTCATGCCAGCCTACTTACTACCACAAACATCACAACCTCTATGGTATTTACCTCAAACGCCTGATCAAAAAAACTGTGTTGCACGGATGTGCACACTTCACATAGTTTTCTGTCACTTGTGTTTTAGGTTAAAAACGCTTTTTAAGATGCTAAAAGGTTTCAGGTAATCATTTCTGCGTATTTAGAGAATTATATCAAGTAGTATCATTATTTTTTAAAATTTTAAAAAGTTCTAGAACTTGATTTTTACATTTGAATAGGTAAATAATGGGTTACGTGGCAAAAATGTTTTTTGCATTACAGTAAATTAGGCACTAGAACACATTCAGTTGTTCATCTACGAATAGGATCAAGTGGCACGGAGTGTCCATTCAGAATGAAGATCCATAAACCGAAGGAGACGTTGAGAATAACACGATTCTCAATATTTTGACCTTACAGATGTTTATATCAGCGTGCCACTATTTTGGTGTTGACGTTAATGAGATGACAGTCGGTGCATAACACTTCCCACTTTAGAAAGAATAACACTTTATTCTGATGTTTTAGCTCCTGATATAATAGTGACACTTAGTCCATTATACAATGGCTGTAATGTAAGTTTCTATGTATTTTTACAGAATATAAAACTCAATCAAATTGATCATATTAGCTATAAAAACAAATAAAGAACTAAAATAAAAAAATACAGTCTATCGTTAATAGCGCTTTGCTCAGAGAAGTATGTACGTAGAGAAACAAGAAAAGCAGTTAACTTTTGATAACTACGTTTGCTCTAGAAACTGCAAACTTCATACTGAATTGCAAATCGATGATTTAACTGGTTCACAGAAGCACCTCAAGACTGAATTTGAGTATATACTTCTTCGGTATACCTCCTGACTCCACGGAAGTCATATCACCTAATTAATAAGCACGTCCCTAGCTTCTGTCAACTGGCTTCGTCCTTTTAATCCAATCTCTCAACCCATCAGTCATCCAGCGCGTCCACGGTAGCCGATCAGAAGTTGAAAACTGCTCCAATTAACCTTAGTTAAATTACCGTATACAACATTCCGGTGCCGATCAAGATTGAATAACAAATGAAGGCCCTCTCTCATATTCCATCAAATCAGAAACAAAAAGAAGGGCCGTCGCTTGCCTACGCACTTGTCTCTCCGCTCATTCCTCCACCAGCCATATCTCCACATCGGCTGTCAGTTAATAACGGTGTGGTCCGTGGCCATAACACGTATTATCAATATTGAAATGAGACGATCGCAGGTAAGAGCGTGTTTGTCGCCAGTTGGGCCAGCTGACGTGACCACCTGGGTAGACACCGCGCGTTGTCGCGCACCCACACCGATGCTATGCCTCAACGTGAGCTGAAGGCACGAAGGATAGCTAGGATCGACGGTGTGTACGCACATGAACACGACGTGTTCGAGCTGCTGTTGCGTCCATACGATTTGCTGACTCATCGCGGTTATTAAAGTAAGGGTTGGTAGCCACAAGCGGCGCTAGTAGCGCCTCCGCCGCCGACGCCGAAACTATTATACCGTGGAGACTTATGCGGGACCTCGGCAAATTGATAGAGGCATGATTAGCGGATTGCACGTTCAAGTGGTGGGATAATTGGTGAACCCAATTTCGAAAAGTTGAGGTCTTCACCGCCCTTTATGTGATACGCAACAGAAAAAATTAAGAACAGTCTGGCAAAAGACGGTAAATTCAGTAACTTTTTTGATTTTGGTGTAAATTGGTATGTGGCATTAAGATTTCGATCGTTTACACCAAAATCCCTCTGCCGTGGAACTCTACTGTAGTCTGTAATTGTAAGTTAGAGCACTCACCTAATCAAGTAATGGGCTGACGAGTTAAATTGTGACTTTAAAGTGATTTCAGCAATACCGGAGTTAAACATGCTTTGTGACAATCCTGACCAACCATGGACGAAACCGAACAAGTGAAAACTAATCTATTCTAGTATGGTTGTTTTCCGTAGAATCTAAAAGCAGAAATTCTTGCGTCTGTCAAAAATTGTGTCTGTCTAGTCTTGTTTACTATTGCTCAAATATCTAGATTCAAAAGTTAATTACATAATTATTTTTTTAAGTTAATAGCTGTGACATGCAAATTTATTGTCTTAAAACAAAATGTGAGTACTTCTTATTTTTTTAATATGATGAAATTAAACTTATTTTTGATTTTGAGACCCTTGTAGTACGGATTAATATGGATAGATCGATCCCTAATTTTTCAGGAATTAAGTATAGAGAAAATCCTGCATAAAAAAAACAAGACCATGTTGATATTGATGTTATCCGCAATATACTATTGCTTAGTTTGGTAGTTTTTTTACTTTATCATACGTAATATAGTAATATAGTAATAGTACATCATATTTAGAAGAGTCAGAATCAAACTTGAGCTGAAAAGGTTTTTGTTCAAAAGAGTCCAAAGGAACTGGATGTTTCCACTAAGCATTTTTCAAGGATTTTGCAAATGAGCCCCCATTTCTGTAATTTCGTCAAAATAGTTAAATAATAAATTAAAGTAGAGGAAATTTTGTATAATTTATGTCTATGACATTTTTTGGTAAAATTAATAGTTTAGCTGCATGTGCAAGTTCTATTTGATTGAGATGGTGGTCTGCATTAATATAAAACTAGTTAACCAGGATTTGATAGATATTCTCATTCTCATAACAGTAGGTAGTGTCAAACGCCGATCTTTTTGACCATCCTGGCTGGCAAGTTTTATTTTAGTGCCGACACGACCTATCTCGACCAAAAGGAATCGCATGCAGCTAAGCTATTAATTTTATATATAGTATGATAAAGTCATGTGTTTGGCCACATTTTTTATTTTTAATTTATTTGATTCAAGTTGCTCATATCCAATTACAAAATCCTTGTAAAAACTTGTTTTACCAATGTGTACCAAATAAGGTCTTTTTTGTTATCTTTAAAGATCAAGAAGGGATAAAAAAAATAGGTAACTTTGTTCAATTTAGCCCTTTTTGTCTCTTCAAATAAAAGATTATTTATGGGGTAAGGTTAAAATTCAATTAAATTAGGTTCAAGGTTAATTTTCGGGCATGTGTTCATTAAATTATGTTGGGTCTTGGTAATATTTTTCCATTTAATAAACATTCT
The DNA here is from genome assembly GCA_963966075.1 of Aphodius sticticus. Lineage (NCBI taxonomy): Eukaryota > Metazoa > Arthropoda > Insecta > Coleoptera > Scarabaeidae > Aphodius > Aphodius sticticus. Next base: position 7,209,633 of record OZ014513.1, read on the forward strand.
TATTTAACATCTTATTATTTTATAACTATTTTGCCACATATGTATATGAAAATATGCATTTCCTAGACGATCGGATGAAGTCAGATTACATTATCATACTATCTACCAACTAAATAGGAGTATATAGGCGCGTTTCGGCAGAACTGAGTGGTAATGACATACATATAAAGTAAGGTAAAGAATGACTAAAGACTGAAAGTGGCGTTCTCACAAATAAACTTTGGTTGAACAACTACGGTTAACTACAGTTGAACTACGATTGCAGCATACGTATTACTTTGGTCAAATTTTCGCATATACAGTGAGCGCGTAAAGTATGGAAACATGACAAAATCTCTGAAACGGTTGGTTATTTGAAAAAATACTCGGACCCGTCGAATTTTAAGAGGTAGTTATTGCGCATTTTTTGACATGCAATGATATCAATTTTTTTAAAGAAAAAAATGGTACTCCACTGGGATATTTCAAATTAAACATCATTTTGGAATTCCTCGTTCAGTTTGTGACAAAAAAATCTCTCTCTGCCTTTTTTTGTAGGGGGCACCGTTTTTATGCAAAGAAATCTTAATGATCTCAATTTTAACACAAGAACTTTAAACCAACTAAAGAAGCGAATGATAATTAATCCAGGTGAGGGTAATTTTTTGAAAAAAAAAACTCCTGGATAAAACCTATAAATTTCCACTACCTCTGTAGCTCAAATGGGAGAGCTGTCAACCGGAAATTGGAGGGTACCTAGTTCAAATCCAGGCGGAGGTGCTTTTTCCAAAAATTATCCTCACCTGGATTAATTATCATTCGCTTCTTTAGTTGATTCTACATTACTGACGAGTTTACGTAATAACCATTTTCCCTTGAATAACTTTAAACTAAAACAATAACAGAAAATAACACTAATAAAATTTTAAATAGGCGCAAAGCTACAAAAAATTTTGAAAATGGCCTCCCTCAGACGAGATTCAATCGTCAGTTTTTAAGAAAAACTTACTGGAACAATTGGATCATCGGCAAGACATCATATTCGATCATGTACCTCAAAACTCTTTACGGAAAGCCGCGAGATGATCGCCCGTTGCAGTATGTTTAGGGGTTATGTATAAATTTTGTTGACAGTAGCGGCCAGGCGCAAAAATACATACGTTGGCATCTTGCGTGGACACCCCGGTATCTTAGAAAACGAAGCATTTGCGGACATACGTTTATATAGCAAACTGTCATTATTTTTTTCATGAAGAATCACCCCCTGAAGTTTGTCGCACTTATTTACTAACACCCTGTATATAGATTTGTTTATTGTAATTTGTAATTCACCAAATTTATCGCCTTACGTAAGAAAATTTTCAAAAAGAAGACAGTTTGACATTAGGGTAATATTGAAAGCTTTTGTTTGTTTATGGAAAGCGAATTGGAAGATTTGGAACAAATTTTTGGGATTTCAGGTAAAAGTGCAAAGATAAAGGTTTACTATGAGAGTATTTTGAGGTATCTAGGACAATGGGTTCTGCTGGTATAAGCGTGTAAAATTTACCAAAATAGTGCACTTTTAACATTTTTACACCAGTTTTTTTGAAAAACCTTGTGCGATGATAAATTTTGGGGCCTAGTTTTGTTTTCAAGGCAATAAATTCTACCTAAAACGCAATTTCATATTCAATTCACCAAAGCCATTTTATCAATATTTTACAATTTGCAACTGTCCTTTTTTAAGAAAATTTCCTGTCGTTAGGTCATAGAATATTTCCGATGCCATTTAGATAACTAAAATGACCTACCAAAACCAACAAGAAAAAATGGGGTTGCCGTTTAAAAAGAGTGTCGATGACGTAAAAACTCTACTATACGTGTTCGAGGATTTTTCAAAATAACAAACCGTCTCCGAGATTTTCTCATGCGTCCATACTTTACGCACTCAATGTACATATTTTACGTTGTGATCGTCCAAAAATTTTTTCTACATAGTTTTTGTGTTCATCATTTATTACCGACAAGACTAAGTTGTATGGAAGACTTTGAATGACAGCCAACACCAATTCGGCTCTGGGTAACAGCCCCAAGTAGGATATTTCGCAACTGGTGAAATTCCCTTAGTTTTCGGTGTTTCAGTCTCTTTCATACCCGGTTCCATCGGGGTACCATTGGCGAGGCAATTTTCGCCGAAATTAAAATCGTCGTGCCAAAGGAAGCGTGGAGTGCAGTTTTCTCATACACACACACAGGCTGACTCGTTCACACACACTCACACACAGACACACACACACATACAGACGTGCACACACAAATACACGTACACTCGTTGGGGCAAAGGCGTACTCCTCTATCCGTATTTAGGTTGATGCTGTTGCCAGCACTGCCGGCTGCGAGGGCCATGATTAATGATTCCGCGTCAGTCCCGCTCCTAACCGTGGAGCTTTAGACATGTCTCTGGGCCCTTTCGGTTCCGCGAGCTCGTCGACTGAGGGCCCCCTCGGCCCCCTCACCTGCGCCGACCCTGCTTTGTGCGGCCCGTGAACGTTCCGTGTTCTCTCCAAGGCGCTCTTTGTATTTTGCCCGAGAAAAAAAATATATATTTTCTGTTTCTTACTCTACGGGGAAACGTTATTAGCCATGGAAGGAAAGAAAGCGGTAATCGATCAATATTTAGAACTCGAATACTCAAGTAGAAATACTCAAACGTTTGTAGGTATAAAGAACAGAGAACATATTTAGTTATTTCGCTGTTTTTTTTTTGTTTTTAGGCCTTCTGGTCTATCCCAGGCTTGTTCTGTTCCACCACATTTAGGTCAGAGAATATATCAACGGTTCTTGTTAGATTGATAGACAATTCTACCGGTTTATTCCTGGTAAACTTTTTTTATGGCACGTAAAGAACAAAATCAACAAACTTACATTTGGTCTATAATAAAACAAGTACCTATTTGCTTTTGTCTTATTGAAAATACACGGAGTCTAAGCATAACGCTCCTTTTATTAATAACAGTTATTGTCTTTAGCCTTTGCAGATTATTTATTTCTTTAAGTACCGGTTTCGATCAAAGATCATCATCAGCTTAAAATCTACAAATACAATTACATCACTCAAGGTCAAAAATTATAAAATTTATAAACATTACAAACACAATAGAAGAACTATAACTTACGGTCAAGTAATCCAAAGCCGTATAAACAGTAAAATACATTTTAAAAAACTTCCAAATTCGCTAAGAAAGGACAAGTCATTAGCGTGTCAAGATGGTTGGGACGTAAATAGACGATATCACGAGTACAGACAGGTGTTCCAACGCAACGAAACGAAAGGTATGCAACCACCACAGCACAAGAACATTGAGGAAAAAGCATTTCTTTTCATAAATTTAAAATTTTAAATTTACATATTCTAATGTAGTCTTATCAAAACTGAACATCAACGAAAAGGACCAACACAATAACTGCAAGGGTTGTACAAGAAACATATTAAATATGTGAGCCAGACTGGACGACGTACATAAAAAGAGGTTTGTGTGGGAAATTAATTTGGTCGTTGAGAAGGTTAATATTTTTGTCAAGTTTATGTCTTTCAATTTGGTATTGTTCCAATAAATCTAATTTATAGTTCTTCTGACATTTGTGAATAAGTTAAGTATTTTTTTAATGAATATTATGACCTGTTTCTAATTTATGTCTGTAGAGATTTGAAGAATTTCTACTTTGATGCTCTATAATGCGTTTGGAAATAGTTCGTCCAGTCTGGCCCACATATGCAGAGGGACAATTGGAACAACTAACAGAGTATACGCCAGGGTTTTCCAAAATGGGAGTAGGGGTTTTGAAATTGGATTGTAAGCTAAAAATTTGATTGGGGCTTTTGAAAGCGGGATGAATATTAAAATTTGGCAAGATTTTGTTAGGTTTGGAAGTGGTGCTATTGTAAGTGAATGGTCTGTAAACTTTATATGGAGAAGTTCTTAATTTAGTTTACATTTGTATTAATTGTTATACTTTATCTAGCAAATTAAAAGTAAACAGTTTGGATATCTCAGCACCATCATAGAGATACGTTCGGGGGTTTTATGTATCGTAGTTAGTATCGAAATAAAAGTAAAATGTCGCGCCCTTTTTACAAAAGCGACAGCTCAAAATTCGTTACTGTTATTCTTATGTAATTCTTTAGTCCGTATTTTCGGATGTAAAAATTATCTCTCTATCGAGAGATAATTTTTAATCTTAATCAATTTCAAATGATGGAAAGGGATCAGTTACCAGAAATTGAGTTGTAAATATCTTCATTCATTCTGAGGAAAATACATAAACATTTACCACGAATGGAATTTCCAAAGCCATTTTGCTCAAAACTTAAAAATGTTTTAAAAAAGCACATGTATGTAAGGATGGTGGCAGATTAAAAATGAGTCCCAACGCAAATTGTTGTAATTTTGACATGATAGTTGATATGCTGTAAATAAGGTTAGCAATTTTAGTTGATTTTAGTTCTTGTAGTGTTTCTGCAAGGTCGATCTGACACCAGAGCACACATTTTTGTATTATTCTGACATGTAAGAAATGAGTCATACGCACAGCAGCGCCTCTCTATAGTTTGCAAAGACGGAAAATGTCCATTGATCATTTGTATGGTCCCGAGGAACGCTTCCATCATCAATGAGCGTATCTGAAAATTTTGAAGGTGGATTAAGGTCTAGGTGGAAATTTTGTCATCATATTTCTGTAAAAATATCCAAGTTGATTTTATACATCTCCCACAAACCACATAGAAAAAATATCGGAGATTACAAGAATATTACACGAGTTTGCAAACAGAGGCTGTCAGTTGCGCTGCTAGGCGATGATGAGGTCTGGTCCTAACAGTAATCCACCCCTTCTTTTCGGTCTGTCACCGACGGATTTTTCATTTCACGCCGCCGATCCATTTCTCTTCAGAGAAAATCCCCCTTTATTTCCCACCATGGAAACGAAAAACAACTATATTCACCCCAACGCGACAAACACGTATCGTCATACCCACGATACAAGCTGCGTTTCTTCACCTTGGAAGGCTCACACCTACAAGACTCACGGTTTTGTAACAATCAAGAGTATAATTAATTACAGTTTAATGATCTTCTCGGTGTATGGAGAAGGAAAGGAATAGGGAAGGATAGAGAGTGTGGTGTCTAGCTTGAAGATGGATGTAAAATGGGTGCAATTTCGCTATATTTTGCATAACTGGTCGTTGCTTTTATTGTGTATTAAGGTGTGACGGTGTTTTGAAAAATCTTCCCTGCATGGATCCGCCCACCTTGTCTGCGATGTTGGTGCCTTAATTGCAACCTGTTCGTTTTCCTCCGGCAGGATTTACCACGGTTTCGGATGAAGTTATAATTCAGTTTAACGCCATAAACTCATCAACAGCCATTTTGTAGAACATATTAAAAATTATTCGTTTTTCTACTAATAATAGTTAATAATTTAGTATAATAATGTTCTAATAATTTACAAAATGACAGTTGCATTAAAATTCTGTGAGATCGAGTGAGAGCAAAGCTGAACTTGGTGTTTCAAAGCTAGGCGAACATATTTTTCTTCGAAACAAACAAGTACGGTATTTTGCTGAAGCTTTTCTATTTCTAGATGCAACGATTGTTAGACAATTTGAACCCTATGGAACATTTTACTTCAGATATTTTTTGGCTGATTAGTTTCTGTGTATTGTTTCTTCGTCACACCTAGAACAATTACATATGTTTGATTATCCATTAAGTATACGTTTTTATTTAGAAATAATTAATAAAATTTGTTTCTGGTGCACTTTTTTTATTTTTATTCACTAGAGGGTGACCGGTTTCGCTATTAGCATCATCAGCCCCTCCTGCAATTACAAAAAGAGACTTCACCTCATTATCGAAAATTTAAAAACAATATTGAAATTACGTACGTGTCAAACCTATAAAATATACAAGTAAACACACTCACAAACATTTTAAAATCAGACATTAAGTTGTAGAGATAGAATAATAAATATGAATAAATAAATTAAAAACTGTTTATGGGACATTCACTTAACACAATACTGAATAAACATATACACATAATCTTTTTCGAAAGTTGGTAAAGTTGAAAACTGGAACCGACTTTGGATAACAGAGTACTAAACTCACAGATATCGATAGATGGGAGGCGTTGTCAATTGGAGTTGGTCGATTAGTAGGTGTGTTGTACTTTTGTTCTCGTTCATGTTTTTCGATTTTATAAGCCTCTAAAAGAGCTAACTGTCGTCCCTTGTGAGTCCTGTGCACTAATATGATGTTGTATTATCTCTACTTCCAAGTCCAGTCTCCAACATATCCCTTCAGAAATTGTGTTTGGCTTTTCGGTGTTCATTTATTCTGCTTTTCAACTTTCGTCCAGTTTGTCGTATGTAGATACTGTTGCAATCGTCACAATTGATAAAATGCACTCCTCTGTGGTTAATTTTTTTCTGTTTTAGGGAAAATAATTTGGTTTATAAAAGTTTTCCCTTATTTTGTCTGATGTTTTCAGTGTACGTGAGTCCTCTATATGTTAGTTGTATGTTTGTTTCTTGTTTGTTAAGCGCATCTTCCTTTATTTGTTTCTTGCTTACCATTTTATCCGCAGTGTTCGTTTCAAACTCGTTCTCTCTGGCTGTTTGTTTGATAATTGTTATATCCCTCTTATAGTGTCTCTGATGTCTAGAATCTTTTTATAATTATACGGGGTCTGATGATGCTAAAGGCGAAACCGGTCAACCTCTAGTGAATAAAAATAAACAACTATACGAGAAACAAATTTTATTAAATATGCCTACAACAATTACATTGTATCACTTCTATTTTCTATATCTATTTGCAGATTTCTGGAGAAATTACTAAGAAGATAAGAAGCGCATATAAATAAGACAACAGTTTCAACCTTGGGCTGTAAAGCCTAAGTTAACGAGAAATCCGTCAGTAGAGTCGGTGTCGATGTACAATTGTCAAGAGTCGGAGTCAGAGGTATCTTGTAAATTGTAATATCAGAAGATTTGTTTATTTTGTATTGATTAATATTACTTTTGTGGACATTTCATTCAAATGCCCATACAAATTAACTCTCAAGATCCCACAGATCGATAGCTCATTTATGCATAAATGCACTTAGGTGCATAGATAAGCCATCGATCTGTTATATACTATTTTTTCTACTTTGCGACATAAATTTTACATAAATTTCGAAAATTGCGGTTGTATCTTACAATCTAGAGTAGTTTTATCTTCAACAGTTGGTAGTTGTGGTAAGACTGACACCTACGATTGAAGCGAGCCAATAGCGATTGAGATATCAGAATTATTTGATACTTGGCATCTGTATCACCAATCTTGGAAAATTAAAAGTTACTAAAAGCGAGTGCTGTAGTGTTTTCATAACGACACCGAAAGCAATTTCGTTATTAGTTTATAACGAAAACAAAGTAGAAAATCATATATATTTCTTGAAAGTCAAACAGAGATAACGATTAACTCAATAACATCACTAATTATATTCAAGAATATAATAGTTTACGTCAAACAAATGTAGAATGTAGTTAAATTTCTTTGACAAACAAAGTCTATTACCTTTTTTATTTATTGGTGAAGATTTTCAGCTGTATTAGGTAACAACGGCAGCTTATACGAGAAAAATGCTTATGATATGCTTATAGATAATTAGAGGATCTAAAGATCTAAGCATTTTTATCACAACTTTTACTCTCGCTAGACTATACCTTCGCATGGTCAAAAACACGACTTAGAAAGATGTGGAAAATCGAGTAGTGACATTGCATTGATTCCAATTGGTCTAACGACCATGAAGGTTAGATCGAAATTGATAGATTTTTTAATTTTCTTTTTCTAATCATCTTCTACGTAAGAGTAAAGTTATTAAAACAAAATATTAGCGTCCTCGCAAAAGTCGAAAATCGACAAATTCTAGGAGTTTGATAAATATTTAACACAAATATACAGTTGTTTTTTATTTCAAGAAACATTATCACAAATTTCTTTAGATTTTTGTGCTTGTGATCAAAACATATTTGTTTAAATAAAATATATTTAATTTATTGACTACTGGAAAGTATTTGCTTTATTAGTGATTCATTGTTTTGCAATATTTATTTAAAATAAATAAGTATTGTTTGGTAGAAGATAAAATTTATTTGGTTATCGTGTCTCATAGGCATTCAAGTGGAATTCCCTGTATAAGTTATACAGGGAATCACAATCCGCGATTCTAAAATGTATAAGGTCATTTTAAGTGGCATCATATTTTATGTAAAAAATAAAAGTGTGTTTCATGCAGGGAGTCCTACTTTTTCAGATAGGTAATGTCAGATTTGGTAAAAAGTTTCATAAGATTATAATTATATTTCATAAGGATTATATTCATCAAAAAGTTGAAATTTTAACAAAATCGGCTTAAATCGGCTTTTAAACGGCTTAAAGAATTGAGAAAACCAATAAGTCCATATGAAACTTTTAATTTTAAATATATTTAAAATATTTTGCTCAGAACGACACTTGCTTTCTAAAAAGATATTTTGCTAGTAAAAAGCAGGACTCTGTATAAATATGGACATATTTTTGGTAGAGATTAAAAAAAAATACTAATATGTAACGGTCATTGTCGTCGTGTCAATAAAAAGCAGGTTATTGTTTAAAAATCAGATTCGGTCATCTTTGATCGTAGATTCACAAAATGTAACTCTATACAGAGGAAAAAATTTCTTTGACAGTAAGAAACTTTATTTAAATCAAATATACATGACTGCTGAATATCAGCAAAGAAACTTTAGTTTGAAGTAAACATTTGTGGTTAGTTATATCAAAGCAGGAAGTTGCTTGATACAGCAAAATATTTATTTGTTATTAACATATATTGTTCTACTCCAAAGAAATATTCTATTGTAAGTGAAATTAGAAATTATTAAATTAATTGTTTATGTATTTAATGTTTTCATATATTTGTTAAATTTAAAAATTTAAGTTTGTTACAGCTAATAAATATGCTAAAATTTCCTTCTATTTTATATTCATATATTTATTTATACATTTCTTTGATATAAACTATTACATGCATAGAAAGAATTAGTCATGTTGTTGACTTTATTAAATATGATACCTAATTTAAATAAATATACGCTATAATTTAAACAAGCGTTCTAATAAATTTCTTTCCATCAATATTAGAGCTGTTGGACATTTCTACGTCAGCTACATTGATGATATAATGGCACAATCAATGATGCTGCATAGACATGTATGCGCTTATATACCCTCTAGGAGACCTCTCTTACGACGAGAAACTAAAGCGCCATCTATCGGCATCCTTCACATTATTTTCAAACCAACTACTTTCTTAAATCAAAACAATCGTTTGATTAAAGCAAATATTTAGGTTGTTTTATATTAAAGAAATAAAGTTTCAAATAAACAAATATTTCGTTGTTGTTAGCCAATCATCAAAAAAATGTGTTTATCTGACTCAAAACATGTAAGAAACTGAATTCTTTCTTATAAAAAAATCTTTTTACGTTAATAAAATATCTCTTTAGGGCCAATATATTTGTTTAAGAAATGGATTCTTTAATTCAACACTGTTTTTTCTCTCTGTGATATACAGGAGGTTCTATTAAGAAAATCAATTAAAAGAAATGGACAAAAACTCCCAAACTATAATGATGAGGAAAACATAAATAACTCGAAGACATTACAGTCAATCTAATTACCATAAGAATATTTTTTTATTAATACTGTGAATACGTGTTAGTATTCAAAAGGTGTCGTTCCGGATTACAGATAACGACTTAGAATATGAAACTGTCAGTCATTTCAATTAATTTGTCGCCTCATCATCATAATGCGGGCAACTAAACACCTTCCTACTTATAGTGGTATACTCATTACGACTACATTTGTTCGTAATGTTCCTCATTCGGTTGTTAGCACCCCACATTTTTCTCGTCCACATGTGGGTAACTAGATGTGACTCTCGCATAACGAATTTCTACTTTAGAACATCACGTTTTTTCATTTAATTTTTTTTGGGTAGGGTTGATTTTAATTTTCGCACCCTAAGTGTACGGGTGTCAACGGAGTAACGAGGTTAAGGCGAAAGCGATCGGGCCGCAAGGCTTAGAGGACGGATAGGCACAGGGACGGGTCTATCTCATTATCCGAGACTTCGTATGCAAGGCGCCATCTGATCTCACGATAAAATATTACTGCCATTTTTCATCGCCGGGCGGCCTTCCAGTTGTCAGATAGAGTTGATCATTGAGGGGTATTAAAAACGCCCTCGAAGCGATCACTGATACTTTCCACAGCCGCGGAAGGGGGATCCACAAACGCAATTTATAAAGCCCATCTAAAAATATACGCACACACACACAAACGCTTATTGATATAAAATGAGATTTATGTTATGAGGGTCTACGTGATAAGAACATGTTGACATGTTTTAATATTTACGTAATTTTCGAGCCAATTAAAACTAAATGTTTTCACTGTACAGCGTGTCTCACGAAACATGTACATGAGAATCTCGGAGACTGTAAGAGCGATACGAGTCGGTTAAATGGGACTAAAGTAGCTTAAATATGGACAAGTTTCACAACAGTTTTTGCTTATAAAAAATTTTGTCTTGATCACTAGATATTACGAAAAAACTAAAACACTGTGAATTTCTTTTTTCTTAAATAACTTCGCTATTGCAATAAATATAAAGTACAAATTTTGTATTCGTGCATAAAGCCGGGGCTACACATTCGTATACTTGTCAAATATCAAATAAGCCACATGTTAAATATTTGGCAAATATATTTGCCACGCAAATCGAAAAAAATTTTTCCTTAAGTTCGTTCACCGAATATTTTAATATTTTAAAATTTTTAATAATATTTTAATGATATTTAAGTTTTTTAGCGGGAACCTCCCAATTTGTTTCTTTACGTCCATACTAAATTCCTGTGAAAGGTAGAATAAAAAAAAACTTTTTAATTGGTTTTACTACCATAAATTTACATTTATGTACATTTACCACAGTTATTAACTTAATAGAAGAACAAATAATGAATTATCTTTTAAGTCTTGATGTGAGAGCATTTCACATATTTTCAAGTACTTAATTTGTCAAAAATACAATATTCTGGGCTACGTGACTATCCTGGCAAAGAAGGAATAAAATCTAACAAGTAATATCTGTTTCTGATATGTTTTCTTCCGAAGAATCTGAAGCCAGAAACATAGTCTTGTCTCTAGTCCTTTTTTGTAAATTAGTGCTAGAAAACTACTAATAAAATCCAAAAATGAATTTTTTTCCTTCATAAACTTGAAAAAATTCAGATCCAGATTGTACTGAAAAAAAGCATACCAGAAACACTTTTCACTTGTCCGATTTTGTTCTTTGTTAGCCAGGAGAGATACTACGATATTACATTTAAATCTGCTGCACAGCTAAAGTTAAAGGACAAAACATCTTTTGTCAACAAAAATGGCTTTAGAGTAAATTTTTATGTGAGAATAGAATATTTATCTTTTATTTAATCGAAATAGCGAACTTATTCCAGAAACCAAATTGACAGTTTCTACTTTTCCAAAATATCTAGTCAACAAGGCAAATTCTTAAAAAGCAAAAAGTGTCCATTTTTACACTACTCTTGTCCCATTTAACCGATTTGTAGGTCTTGCATATACATCATGTTCCGTGAAACACCTGTATTCGCAGAAGTGTCCACAATTGTTTAACACATTGGGTGCATTATGAGGCAGAAGCCAGACAAGTTATGAGGTACCGTTACACCGTCATTGTTTCCATATTGTCCCACAATTCCTTATCACCGTTTATAGGCAAACCAGACAGTTAAAGCTATACGAACTACATGGTATAACAAGCATAACTATAGAGATTGCTTAACATTGCTTGTAAGCACTAAGTTTTGGACCAGTATTACCTACAGGGCAGTTAATCTCACTTTCTCTTTCAAAGAATTTTAAATCTGTACAATACAATATTTCATTGTGCAAGTGTACATAGAAATCTTTACAATACCTTTGATAAAGACAGATAAGAAACCGTGCAAAATTTGCTAAAATCTTCGAGATTGTGAAAGATCTAGTAGGGCTATCTTCTAAACAAAAGGTAAGACCCGTAAGGGGGGTGCTACCATTTTAAAGAGTTGTCTCAAGCAACAAACAAGTCAGTTGGGTGTCTGTTACCCTAACAACGAACAAATGCTACCGTGAAATTGTTCTGAAAAGGAGATTCGTCACTATACAATTTCCTATTTGAATTTAGCGTGTCTTTTACTACGTGTACTAACGAATTTACTATGTTTTTATTTTTTTATTGATGTGCTTATGACGATATTAACGGGGTTCCTTGAATTACATTAAAGTTATGACCGTTCTCACGCTAACAAATAAAAATCTGAATACCACGCAATATGATGAGATAGCATGTGCTGTAATTAATCACAAATTGTATACAATGTTTCAAAAGAATACATTAATTTAATGTTTATCCTTTTAGAGCTTAGAGATAAAAAAAATGGTTGTAAAAACGGCAAGGCGGGTTTTATTAGGAAGATTCATTAATTACCTTTTTATTAGTAACAACAAATAGTATTAAACATACCTACATGTATAAACACAATAAATAAAAATCAAAGTCAGTTATTTAGTAAGGGCAATCTGTCAGGTAGTTGTTTTATTAATTGATCATAATGCTCGTTAGATTGCTTTCATTTTTATTGTTTATGTTATGGAATAAATTGGCCTGCAAAATTCGTAATGAGTTAGCAATGAAACTGAAACTTGACCCCGTTTGCATCGGGTTTTATAAATAGTCATAGTGACTGCGCGGAATTTCACTACAAAGGTCCAGTGATCTTACAACTACATCTTGACAAGCCTGCTTATTATTACATAGCAGGAGTAATTGATAAAGTAAATAGTATCGAGAGTGGTCGCGTTTAAAAGTTGATGTTTTTAATAGAAGAATAACAATTCAATACTAAGCGAGAGCCTAACTTAAAAAAAATAATTAATTGCCTCAATTAATCTATATACAGGTACAAGTTATGGTGTTAAATATATTCAAGCGATAATTCAACTTGCTAAAACATTTCTTTGCCAAGTTGCGTTCCGTACAAAAGGTCATCATGCATATATGCATTAGGTTCTTATTCTTTTCCTACCGTTGACATATGTTTCAAAGAAATTAGTCTTGACGTAATTGCTAAAATTATAAATGATTACGGTTATTTATTAACCATAATAGACCTACAGCGGAGGTAGAAATTGAAGTCCTCGAGGAAATTGTACTATAGTTTACCTACAACCCTCTATCAGTTTGATCGATACCGAACCGATACGCAAATTTAATTTACAGGGTGTCCGAAAAACAATGGGACCAGCTTAAAGGTAGGTTCCTGCTGTCAAACGGGACAAAAATATGATAGAAAATTACAACAGAAAAACTGCCGAAAGCAATATGCTGATATTCTAATAACCTTATAATGTTCGGACTCGACCAAAATATAAATATAGCAAAATGAAATGTGCTCAAAACAAATTTTCATTCTTAAACGCCATATAACTAGTTAAGGAAGACATTTTTGGTTTATTATTTTTTGTTATTTCGTGTTTACTATACCCATATTTCGTATGGTATAACGTAAAAAAATAAATGTATTGCTTTCTATTTGTACAAATATTCAAACTGGAGTGATTTTGAGTTTTCTAGTCGATCATGTAGTACTTTCACAATCGTTGCTATTGTAAACATGTTTTCCAACTCACTACAATCACGCACTACTCTAGCATGCAATTGCAATTGCTCAGTTCTAAGTTCAGACAAAAATAACTAGTGCTCTTATAGTTAACATTAAATTATATTTTTAAAATGTGTTACAGCAGACAATCATCAGACGCAACTGCCATCGGTTTTTAATATTCCCATTACTTTCTGTAGACCATGCATACGTGATTAAGGTTTTCATTTATTCGCAAAGTTGTCACGGATATTTTTCGATTTTTTTCATTTCAACCTATATTTGAAGTTAGAAAATTCATTTAGTACGCGTTATTTTTAAGAGAGAATCAAACAATGTCAGTATTTGTGGCATTTTTTCCAAAAAAAAATGACGTAATAGAGTTTGTTTAGTAGACTAAAATGAACATTTGAAAATTGAGCATGAAGACCATGAAACGAAATTTAATTGTATTAATCTTATAATTGCCATATGAAAATTGTTAAAATTGAAAAAAAAAAAACGCAGCTAGTACAACCACCAGTACCATATTTGACAAGAAAATCCAATGCATTTCTGCTCAACTATACTCCGGACGTCTTCAACATCATTGATGACGTCCAGTGACCTCCTTGTCCAACTGGGTTTTAAGGCATTATTCTTTCAATTGTATATTGGACTAGGTCGTCACCGACCTTCACGTCACCGACCTTCATAGGTACATCTCCCACCCATCATAGAACACCAATTTTTGTGGATATCATGACATCCCCACCACAGACTTTCGTGAGAGCCCATGTTCCTGATTTGTTGGCTTTCTTTAATGTTGGTTATAGTAGAAAGAAATGTGAGAGGTGGATGTAGGATGCCATCACCAACATTGTGAAGAGGGCCCAAAAGGAGAAGTATAACAAGTAGGAGGTGAAGAATGAGAAGAAGGAGGAGAAGAAAAAGGAAGAAGGATGAGGAGACAAAGAAAAAGAAGAACAAGGAAGAAAAGGAGGAGAAAAAGGGAAGAACAAGGAGATGGAGAAAAGAGAAGCGGGAAGAAGAAGCAGGAGAAGAAGAAGCAGTAGAAGGAGAAGCAGTAGAAGAAGCACTAGAGGGAGAACTAGAAGAAGAAGGAGAGGAAGAAGGACAAGAAGAAGAAGTAGGAGCAAAGGAAAAAGAGTCCGAAGAAGATGGATAAGAAGCTGCAGAAGAACGCGAAGAAGGAGTAGAAGAAGAAGAAGGTAAAGAAGATGCAAATTTAGGTAAAACTGTCGGCACAAGTAAACAACGAAAAATTAAATAATTTTGTATCCCAACACCGGTACCGTGTTGACAAAGTTTTGATATTATGTTATTTCCACAACAAAAGCGCCGTCATTTCGGCGTCTCGCAAATGACACAGGATCCCATTTATTAATTCGTGATATTCGATTAGATATTTCGATTTAATTTATTGTATTAATCCCTACAACCATTCTACTGACCATTCCAACATCATTGATGACGTCCACTGGGGATAGTGTCTCCATCCGTGCCGTTGCTCGCGCCGTTATTTAAAAAAAAATCTGCATAAAACCAGTTTTTACCATATAACTCAATTCTTCAAAGAAATACAAGAAGAAATACAAGCAGAAGGAGAAGGGGAAGAATAAGGAGAAGAAGGAGAAGCAGGAGAAGCAGGAGAAGAAGGAGAAGAAGGAGAAGAAGGAGAAGAAGGAGAAGAATGAGAAGAAGGAGAAGAAGGAGAAGAAGGAGAAGAAGGAGAAGAAGGAGAAGAAGGAGAAGAAGGAGAATAAGGAGAAGAAGGAGAAGAAGGAGAAGAAGGAGAAGAAGGAGAAGAAGGAGAAGAAGGAGAAGAAGGAGAAGAAGGAGAAGAAGGAGAAGAAGGAGAAGAAGGCGAAGAAGGAGAAGAAGGAGAAGAAGGAGAAGAAGGAGAAGAAGGAGAAGAAGGAGAAGAAGGAGAAGAAGGAGAAGAAGGAGAAGAAGGAGAAGAAGGAGAAGAAGGAGAAGAAGGAGAAGAAGGAGAAGAAGGAGAAGAAGGAGAAGAAGGAGAAGGATCAGAAGAAGAAGGTGCCGAAGAAGAAAAATGTAAAACACATGCCTGGTGTAGGTTGGATGTAATCACCAACATAATGAAGAGGCCAGAATAAGAAGGAGAAGAATAACGACAAGGGGGGAGAAGGAGGAGAACAAACAGAAGAAGAAGAAGTAGAAGAAGGAAAAGGAGTCGAAGAAGGAAAAGAAGGAGATGAAGAAGGAGAAAAGGAACAAGTAGAAGCAGGAAAAAATAAAAATTATCAGAAGATGAAGGACGAGAAGGTGCCGAAGAAGGAGAAGAAGAAGCGAATTTATGCAAAACTGTCGACACAAACAAAAAGGAAACATGTAATAATTTTGTATTCCAATACCGAGACCGTGTTGACGAAGTTTTGATATCATGCTATTACCGCAACAAAAAACGTCGTCCTATTAT
Source organism: Aphodius sticticus (assembly GCA_963966075.1). Taxonomy (NCBI): domain Eukaryota; kingdom Metazoa; phylum Arthropoda; class Insecta; order Coleoptera; family Scarabaeidae; genus Aphodius; species Aphodius sticticus. The sequence continues at coordinate 7,225,853 of OZ014513.1, forward strand.
CATTTCGGTCTGAGCTAAAGCATGCAATCCCGCAAATGACACAGGAGCCCATTTAATTCGTGCGCGTTTCGTGAGAGGGCGCTAAACACCCTTAGGCAACGCCACATTAGCGCTAATGGATAACTCCGTTCTGTAACAAGGCGTGGAGACATTCAATTTGCGAGGATAAAACTGGGAACTTACTTAATACACTGCAGGTCTCTTGATCGGCGTAACTAGGGTGTTTTCTATACCGTGCGCAGAAGAAAAGTTGATTAGCGCTAGTAGCGTAGGTAGAAAGCACTCGATGATTGAGTGCAAGAAGTGGCGAACTAGAGAGCTGAGAGGTAGAGGAGGATGGCTTCGAATTTGAGAAGGGTGCGCTGGATAGATTGGCAGGCAATCACCTCAGTGGCTCGCTGGGAGTTAGCCTGGACACCCGCTGAATTCTAATTTCGAATCGGGACGTCCTTCGCCGCGTGCTCCTGACCCTCGCGGACACACGGGGAACCATTGATACGAGACCTATCCGGCTTGTTATTATGCTAATTTGTGGAGAACCTATAGAAAATATCTAATAGGATGTATTCATATCAGCAGCGTTGCCAGGTCTATTCGTTTTTCAGAAGATCTAAGTCGGGTATTATAAATGACCGACCGATTGGATCTCTGAATAGTTAGTAGCAAAGTAAATCATATTTGGGTGTTCCAAATTAATGGTGGATTGAAACTAAATTTTATGGAAACTAATACCCTACAATACAACTGTAGGGATATGTCAAATCACCCAGTCGATATGACTTCACAAATTTATTATACAAACTTTCCAGTCTAGCGCGGATTTGTTTCCTTTGTACAAGGGAATCTAAACAACCCTAACCTAAAATTCTTTTTCGCTGAAACTTTTAAATCGAGTCAACAAACCATCGGTAAACGGCTCCGGTATATAAGCGGGTGCACATAAATCAGATTCTGAAGATACGGATAAAATGCATATAGTGTACCCTGTATTGGTATTTATCAAAACATACCTAGAAGCGACTTTTTAGAATCATTCTGTAGATAGGCTTACCATAGATATGAAATTCCAAACCGGGACAGGAATGAGATATAAAATACTGTGCAAAAATAAGACTTGATTTTGTTTTTTTTTGTAACTAAAGACCCAATAAAAATAAAAATACATGTGCACGATATTTATCGTACGACAACAAAATAAACTTTGGTTTAAAGATATTTTTAGGATGTGCTGGTATTAAGAGCAACAGTCGGCACATGCTATAGATCTGATATTTTAAAAGAATCTCATAACTCATATTGAGTTACCAAAATCTCATATATTTTAAGAACACCTTTTTAAGTTCCTCAAGAAACAAATCCCCTTGACCTCTGTTGTATGTTGGCTCTTCCAAATTTGAGACCACTTTGGTACTTTTGAGACTAGATAATTTTGATTCAATGTAGTCTGATACAAACTTCTCATACCGATACTTGAAGAAAAAGAATAATTGATAAGAATGAGACATCATTGAAAAAATTGGTAAACATGAATTACCTAGGAGGTAGTAAACTTCCTAGGACGAAAATAGTCAAATTCCAATTTTTGCCAAAATGGGTTTTGTACTTAATTCGATAAACAACTTTCTTGTCGATAAAGGCAAAAAGTTATAATAATGTCTCCAATAAATAAAGCAGCTGGTCTCCATCTAGTTCTATACAAATTTTTGGTAGTTTCTTGCACTACTATAAATTTTATTATTTCTGATTTGAGTATTACTCCGACGTTGTTTAACATTTTAGTGGCAGTAGTTCGAACACGTTGGTTTTTAATTATGTAAATACACATTTTTAGGTCCGGAAATCTTATTCAGTGCAAATAATTCCACCGAAAATGTCTATTCCCTTTTCATTTACAAATAAAAGTTATCAACATTCCCTAATTTTCAACTGTCTTTTTCTCAAAAATTTACTGAGAAAATTTGTATGCTCCCGTGAGCAAAATTAGGAAATCTACCATAATCAACAAGAAATATATGGGGTTACCATTTAAGAAAGTGTCGATGACGTCATAAGTCAAAAAAAATAAGGAGGAAAATGAATGTGTTATGTGAAGAATTTTATGAAGATTAATTTTGCACAATTTATTTTGTAATTTTGCGGGTACGATTTGTCAGGTTTTTGGCATCTTGTTTGCACAGATACAATGTGGATTTGTAAAAAAATTTGAGCGGTTTAAAGTCGGGTAGTTAAATCGTTCACTAGCTGTTGGTAGGTATATTTCAATAAAATACCACTGAGAAGTGTATAAAACGTTGGCATTATTTGTGAAATAGCTATGAGCCAACTGGTCTATAATAATAAATGAATCCAGACTAAATTGCGATAGGTATAATTTAACATAAAACACCCTAAATGAAATTTAACTTAAATAACTCGAAATCCTCTCGCAAAAATAGCAAAAACACGCGGTATAGCAATGAAAAATAACCCCTAATAAAATAATGTAAGCACTGAGAACATAATATCTAATTTAGCTAATTTAGTTTTTTTGCCCACTATATGTAACAATTGATGTGTTATTTTTAGGATTGAAGGGCGTTAAAATTCCTTAGTCCGTGCTACTTGACAATTTTATTAATGTTCTATATTCCGTTGGCTTATTCCAACTTCCTCAGGAACTGTAACAGAAACAGACACAATACGTGCAGACCACACGCAGCAAAAACATAATGAGCATTAGTTACCATAATAATAGTCGACGGATAACCAATGACGATAACAGATAACATGAGAATTAATCTCGTAGACACATTACAAAGCTGAACAACTCCCCAAAACAAACGGTAGGCTGATTGACGTAACACGAAACCACACAACGATCCGAAAAGCAATCACAGAGAATAAAACATGTAGTAAATATCTTAGGCTAATGAAGTAAGAATAATACCTACCTTCAAAACAAAAGGTGCCTGGGAACAAACACACTTCTTTCCCAAAGATCAAACGGTCGAAGCCCAATACAATTAGCAAAACGGAAGCTAGAGCGATATTTGCGAGTCACAAAACGAAATCGGAGACACTAGACATCTATAAATGCGGTATTCTTTTAGGTTAGGAGCAGCGATCATGTCAAACGGTCAGTGACGCCAACACAAAATCATAACCAAACCAAACCCGAAGGACAGTATAGCCAACAGCAAAACAACCAGAAGCCAGAACTTTAACTTAAATTCAAAACACTATTTCACTTAGGTCACCTAGATTAGTAAAAGAATCATCCAGAATTGTTTGTGATTGTAGTCCAAATTTAATAAATAAGAATAGGTATGTTATAGGAGGCGCTAAGATCTTCAGTGTCGGACCTAAGGTTGATGGAATTCTCCGTTTTTTTAATCCCGATCATTTCGAAAAATAATCGCTCTCGAAGGTTTCTTTTCCTGTAAATAATCTTGGTGTCCTCAAAATTGATGCTGTGTTCATATTATGTGTCCATACATATTAATATCTAATATAAAGTTATTGTTCGCAGCACCAAATGTCAAAATATAACCGTGGCGTACGTATGATAACAATTTTAGCACAAGCACCGATACAAATACTTAAAAAATCATACCTTTTTGGGCAATTGGGTGCATTGAAGATCACAGATCGTTGCTGTTGGCATCAACACACACACACTCATTTATCACATTTATCACTCAAATCAGTCCGATTATTACCGAAAATTATTGAAACTACCGAGAATGTAAATAGCCCGCCTACATGATCCACGCAGATACTGTTGTACTGAACTAGACACGGTGTTTTTTTTTTTTATCAACCAAGCCGGTCGCTACAAATATTCACTGGGTGAGTCAAGTTGACGTCTAATGACGGAAAATAAGCAATAATCTTTAAGTGTAATTTAATTGCAGCTTTGCATTATTATTATTATTAGTATCATGTTTATTTGAGATTATTATTGTGGCTCTAAACGGCTCAAAACGCAAAGGTTATGTTAAATATTTTTACTCAATTTTGTTTTCGGATGTAACTTTATTGACGGCTGCGGTTGGTACTCTCCTCTCCAAGCATCGGTAGAAGTCAGTGGCGTGGAATGTCAGTGGCGTGCTGTGTTTTGGGGTACTTTGCTTAAATTTATAGGTACTAAATTTAAGACTTAAATTTTAATAACTAATACTGCTTAGTCACAGTTGTGTTCTTGATGTTAATTAAAGAACACAACGCGGTTACGAAGAAATCAATTGAGCATGAGCATCGCGAGCAGTGACCGGTGTTTTGGCTGTGTTGGAACCAGGGCTGTGGAGTCGGAGTTCAGACAAATTTCGAACGAGTCGGAGTCGGAGTTGGAGTCGGAGTCGGAGTTGGAGTTGGAGTCGGAATCTGAGCCGGAGTCGATAAAAATGAACCGACTCCGAGTCCATGTTTAAATAATGTAGAAAAAGACATGAGACATCGCCGTTGGTTTAATAGATAGTAAACAATTAACTAAACAGCTTATTACCTACCTACATATGTAAATATAATTAAACTACAAAAAAACACAGTTCGGTGGTGAGTGATGATTAGCAAATGATTATTGTGATTAGCTTTCCGCGTCGCATAAAGGTATATATGTAGTTTATTTCCAATTTCCAACAACCAACATCAATGTGCTAATCTTGAATGTTTGTGAAAGAAACAGCTTTACTAGTAACCCTTTGTAGTTTTAATCTTCGATAGCACTTGAACAAATTGATTATAAGTATCAAAGCCTTTAACAAAATATGCATCTTAATATACCGGGAGAATGATGGTCAAAAAACGATACAAAAAAAGTGATCCGACAGAGATTTAAAAAGAAAACAAGAGGTTTTAAATGGTAATGAGATTGTAAAATAGGACCGTTTATTTAAGTTGAATGTAGGTATATCCATGTATGCGAGTTATACGTGTAGCAGCCAGAATTGTGACGTCATTGCCTCTAACAGTAGTAAGAGTTGAGATTATTTGCAGGCTATTTTGCGCTTCATTTTGCAATCATTGGAATGACTTTAACTTTGTAGTATACAGTGATTTGTCATTACTTTTGTTATTAGTAAAGAACGAAAATCGGGTAAATGGACAAAGTAGTCGAGAATTGTGTGATCTGTAATGAGAAAATAGTTGAATTTCTAATGATTTCAGACACCTTTTGAAACATAAAAATCGTCAGTTTTTAAATATGGTCATAAGGTTTGTGGTCCGATCAACAGGTCTTATTGATTTTATTTATTACGTCAAATTAATTTTTTCGGAAACAAAAAAAATTTCCGGAATTGGAGTTGGAGTCGGACTACGAAAATTATCTGGAGTCGAAGTCGGAGTCGAAAGTTTTTTTACCAACACCACAGCCCTGGTTGGAACCAACCTTACTATACCGGGTAAGTCATGGCATTGCAGTGGTCGATATTACCGTTATTTTTAGAGATAGAAAAAATGTTTTGTATTAAAGTTGTTTAGGCCATCATTTTCTACAAGTCCCGATAGATCATTTGATCTGAGTGACTTCTTACTGTTATAAGAGCTTGTTAAGAATTTTAACCGGGACATAATACCAAACCGGCCGGGACGGATTGTCAAACCGGGACTGTCCCGGTCAAACCACAAACCGGGACGTATGATCAGAGGCGGATTAAGAATAGTCGGGGCCCCTAGGCAAATTACCTATGGGAGCCCCACCCCCCACCCACAAAGTAAAAAATAATAGAATAAATATGAATAAATATTTCTTTAAAATTTTAATCGTTTATAAACAGTTTTATAATAATAAGAATTATTTTTTATAATTAGAGTTTACAACGGTATATAAATAATAAAAAAAAATTTCTTTTGACGTATTTAAACATTTTGAAATTTTCAAATTATTTATTATGTCTCCAAAATTTGATTTTAATATTGTTTTAAAAACATGCGCTATTAAACTAGGAATCAGACATTTAAGCGCTCTTGTTCCATTACAGCGCACTTTTGACATTTTATTAATGTGGATTAATGTGGTTTATTAAAAATGGACATAGGCAACAAATATACCTTTGAAGAATATTGATGTCGTAGTGTTCTTGCAATCAATTAAAAAACCGAAATTCATAAAAACACATTAGAAAGAATTGAGCCGGATATTTTTTAAATTATTAGCACAGGTTCAAAGTTAACGCTAACGTATATTTTTAATGCACAAACTTGAACATATGTAACAGCTGATTGAAAATTATGATTGTATTCATTTTTAAACACCACATTCATAGAAGATTGTTCAACTTCACATATTCTGCACGTAAAATTTAGTCGAAATGCGTTGCTTAAACATGTCCAGGATATTTCCTTGGGTTATAAGCTGATTAAATTAAATTATTTCATTTACCAAAAGATCTTCCAGATTGCTTTGTATATTTTGCGACTGATTGCTTTTAGCTGCACATAGCGAAGTATAATAAAACGTGAGAAAATTATTTACTTGCGGTTATTGCTTTAGATGAAAGTTAATATTTACTTGGTTTGAAACAATTTCTTTCATTTAAGAATTCCTTGTTCTCACAATTCAAGAATATCCCAATCTCAGAGTTATTAGTTTTGGTTAAGTATATAATTTTCAAACCAAAGAGTTTAAATTCTCAATTCAAGAAGTTGATCAATATCTTGAAACAAGTACATTGCTTGCAACACGCTTGCGCATTTACACTCAAACGTGCACGAACGTTGCCGAGATTTAAGATTTTTCGCATCGGCCTTTGCCTTCAGTTAGTTGGGGTCTGCTATGGTGTCGTGTTCGCTGACTACCGAGTATTGTCCGGGAAGAGTTCAATATGTAAGTATTTCTTTACTAATTTTGTAGGTACTGTACGCAATAACTACGCGATCTATAATATTATGAAAGTATATAGTTTTAATTGTGCGTGAATAGCCTACAGTACTTATGTTCAACGTATTTGCGACGCAGTTCGTAGTTGTGACTTGTGACGCACACGGTACGTAAATTTTGCCGAGCCATATAGTGGTCACCAAATCAACATACATGTCACAGAAAACTTACTTGTGTAATATAATGGAAACAATTTGATGTCTAATAGAATATGGTGTTTTTTTTCCATGCCTTAGATATTGTAGGTAGTGATAATTTATAAATAGGTAAGTATATATGTAATTAAGCAAAGAAATTTCATACAATAAAACAAATATCATTCGCTAAGTTATTGTCTACTTATTTCACACAATTCCCTACCTTTAAAAAAAAACTAAAACAGTAATTTCTATTCAATACATTATGATCATGATCTTGAACTAATAATATCTAAACTCATTTCAAGAAAATATTTTTTCATTGTCAAGCATATATATTCACTTTAAGAAAATTCCATTATTCTCAACGTGAGAATAGTTTTCTTGAATGAATAATATCTATAGGTACTCATTGCAAGAAAATATTTTCTCAGATATACAAGCATATGATCATTTCAATTCAACAATACAAGCATATGATCATTTCAATTCAACAATATCTCTTTATTCTTAACTTGAGAAAATATCTACTTGCGGCTATAGCAAACTAATCATTTACTTGGATGAAAGCATATTGCTTTGAGTGAAGTATTTACTTTTCTGTGTGTGGTTATTGTAAATTTCCGTTGTAACTTCAAATTATAATATTAAAACAGACAGTTAAAGCTTGTGTGAAAGCAAGCGCTTCATTATTTCTGCAATTAGACTGTAGTTGGTATACTTAAATGCGTTTCAATTTTGAACCAACCATTTGCCGAAATATATCCTGTGTTTAACAAGATTCAACCGGAACAGGCTTCAATTTTACTTTATGTTTCTTCAATTGTTCGTAGTTGTTCGTACTTTCCTAACTATTGAATAATTTTGTCACAAGTACTTGAGTACAAGTACGACACATTTCCACGTCCAGAATTTGGTATATCAATGTTTTGCCGGACTATTAGCTTAAAATAATCAAAATTTTATGATACCTAGCTTCCTACATTAATCTTTAAAATATGGGAAAATGTCTTGGTGGGGCCCCTCAAAGCCCGGGGCACCTAGGCACGTGCCTCATTGCCTTATGGGTAATCATTTACTAGTGCAAATATATATCTAATACATTGTCAATTATTCTGGACTAAACCTTATTCATAAACACAAAGGAAAATATCACATTCAACCCTGAAAACTTATAGGAACAATCTCCAGGCAATTTAATACGCTTAAAGGCATGGCCCCTTTGTGAGGCCGATTCTCCATCCCAGAAACAAAAAAAAAACGAGAATTGGATGACCGCATCGGTTCAATTTAGTTAGTGTGGGCTTTGGAAATGGTGGTTTTGAACAGAGAGCGGCCTGCGCCGGTCAATTCTTTCTCGATCTATATATATGCCGTTTCGCCGGCGGACCCAGAAGACGTCCTTTCGTTCGGTTCGCCAGGCCGCTTTGATATGCTTCCATGCCGACCAATTATGTCTGGGACCGTGTGGGTCGAACCCACCCGTCTGCCAAGCCAAGCTACGGCCTTCGGAGACGACGACTGCGCCTCGAAAAAATATTAAATTAACCTTACTTAATCCCCAATGGAAAGAGGCTGGGAGCGGTGATGTTACGCAACCGTGGAATTTCGTCGGTGCTCGTAATAATAATTACTGATTTTTAATTGAATTTCGTATTGGCGATAGAATCTTCTGGGTTGATGGGGAATTTTATTTTCTTCAAAAACTACTGCGAAGAATTTGTGAATGGGTATAGGTCAGGTTTTCATAAGTAGAGCTGGTTGAAAGGAGTAGTTTTCAGTAGCAGGGTTTGTCAACGTTTTCACCCTTGTGAAACCCTTGACATTGGAATCCAAGCGAACACCCAAGAAAACCCTACCAGCGACAGTTGCAAATGTAGATGAATTCTATAAGGCTTTTTAATAAAAAAAAATCTGGTGCGGCCAGGCACATGACTCCGAAGCTTTGTCGTTCTACAAACACGATGGATAGTGGCTTCATGCCGATATCACTGCCGGCAGGGCCTTAACAGAGTAACGAACAACACAAATTAAAAAAAAATGTGAAGAACATCATAAAGGAAGAGGAAAAAATGATATTACATAGTCCAGGACAACATTTTAGAACAACTTAATACTGATAGCGATTGAGTTATTATAATATATATATATATATATATATATATATATATATATATATATATATATATATATATATATATATATAATATTTAATATATTCTGTGACTAGCACATAATAAAAGGAGCACATATTAAGGACATAAATTGCAAGGACTGAGTTTATACGCGAGCCGTAGGCGAGCGTGAAAACATTATAGTGATTTATATCATTTATGTGCGAGTCAAATATGACATTTTATCTACGACTCATATATTCCATCACATATAAAATATTTTAAATCTAAGTACGTAGGCTTGGACGGCCAGAATCATTTAGAAATTAAATATAATTTTATTCAAATTCACGATGGAAATAGAAGAGGATAATCAGCTGCCATTCTTGGATGTGCTTGTATAGAGAACGTCAACGGGAAGGCTTGGACATTCAGTCTACCGTATACCAATCGGTACTTGCACGCCAAATCACACCAGCATCCCCAACAGAAGAGCAGTGTTATTACCGGTCTGCTCAACGGAGCTGAGAAGGTATGCCACTCCAGCACCTTGGACGACGAACGGAAACACTTGGAGTGGGCCCTACGTCAGAATGGATACACCAAGTCTGATATACGGGGTGTCACACAAAGGAAACCGCAAGTCTCACAGGAACGCCAAGAATCAAAGAGGTTTGCTTGCTTACCGTACGTAAGTGGGGTACCAGAAAGAATTGGTAGATTACTGAAGTAATCGGGTATCACGGTAAGGTAAAGATCACCAGCTAAGGTAAAGTATATTTTGCCTAACCCAAAGGAGCCAATGTTAACATGGGAGTGTGGAACATGCTATGTAAGACAGACAGGACGAAGCATCGAATATCGAGTCAAGGAGCACAGTAGAGACGGCTAGGCAAGGTTCAACAGTCCGCTGTTGCTCAACACTGCCACGAGTCGGGACACAATGGATTTCCATGAGGTGAAGATGTTGGCATGGGTGAGTAATTATCATCAAAGGGTTATTAGGGGAAGCCATCGAAAGTTACAAATAACAACATCAGTCGTGAGGACAGCACTGAGAAAAGCACATGGGAGCGGTAGCTCCACATGTGCGCAGTGAGGTGTAAATTTATAAGAGAGATTTCGTTGGTAGGTCTTCATTATTCAGTATGATTTGCGAAAGGTCTGCATCTACGAATCTTGACACACGGTATAACCCGGAAGCTATTTATTTTCAATTTTAAATGTGGTTGCCAATGGTGCCAAGGCGAACTGTCAAATAACTGTCAATCACGTAGGTTTTTACAGACTTGACAGTACTTACGTATAATGATGACCGATCTTTTGGCTAATGAAGTCATTATATAAACGAACTGTCATTATTATACAAAGCTACTGTCATCATTAACATCGGTGTGTATCATGGTAGATTTATATATCATGATATGTATGCAATAACCTTATTATATGTGAGTCGTAGATAAAGTATAATATACAGTCAAATTAAAAAATAATAATAACTATACAACCAACTATTTGGCTTGCCTTCCTAAGGTTTTGGACATGATCAACGTACGTTAGGGATTTAGTTTGACATCAAATTTTACGTACTTAAGTTATATAATTTTCATATGTTATACTAACATTGCTCTTGCTAATTATTACAATTCAATGAAGATTTTATTCATATAGTCAATAAATGTATAGATATGCATACGCGGCGGAATAACTGTATAATTTACATAGTGCTGTCATCGAAAAAAATTTCCCACTCAAGTATCTGGTGACATTTCTGGTAAATTTTCCTTGTGTGAACCTGCTTCTGGATGTCCTCTTGCTTTTTGGACTACACCACTTTAGTGTGTTGTCAAGTTCGTATAATGTTATATTTTATAATTTATTTGTGTTAATCAAATAAATATTTATTCACTTTTTATTAAGAGCAAGCAGGGAAGTATGAAGTAAAATATCTTGGAATGAACGCAGTTTTTCTTAGAATGATATGTGATGGTCAATAGCCATTCTAATTTATGAATAACAAACTCTAATTATTTATTTCTTTCCTAGGAATGGTAGAACACAGGTATTGCACAGAAATAAAAATAAATTACCTGGCTGTTAGTTAGCAAATATTAAAATTACATCTTAATAAATGTAATTTTACAACTTGCAACTAACAAAGTTCTTCCTTAAAAAGTGTTTCTTCCCATGGATGACCAGTAACTTGATCAACAATATCTCTACGTTTGGTGACAGTAAGACTCTTCATAGCAACAAAAATGTTTGCGACTTCAAGTACGTACACGTACAAGATTTGTAAATGCTGACGTTTCGCGAACCATGTTGCTCGCTTCTTCAAAGCTAATTGAATCCTACACATACACTTTTCCCTAACTGTAGATTTATCTTTTATCTTTACTTTATCCTTAATAAATAAGTGAAGATGTAGGAAATTAAATGCACTCCACGGGCCACCACGGTTCGATGGAGCCGCCAATAAATTACAACGTCATATCTTGCCGCGTTGCCCGCGTGGGGTGTCCCCCTAAAAGAGACGGTCTCCCCAGCACAAGAGATGAGATCATGTTTTCAATTTGCCTGGTTCCCGCTGTTCCCAGGCCTAAGGTCCGGGGTCTCAGTCCTCCGTTCGTGGAGGGTTGTTGCCGATCGACAAAATGGCCGCCACTGCACGCAGGCTTCAGTTCACTCCGAAGAAACGCATACAGAAGACCCGTGTATGGTAAACGCAGCGCGCGAAGTACAAGATAATAAAATTAATGATCGGAACACTCTTTATGAAGCAATTATTCAAACTTAATATAATCGAAAGTGATTCTATTAGGTCCGATTTTTGTCCAGTCATTGACGACGGAACAGCCGACGTGATGCCGAAAAAAAGAGACCATGTCGAGTTCGACTGTGATCCGCCGGCGTTACAAGCAAAAAAGTACGTTTGGAAACAACCGCGACAGTCAATGTCAATAGTCCGGCTTCATTGTAGACCTATCAGCACTAGTGAATATTTTTAATTGATACTCATTAGATGCCTAGTTAACGCTTAATTATCTACTAATATATACTTGTGCACATAAACATAAATTGCTAAGTATAAAAAGTGTTAGATATTCAGTGTTCCTCATTCGTTTAACTTAGTGTTAGTTAGAATGCTGACGAACTTCAAACACAGCACGTTGCTCTGCTCATTGCGCATTTCACTGTACTCTGCTTTTGTATCTTTTGTATCTTGTATCTTTAAATTTAAGAATTTCCCATGATCTGAATGAATAAGTGATTGCTTGAAAATTAAAAAAATATATTCTTCACTAAAATAACTAATAAGGTATATTTACTTTGAATACCCATATCTTCCTGCTGAACATTTGAGTTTTTAACTTTGAATTTCTCAGCTGAACAAATATTTCTTTCCGTATATAGGAACTTATCGTCGTTATTGCACCTTATCGATTGTCTAATGTTTGTTTATGAATCGAAACTGATGCTGTGGGCATCTTGTTTTATTATTAATTAATTTAATAATAAAAATAAATTACTAATATTATTTTAATTTTTTCCAGTTCTTTTGTCATACTATTTTTGTCCGATGCATGCTTATTTTAGTTCACTTTTCTGTTATTTGGATCAAGCGACAACAAAAAACGTGTTTGTATGCACGCGCAGTGAGACCGAAACCGTTTGCTTTGTTGCCACAACCTCAAATTTGTAATACGGCAGCAGACATAATATACGCTCGGGAGCGCCAAAAATAGACGAGAATTTGCGGAATATAACTTCGCAGGAAGCACTGATTTTAGAGTCACCCTCCAGCGACGCGACGCGGGCAGATTCACAATGGTTCGTGGATTGACAGTCGACAGTCGGGGACATTAGAGGCCGGAAATTGAAAAGCAGACGTTCAGCCGTTGATTTCCGTATACTAGCGCGTGCTACTACTACTAGCAAATTCGAATTTTCTTAATTAAACTCTAACGTCGAACTTTGACGGACGTTATATTTATTTGACGAGCCTAATTGTTGCATTTAAAATAAAAAAAAGGATTATTTTCTATGAGTTGATTGATTTACATTGAGAAAAGTAAATGCCAATACATACCAGTAGCATGCCTATAGATATAGTATACGATGTTTAGCACAATAGGTAGTGTCAAATGCTGATGTTTTGAAAGTACAAACTGTCAATAGTATCAAATCTGTAAAATCCTGGCTAACTAGTTTTATTTTAATGCAGACAAGGCCGAACTCGATCAAATAGAATCTCATGCAGCTAAACTATTAATTTTATATACTGTATGATAAATTCATGTGCCTGGCCACATTTTCTAATCCTTTGCATTTTCTATTGTTTCCATAACGACCTTTATTATTATTATTATTATTACGATATACATTAAGTGCGCAAAGTATGGAAACATGGCAAGATCTCTCAAACGGTTTGTTATTTGAAAAATTCCTGTTTTTATAAAATTAAATTTCCGACCTTTAATTGATTTCGACTTGACGTCATCGATACTTTTTAAAATGTAAATCCCATCTTTCTTGTTGTTCTCTTGTATAGAGTTTGTCCGCACACCGCTGTAAGCGCTCCAAACAAAATTTTTAGTTCCAAGTACAAAGATTAAGGTTTACTTTGCAATCATTTTGGCGTTTCTTGGTAAAAAAATCTGATGTGGCCAGGCACATGACTTTATCATACTATATATAAAATTAATAGTTTAGCTGCATGAGATTCTATTTGATCGAGATCGGCTATGTCTGCATTAAAATAAACCTAGTAGAACTATACAGATATCTCGATTAAAGACACCGGGTACACCGTCCAAATGACACTTACGTGTTATTGGGTGTAAAAAGTGTAACGGTGTTCAATATCCGAACGCAGCCTATATTGACAGTAGTATTTTCAAAACATTAGCGTTTGACACTAGCTACTGTCATTAGAATCAAAAAATCTGACATATCTTGGCTACTAGTTTTAAAGCAGTACGACCGATCTCGATGAAATAGAATTTGCTCATGCAGCTAAACTATAAATTCTCCCAAAAAATGTCATATACATAAATTATAGAAAATTTCCTCTCCTTTAATTTATTATTTAACTATTTTGACGACATTACACAAATAGCGGGTCATTTGCAAAATCTTCGAAAAATGCTATGAGTAAACCATCCGTTCCTTTGGACCTTTTTCAACAGAAAGCTTTTCAGCTCTAAGTTTGGTTATAAAAATTCCAAATATGAAGTTTCGTCCCGATACCTTTAGTAGTTTCTCCAGAATCGTCGCCACAAAAACGGGTACACACACACACACACACACACACACACACATACCAATTTACTTTATTTAAAATTTACTTTATTTTTGTGAATATAATTAACCATGACGGCATAAATATGGCTTTTGTGTAGTTCTACTCTGGCAAATACACCTATTCATTATTAATTTGCGTATTTTTAACTTCTGAGAGTACACAGCACATCGAATGGTACTGATATGGATCAGCTGATTGAATGCTTTGCAATGAATGCGCATGACCATCAAAGTTAACCACTGTTGTTAAACGCATTATTCTTAACAAGTGGTTAATTTTTCGATATAGAATACGAAATCTTATTAAAGTCGCTAACATGGTGGTTAATGAAAGTCCTTAACGTAGTTGCTACGTAACAACTGCGTTACATAATTGGCCTGATTGTGTCTGTGCAAATAAGAAGCAAAAAACCTGGCAAATCGTATTCGCAACCTTACAAAATAAATTGTGCAAAATTAATCCTCATAAAATTCTGCACCTAACATACATTTTCATTCTTAATTTTTTAAATAGGAATTTTCGGTACATTTTGGTATTTTGAATATATGAGATTTTTGGTAACTCAATATGAGGTATGAGCTTCTTTTAAAATGTATGAGATCATGTGCTAGTATTACGGTTGCTCTTAATACCAGCACAGCGTAAAAATAACTTTCAAACCGAAATTTATTTTGTTTTATACCGTGTCCGGCTGAAAGTTGAACACTAATGGGAAACATTTTTATTATAAACTTTTTAGAAAATTTTATTCTTCATAAAACTGTCAAAGAATTTTGTAGAAGCTTTTGTTCAAAAGGGTCCAAAGGAACTGGATGTTTACTTTTAGCATTTTACGATTTTGCAAATGAGCCGCCATTTCTGTAATTTCGTCAAAATAGTTGAATAATAAATTGAAGTAGAGGAAATTTTGTATAGTTTATGTCTATGACATTTTTTGGTAATATTAATAGTTTAGCTTCGTGAGCAAATTCTACTTGATCGATCTGCATCTATCGTACTGCATTACAACTAGTTAGCCAGGATGTGACGGATATTTTGATACTATTGACAGTGTTGTCAGGACATCAGCGTTTGCGTTGGGAACACTGCTAAATAGTATGATAAAGTCATGTGCCTGGCAACATCCGATTTTTTTTTATATATTTTTGTGCGAATATTTTGATCATTTTCAAAATCATCGAAATCGGTAAAAGATTAATAAACTTGCAAAGTTTTACTTATAACTGTATATATTTTACATTCAGATATTGGGATGAATCAAAACTAAATGTTGAAGACTGATTAGAGTACCTACAAAAGAACCAATAGATTTTTCCATAGTTACTTTACAGGGTGTCTCAAACTTTGGCAATTGGATGGTGATGATACAATTATCAAAATCGATCAAAGATTGTAAAAGATATTGAACATCAAAGCTAAAATGGTAAAGTTTTGTTCGTAACTTTCTATCTTTAGCAAACATTCAGATATTCGGATTAATAAAAAAGCAAAATGTTGTGAATTCATGTAGTTTTTAACAGAGTATTAGACAACCAGCCCGAGTTCGAAAAATCATGTTGGATTTCCGGTGGATTTCTTTTTTTTTTAATTACAAAATTATGTTAATTGCGATGAATTTACTTAAAATAAGCTGAAATAATCATAAAAATCTTCCATGTTTCGTGGATTGTCCTCATTTTCAATAAAATAGCATACCTCCGACATATAGGCAAGGTTGTCCTGGTGATTCAAATTATTTTCTTGTTACTTAAGTAGTCCGTCAACACAGTAATTATCCATTAGATTAAAAGAACCCTTTTAATTAATAACTATGGGTATTACATATTATGGATTATTGTATGGTTAAAAAGCTGCCATTATAAGATAGTTATTTCAGTCGATACAGTTAGAAAAAGAAACCTAAGCTGAAGCAGGTGTTACAATGATTGAATGTGGAGAGAGGCATTCCGCATAACAGTTGCTAGTGGTAATTCATTAATATTTAACTGACTTGTCTGTGTATCCGACCTCTTTTATTGCAATTACTTCGATATGCTAATGTGTCTATTTGTGGAACGTTTTTCGACGACTGACTGGTCGTTAGTATCGCTGTCATATCATCATAAAACGTTTCTATACATACGTATAATGGAAATGTGTCTATTAGTTGGAAAACATTTGCTGTCGTACCTTTAAATTGCCTCTGTTGAAAATTTAATAGGGACTGTAGACGTTTAAAGGATATTGCTTTGAAATATTAATGACCATGTCAATATTATGGCAAGTGTTCAATTAAATGTTAGAAAAGATGATCGTGTATTTATTCTACTTTAAATAAATATTATTTTGTAGCCTTGTTTTTCAATTTGGTCACAAGCGAAGTTTGAACTTGGTATGATGGTAATTGCTTTGCCAACTCTTACCGACATATTTTTTTCATATAGTTGAGCACCAAGAGAGCCCACTTTAATAACGACGCATCGAAACCCACTTCTCAGAATAAAGTTAGCTCAGTTTCTCATTTCGTCTGTTTATTAGTTACAGTATACAGGTACGGAGAAAACTCTTCTAGATCGAATTATTCCGATAAATTGTACCAAAAAAAAGCTTATGGGAAATTTGAAAGCAACTTCACTTTAAACGATTCCAAGAAATGTCGCCTATTTTCTTTTTTTTTGTAATTTTAACGAGATTGATATCAGGTAGCTTTGTACATATAAATGTATCAATACTACCTGAAACAATGGATAATGGAAACATGAGCAAATCTTTGAGACAGTTTGCTATCTTAAAAAATCCTCGAACACGTCAATTTCTAACAGTCAATTCTTATACCTAAATTTTTGAGAAAAAGGCAAATTTAAAATTATTGAGTGGTGATAAGTCACGGGTATATGGATAATTTATGCTTTTTACTTTTTGTACTTTTCTCTAAAGGAAAGTATGGGGTTCCTATTTTATAAAACGGCGGTAACGGCATATGTTTAAAACAATTGAAGTCGAAAATTTTACACAAATATGATTACATATTTTTTTTGAAATGCCAAACCGTCTTAGAGACCACGCCATGGGTACGCGCGTTTATTGTTTTTATTTATGACGTTAAACAAGTGAAATTTGGAAAAGTGCTAATCGAAAAAAAAATGATTTTTTTTGGGATATCTTGAGGTTAGAATAACTTCCGGTTTTTAAGGAAATGACGTCACCATTGAATTTTGAAATGGCACCCCATATATATCATTTGCGTGATATTTTCAATCCGGATGACATTCTGTACACAAAAACATATCAATCTTTAATTTTTATCACAAAGACAACGAAAACATCATTTCTCTGCGAAAATGTCAAATGAACACTTATTATAGATATTGTATATGCTGTTATAATATACAGTCAATTTCGCCTAATCAAAATACTTGTTAATCGGGACAGCCGCTCATAAGGATAAATCCTGAAGAACGGAAACAAAACCGATGAAATAACACAAATTTACAACGATTTTTTGGACAATATTCCGTTTAATCGGGACAGTAACCTTGTAAATTTGAATAAAAATCAGATGACGTCAAATAATAACCTTGAACCATTAGGTTCATGTTCAGGTTCATAAGTAGGTATATACAACAATAGGGTAGCTGACTATTATTGGAAACCCATCTTAGTGTGTTTATTCCTTCACTCTACATTGTAAATGCATTATTTCTCGTAATTATTTCCTCAATATTTCATAAAAATCAGCGTTAAAAATTGAATCACAAAAAGTCCCGCCAAAACGATACTTTCTGTTGTGTGACGTCACCCGATAGTAGATGTCAAATCGGCCCGTATGGCCTGTCAGCATCGGCATCGTCGCCGTTTGGTAATTGTGTTGTATGGTGTGTTGTTTTCACAATTTCTACATAAAAATGGGTTATAAATGGTGTATAAATCCACAATGCAGAAATACGTCAAGAAAAACTCCGGATAAACTATTTGTAGCTGTTCCGCAAGATTTGAAACGCGAAGAAAGTGGTTGGCTCGTAGAAATCCAAATGAAATAAATAAGTGTTTTTTGTTGTGAAGATTACTTCGACATAAGTAAAACAGACTAGAATAAGTTATCTATCGTATTTTCGAACCAGGTATTATCTGATCTGACAGCTTAAGGTTACGGCTATCCTAAACTACAACGTTATGCTTACATGGCACTTTAGTGCTATTAAATTCAAACGGGAGAAGCATAAGCGCGCGTTCGGATAACCCGGTATTGTACGGTGAGAGTGACGCGCTGCATAATAGGCCGACTAACGTCATACGGCGTTTATCTGCATATAAGAGAGAGACAGCCCACCCAGGTTATCTGAGCATTGCTCTCCCCATACCCTACCCTGACAAACCGAACGCGCTCTAAGCGTACTAACGAATGACGTCACTGGAGACTGAGCCAATTACAGAGCGTTTTCAATCTCGTGATAGGACGTGAATAAAATTCAATTTTAGTTTTGGTTTTTAATAGAAATAAAGCATATGTTTTTTGTTAGTAATAACAAATAGTTTTCTTAACCTGTAATCTATTAGGATGACTATAATACAAGCCATATTTTTAATACAGTAGTTTTTATTACCCTATAAGGTAATATCATAAAATTAGTCACAATTTTTGCATTACACCGGTTTTCATTATTGTTTAATTCATACGTATTTAATAATTTCATCCTGTATTTATTTTGCAATTTTGGATTATTGGGCCAGCCGCTTAATCAGGACAAAAAGTGCTAGTCCCGATGTGTCCCAATTAAGCAGAATTGACGGTATATTCAATTGGTTTTTGCCCATCTCTTTCACTTGAACACACTTGTGTTGTAGTTGCTTTTGTCTTTTGATCAAAATAAGTATAATAAACTAGAAAAATAAATATCTTCGAGCTAATTGTAACACTCTTACGTAAACATTTTGTTACATTTGATTGAAAAAACGTAAAATGCAAGGCACCACGTATGGCACAAGTCTAATCGGCGAAACGGGGGAGGAATCTCCTCCCCGGAGAAGCTAAAATCGGCGTTCCAGGAGCCGATTTTCCGCCCTAAATTGCGATCCTCACCGCTTAGGCTTTCGATTTTTGGCCCCGCTGTCAATATTTTTTTATTTATTTATTTTTTCGCGCCGAACGTAGGAGCATAGTCACGCGTCTACCTCGATCGGTGCCATTTAACTTGTATAAATGCTACTTTAGAGTTTTCTGGAAGTATGTTGCCAAATCAGGAAAAGTAATTCCATGTTTACTTTTCTAGAAACGTGCTGTTTGCAGCAAGTTTCAGACATTTTATGCTACAATTTTACTTCATATCAGTTTTTTACGATGGCACGAAAGGAAGAAAGCTTTTCTATGATGAATTCATTTCCGGCATTGATCTATAGAGACAACCACCCGCAATGGAGACAACAAAATCCTAATTAAACTTCAGTTCTGCCCCAATCTCACAAGACCCTTCAGAGAAAGCAACATGGAGAAGTTGGAAACGCAGTCTTACGGATGATTGGAAATTGATTCAGACGCCTTCATCTCATCCAGAGCGTAGACAATCCCGTCTGGTAATCTTGGCCAAGTAAATTCTCTTCTCCGTCCTGACGTAAAGTTAATTTCAACTTTTACGAAACCGCCCGGTACGGCGGGGGTTGTTGGCGGTCTCCATACCGGCGTGAATTTCAGATTAGGCTCGTTTCCCGGACCAGATGCGACCGAATGGAGACGTGATCGGTGGTGCTCCCCGCGCAGTAATTACATTAAAATTAACACGGCACAGTGGCGGGGGACAGTTTAAATGATGATTGATCGCGAAAAAGCCGTCATTTCGATTTCCACCGAATGCGCGGATAATGGCATTAAAGCCGATCGCTGACGGTACGAGTACTCGTTGTTTCCCAGTGGCGTTCGTGACGTTCGTCCAAACTCGAAAATCGAATCCGGTTATTTTGTCGTTAGGTATTACAATTTACTGTTGACACTGATGGAGGAACTGTCCTCGAAGAGAACCATTTAGAACGGATTGTGCCTAGTCGATTAGAGGTTAATAAATATACCGTGTCTTCAAACAATTCTCATTTTTTACTGAAAAACGATCGCGAATAGCTGGCCAGACAAAAAAATCATTTTGCTTTCGGACAAAATCGATGTCTACATACAGTGTCATCTTTATTGATTGCTATAATATTCCCCACGTATCGTTTTAGGGTTTTCTTTGTAGCGTAAGTAACAATAGCCCAGGTGTCTACAGCCATTTGTTTGGATTCATCAAATTCTTTTATGTTAGACTCCGTTTCTCCACTTTCTAGTGTTAAATCTTCCAATGTTTGAATATCGTCACAGTCATCGGCCACACTATTCAGATCATCACTTTCGTCACTACTTTCTAGCAAAATTGTACATTTCTTATTTGGCTTCTTTTTAAACTTAGCTTCTTCATTCAATTTCAGGAGGTAATCTTCTCTAGTCAGCATCTGGCGGCAAATCTCTTTTTCGTCCTGCAGTTGATCGAGATGCAGAAGGGCTGTTCTTCCATCCTTTTACGCGGGACACCAACGTGCTTCTGGGTACATTATAAATCAAGGAAGCCCTTTTCAAAGACATTTCATTCCTGCAGGCTTCAATTGCAGAAAGCAAGGTCGTCATATTTATCATCATATTTTCTTGCCCGTGGAGCCATGGAAAAAAGGACGGTTAATTGTGACACTACAATCACAATTAAACTTCTATAAGAGTCACAATTAACACTTAGCAAGTAAAATGTAGTTTAAATGTGATACCCCTGCTATCTACGTGTTGTTTATGTTTTAAGGTTAGGGTATGATATCTGTTCTAAACACACTTCGTACCGTTCAATATTTAATGCAATATTTACTGAAAAAAATATTTCACATGACTGTAATGTTATACAATTTTCTATTATGCTGATCTAGATTAGCAAATATGATAAAATCTTTGATCACTTACTGTGATGTTGTCTATAGGGCCTAAACACTAATTTCGCAGACAATAAGTGTCGAGCATGTATATGCATATAGACATCTGGCGGCAACCTTGAGCATGCGCAGATTAACTTTAGAAAGAAGTGTCACATTTACCCGCATGTCACAATTAGCCGAGGTTAATAAATATACCGTGTTTTCAAACTATTCTAATTTTTTTTTACTGAATAACGATGGCGTTAAACCCGCCACTGTATGTGCTATTATTATTATTATTAGTTGTTATATATATTATTTTGTTGTTTTTGTATATCGTCATATTTTTCATTGTAATATCATGAAGGGTAAGGTGGTCCTTATTTTTCGCGCAAAGATCCTCTTTTAAGCGGTATCTTTTCTAAAAGTTCCGTGATCCGAAAACAATAAATTTAAGCTTTCTTGTCACATTTCATAATATTTCGCGGTTTCTAACAGTCATTTTAATAAATTTGCAAACCAATATTGAAAAAAAAAATATTATACGTAGGTACTTGTTGATATCAAAACAAACGAACTAAAACTGAAATATGTGAATGAGAAGATCGAAATTGTGAATTGCATCTAATTTCTTAGAAGCTCAGTGCCCAAAACTGGAGTCCATTGATAATAAATGGGAAAAATCGCGAATCACATATTGAAATTATCTATTAAAACAACATAAAAATAATTTTGTCATTTTTACTTTATCATACGCAGTATTATAATGTATTGTAATGCCGAAAAGATTTTTTGAGATTTTAGCGGAAATATGTGTTTTTGGGTCCCCTGAACATTTTTAACCAAGGTACAAAAAATGTCTGTGTGTGTATGTGTGTGTGTACCCGTTTTTGTGGCGACGATTCCGGAGAAACTACTAAACGTATCGGGACGAAACTTCATATTTAGAAGTTTCATAAGCAAACTTAGAGCTGAAAAGCTTTCTGTAGAAGAGGGTCCAAAGGAACTGGAGGTTTAGTCTTAGCATTTTTGAAAGATTTTGCAAATAAGCCGCCATTTCTGGAATTTCGTCAAAATAGTTAAATAATAAATTAAAGATGAGGAAATTCTGAATCATTTATCACTATGACATTTTTTGGTACAATCAATAGTTTAGCTGCATGAGCAAATTCTATTTCTACGAGATCGGTCGTACTGCATGAAAACTAGTAGCCTGGATTTGTCAGATTTTTTATTCTAATGGCAGTAGGTAGTCTTGGTGTCAAACGCTAATGTTTTGACAATAACTTCTGTCAATATAAGCTGCGTTCGCATATTGCATTACACTTTTTACACCCAATAACACGTAAGTGTCATTTGGACGGTGTACCCGGTGTCAACGGAGTACAATATCCGAACGCAGCTTTAATCGACATATCTGTCTAGTTCTAGTAGTTTTATTTTAATGCAGACATGGCCGATCTCGATCAAATAGAGTCTCATGCAGCTAAACTATTAATTTTATATATAGTATGATAAAGTCATGTGCCTGGCCACATCACATTTTTTTAAACAATTGCCGCAAATTGTTTTAATAATTTATTTGAACTTAATTAGCCACAGTTGGAAGCCGCCGCTTAATATTGTTTTAAAATTAGGATGTTAAAAAAACTTCTTCGTAATTTTTTTTAAACCATTTTGTGTCTGGAATTAGCTTCAGTACTAAGAAATATGTCCAACATGCACATTTGGAACCCATTCAGAAATTCCCTGTTCCACAGCAAAATTAATATTTCACAAATAAATATCCTGTAACAACAAGGATATATGTCTATATTCTTACCATTTGGAGGTACCGGTATATTTGTATCAATATTGGTTTGAAATATACAGACATATTTAAATAATGTCAGTATACAGATACCTCCTTATTGTTGCAAGGCCGCAATTATCTTTTTATCAAAAATTTTCTTATGTAGGCAATACGCTTTTTGTGTCATAAAGAGAAATTTACACATAATTTTAAAAATCTATTTTATTTTAGCGAATAGAATACTGTCTTGTTTTTCTTGCACTTGTCCTGCCATTATAAGACGCTGTCCGGCAAACAAAATTTTATGACCTGGTAACCCTACCTCTACTACGTTGTCGAGTTTCAAGAATCTAAGATATAATAAAATCAATTGTAAGCTAGCTCTCATACATTGTCAAGCAAAAGAATATCCAATTCAGTCATGTAAAAAAGAGCAAGTCCATTAGTTAGTTACATTAGGTATTAAATTAAGATTCCACTATTAAAAAAAGTTGTTACAATAACAGTTGGGTCAGTACTAGCTTCTAGTTTCTACGTTTCTTGTTAATATTTATTGCCAGAAAAAGGTCTTATTGTATAATTATAATTGTAATTTTATGCACATTATTATTTATTTACTCCTGAAATATTGGCTAAAAATAGCAAAACACCTTTTTAATTTACTTGAATAAGTTAATAAATCAATATCAAAGACTGCTTGAGAAAATATTATCATTGCTGTTTTATTATCAGGGCAGTAAAGACTTTATTGATTCTGTAGTCATTGCAAATGAGACTGTTCGTTTCAATACTTTCTGCCTGCGGAAAGGGCTCACCCTCACGCACCCTTCAATGGCAGCGGAAGGTTCAGGGTATATCTGGCAAAAAAGGGCCGTCCTTTGTTCGAAAATGGGGCGCCATTTTTGCCTCGAAACCTCTTGCGTAAAAATAGTTCACTGAAGCATGCATCCCCAGATTGGCGCTAAGGGAG
Organism: Aphodius sticticus; assembly: GCA_963966075.1. Lineage (NCBI taxonomy): Eukaryota > Metazoa > Arthropoda > Insecta > Coleoptera > Scarabaeidae > Aphodius > Aphodius sticticus. The sequence goes on from OZ014513.1 coordinate 7,249,930, forward strand.
GGTCCTCCCCAAACCCTCGTCCACGACTGCCTCGACCTAAAAATATGGGACCGATGTGCCCTTTACAATTTTATCCAACCAGACCGACACAAGGTGATTTAGACACAAAAATACAAATTTTAGTTCTAAATTTGATTCAAAATACACAGTTTACCTTAGCAACCATGCGTTTGTAGATTTCGTTCCACTAACAACAGTATTTACCCGACCTAAAAAGAGTTTCACTTAAAAAAATCTAATATTACAGCCAAACATCGGACAGTTGATGGACGATATCGGCGAGCCTTTGAGCGTCAAAGAGCTTAGTCTTGACTAATCGACTTGAGCCCTGTGGGAGCCCATGGAAGGATTGTCGGTAATTATCAAGGTTTGCGAAACTGTCCGGCAAATTGCAGGGGCGTAATCCGGTGTCGACTTCGTCGCCTTTCTAAAGGGTTGGTCAGCGTGAGTTGTCCCAGTGGGCCAATTGTCATGGCTATGCAAGGGATGCATTTTTAATTCCCTTGAGGCGTCTTCTCCGTTGACCAGGGTCCGGTAGGACTGTATAGAAACCCTCATGGAGTAATCGCTTAACAATGAGAATGACAATGCACCGGTCAGCATTATAAATGCATTTGAATAAACGGTAGCGCAGTGGCACACTACCCTACTTCTTAGAATGGCCAACATTTGTCAGCTTATCTTCACATTATGGTTAAAACTTTTACAGTAGTTAAGACTATTATGCTTGTGTTGCTGTTCTGAGCATTTTAAGTTACATTAGGTATGCAAGGAGATATCCTTATTTGAAGGTTTGTTTAATAAAATAACGGCTATACGTTTTAGAAAATGATAATCAAAAAAAGTTGTAATACACTATTGTAGGTTATGTCGTAATAGTAACAACTATCACTGCGGTGTCTCGTCCACAATAATTTAAGTATTAAAGCATTTTCTTTTAAGCAAGTCGCCTAACAAGCACATATTTAGAGCAACGTCTACAACACTTGGGTGAATGCACTTCAACTACTATTGTCTCCTTTCTATTTCGTATTAATTTGTTATTAAGAATTTTTATTATACCCTTGATGAACACTTTTAACATAGTAACTATTTCATATGTTATAACAACTTTTCTGCTTGCTTAAGGCTCGCTATACTCGTGTCACCTATCTATCTATACAGGCTGTCCCGTAATTTCATTAACCAGCCATTCTTGGGACGAAAATAAAACGATTTAACCCAACTTATCTAAAAGCATATCATTTCGTTCTTATACTGCTTCAAACTTAGCCATAAAAACGATTTTTTTTGTTATAAATAATACGTTTCTGATTTCATATTGTTCAAATTTGAAACAATAAATTACAATAAACCATAAGATTGCTCTATCTTATCTTTTTTAAAATAGATTTAAACTTTTTTATAGTAAGGAAAAAACATTTAATTTTTTTTTCTAATAGATCGATTTAAATTTGATTTTTTTGTTCCTTGCCTATTTTATATCTGGTGCGTTTCAGGAGGAGAAGTTAATAAAATAAGAACGATTGATCATGAAATTTGATCGTGTAATTGAATAAAACTATTTCTATATTTATTTTAAAACCAGATTTACAATAAATGTCGTTTTTTTCTTCTATGTAAATATTTATTCGACGAAAGAAAATTGACCTGCACTTTTAGGTTGACTTGTCGTCAATGTAAAAGACCACTGACCGGGTTATGGAAGTTATTTAACCAAATATACCAACAAATATACTATACTAACAATTAACTAAATATAAAGTTTTTACAGCAATAAATAAGAACTGTTAGAATACATTTAGGTACATATTGCTTGTTCCAAACTGGACTAAATTGACGTAAAAACGCATATTGAAACATGTAATATTTACAGTTTGATAGTAACATGAGAAATATATTGGAATACCTTAATCCATGTTTCTAGTAAACGTATAACATTATAAAAATCTTCTTCTTAAAACGGTTTCACCGAACCAAATATAAACTTCCTTGAAATATTGAAAAACTTTAGTATGATAACTTATCATACTCTATATTCCAGCGCTCACGTGGTCTGTCTGTCTGTTCAGGGGGTGAGGTGGGGTTGAAGGGCGAATGAGGGGGGGGGGGCTCAATGGGGAGTAGAACTCCGCAGACGATGGGAAGTCATATGGAATAGTAGCTGAAGCGAGGAGCGCTGGGTCCCATACGGATTGTAAAACAATAAAAAAAAATCTGATGTGGCCAGGCACATGACTTTATCATACTATATATAAAATTAATAGTTTAGGTGCATGAGATATTATTTGATCGAGATCGGCTATGTCTGCATTAAAATAAAACTAGTAGACCTAGACAGATAAATCGATTAAAGCTGCGTTCGGATATTGTACTCCGTTGACACCGGGTACACCGTCCAAATGACACGTGTTATTGGGTGTAGAAAGTGTGAAGGTGCGTTCCGATTGGTGGCAATGGTCGGTAATGGCGGTGGTAGCAGATGAAATTATAGTGTTTCTCACATGTCGTGATGAAATTCTATTAGAAATACTATAATGGCTTCTACTACCACTGCCATTAGCACTAATGAAAGCGCACCTTAACGGTGTTCTATATCCGAACGCAGGTTGTATTGACAGTAGTATTGTCAAAGCATTAACGTTTGACACTGTCTACCGTCATTATAATCACATCTGACATCTAATCTGACATATCCTGGCTACTAGTTTTAATGCAGTACGACCGATCTCGATGAAATAGAATTTGCTCATGCAGCTAAACTATTGATTGTACCAAAAAATGTCATAGTCATAAATTATTCAGAATTTCCTCTACTTTAATTTATTATTTAACTATTTCGACGAAATTCCAGAAATGCCGGCTTATTTACAAATTCTTTCAAAAATGCTAATACTAAACCTCCAGTTCCTTTGGACCCTTTTTAACAAAAACTTTTTATCAGCTCTAAGTTTGGCCATGAAACTTCTAAATATGAAGTTTTGTCCCGATACCTTTAGTAGTTTCTCCGGAATCGTCGCCACAAAAAACGGGTACACACACACACACACACACACACACACACACCCACATCCACACACACAGACATTTTTTTGTACCTTGGTCAAAAATGTTCAGGGGACCCAAAAAGACATATTTCCGCTAAAATCTCAAAAATTTTTTTTGGCACGATTACAATACTTTACATACTACGTATGATAGAGTAATATCATTGTTGTTGAGTGTTATGAATAAAAACAATATATACTTGATCGAACCAATTTATTAGAGTTGTTTGCCCGACATCCGGCAAACAACAACGGTTAAAAAAACTGTTAAGCCGGCTTAAACCCAAAACCGATCGGGTGGCAACCCTAACTCTACGCACCATTCTGCGTTATTAATTATTTATTTCCTTCCAGTCCTTTCAAACCCTATTTTGAAAGGACTGGAAGGAAATTATATTATTGTGAATTAGACAATTTAGAAATAGTTTTATTTAATTCCAAGATCAAATTTCATGATCTAGCATTCTTATTTTAAACCGTACTAGATCAAAAATTACATGACGACAAAAATATCACATATATCTTCACTTATCTTTTAGAAAAGAACACATGCCAGTCACATCAGATATCATTGCAAAAGATGAGACCTAACTTCTAATTTATTGTTTCAAATGTAAACAAATTCAGAACTGCCTTCGTATAGAAAGAAAACGGTTTTGAAAAGTGAACTTTGAAACAGTACATCGAAGAAATTTAAATCGTCTTATATTCACCCAAAGAATCGGTGGCTAATTCGTACCATAATCCAAGTGGAACAAATTTTTCTTTTTAATATGTGAAATATCTATTTTTCGTACATACGGATGACTGGCGTGGGTAGTAAATATCATTTAGAAAGGGGTGTGCAACTTGTTCATAATATGTATGATAAGTGATACCACATATTATAAGTTAAACAACATAGGTACGTATATTTGACAAAGAAACAATTTGAAAAATATCTCTTGCAACTTAGCAGTAAATATCGCAATTTGCACCGCAATCTATTTATAAACAATTACGTAATGACAAGTTGTCTACTTCAATTACGGCAAACAAACTGAACAAGCTTTTGTATCCGAGAATAACATTGACATTTACTTCTACGGCAGGTACTTTCAACGTTCGACACAACAATCTTGTGTGTGTTATTATTTAGAGGTGAATTGAAGTTGTATCTTCAATTTAGGATAACTACAATTTAGTTAGTTTTTACATAATACTTATTATGACCAACCAAGCAAACCAAAACAAAAAACTCACTTACCTTTAGTAGCTTCACATATTCCTGTAAATGACTAATAATAATTAAAAAGTCAAAATTATCAGAAGTATGCGTATTTTATTACGACTAATATGTATATGTACAGAACTACAACACACTAATGTAAACTAATTAGATTTAGTTCTCTTAATGTTATCACACGTTTTCTTACAAATACTTAAAGCCCGTTCACTACCACTTAGGTTCACGAAATGTAACAAACATTTTACACGATCAACGTTTATTTATAAAATTATAATAATATATTTTAATGTCCGTTCGTTACGATACAGGATATAAGTAATCGCAAAAGGGCTTTTAATTTTAAATGCATGACGACACAAGAGCTGTACAATAATCAACGTTCAATTTCCTTTTATTTGTAACTACAACATAATCAGCACGGGATACTAGAAAATAAAAACTGAATAAATCGTTATAAATAACATGGTAACAAAAAAAAACATTACAAACAAAAATATCAACTAAATCTATGGCACTTGAAAATACTTAAAACGCTAATGAGAGTATGTACAAGTTCTTGGGAAACAGAAGTCTTTAAAAAACTTTTCCACGCCTTAAAAAAATACAACCGTTTCACGTTTAGACCACTAGATTTGCATTAGAAAAAAACTGTTTATATTGTCGCGTTCCGTAATCTAAAGTTCACCATATTACAAAGCCGTCAGACCATAGTCTGACTTTATGGTCGTATTTTGCACTGGTCCACAATTCGGTGACGTGCTCAAACTAGCCATGGCGTTCATATGGATATCATGATGCATCGTCGACATGTTATGCAGGCTGCTGTTAGGTCCCATGGAATGAGGATGTATACTAGACACTTGAGGGTTAATGTTCATCTCCATGAGGCTATCACCAAGTTCATCACTCCTAATATTCTTATTCTTCCTCATATTATTATTGTTACCAGGCGATTGGGCTTTACCTCGCGATTTACCCGACTTTGAACTAGACGTGGTCGTCGTCACACCAGCTGGGTTCGTTTTTCTCCGCACGTTCTTCGTATTTGGGAGTTTGTTGTCTTTCTTCCATTTCATCCGTCTGTTTTGGAACCAGATCTTTATTTGCCGCTCAGATAGGACCAGGGTATGCGCTATCTCGATCCGTCGGCGTCTTGTTAAGTATCTATTGTAGTGGAACTCCTTTTCTAGTTCTAATATTTGGTGTCTTGTATACGCCGTCCTCTGTCGCTTTGGTTCCATACCAGGCGTAAATGATCCATTGGCTGCAATAAAGAAATAACAATTAGGAGAATTAGGATTTTTCGTATTTCGATCTTAGTCGGGGTATTCTATTTGAAAATTGTAGTACATGAAGCGAATCGTTGAATTTCACGTTTCATTTTCCTACAAATGATGTTTCAATTGGTATGGATACGCTTGAGTTGCCATAGAGATACCGGTGGATACCGATGGCCAGAATTAGCTATTAGGAAATGATAAGTAGTATTATGCGGTTATATTGTATCCAGTTTAATATTTAATGCATATTCCGATAACAATGCTACTGACACTTGCGGTACTGTTAAGTTGTATTTCTTTTGATGCCATTCTATACATTTACTAGGATTGCGCTGCAATATTAATATTAGAAGCTCTAGATGAAAGATTTCTAGGTATATAGTAGTTCTTTAGGAATATAGAGAATGAATGAATTCTACAACTTACATATGTCGAAAGAACTTTGTTGATCCAAGGGTCCAGTGTTGAGGAACCCTTGAATAAAAGAAATTCAAAGTTAAAATCGCGTGCTGACTGAAAGTCGTTTTTGAGAAGCATTAAAAAGGAAAGATAATGTCAGACTTCAAGGGATGTGGGAATTGTTTGCGATTTACTACTCATATCGGCGATCTACTCGGATCGGCGATCTACTCGGATCGGCGATCTACCCGAATCAGCGATCTACCCGAATCAGCGATTAACCCGAATCTCAGTTTAACCCTTTAATGCATATGGTTGCAGAACTGCAACATATTTATTTTTCCTCTACAAACTATAGAAATGTTTGCCTCCTACTGGTGCATTCCTACAACATACTTTTGTCAAATTGTTGAGCAATCTATATAATATTATATCTAGGGTTATTTGCCTTCAGTTGTCAAAGTTAGCGGGACGCGTCATCGTAAAATATAATGGTGAAATAAAATTGTAGCGGTTGATTTAAAGTTAGTAGAATAGTTTATGACATTTGATAATAGGTAAAGTTGTAATATAAAGTTGTTGCGTTACAAAATTGGTTTGTTGTAGTTCTACAACATTATGTGTTGAGCGCAGAATTTGTTTTATGTGTTTGACATATGATAGAAGATAAATTTGTGATATAAAGAAGTGTTACGAAATTTGTTTGCTGTAGTTCTACAACGTTTAGTACAGAATTTGTTTTATTTGACATTTGTAATACGTAAAGTTGTCAGATAAAAATGTAGTATAAGGTTGGTTTGTTGTAGTTCCACAACATTATGCGTTCAGTACAGAATTTGTTTTTTTTTTATAGTAGCTAAATGTGTAAATATCTACTACGAAAGACAACAATAGTATTTTCTATAATTACATATAGTTTTATCTAACTTTTAAGGATAAAATGAAGACTTCTCTGACACCAATAGCTTATTAGATGAAATGAAAAGCTTCTTGAAAGTTTGCAAGTTTATTTAATTGCTACAAACAAGATTCGGCTTACGCCATCATCAGTGTTAGTAAACTAAAAAGCAAAAGAAAACAATGAGAACCAATGTCACAAGTAAGAAATATTTAAGGAAGTATTCATACTGGTATTCATACTAGTATTCATACTACTAATTTTGACTGAAAGTTTCCTTTAAAATGTTTACTTGTGACATTGGTTGTCTTTGTTTTCTTGTGCTTTCTAGTTTACTTACATTGATGATGACGTAAGCCGTAACATGCTTGTAGCAATTAAATAAACCTGCAAAGTTTCAAGATGCTTTTCTTTTTATCTACTAGTTTTTCATCATGCACCCACTTGAATTGATAACTTACTTGATTCTGTATATTATCCGCCATCAGTTCAAGAACAAGCTAATGCAGAAGATGCAAATACTGATAGTGAGGATAACTCTTTGATTATATATATTACATATGGATTGAGCTAACTCTATCTGTCTTCTAACAAAAGTATGTTCCCGAGGGATTGACAAGGATGGTTTAATAAAATTGAAGAAAGAGAGAGATACTTAGGACAGTGACTATCTTCACTCTGATGCCGGACCACTTGCCAATTGTCATATCCGACATAACCCCACATATGCACATAACCTTTAACGCTTGACAGATATGTAACCACACGGATACATCATAATACAAAATTAGTTTCCACTAAAAATAACATAATTAGACATAAGTACACAAAATTAATACATGTTAGAAAAATCTATTTTACCTTTAACGAGTTTCAAATCAACACCCATATTAATTTAAAATTTCTCCGTAACGCCATCTAGCGCCATTATCAGAGAAGAGCATATTCTACGCGCCACCTAGCCATTCTATCCTAATTATCGCTATCTCAGTCAATCCCTCGGGTACATCTGTCTCTCTCTTTCACTCAATCCATATGTAATATATATAATCAAAGGGATAACTATGATAATGTAGTTTCTGCCAGTACCAACCAGACCAAAGAAAATGTAAACGTAATAAAGCGAAGAGTAAAGAAAATGATTTAGAATTAACTTTTCACAGAAATGGATAACTTAATAATGAACGCATAACTTTATGATTTGTCCACACCCCATGAATGTTTAAAATATTTATTTAGTATCACTTTTCAGATAAAATGGATATTGAATCAATCAATTTGATTGTAAAATTGATGTGTAATAAACTGGTGTTTCTAAACCATTCCATATTACAGCGGCAGAATTGAAACAATATATAGGAATTCAATTTAATTTTCATGCCCGTTGTCTTTTGATGTCTTACTGAAACACTCGTTGTTACTGGAATAGTGACATCGGAGTGGATATGATAATAAAAGCTATGACACTAAGTGCTGGTATTTTCACCTATCAATGAAGTCCTCAATAGTTATGTGACAGATCTGTCAGTGTTCTTGCACTATTTTAGCCCATTAAATAAGAACATGTGCCGGCGGCGCTGAGCAGAACGTGAAGTTTCCATCATAGCTCGACATAAAATATTCACGAGGAGTAAAAAATGATATATTCGAATATTTTACCATTTGCCAGATATGACATTAGCAAACGCATGGATATTACATGGGAATAGCCACTTCAAAGTCCTCTCTTGATACAAAATGACATTCTTTGACATTATTAGAGACGTTGCAATATGACTGTGTCGAGTTAGACAATCGTTCTGTGTAAAAAGAGGATCCCTCTTTAATCAGCCTAGAAGAAATGATGATAAAGAAGAAGGGTGGACCATCTCAACATGCAACTCTGAAAGATGAACGGTTGTGCAATTAGGACACGACGATTGGGCTAAATTTGTACTGTGATAAGAAAAATAACTGTTTTAAAATGTTTCATATAGAACAGTAATATCTATAATTATTATAAGAAAAACAAGAAAATACACTTTTAATTCATTCGCTAGCTATTAGCTACTTATGCGTAAAATAATTTTTTTCACTTACATTTTAAACATTCAAAAGAACAACTATGCATTTAAGGGTTAAATTGAATATTTTCGGGTGGTACCGCATCAAATGCTGTCGCCTGACCTTGCCGCCAGGGGACACCAGCTGCAATTGTTGTTTATGTGAATAATATGCTACATCATCACCCAGACAATGGAAAACGCCGACGGACCACGGCCTGCTTTGAGCTTGCTCACCGACTATACGCCACATAGTACTGCCTTTTACACTGGCTGTTTATTTACAGCAACCGATGCAGCAGAATTGTTTACCGATCCTCGTCTCAACCAAAAGAAAAACGAAGAAAGAAACATCACGACAAGAGACGACTGGAAGAACGCGCGCACCGTAAAAACCACGGTCCCAATAACTAATTAGCGCTATATTCACTCTGGTTAAGGCGAGGCTAACCCCCCCCCCCACCCAAAAAAATAAACCGAAAAGGAACTCAAAGCGACCGATGCGAGTTTGATGATTTTCTTCGGTGGATGAGCTAACAAACGTCTTTTAACGACCGCTTTACGGCGGATGCGAAAATACAAATTTCAGTGTCTTTCGGTGTCATCAGATGTCGGGATGACTGGCGTACGTCAGTTGTTTTTAAGCGGGGAGACAGTTGCGCAATCTCGACGTCTCTTTTCAAATGTGTTGACAAGACTCTTGCCAACAAGATTTTTCCGACGATAAGTAGTTATGAAGTTGTAGTCTTGCTTGTGTGGTACCTACATAACTAATGAATTTTGCCTCGCAAGGTTTTGAAATAAATATTATTAGGTAGGTATTGTTATTAACTTGTTATTAATAAACTCCTTATAATATTAATTCTCAAAGGCTGGGGTTTTCAATGCCAGTTTAAACTAAATATCAAGTTTAGATCACAAGAATTGTTTATAGCAAAGCTCGGTTTATAGTTTAGCACTTTTAAGAGGCTTTAAAAAACTTTGAGTATATGAAAAAAAACTAAAAATCTTCTTTTTGACTAATTAAGTGATGGAAAATCTGCGCTTGTTCTGGCAACTACACTCACAATTTATTCAATTTTTATTTAATCAAATTGTGGTACATGCAACTATCTTGAAAACGAAATAAACATAAAAATAATGTTCTATTTTCTAGTGCTCATTTTCCTTAATTTTGATAGCCGATAGCAACCTCCAAATATATGTTTTTTATTGTTAAAAACTACTGTACGTGGTATTTAGTTAATAGAACCACCCTAATGTATATTGACTCCCGATCTTGTAAATTAGAATATTAATTTAACTTATCTTTTTTTTTTACATTATAGATATGGCTTTTACCAGTCAAGCAAACATCACGGAATCATGTGACCTGGACTACGGAAACAAGGTTTATGTGCGAAAATACGTTTTCGAGAAAAATGCTGTTGAAGTTTGTAAACATCAGCAGGCTTACTTTGTTCGACAAAATAATTCAGCCGCTAAGACAGCTACCAAACTGGGTTTGGCTTCATTGGAAAGAGGGTAGTGGATTTTCGTTGATTCTCTACGAATGAACATCCAAAAGCTCAAAATCGACATTTTGACATATAAACCCCCTTTCCGTAGTCCAGGTCACATATCATAAATAATTTAAGATCAAATTTGCAACTAATAGTAAGTAACTGATATTACAGATTGAGACATATTAACCACCACCATGTGCCAATTTATTAATGTTAGTTCAGTAGATTTTTCCTTCAAATACCTACATGTTAAAACATAATAAGTCCACTATTTGTGTGTATTAACATAAAAAGAATATTTGATTGATAATAACATATATTTCCTTAAAGTCAAAAAGAAATCTGATTAACTCAATACCATCACTAATTCTATTTAAGCATAGAATAGTTTAATGTTTGATGTAGCACATGTAGGTATTGGAGAATGATCCATATGTTTAATTATTGTGTATTTGTATGTATAATAAATAAGATAATAAATCTTGTGGATGTTATGAAACTGAACAAAATCAACGATTAGGTAATAGTATATTATTATACAAGTTTTATAAGACGTCAAATTGGCGCACGAGTTGTTTTGGGCACGACGAGCGTAGCGAGGAGTGCCCAAATGGAACGAGTGCACCAATACGTCTTATAAAATGAGTGTAATATACTATTTTTCTACTTTGCGTCATTAATTTTATATAAGTTTAGAAATTGTGGTTACTATATCGCGCTAAATTAGAATCTAGGGTATTTTGCGGGTACCACGTGGTAGCACTGTAGTAACTGTCAACTTCGTTAAGGATGATATCGATGAGATAAAATCATGACAAAATCTAATTGTGAATAATTTTACTCTACTTTAGCCTACAAGTTTGAATAAATATTCAGCGAGGTCGCAACGATGATCATAATGGAACTTGGGGCAACACTTTTAACCCTACTGTGATAAATACATGAAACTTAACCTAAAAGGTTAACAATTTTAAAATAGTGGTTTCATAAGTATAATAATCAGAATAGAAGTGTTTAGCGGTGACTGATTAGTTACTTCGAAGAACAAGAACATACTAAAGAATTGTTATAACGCTTAACGTTTAATAGCGGTGTCTACCTAATTCCGCTACCTAGTCGTTGCGGCTTATATATTTACAAGCACTTATAATTGAAACCCAATTCTAATTTCGGCAAAGTAGTTTATTAGAATAAATTATACTTAGTAAAATTACATGTGATGGAGGTAATACAAATACGTTGCACACAACCAGAACTAAGACGAAGTCGAAAGCGACGGACAAAAACGAATATGAATTGAACCGAGCATCCAAGCGTCCAAAATATTACCGAAAACTTATATGTTACATAAACTAAGAAATCCTCTACACTTTAAATGTACTATAGCTTCGTACGTGTATGCTGATAAACCATTTATTGCGCATATACAATCTCGCAGCAGTAATTAAAATCGTTCGTATCTACGATGTAGGTTTGATCTTCGCATAATACGTTATTAAAGTAAATGTGGTCCTTGAATTATATCTGAAAAGGGGATTTGTTGTTTAGTTGAAAAGAATGATAACGATCACTTACTAGAGTCGTAAAACATCACCGTAAACGTCATGCTGGCGTATTTTGATGAACACAGCAAAACTAAGAAAGCCCCAATCCTTTGGCCATACTATAGCAGGCTACACCCATGTTTAAATATGTATAGAATATTGATATTTCGCAGTTTATGCGATTGCAAGCGATTAAGAAGATGCAGTGTGTGGTTATGTTGGGCTATGTATTGTACGTTTGACATATGGCATTTGATATCAATGTGTATTGTGTACCAATCTTAGACCAAAATGTTACTGTTTTCGGTATTACAATGTGTTAATTGTAACACCGAAAACAGTGTTACAATGTGTACATTGTAAATGCAAAGTAGAAAAAATATAATTCCTTAAAGTCAAAAAGAGATATGATTAATTCAAAGGCATCACTAATTCTATTCTAGGATATCAATAGTTTAATGATGTAGCACATATTTGAGAATGATCCATATGTTTAATTATTGTGTATTTGTATGTATTTATTACCTTGTGGATATTAAGAAACTGAACAAAATAAAGGATTAAACATATTTCTCGGTCCTGGAAAATGAACTCCTGTACCGGATATTTTGAAACACTTGGATTTGGTCTCCTGGGCACCTTGATACTTGTTTTAATGCTTTTTAACAGTTCTTCATTGTCTTCAATTTGCATAAACCATTTGTAACTAAAAGAATAGGTATCTAACGGTTTCTTAGAGAAAACACAAATACACTGGAATAGGGGGACTTAAGTGCTTTTGTAGTTTGTACCTTTGTAGCCACTACGCCGACACCACATTGCAAATCATCATTCCAAAAACAGTTAAATCCACAAGGGAATGAAACAAAAAGGCACCCAGTCTTGTCAACAGGGAATTCTGCAAAATACATGAAAGCGGCTAGCTACCGCCCTATTGGGATTTCTGTCTCAAGAACAACATTTGTCGGCAAACTTGTGAATGTTGAAAGCATCTCCTAAGAGAATATTGGAACTTGTAAACGGTGCTTCCGAATGTTGAAGTAAGAAAATTTAAGACTCGTTTTAGAGCTTGGCCGTATGTTTCGTTTCTTTTCTTTTACGTAAATTAAGCATAATTTATTTTGTATTTCTCAGCAATGATGTCCACTAGGATTACCAATCGTCCGGATTTGAACCGGACAGTCCGGTTTTCGAATGTAATGTGTTGATGAAAATCAGACGTCAATTGTCCGGTTTTCTCATACCTATATATCTGAGACTTACAGAATTAAAAAATATTTGACATGTGGCACTAATGTGTTGGTATCTGCCCCATCTACTCTTAAGTAAGTCTCTATAAAATTATTCCCTTAGTCGGAAAATATGGTATACTTTTGATATGCAAAATACGTGTTAAAATATATACAATATTTTCGGATGGAGTGATAGTAATTAAACTGGTTCATTTATGACTATTGTTAAAAATTGGATTCCCAGGTACAAAATAATATATAAAGCAAAAATGAGTATTATTTTTGTTGCTTATTTCCGAATTATCTCAGTTTTTGTCAGCTGTTTTGTACAGATAGACCTTAAAATCCCTATACTACTTCTTTGCGTGTGCGTGCGCGTCCCGTCACGTTCGCGTCTGCGCTTGCGTCAAGGAACGTAAACTGCACTTGTTATTGTGCTTCATATTTAAAAAAAAACTCAAGCAGCAACTTATCAAATCAGAATCACAATTTTACTATTTAATAATATTATTTAATTATAATTAATTAAAAAAGTGGAGTTTAGGAGTTGCTATGGGTTGTAATGTAACAAAGATTATTTAAACTAGAATAAATTTGCAGTAGTTTGCACAATTAAAAAATATGAAGAAACTAAAAAATGTCAGATTTCCAATTAGGTAGTAGGTACATTTTTAATTCGTCAGAGACACAATAATCGAAAATAAATTACTCACCAGCCCCGAAAAAAGGAAGCAAAACAAGTAACAACTGATTATAATATCTTTTCATCCCTAGAATTTGAATAATTGATAAATTTAGTCTATTTTTTGAGAAAAAATACGTTTCTGCGCTTTTATTCTGGTTTTCTCAAAGACTAGAGTCAATTTACCGCTTTTGACGCACAAATTGTTAATTGAGGTTGGTTTTCAAGATAACAAATGCGTGAAAATTTCTGGGGTGTTATCTACATCCAATAGCAGAATAGCTTATTGATTTTTGTTTTGATTTAAAACTTGTGTTAATCATGTTTCAAGAATTCCATTTTAAACTTTGGTTTTATCGGAAATTTAGATTTCTTTTTTTATTGAAAACATGAATTATTTATTGGTTAAGAAATATTTTTGTGAAGTGTTTTAAAACATTGTGTAATTAATAAAAACATCTTTTAACACAAACATGCCTTTTTTTGGTGAAAACTAAACAATGTTCGATTTGTCCAGTTGGTTTTTCCAAAAGCGAAATTGTTGCTGCTTTTTGGAGTTGGCAACCCTATTTCCCAAACATAGATGATGCAAGGCTAAACACGGCCTAACTATAACTTTTCAACTTCAAATTTCAAATTGGGAATAATCTATTTCAAATTGAGTGTAAACACATGCAATTTGGTACTGAGCAAATTCAAATTGGCACTAGACCATTTCATATGTCGATGGCCTAGCTGCAATACCACGTATAACCACTGCTTTATCAACTGATGATACGTGGTATTGCAGCTAGGCCATCGATATACCGGGTGACCCAGGCCATAGATACTGCCGTTTATTTTTTTAATTACGATGCATAACAACATAAAGAGTAACAGTAAAAATTGAATTTTTGGTCTACTAGCACTTCTCATAATTTCATATAAATCAAAAAATCCATGACAGTGCCTATGGCCTGGATCACCCGGTATAAATATAATAGCTTTAGTTGTTCAATTACCGCGGTAATTTGCGGAGCCCAGTTACTCGGTAATATAACAGCGTAATTTACCGCATAAGATGAACATGGACTCCGTAAATTACCGCGGTAATTTAACATCTCTGGTTTTAATAAATATTGGGAAATCGGCAATAATAAAAAAAATATTTAGGTTTCTTTTAGTTTTTTTTTTTCAATATGTTACCTTAATCAAAGTCTTCATCAGGAAATGAAACACATGAACTTTTTAACACCAACAACAACTGACACTTAAATCTGTCACAACCATGCAATTGCCATTTTCGTTTTTCACAATCTGAAATGCTTAGTGCCAAATTGAATTTTCTTAGTACCAAATTGATTGTGTTTATTCTCATTTTGAAATTGTTTATTCTCAATTTCAAATTGTTTATTCTGAATTTGTCATTGCTTATTCTCAATTTGAAATTGTTTATTTCATTTTGAAATTGTTTATTCCAAAATTTAAATTGTTTATCCCGACTTTGAATGTGTTTCTTCCCAATTTGAAATTGTTCAACCTCAATTTGAAGTTGAAAAGGTACACACGGAAAAGTGAATATTTGGAACAAGAAAACAATTTCTTGAATTCAGTTACTAGATTCAAATGCATATTTACTTGCATGTAGAAAGTTAGGTATATACAAGAAATGCCACATACATGTGGCTAAAATAATTTCTCAGATAAATGCTGTCTACAAATAAATTCTTTCTTTATAAGAACCAATATTGTATTCAAAGAAGTAATTGAATTTTTCGTCCCAAAAATGTCAATTTCTCCAACGAAGGAATAGTAAATCCATCCATGTGCGTAGTTACTTGATCCAAGAAAATATAAGACATTTAATATAAGTAAGTATTGTGTACTGAATAAAAACCCACCAATTATTTAACTGAAGCGATTCTCACTTATTTCAAGTAATCCCTTTCTCTGAAATAAATATGCGCATCGTGATTTTGTCAAGGCTCGCGCGCCCGCGCGTTGGGCTGGCGCCGTAAAGGAGCGAAAGCTAGTACGAAAACAACAACGAAGTACTCGTAGGGGATATGCCTTGTGATTAGTGTAGAATAAACGTTTCAACACGGAATAATTTGACGTAAGGCACGCAACAGGTTAGAACGTGTAACTAAATATAACATACCTATCTTGTTAATTAATAGCAATAGAAAACGTATTTGTGCCAAATCTTTAAAATTCTTACAGTAAGTAGCAAAAATATTTACCGGGAATAAAAATATTCACTTCATTGAAGATTGTTTACTTCCTTCACCAGAGTAACAACTTTCTTAAATCTAGTAATTATTCCAAGAAATAAAATGTCTTGGTTGATGTCAATAATCTCTCGCGTATATACGAACCTACCAACTACTTCATCCAAGTAATTCTCTCTTTGTTCGAGAGATCACTTTTCTGTGTGTATAATCTTACGTAGTCATAATACATTTCGTCGAAAAATAAAATACACATTCCAAAGAAATTTGCTGTTAAACAAAGTCGTGGTTCGGCATATTGGCGCCGTGATTTGGGTACTGGCCATGACAGGCTTGCGGTTCGGTGTGGTCCGAACATCGTTCACCGTAGAGTTCGGTATTCCTACCCTGATTTGTGCTCAGCATATTTAGGACTAACCCATGCCTGGTCGAGATATCGATCAGGGGACGTTGGAATTTTATGAACCAAGATCATCAAGCCCAACATACATATTACTTTGAAGCTACAACTTATTAAACGGTAGTTTAACTATAATCACACATTTTCTTTCTGTTGCTAAAAACTTACCATAAGGATCATAACCAAGTTCGCATATTTCTTTGCTTCTCTCATCATCGTACAAAACAAATTACCGCTCACTACAAGGTGGCTATAGTTGACAGCGGTTGTTAGATTGAAAATTAATTACCACCTCTTTCACCATAATATTATATTATAATTGGCAATAACTGGAGACTTACTCGCTCTATGCGAAACGCTTTTCCAGCAAAAACTACCATACTTGAGGATACAAAGGCGATTCGGATTTTTTCGACTTGAGAAATTTGTATCGGCGTGATATTGAACCACGGTTCAGTAAAAATAAACAAGCGGCGATGTAACGTCGGTGTACGGAGTTAATTAATGTTAATTTTCTTGTTTGTTTACGTGTCAGAACCAGCGAGCGGCTTCCAGCCGATGTAATTATATTCAACGTCGAAAAAATAATTACTACAAAAATACGAATTGATTGGGTGTCTTGCCCTTTGTTCGAATGTCAATGGTAATAATAATAAGGAAATTGTTTAATGCTTTCTCCATACAAATGAAGTAAATACATAGGAAGGAACATAGGAAGATAACCGGAAAGGGCACTGTTGATAGGCGAGGAAAATATTCTAAAATTTGTTATGTTGTTAGTGTTGACTATACTCCTAGAAAAAATGATGCCCACTGTTTCCTAAGTGTAAATTAGGGCCGAAAAGTCCCTACGAGGACATCTTGAATATGACGAAGGACCTACATTTTCTTGTTGATTTTTAAAAATCTTTTAAAAATTTGAAGATAGTTTTTATGGTCTTGAATTTTTTTACTAAAACTCTAAAAATTTAATGTTCAGAAGTTTTCAAAAAGACAAAAATTGACAACAAATGACTACATCAACCAACAACTAAATATATAGATGTTTGTTGGTGTATAATCTGAATCTGACGTCAGAGGTAGCGAATTGTTTTAAGTTTTTGAGCAACTCAGAAGTTTTTGTATAGTTTTTTAATGCGTTTTTAAGTTTCTAACTGCAGTTTTGTTCCAAGTTTGATTCTATTTCTTGATTTTGAATTGTGACAATTTTCCGTTGTTGTACTGTAATTGTATTTGTCGTGTAGGTACTGTATTTATCCATTCTGCTGCATATTGCTTATTTTTCCTGAGGAGAGACGCAGGTGACACATTTCGTGGTTGAAGAGGAAATTTCCTCTTCAACCACGAAATGTTCCACCTGCGTTGTAGAAACAAGAGTTTTTTTTTATTTCATATTTTCTACATTTTCTCTACACTATGGATCTACATAATAATTCTATCTTTGAAACCAACAATTGGTAGAATTTAAATTTTTCACGTTGTGTAGCGATGAATTAGTATTACAATAATTTACATCAACTATCTATGTAAGTTTTGAAATATATTACGAGAAAAACCTGCTGTAAAAATGTTCTTTAAAAACTTTTACAAAAACTGTTGTGCATCTTTGCCTCATATGTCAAATTGTAGTTAAGTAATTTTTGTATTTACCCATAAACTGGGGGATTTTCCCGTGGCAAGCAACCCCTACATCGCACTAATTTTTATCTATTACTTATGTGGGTATTGCAGTACAAATATATGGTTGCTACAGAA
Organism: Aphodius sticticus; assembly: GCA_963966075.1. NCBI lineage: Eukaryota > Metazoa > Arthropoda > Insecta > Coleoptera > Scarabaeidae > Aphodius > Aphodius sticticus. Next base: position 7,268,152 of record OZ014513.1, read on the forward strand.
AAATGTTCATAACTTTAAAAAAAACTAGTGAATCTTTTTCTCTTATGTCAAATTATTTGTAATTAATTAGGGATTTGCTTTTAAATGCTGCTCGGTGAAAGCCACCACAAGACGATATGATATTAAGTAGGGCACCGAGTGGAGGGAATTGATATTTTGGTTGGCTACTTTCACAAAATGTTTTGAACTTAACAAAAAATATATTGTATTACTTTCCTTACAACAAGTTGTAGGTAATTACTTGGGGTAGTCATATTCATGAGTGCAAAATATTTGCTCCTAGGTGAACTACACCTAAATGACGATATTGTACTAACATTGTGGCTTCAATTGAACATGGAATATACATTACGGTGTTCTGCTGAAGCAAAATGTTAATAACTTTTGCAACAGTTGTTCTATAATTTTCTATCATACGTCAAGTTGAAGGTGATTAATGGAGGTTGTATAATCCAGTGATGATTTCGCAAACTTATGTACTTAAGTACTTGAATTCATACTATTATTACTTGTATACACAATTTAATAATTTAAACAAATGTGAATATTTATTTATTTTTTATTTTATTGAATAAATAAGTAGCGTACGTTATATTTCAGTGCTACAAGTTTGTAACGTTTAAAAAGAAATATTAAAATTCGAGTATTTCCAACAGGTTTAGAGATAACGCACTATTTCTGTCTAATTTGACTCCACTAGTAAGAGCATTATTGTTCTGCAAAATACATTTTGGTTTCGAATGCCCAAAATTTGATGATGTGATAAAAAAACAGATTATATTATAAGTAGTATTATATAAGGACACTAGCAAAAAATACGATTAAGTAATTTTTTTCTGTCACAAAAAAACACATAATTTTGATTGTTTTTTTGTAGATCACGAATATTTGGGCGAAGTGGACTTCTGGTTTGGCATTCATGAAAACAAAAATTAAATGATTTGTGACAAAATCAGTGTTATCACGTCTTATTTTTGCACAGTAATTTTTGTAGTTTTGTGTTGAAATTACTGTTACTTGGTAAACAAACTTAAGTTTAATTGTTGATAATTTTGATATATCTGGTGTTCGGACTATATATAGAGATGAAGTATATAAGAAAAACACCTGGGAAGCAATAAAGTAAACAAAAAATTAAAAAGAATTAAAAAGACAACAGAAAAAGCCACCACAGGGATTTGGTGTGGGGTGTAAAGAGAGCAGTTGCAATAATGTTTGAGTCACAAGTTGTTAGTTACGGGCTTGAATCAGTTAAAATGTAACACGAAAACGTCAATCCAATAAAAATAATAAAATTTTGCTAAAACTACATTCTACGAGGACATTAGTCTTACACCGAGGACGCGAGGACACAAGCATAACCACGTGGACAACCCTAGTGTAAATGCAGTTTAATAATAATTGAAAGATTTAGTTCCAATTTCCAATAGGCTACATTTCATGGCCTGTCTGTAAGCTAGTGGAACTAGTTGGTAATACAAAAATAAATACAGATATAATAATAGATAAATGCCTATGTAACATTTCTGTAATGCATGTTCAGTCAATATTACTGTCAGACAGTTGCTCACCGGCATATCAACTCGAAAACAAGTACAAGCTTTTGCCGTCGGATAAGTTTGCTTAGTCATGGAGACTCGGGTCCGCATCAGTCCTCAACCATAGACAATATCAATGTTACCAGACAATCAATTTCAAACTAATCAGTAAACTCTTAACATTTTATGTTTAAGCTAAAAGTTTTTTTTTGTTTTTAGTATGTGGAAACTAAATTATTATGAAAGTACATATGAATATTCTTCTCTACTAGAGAAAAGTTTTTTCCAGTTTTTAAGAATATCGATTTGTCATGCATATCCGGCCGTATAGGCTTAGGCAGACTAAATTGTTATGAAATACGCCAGAAAAAATCGCACCAAATGATGACGTTAAATGAAACAGAAATGCGTTTCTATTGACAAATCACTCGTATTTTCATATCAGTGAACTTAAAAAATGTCCAAGTGTGCGCCCAATTATCTCATGCTACGTTGTACCTACGTACTCTAGCACACGAGTGCATTCTTATGTCGTAGCCAATATTCCTCTACAAACATTCCAACAAAATCACATAATTATTGACGAACAAATTCCAAACAACCTTGTATGAAGGTTCTCCATTCTTAGATAAATACACTATTTTTTTTGTGTGGCAAAATATTGAAAAACTTTTATTTAACAATAAAATCAAAGGCTGTGTCACTTTACCTTCTGTGTACAAGGGACATATGGGCTATTCTGAATAATTCAAGCAATTATGTACGTATGAAACATCGCGAAGTGCGGAATTGAATAAGTGAACGCTAATACTGGGTAATTAACAAGAAATGTGCACACCTCAGAACTGACTAATTATACCAACAACTTTACTTGTCGTTGATTATCTTTAATGATATAATTTCTGCAGTATCACTGCCGGTTAAGGTTATGTGCATTCAGACCAACTGCAATTATACAATTATTTACATTAGGCGGTACAATTTTCATCAATTAACTTTATTCGAAGCAAAAGTGGCTTTTAATAATGTTTTATAATTACTACATGAGCACTAACCACAAATTGGAAGTAAGTACTTTGATTCAAAATACAGCTAATTTGTAATTTTCGTTTGTAATTTTTGAGATCAATCCCACTTCTCATGATGCTTAACGTATTTAAAGACCGGGGGGAAGTTAGCCATAAAAGTTATCCATAAAATTTTTTTTCATCCGATTTTAATGAATGACACATTTTTGGAAAGCCCTTAACGTACTGAGTCTACAGTAGTTATACAGTAGTACACTTCATAACTACTACCTAAAAAATTAAAAAGAAAATCATTCTTTCTTTAAATTGGCACATTTTTACAATAGCATATCTCCGGTAATGCTTTACCAATTACGACATCTCTTACAGCAATCAAAAGTACAAATGTAGACCATACTTCCTTAGTTATTGCAGCCCAACTTTCCACTAATTAGTGGTCTAAAAAAATTCCTGATCTTTGACTATTTTTATCCAGGGATGCGAGTATGGAAGCATACACCGTTCCAGTAGAACAGTGAGCATAACCCCTTTTTATCATCCGATTGTAACAAACTATACACCAAACGAAAGAGGACGCTGGTCTGTATTTATGCAAGTTATTGCAGTCCAAGTTTCCGCTAATTAGTGGTCTAAACAAATTCATGAACTATGACTATTTTTATCCACGGATGCGAATATGGAAGCATACACCGTTCCAGTAGAACAGTGAGCATAACCCCTTTTTATCATCCGATTGTAACAAACTATACACCAAACGAAAGAGGAAGCTTGTCTGCACTTATGCAAGTTATTGCAGTCCAAGTTTCCGCTAATTAGTGGTGTAAAAACATCGCAAACTTTCAAAATGTACCAATTTAAGCAAATAATGACATTCTTTTTATTTTTTTAGGTAGTAATTAAGATTTGATTCCTTTGCAATAACTACAGTATACTCAGCACGTTGCGAGCTTTCCAAAAACGTATCATTTATTATAAACGGTTGTAAAAAAATTATGGATAACTTTTTGCCTAACGTTGGGCTTTCGCCTTTCAGTTCCGATGTGGAAATGGCGCCACAACATACCGACAAAGGCTTGACTGCGACTTTTGCCGCATGCAAAAACCAGCGGTCCCTTTGTCGGCTTTGAGCACTTGAACTCTTGCGGTACGGTGTTGTGTTTACACGATGCCGATCTGTCACTTACGGTTAATTTTTATGTAATTATCACCGTTTAATTAATTTATTTAATTAATTTTGTTGCAATTTTTCGAATCATATTTTTGTGAATAAATTTATTTTTATTTCAGAAAACATTTTTCTAGTTTCGATTTGCTTTTTAAGTCAGTCAGTTGGAGACAAGCTTCCTCTTTCGTTTGGTGTATTGTTTGTTACAATCAGATGATAAAAACAAGTTATGCATAGGGTTTTTCTGAAACGATGTATTTTCTATACTCGAAACTAAAAATATTCAAAGTTCATGAATTTTTTTAGATCACTAATTAGCGGAAACTTGGACTGCAATAACTTGCATAAGTGCAGACAAGCTTCCTATTTCGTTTGGTGTATAGTTTGTTACAATCGGATGATAAAAAGGAGTTATGCTCACTGTTCTATTGGAACGGTGTATGCTTCCATACTCGCATCCCTGGATAAAAATAGTCAAAGTTCAGGAATTTTTTTAAATATGTGCCAATTTAAACAAAAAATTACTTTCCTTTTAATTTTTTAGGTAGTAGTTATGAATTGCGCCCTCTGCAATAACTACTGTAGACTCAGTACGTTAAGGGCTTTCCAAAAATGTGTCATTCATTAAAATCGGATGAAAAAACGTTTTATGGATAACTTTTATGGCTAACTTCCCCCCGGTTTTTTAAAGTAGTATTCTATAAGCTGAAAATGAATAATGAAAGAAAGGCAAACATCAAATAGTAAATCTAACCTACAAACTCGCTGAATACACAACACAATAAAATTGATGTTTGCTCATTAGCGGATAAATCACCGGCAATTTATATTACGTTCCCGACCTAACCTAAAAGCAATGATCGCTCGATTTGCCTGTTCATTATTTAAACGTCGGCGGCCGTTTTTACACCTCTTTTTCACGTAATCACCGGACGAAATCCGATGCCGCCTAACCTCTAAAACTAGCTCGCGCTGCCTCTTGATGTATTTGTCTAAGACGGTGACTTGGCATTATTTGTACCGCGCCGCATTAATTATGATGTATGACAATGTATTATGTCATTTAATGCATGCCTAAGCCCGCCGCACTCTTGATTAATTTCATCGCTCCGATGGTTTCTTATTTAATTATGACCGTCAGATTATTTTATTAATCGATTTTCTACGTTTTGTTTCTCTCTTTGCGTAAAACTGCTCAATAACTCGTCTTCTACAATTTGAAGAGAAACACCAATTTTGCTCTTTAATAAACTGTCCACTGCAGCTCGGCTGCGATCAAGATTTTCAAATTTTGATTCTCTACGCTCAAGGAACATGATTGTGGACATTATCAGTATTCAGAAGACATCATTCAGGTAATTGAATAGACAATAAATAAACGTTATATCCCACCATGTCAAAGCTAATAGCACCCGATTGACCCCAAACGGTAACAAATGCTTCAAGATTACATCGCCACTTAATAATCCAGACACCTAAGACCACACACAAAGAACTGAAACATTTCTTCCCATCTCTTCAAGTCAAAACAACCCCTACAGACAGAAAAATCACCTGCTTGCGATTGAAAATCGACATCCCCATCGATTATGTGAACCTTGGAACGAACCACTACCGATTTATAATCTATTCATCCTTGAGAGGGGCAGCAATTTGTAACCCTGAAGTGGTTTTGTCGCGCGACAGTGTTTAGTACCTTTTAAAGATGCTTTTAACCCAAACATACCGAAGCGTCGGGAAACAAATGAGGTGCGATTTATCTAGTCGCTCGTTGGTTTGATGGCTCTGGTGTTGTCTGCGGGTACCGTCTCAGATTTTGGGGTCGCTGCAACCCCGGTACAATAGGGGTGCGATTAATTTCTTATTTGCTTCACGTTTCGTCAATTCTGAAGGTAGCTAACGCAAAAAAATGAGGGGACTTTCTGCCCTTGAAGTAGTGTTGAATGGCACAAGGGTCGTGTAAAAGTATTATGGGGTAACTTTTTGGTATTGTACAGGTGGGTGGATGATGAATCTGCCACTATTTCGTCGTTACAATATTCGAAGACATCATCTAGCATCTTCAGGATAACCTTCAATACAATTCTCGAAATGAACATATAAAACTCAGACTTGTCTCGTCTGACAATGGGGCAATGAGATACACATGGCCAATGGTTGTTAACTCACTGTATGGCCGCCTATATGGGTTTCAATTAGTTTGAACTTGCACCGTCATTGCCGAAAATTCGACCGACCGGTTTGTTGACACCGCGCCGTCCAAATTGTATTCAAAAATAGCATTGACACGGGACAATAATACCCAGACAGACGTCCGAATCGCTTACACGCTTCAAAACACCGTATAAATATCTCAATTGATCAACTTACCAACTCCTGCCACGTGGATCTTCTTCATCCAGGGATAAATAACCCTTTCCCCGTTTTCGTCCTCTTCTTCTTCCTCGCCCATGCTCGGAGTTCCATCGCGATCATCGTCTAAGTCTTCGTGGTCATCAGATACGTTATCATCGAGTCTTAATCCTAGCTCCTGAAGACCATGGGCTCCAGGAGGAGACCCTCTGGAGTCGTTTCCGTGTCCTGTTGACGCAGGACTTCGTACACTAGAGTTCACCTCACTTGGTTGAGAAACACTGGGCGCGATATCAGCCAAATTTTGCAAGATGCTTTGAGAGTTCGTCACAGGTGTATGAATTGGCACATTTCCACAAGGCGCTAAGGATTGTTGAGGCTCGTGTAATGTCATGGGAGGCCTTATCTGTCCGTGGGGTGCATGTAAGGGGTTGTGATGTGTGTGTAATTGCGTATGGTAGTAGTTTCCATAGGCACCATATCCATTGCTAGGCATGGGATAGCTAGGGTTCTGATGGTGATGATGATTGTGGTATCCATATTGGATGTGATGTTGCTGCTGGTTTAAGCCATGGCTACTGAAGAAGTCTGTCGTCGCGGGAATGTAATTATTCTGGCTGTACTCCTCGCTTGGGGGGAATTTCGGGTCGACCACTACACCTGTCGATATATGTTGGGGTTGTTGATAACTAGATGGCAAGGTCGTGCCGGAATTCATTAAAAACGAGTTCATTTTGTTAAAGTTCTTCACACGCACTATATTCGAACGAACAGTTCGACGACTGCGGATTCACTGCTCCTAAGTCGCAAAATCGTCCACGACCCCTCTCCACTCGTCCGAAGACACGCCCACCGCTCCCAATTAACACACCACGTGACTCGATCCCTACCAATGAGTAGCCTCACCGCCGCAAACCATGATGGATGGCGTGCATCGAAGCCAGCTGATTCAGAGTGGGGACTCCGGAGTTTTATTTTCCCGGAATTATATTTCGCACTTTCAATAGTTTAGAGTTTTAACTTCTCGGCTTCACAAAATTTACAGAAAAAAGGTGAAATTTTTAATAAGCCGATGCTTCCACATTCAATGTTTACTACGAACTGGAGTAAAGCTTTGGGGAGCAGGTAGTATCCCAAAGCACTCCTCCCATTTAGAAATCGGACTGGCGTCGGCATCCCCACCACGCACTGGATGGGAGTGGGAAGTTAAGATCGGCGTAGTACCTGTAGCGGGTAAGACAGAGAGGGAAACATTGTTTGGAGCCGGGCAAACAAACCGCGTGCGTTCCAAATCAGCCAATATCGCGCCAGTTTTCGATTTGCCTGCGATGCATCGCTGGTGAAAAAATTTGGTGGAAGGGGAAGTAGCTAGGATTCGCATAGCTAGTAAAGGAATGCAGATTGTGGATTTCTCGTTAGCTTCTGCTTATTGCATTCTCTTATAGACAAAAAATATTCTTAGTCAAACGCATTGTTTGGTTCTTTTTCTTTTTGTAACTTCTGCATATACGCATTGCAATATTGGACGAACAACGTTATGGTCCAATTAAGCGGATGGCCCATATTACCGAGGTTTATACGATATGACAAGCTTTTTTCTGATGCTATATATACCGCATATCCATGAACTAGAATTGAAGGATTTATTTAACATGAATACCATTACAAGAGGTTTGGTTACAACTAGCTAACTACTAGCTACTAAACATAAAAAAAACACTTTAGATCTAAATGTTGATTTGTAGATGCAGATAATAAATAGGGACCGTATGGTCCCAGATTATTTCTACGGGTGATTCTACGAGTTTTCTATGGAGAATTATTAAGATAATAGAATTATAAGAGGTTTCGTATTTGAGCGAAATTATATTCTCAAATGTTCTAATTTTGCATTATATGGGACCAAATCTAAAGTTGATCTGTTAAAAAAAAATAGGTAGGTATGCATCGGTCGCAGATAAATCTGATACCAGATAAGTACTATAAATTCAGTTTTCTACCAGGAGATTATCATAGAGAATTCTTTTTTGCCTCGGTGACGATTTGGATAATAAATACTGTAAATTAAAACTTTCTACCGGTGCAAGTTTACTATACAACAGACTTTGTTAAACTAATAATTTGAGCGAAATCTACTGTATTAGATGTAGTGGAGAAACTTATTATAGTAGATTTCACGAGTGCTGCAAATGAGTCATCGTTAAAAAGTGTACGAAGATCTAAAGTAAGAATATTCAATATTTACGGTCAGTATTAGAGGTTAGAAATGTCATTCTAAGAAAAGACGAACTTTTTCGCTGGGCGCATTTAATTTGTACAGCAGAGGTATACAAAATAAGTCTATTGCGTTCTAACACGCAAAATAACAGCAGAAAAAGATGAGTAATTTGCAGCACTCGCGTGAAATCTAGGTACCTACTAAATAAAATATCTTTTCTTTTAACTTCCAAACTCCGATTTGAGTTTATTTTGGATATATTGTAACTACGTCCCTCTCTATTTGAGCTACGAGTATGAATCTAGTTGCTTGCATATTGGATAAAATTTACATTTAGCTGATGGCGTCAAAACACATCAAATTTTCTTTAACTTTACACCATTGCCATATCTTTTAAAATGAAATAAAACGAAATCTCTTCTTCCTTGCACGGTTTTTACTTTATTTTATCGAGACATGTTTCGATGCCTAAACATCAACATCAGTCGGGAATGGTCGGGTTTCCAACTGTCTAACAAGATGCATTCTGATGTATCTCCTTTGTGTAATGCTTGTGGGTTTACGCGCTGCGGTTTTTTTAAAATTTAGTAGAGTTTAGTGTGTCCTAACTTGCATCGTTCGATAACCACGTTTGTTGATGGTATATCAACAAACATCCCTGCTGTAGTCTATAATAGTGCAGTCAGCAGATCTATCGCCAACATCTAAGAACATATCATTGGCAAACATTCACTAATTTCCAGTACTAAGAAATCAATAAATATCGAATTGTTACAGGCTTAAGTTAAAAATATCTAAATCTGTGTTCGCATCCTAAACCATTCTAATTTAACCTGATAAAACTCCGGCGAGAATAATCGTCCCTATATAGTTAGTTCCGTGAGAGAGATTGAAACTATATGGCCAGGAAAACTATTAATCCACGTTAAAAATTTTGAGAAATTACCCGTTCGAGTAATTTTCACGAGTTTAATTATCTCGCACTTCATTATACGACCATTTATCCTTACGGCTAATTAATTTTGAACGCTCTAAACTACTGTTAAATTATCTGGATGGATCGCTGCTAGTCCAACCCGTTTGTTAATTACACTACGATACTCCATTCTAGCACCTCCGCACGGAAACTATAAAATGTAATTTCTACAGAAAAGACCAAATTTTAATTGATTCAATCAGCTAATGCCTCTCCGTTCCGTAATTTATGGTTTTTGCGACCGCAGAACGATAAATTAAAAAATTAATTTGAGGATGTGTTTCAAAGGTGTATTACATTTTTTTTTCGTATACCGTAGTCCCGGTTGGAAGATAATTAATGGTGTTCCTCTTGACCTTAATACACGCGATTTGAACCCGTTCTTGTGAAGCACGAGCTTAATTATTGCTATCAAATCTTTGCTGCAGGAGCGAATGAAATATGCATGGTCGTGCAACGGAATAGTGAATGGCGAATATTTTTAATTCTAGTTATCCACTGTGGTTATTAGGCAATGTAAATAGGGAATAATCTGGGTTGTTTGAGACTAGTGTCGCCATATATCCAAATTAATAACTTGCAATCATTTTACTTCAATAGAACCGGTATGACGTAACTGCACCGTTTACGCGTGCAGTTACGTATAAATATATAATATTATAGACATATAAAATTGGCCATATAAAATGGGAACTGAAATTTGGGAGTTTTTGCAGCGGCATGAAATTTGATTTGTATTGCAGATGTTCTGGAAAGACAAGCGAAAGGGCACAAAATATTTGACAGAGACGCAAAAGATTTTTTCTTTTTCTTTCGGATCAAAACATACACATTGTCATACTACATTGTCACATAAAACAATATTATTGCATACTACAGACTACTATTAATACTACTTGTGTGTACAGATTAATATGTTAAAATATTTGTTAAAGTGAAATAAATACTGTTATAAATACTATTTAAATTTAATGATATTGTGATAAGATATCATTGCATTCGAACCTAAAACTGACATGTATAACCTTATATTGGTCTAAATATTACCGAAATTTTCTTATTTTTTTTTAAATTTGTTATCTACCAACATCTTAAAATGTTTAATTCGATGTTGTTTCCACAAATCAAAAGACATGGATGATACAAAAAGTTCAAAGTTTTTTTTTATATTTTACACAAAAAGGTAACCGATGTACTGAATAAATACGCACTTTTGAGTAAGCAATTGCTACAAAGATGCAGGAAAGGCAGCATTTGTTTAAACATTTTATTCATGTGAAGATCTAGCAATTGCTACGTATTTAATCATTAGAGCTATTGCCTTAGAACTTAGTCAGACAATTACCAAAACCAGTAGGTAGATGCTGATGCTGAAAAAGAAAACAATACACTATAGGTACGGGGTGATTCTACTATTCATTTTTTAACATTTTCAAATCAGTTTTTTTAATGTATAATATCTGTTGGCTGTAATATCCCTTTACTTCGCTATAATTTGTATCTAAAGTGTCATACACCGAATGTTACTGTTTCTTTATATTTGCAATTTAACGAAAATGTAATGTAATTCCTAACTGTAATATTGCTCTGTATGGTAGGGTATTTGGTAGTTTGATATAGTGTTTAAGGCAGCGTTTCTCAATCATTTTACTCTTGCGGAACCCTTGAAATTGGGTTAGGACCCAGCGGGACCCCAATATAAAAAATTATACAGTGTCCTTCACTCTTTCCCAACATCGTTCCGAGGAAAAAATACAGAAAAAATATAAATAACCAGGAACGTGTCTGTAATGAAACGCAGTTTAAACTTTGAAATTTACTTCTACTGTAAAATTATAGCACTTGTCCTGTGAAATTTCAAAAATATTCTGTAAAATTACGGTGACAATACTGTATTTTGACAGGAATATATATGTGCAATATGTGAGTTCTGTAGAATAAGACAGCATTATAGCTGGTATAAAATAACCAGCGATGTTAATTTTCTTTTAAAGCATTTTTCTTTGTTATAGTTTATTACATTCATTTTCTGTATGTTTGCAGATGTTTGTCACTGTGTATAAACTTATTTGTCCTTTTTAGTTCCTTCAAATGTTACAGCCCTTTCAAGTATTACCAAAAAAAGAAAATTGAAAATTCAAATAAAAAATGCGAAAATGAAGAATACAAACAGTACATCAGGTTTTTCTATACCTAAATGCTAATCATTTTTGAGTTATTCTGATTTTCCTACTTTTTTGTTGATTTTCGCGGTAGGTATAGTTTCCAATTGAATATCTTGGTTATTATTGAAGCTAACTGATGTTTGGTGACAGCCTACCTCAAATATGATTGAACAAAATCACGTTTAGTACATCATTAAATCTTGTAGAGCAGGGACATAAAATTTGTTGGTGTTCTGTATACATATCTTTAGTGGTATTTGAGATATTCATACCTTTTTTTATTGTATTAGCAGACCTTAATATTTTTTCTTGAATCGGTGAGAGATAAATTTTGTGAATTCATTTTTATGTCATATTTTAAGATGATTTGTTGTAGGTTTCTTGAATAATTTGGAGTAATGAGTTAAAAATGTCCACTATGAGTAAGTATAAATTATTCAAATCAAAATTTGCACTGGTCCGAAATACGTTTTGTTTTAATGTATTTTTACCTAAAATAATAGGGGACGAAGGTTCAAAGTTAAAATTTTATTTTTGAAATTTAAAGCTTTAAACAAACATTTAAGAATCTACATTGTTTTAACATTTGTATTATGTATAGAAATGTCAACAAAAGCACAAGATGCTTTTTTAAAAAGACACTTATTTGGTACATAAAGAATAAATTTAAAATATTCCTATTCACATACTTTTAATTGTTAAATTACTACATTTAGAAATGCCGATTGATCAAACTTTAAGATGTCATAGGCAATAACATGCAATATATCAAACCGAAATATCTCCAAATTCATCAAAATATCAAAGCCTATGCTAATATCAGGTGCATTTTAATAATTGACCAAAAAGTTATCAATACTTACCTATCTAAAAAGCTATTTAAGGTAGGTATAGGAAACCTTATTATGATAAAGGGCAAGATTTTCCTTCAGATGGTGTAATAATATAATATACATGGTGTTGCGTTAAAAAAAGTATTTTGAAGTTTCAAAATACAGGGTGTTTAGGGTCTTGTGATTTTATTTTCAAGGGGTGATTAAACATCTTAAAAGAAAGCCATTAACGTAAAAATGTCTTAACAAAAGTTGCATAATACGTGTGACATTACTGTTATCTTTTTCTTTGTTTTTAATGTTAAAGGGTGCCTAAACATCTTTAAAGAAGGTTATTAACGCTAAAACGATTGATCAACAACTTGTGGAAAGTAAATCTAAACTATAACGATAAGTTATCAGTGGATTTTTTACTAAGTAGGCTGATGTCAGTAACTTAATATCTCTCTTATTATGCAACTTTTGTAAAGAAAGTTTTATGGTAAAGGCCTTCTTTTATGATGTTTAATCACCCTTTGAAAATAAAATCACAAGACCATAAACACCCTGTATAACACTTAGGTAGTAAATTTTGAAAACCCTGTATATTATGTACGTATGTAGGTACATAGGCTTACACCAGAATTATTTAGAAAATAAATTGTTTCCGGGTTTCTTAATAACTAATTCGTTATAACTATACCCTGTAGGAATAAGACATACCGGTGTACGTACCAACTTAAGAGTGTTTTAATTTATAAACACAGAGCGAGTAGATCTCAATACCAAACCTTCAAATATATAGAAATATTGGAACATCAGGCACATTTAATAGAACAGTTCCCTAAGACAGCCTAAATAACTTTGTCGAGTACAAGGGTTACAAACATGCTAGTAATATTACATTTTTATATAGATTTTTATATTAAATGTTTCGTCGCTAGGCCACTGCGTTACCTGCGTTACCAGTCTTATGCCGATCACCAGTCCAAAATTTCACAATCGTTACTTTCACAAACGTGGCGATTCACTCACTAGTTTTTTAAGTTTGCATCATAAACTATATCACATAGGCCAGTGTTTTAACGCTTTAGAAGTCTGATTATTTATTAAAGTAATATATTTATTTTAGAACAGTAACATTAAGAACTAGCGCAAATAATAAGAAAATAAAATTACATTTACAAAGTGAGAATGAAGAATTCGCTAGAGAATTACACATATCATTTATTTTCTTTACTTTACTTTTAGTTTACCTTTTATTGAAGAGCATTTAAACTGCCCAGAATCTATAGTCACTAGACGTAGATTACACTTCATCGAATCTTTAAGAAATGGTTGTTATCACTAATAATACTTGCACACCACCGTGCGCTTGTATTTGAACAAGGTTGCGTTTTTCTAGGTTACGTTTCATAGAAATAAATACATTGGACTACTCTTTTGACACGATGATAAGGAACCAAATAAAATCTTCTCACTGCTATAGTATTTTAGTATCCAAAATCTTTTGTTTTTTACCCTACCTCGCTATGAAACTCAATTATTGCAATTGTGCAAGTTTAGATAATCGTCATATTCAATGCCACTCCGTGCCACTCCTGACCTGCACACAATAACATTACTTTGCATTTTTTTCTTGGTGACTTATGTTATGGTTGCGGAGCTTCTCGTGCAATTGAACAATGCCCTTTTCGTGCGAAGCAACCCTGAATACTTTCAATTCCGCTGAAAGAAGCGGCACGGCCAGGAACCAAGCCTTTGTCGGGCTGAACGCTCAGTTCACCTGGCGGATTCACATACACAGAAGACGCGGGCTCTATTCAACCTATGTGTACCCTTTTGAAAAAGTTGCAGTTGCACTCCGGCATGACTTGCAATATCGCGGGGCATGTCGCATTTTACCTACCTGTCCCTGGTGCACGGCTATCGATCTCTATACCGATCGATATGACGACGAACAGCGACTTTGAAGACCGATGTTGTGTAAACACACGTTAAACCGTGTCGCGTTCCGTCCAGGACATCGCCGATCGATCAACTTTTCTATTCGGCACGTTTTTCACTGTTTATAACTGTTTACACGCAGCGTTACAGTTGTCTAGACGTGGCAAGGAGTCGATACAAACTTTCCTATAACGATTTAACTTCCATGTCAGTAGTTATCCATTTATTTTTGTAATTAATGTCACACTTTATTTATTAGGCATAAACATGCATAATGACGACTTATGGGGAAACAAGTGCTCATAATATAAGTTGTTTTATTATGACTACCAGCACAAGCAGCATGGTATGTGCTGGTAGTTCCTCTATGCTGCCTAAACGGTTTTTTGATAAGACCCCCAAATGAAGAAGTATTTCAAATATCTCTTGGTTTGTTTTCTAACACATGCAAATAGACGTGGAAAGAATTCAATACAAACCTTCCTGTAACGATTTAACATCCATGTCATCGTTATTCATTTAGAAAAACTGCTTATGGTTATGCCGTGTGTCAAGATTAGTAAATGCTGTCGTTTCGCGAACCATGTTGCTCGCTTCTTCAGAGCTAACTGAATACTGAAGACCGTATATTATGGCTTTTGTAAGTTCCGTTGAAATTGTCGATAACTTTACGGAACATACCAAGGCATGGTCGTAATGGCAAATTAGTTGAGAAAGAAAAAGAAATCTAAGAGGCCCAAATCAAAAATGTTAGCTGTATCCAACATTAATATGTTGGATATTAATATCTCGTCCATATTGAAAGGTAATGTTATCAATGAAAAATTTAACATAGGCGTAGTTTTGGTTAATAATCTGAACTTGGTGCCAATTACGTCAATAGATGTAAGAAGGAACTTTTCCATATATAGGAAGCGCACAAAGAATGGAAACCATGACAAAATATCTGAAACGGTTTGTTATTTACAAACCTCTACGAACATGTCGTTTTTTTTTTTTAAATTTGCTATTTGTCATTGTTTCTTTTTGGAAGCGTTAG
The DNA here is from genome assembly GCA_963966075.1 of Aphodius sticticus. Lineage (NCBI taxonomy): Eukaryota > Metazoa > Arthropoda > Insecta > Coleoptera > Scarabaeidae > Aphodius > Aphodius sticticus. The sequence goes on from OZ014513.1 coordinate 7,283,392, forward strand.
CACATCATTGTAAATGTTTCAAAAGCATTTGTGAGCAAATTTTCAGGATTTCAGGTAAACGTACAAGCTTAAAGGTAAACTATGAGATTGTTTTGAGGTTTCTATGTTCTTAAATTTTTTTAACTGTATTCAAACAACATAGCAATATTTAATACTTCTATCACTCAGAATAAAAGAAATGCTGCGCCAATTGGAAGGTATTAATTACACACAAAAAATGTGCACTAGCACATTTTTTGTGCCTCTATGAACCCAAAACGATTTCTTGATAAGACCTCAAATATAGAAGTTATGACAATATTTCGGATATATGTTTTAGCTTGTTTTTACCCATGCAAACTATCGTCCTATGAGACCAGAGTTGCCAGACTGTTCCCGAGTTCTGCAGGCTAATCCTGAGTCATTGCATTCTCTTTAAAGTCACGATGAAAAGAAGCCGTTAAAGTGGTGAGAAAAGTTACTAAAACTATCCATAAATTCTTAAATCGGTATTTCATCACAAAAATTTTAAAGAAAAAAAATGCAAGAAAAATATATAAGATCATTTTATTATACTATAAATAATATTATTTGTTGACATTGATATTTTTGTTTATGTTTTCAATAATAATTATGAGAAATTTCATAAAAACAAATTACAAAATTAAAATTACTAAAAATTACAACTTGTACACATGCATGCTTGCTTTAGTGAAAAAAAAAAACGATATCAGACCAACGTCAGATTTCATTATTATGTGGTAAAAAAGATCTACACTGGCCAACAAATTAAAGCTGACTCTGATGTGATTTTTTTTCTTAAAATCTGTTGCCCGAAATTTAAAATGAAGTCTAGTTTCAGAGAAAAGTGCCAAAAAGTGTCAAAAAGTAAAACGTGATTCTACGGATTCTCTAGATTCAGAAAAAATAACATAATCACTTATTCGTTTTTTTATTGGTCAGCATTGTCTTAGGTTATTGCATTTTAGAGAAATTACATTATTAGTACCTACATTTGAAAATTATTCTGACATGTACACTCAAAAGTTGATTGATTCATGGTTTATTTTCATTCAGTCGTGGTATTGTTTCTTCTATTAACTTCAGTAAAACAATGCTTCTTCTAGCAGCAAACCATATAGATGTTTTACAGTATTTCAACATTAAAAAACAACGTATGGTTTGTATTGTAAAAAAAAAAATCTGTCTGATATAACATAAATCCATCAGATGTTATTAGAAAATGTATCATTTTGAAACGTACCACGAGGGATAAGCAGGGTTTTTCAAACCAGTACAAAGGATAATCCACCCCATACATTATGTAAAATACATGCAAAGATCCGCATGTACTGCAGTCGCTACAAGAATTCTTCCACATATGAATTTCGCGTTCGCTTTTGTGATTGATGGATAACAAGGGATTCGTTCCCTTCACTAATGCTTACAGAAGGGAACCACCAAATAGGAAGTATGCCATAATGATTGCAACAATCTCAAATCCTATTTGTATATCTATCTTTCTCTGATTCTCCTATCATCGTCGTAAAGAAATAAACATAGCAACATTTTGCGTGGCAATAAATTCGTGTTTATATTGTAACGATGGCTTTTACCTTGGTCTATGAATATGTAAAGGAAATACCGTTTGTCTCGGACATTCTGAGGTAAGTAGAGGTTGGGTAAAGTATGGAAAATTAATGATCGTGCGCGAGTTGACGTTTGGGAACGAACAGCGTCGACCGACGAGAGATGTGTGTCTATGTGTGTGTTTCGTATTCAAATGCATTTTTCATGTTATAATTTGACGGTTCTAAAATTAATTTGCGACAGTTGTATTGGTACACCCTATTATACGAGACCCATGTACCATCTGCCCACTTTCGACTGTAGTTGTTATTTTTATAAGACAGAAACTAAATATAACAGTTATTGGGAACAGTTATTCGGCATACGTCAACAGATTAATTTGGTTTTATGTAAAACCTTGCAGTAAATTATTATAATAAAGACGTTTTCTTTTATACAATAACTATGTTTAATGACGAGTGTGTATATATTCCTCTAGTGTACAAGTAACTATTTTAAACAATTAAGTAGAAATAGCTAACATGATTCAAATGCTGTGCAAAGAAACGGTAGAATAACAGCATTGTAATACTTTTCCGTAATTAATCATTGTCTGAAATGTTGAAACTAAAAACAAGGTGACATGTAATGCCATTCTTTTGGCGGGAGTTAGCCAACGTGGAGAAAATAATATGCAGGAATTCCTGCATTTTTTGTTGTTGCGCTTCCTTGGTCGACCTCAACTGTAAGAATGTATATATTCAAACTAGCCAAAATATCTTGAGTAGTTTATAGCTGTACTTTCCCCTGACGTTATAATGACAATCTGTCAGTTGCGACTCGTGCATTGGTTTACAGATTTGCGCAACCCCCAAAAATAATAGTAATAGTTATTTAACCAACAAGTATATTAAAGAGAGCGATTAATGATCGAGACTGTTTAACGCTCGAGCGCAGCGAGAGCGTTAATTGTCGAGATCATTATTCGCCGTTTAATATTCGAGTTGGTTACAAAATTTTTTCGTCGATCGTATTCTTCTCGCCGTCTACATAGATTTTTCTTCGCCAATGTCCTTTTAGGTTATATGAGAATTTATGGAATCTGACACTGACAGTTCTAGAGGCGGTATGTTTTGATTGGAAGGTTTCATTTCACATATGTTTGATTGGCCAATGAAACGACGTCTTTACGTCGTGTGATTGGCTATAACAAATCATGCATTAATAGAAATCGTGCATTAATAGAGTGTGTTTAATAAACGATTTCCTATTCACTAAATTGACTCATAAATAAACGATCGACGGAAATAATATATAATAGTGTAATAATCAATAAGCAACGATCTATAACCTATAATTTAACAAAACTGCGAGCATTTTGTCGCGAATTCCAAGAGCAAGTCGGCTGTACGGCCTGGAGTTTGCAGCCATGCCGCAAACGTCTACTACCGCTACAGTGCGTATCGACGCATGCATGCTAGCCCACTCCGCCTAGGTTTGCAAATCTCCCGCAAGCGCGGCACGCCAGACAGTGACCAATCCTCTCTGCATTGCAACTAGAATAGTCAAGCAGGCACTAGTACGCTGTAAAGCGCTAATTACGCAAAATTAGAAAAAAAATAACAATGAATTCATTTGCTGAACCAATCTGCAGTAGCAATTGCATTTATAAGATACAGTACATGCGACAGAATATCCAATTGGATAATTTTTTTTAATAAGCATAAGATGGTTAACATATTGAAAGTAATCTAAAAGATTAACCATCAATTTAAATCTGAATTCTTAAAACTAGGTACTTGTCTCTAACAGGCTATCCACTGATGTCCTATATTTAGTTTGTCCTAAACAAGATGCACTAACACTTCACTTAGTGTGCTCTGCTTTCTACACATTTCACTGATTCACCAGTTCGAAGGGTTTAGTTCTTTTTAGTCTTCTCACTAGTTCTGGTTGTCCAGTAGCTGCAGGACCTCTACGTTGACGTGATGGCTTAGCCGAGATTCATGCGTGGCGAATCTTTTTATTTCTTGGATGTCTTGTGGGACACCAAGATGACGGTGCAGGTCACTATTCCGTATGTACCAAGGAGCGTTAACCATATTCCTTAGTACTTTATTTTGGAAAGTCTGGATTCCTTGTATATTGGAGTTTTTCGCGCAACCCCAAAGCTGGATGCCGTATAACCAAATCGGTTTTAGGACTTGGTTGTAAACTTGTAGTTTGTTCTGTACTGACAACTGAGAGTTTCTTCCCAGACGCCAGCACAGTTCTCTGCATTTGAGGCCAAGCTCTACTCTTTTCTTCTTAACGTGTTCTTTCCACCTTAGTTTTGTATCCAGAATCATACCCAAATACTTTACAGTGTTCGCATATGGAACTATGGCGTCGTTAATCTTGACATGAGGTATGTCCTCGATTCTTTTGATTGTAAAGTTAATGTGGACAGATTTCAGTTCGTTGAGCTTGGTCTTCCATTTTTTGGTCCATTTATTATTTATTTATTATTACTAGCTTGTTGAAGATTCCTAGTATATTCTCCAATAGTTGATCCCACTGCCATTAGAGCCGTGTCATCTGCGAATGTGGCGACTGTTACATTTTGCAGCTGTGGTAGGTCACTTGTATATAGTAGATAGAGAATTGGTCCCAATACACTACCCTGGGGTACCCCAGCTTTTACTTCTTTTAGTTCCAAGTATTCATCGATCTGTTTTATTCTGAATAGTCTATCAGATATACAGGATGTTAGCAGGTCGACGTATTGTAAAAAGCAAAAACCTTACCGAAAGCTTGTGTCACATCAAGAAAGATTGTTGAGCAAATAAGCTTTTTTTCTAATGCTTTCTCTGTAGCAATTCCGTTTGCATCAGCTGAAGCAGAACGTTGCTTTTCAACCCTCAAACGGATAAAAACTTTCTTAAGGAACTCCATGTGCCAAAAAAAAGTGACCACGCATACGCGATTTTAATCAAATGGTTATTGACAAGTTTGCTGCTTCTAAAAATCGCCGTATGGACTTTCTCTTCAAATAAGCTATAATGTTGTTAAGCCATAATGTAAGGCCAGAAGTTAGTTAATTTTGTTATATGCATACATATACAGGGTGTGTATAAATTGGCGGAAAAGCTATACGTGGCGACGTTCTTCGTAAAATTCTGAGTAAACAATCTTTATACTAAAATGTTGTAGCGTCATTATTGTGCCCTCAGGAGCCATTTGAAAGAAACATAGATTTGGCAACGCTGAATCCAACAGGTGTTCGTGTTACTATGCACTGTAAACAAACAAGTCAAATTACTTAATTTGATTATACAACTGTCAAAAGTGACAAATGCCAAAATTAAGTTACCCATGTTCTACAGTGTAGCCGAATGTATTTTTATGACAAAATTAACGAAATACCGAAATTAAAAACAAACTTCTTAGGCAGAAAGATAACATTTAGGAAAAGAAAAATTTTCAATATTGTCCTTTATTCTAAACTGCAGCCTCTCCATCAATAGATTTCAAATAATAACACCATTCAAGAGATCGGATATCATGACTTTGGAGACCTCGTGAAGACTCAAGAAGCACGGTACAACATTTTAGATTATAGATTGTCGACTCAGAATTTTGCGAAGAACACCGCCACGTGTAGCTTTTCCGCCAATTTATACACACACTGTATAATGCTATGAGGTTATAAATTTAAATTATGCAATATGTAGTAATAGATTATAACAACAGGGTTCGAGGCTTATGTGATGTATTTGTGAAAGATATTAAAAATTAGAGAATTAAGAAGCAATACTTTTTTTAGTGCAAAAATATAGATATTTTTATGTAATACATGTTATAAAAAACTGGTAAATACCTATAAAAGTACCTATAATAATACCTATCTAATGCAACCCCGACATTTCTAGAGCACGAGCCGCCACTGCAATTAGACGTGTCGCTAAAGTGGTTGCCAAGACCAACGGTCTTTACGTGTCTTCCAAAACACTGCGAGCGATGATCATATTCCGTCACACACGGATGAGTGGCTTGTGGTCATTAATTTTATATAAATTCAGAAATTGTGGTAGTTGTCGTAAGTTTTTATAAAAAAACAATGGGCCGCAACCATGATAGTAGCGGTATCAGGGAGTTAATCAAGTATACTATCCCGATTAGTTATCGAGATCGTGTATGTTCTTCACATAACTCCAGTCTATAAATAGAATATGGATCACAAACACAATGTAACCGTACGAAACACTAGCAGAAACACTGTAGAATTGGTTCACTTTATTCACACTTTATTCAGGGATATTTGAAGCCAAATTCCAATACGAGTGAAGAATAGTTTATTAGAATAAATAATTTTTAGTAAGTTGGTTGTTCATCGGCACTTTTGAGAGACAGGCCACCTAACCTAGACAATACAAAGAAACAAATTGTGTCTTCTTTGCCTTAAAAAGAGACTGGAAATTAAAACTGAAATCGCATGTTCATAAGCCCCAGTTTCCTTGAAATCCCCACAAAATAAACTATGGTTATGAATGCCCACGTTTTACGTTTGACATTAATGCCATCAATCTTCTATAGAGAACAAAAAGTCAATTTAAATAAAATCGTACTATTTCTAAATGAACAGCACGTACATTTCACTGACGTTGTTAACAACATCGTTTCTGTCTTTCGCGGATCATTTCCCATAATCGCTTTCCATTCATTATCGAGTGAACAGTTCAATGAGATCTCCCCCATTGCAACTCGTCCTGCAGCTTCTCGTTGGGAAAATAAGACGTTTGCTGGGTTTGCCCGATCGGTCCCCAGCAATTCGTTTTACCATTTGCAGAACTGCCACTCTTTCGTAACGTAACAACAGAGAAACGGCACGCCAACCTGAATGGCCGTACGGTAGCACAGAATTAATCATTTTACTTAATAATAGCTCTGCCAAAGGAGCAGCTCTCTTATTATGCGCACAGACGGGGAACGATTTCACAAATGATTTAACAGTGCTTGTTTGGATGTTGAGCACTCTATTTACAGTCTAAATTACCCGTTCTGGTGAGATTTGTTTTTACTATCATATTACGGTGTTTTTTTTCTTACATTTGCAGTTAACAGTTATCAGTTTATAGGAATGTTTCTAATTATAGAAGCAAATATGTATAATTATTGTGTACGTTCTAACCGTGTGATGGTAATTCAAATGGTACTGGATAGAAAATTGATAGTGGAATTTTTTTTTTGTGTGTGGAGCGGTTTGATGTCCCGAAGTATCAAAATTGCAAACATTTCATTTGCCTATTTTTATATTTAAAACCGAAGCACTAGATGGAAAATTAACAAGCAAATGCATTTCTGAAGACCCAGTCGCACTACGATGCGCAGCTAGTTGTTCTACCAGTTACTACTTCAAAGAAGATCTCCAAGTGAATCAAAACAAACCTGAACCCAAGGCAGGCACATTAATATGATCTCATCACTGGGGAAACCTTAAACAATTGCCTAGGAAAGTTATTGTTATGCTGACGTATCTATCAATTTTAGCGTTCAGATTATAATACGTTCCCATATCTGGAAAGAAGCAGAAGTTATCATGATGCTTAAACTAACCACCCATAGAACGAGGCGAAATCATATCAGCTCATATCATTGTTACCAACGATATCAAAGCAAAAATACAGCTGCTTCTCAGGAGAGTGAAATCTGTAATTATTATACGTACATTATACCTTATTACACGTCGATCTGTTAACATCCTATATATATATATATATGACAGACTAAAAAATATCTTCTTTTCTTCGTTTTATCATATGTAAGGTAAAACTAAAAACAATATAGTTGGGTAGGAGGAACACAGGAAAATCAAATGATTCACTCATTGTTAACTGCAATATTTCGACGGTTTATTGTGACTTCATTAGGCAATAAACTAAGTTACAAGAGATGGCAATTTGATGTTTCAGCAAAACCATTTCCGAATGCGGAGTATAAACATTTTAAAACTGAAAACTAGTATAAAATTGTTGGACATCTCATCATAGTACTACGTTCACACTCCGCATTCAGAAATGGTTTTGCTGAAACCTCAAATTGCCATCTCTAGTAACTTAGTTTACTGCCTGATGAAGATACAATAAAGCGTCGAAATATTGCAGTTAAGAAAGACTTAATCATATAATTTTCTTATGATTGTTCTACCCAACTAGTTTGTTTTGGGTTATAAGATACATTATATTCTGAATAAAACTGATAGATGAATACTCCGACCTAAAAGAAACAAAGCCGACTTTTGCAGATGATACGGACAGTGGAATTAACTGTCTACTAAGAATCTTCAACATCCTACTAATAAATATATTAAAAACGGGAGCCCATATCAACAAACTGAAAACCGTCCTCAGTAACTTTCGACGATTTAGAACATCGAGGACAAACTTCTAGTTAAGATTAAGACACCATAGTTTCATATGCGAACACTGCAAAGTATTTGGGTATGACCTTGGATATACAAAGCTAATGTAGAAATAATACGTTAAGAAGAAAAGAGTAGAGCTTGGCCTCAAATACAGAGATCTGTAGTGGCTTTTGGGAAGGAACTCTTAATTTTCAGTGCATATTGGGTTATACGGCTTTCAACTTTAGGGTTGCGCTAGAAGTGTAAATATCCAAGGAATCCAGACTTTCCAAGGTGAAGTACTAAGGAATATAGTTAACGTTTCTTGGTACTTACTACATACGGAACAGTGACCAGCAATGTGACTGCACTTGTGGTGTCTCACAAGTCATCTAAGAGATTCGCAACCAAACATGCATCTCGCCTACCCCATCATGCCAACGTAGAGACCCTGCAGCTGACAACCACAATCGAGTGAGAACTTAAAAAGAACTAAACTTTTCGAACTAGTTCAGTGGAATGGTTCAGTTAATGCTTCTTGTTTTGGTCAAAATAATATTTTTTCTATTGAGTTCAAAACCAGTTCGACGAAGTTTGTCACATAATGGTGGTTATCACTAATAAATATATACATACAATCATATTAACTCGTTACAGCTTCAAATCTTGCACTGAGATTCATTTTCCTTCGTTGGTGAAGATGTCCTGGGGTAGTCTTCGCTTTAGCCTGGTATGGATACCGCTTTGTCCTATATTATGCTCTACAGCGCTTGAGCATTTGTGAACATTGTCGAAAAATGTTGATGTTGTCTTGGCAATGTTTTGATTCGCGAATTGTTTTGACATCCAGTTCTTTATGGATTTGGCTGTTTCGTGCAATCCACGGTGCATCCACTGCCATTCTAAGCACTTTCTTGTCGAGGACTTGTAATTTGTTTAGATTTGTGTTGGATGTTGAGCTCCATACTGGACACGCGTATGTAATCAAAGATCTAATTAGGCATGTGTAAAGTAGTATAGTGCATTCGATTTTTAACGGTGTTTTGCTGTTGATCAGAGGCTATAGCTGTCAAAGTTTATTGTATCCTTCATTGAGTTTTTTTTATTTATATGATATGTCTATGTTAGTCGATGGTCCAGATAAACTCCGAGGTACTTGACGGCGCTGTCCATTGGGTTCCAGGGAATTCGTTCGTTGGTCATACTGATCAGTTTTGGGATAGTATACTGTCTCAATGTAAATATCTTACATTCACACTTGGTTGCGTTTATATGTATGCACCACTTAGAAAACCATTAGCACACTTGGTTGACCGATAAGTACATCAGTGGACAAAAGTAGTTTTTTGTTTCAACATGGAACATAGGACAAGTTGCTATGATTTCGTTCAAACAGACTCCTCGTGTGTGAAGCACGTCCGTTCGTCGAAGTACCTATTGAATGGGCCAATCATTTCCCCGCTGCGTTAAAAATGGATCGGAGGAAATGGACAAGCGGTAACGAACAAATTGGTACCAATCAGTGAACATAATTCCTCATTATGGGCGCAATCAGGTACTGATTTGAACGATCAGTGTCCGATAAGTCGGCAGATTATCACCGGTGGTGGTTTCTGTTGTAGGTGCAACTGACACGCCAGATACGATCAAAAAACGTCATCGGCGGTGCAGCACGGCATAGGTCACGACACGCAGGAGACTCCCGGTGCCGTGAGGCGGCTCCATTGTCGAAAGTAAAAGGACACAATTATTATTCATTTGTAAATGTCAGCGGAGACGGTGGCCGATATTCAATACGGTGGGGGTGAGGCGGAGTGGGACGGGACCAGCGCAGCACCGGCCTGACTGGCAGGCACTTTTTGATAAATGATGTCCACAATTCTTGGGATAGTTCTCCGTCTATACGTGCGTATAACCAACGTTCGAGTTTTCGAAACGGAGTTGCGATGAGGGAAGCCGCACCGCACCGTCTGTCCCGGAATATTTTAGTGGGTTTTTCGAAAGACAATTTTGGCGACGAGTCAAGATCCAGACGTAGTGGAGGCGTCTACGCGCTGCCGTTTGCGAGATAATAAATAGTGGCTCGGTCTTATTTTCGAGAGACACTGACAGCACTCCGAGATAGCGTTTTTCTTTACGCCGCCACCAGAGCGCGTTTCCGGTTCTGTCAACTCTTGAGGTCGCCAACGCAGACCGCCTACCGCACGCAAAAAATATTCAATGTGTTACCATATGTAGAATAACACAAGTTGGATAGAGTACTCCAGATTTTATACTTACAAGACTGATGAGTACTCATTCCGTTGAATCATTATTAACGACCAAGGATCTTTTCCTGTTCGGTTTGGTTTGGTTGAAGTTTTACTGCAGAAATCAACCACGAAGGGACGAACAGGTAAAAACTGACCAACAACTAAAAAATAACGAAGAATACTTAAACCAAGCCAGCTTATAGTACTACTGTCAATGGTAGGTTCAACACTTGCTGAGAACTAACTGTCATTGCATATAATACCAAGGATTGGAAGGAAAATTTAGTAGTATGGACCTGATAAAAGTACTATAAATATCAGTTTTAATTTTTGTTACCAAACAGTAAGACTTTATTATCTAACAGAAGAGTTTTGTTTAGTATAATGGCATAATTTTTGTTTAGTAAAAAGATTGTAAATCCCTTGAAGAAAAACTGAATACTTGTTTTAATTTTTTTCTCAAAAATCCACTTGAGGTTTGTAATCCAAACAATCAGAAATAGGAAACGAGGAATCAAATAGTGCAACTGGTTAAAAAAAAACTTTATAGGTACTTTAACTGTATTTTTTTATTTTTACATTATATTCAGAAGAATATGAAACATAATGTAATTTGCAGTATTACAAATAAATACTTAATTTCAAAACAAAATCGCTGAATAAAATTGACAAAAAAGTCATTTATGTCAAAAAGTAAGATTTATGCAACTAAAAACTTGTAAACAGTTGATACAATTACAAGATCGAGAACTTGAAGATTATTGGATGTTTACTGGATGTTTACTCTTAACATTTTTCAACGATTTTGCAAATAAGCCGCTATTTCTGTAATTTCGTCAAAATACATAGTTAAATAATAAATTAAAGTAGAGGAAATTTTGTATAAATTTCGTCTATGAAATTTTTTGGTAAAATAATAGTTTAGCTGCATAAGTAAATTCTATTTGATCGAGATCACTCGTACTAAAACTAGTTAGCCAGGATTTTACAGATATTTTCATTCTAATGACAGTAGGTATTGTCAAAACATCAACGTTTGACTCTACCTACTGTCATTAGAATGAAAATATCTGTTAAATCCTGGCTAACTAGTTTTATTTTAATGCAGTCAGACCGTTCTCGATCAAATAGAATATCATGCAGCCAAACTATTAATTTTATATATTGTATGATAAAGGAAAAATATATATCAGAATTACTTGTTTGACTTGGACTTTGATTGTTTGACTTGTAAACTATTTGTAAATGGCCTGATGGGCCACTTTGCTTTCGAAGCGTGCATTACAAAAGACTCTTTGCATTTGTTCGGTAGCACTAATATCCATAGTCAGGTAAATTGAATCAAAAGAGTGAACCAAGGACACAGTGCTTCTCTATTTGTTGGCCTTTGACAATCTTCCTTTGTTTACAAACAAAGCTAACCGGAGAAAGGTATGCTAGCGTCAGGCAGTAAGGCTTCTGTGCTATCACTGTCCCTGTTTTGCAGTACACCTATTGACTACGTCGAGTCTATTGTCCTTATCAGTTGGTCAACGGTATATTTGAGAACGCGCTTCCAGTTCGATAAGTATTGACTTTATTGGCCTAAGGTTCAACAGGTAGTACTCATTGTACTATTTTTGTGTATCTCTGGGTCTCAGGAAATGTTTACTGTTTAGGATGAAGAATATATTCTAAAGTTGCTTCAACTTACAGTTTCTATGAGATGCCCGATAAAATGACATCAAAACAAAACCAGTTGAAGGCGCAAAGAATTTTTAAGTAAGATAGACAAGATACAACTCCTCTAAGTAGTGGACGCCCACCTACAGCACGCACCAACTTTTACAGCACATTAACTTTTATCTAGAATTTCCTGTGCGGCGTGACATACATCACCGTTGTATCTAGCATCTTCTATGTCCGTCTCCAAGAAGTCCACCATCACTCACCCACGATTTATCATCAGATCTTTTTAACAGTAGTTGTTACGACAATAAAATATGCATTCTAGTAGCTGTACCGATCCTGATGATGAATAGCTACACCTTCACTGCTCGCGTCTAACACGATTCTGCGTTCTAGCGCATCGAAACTGGTTACTCATTATCTCTACTGTTAATTATCAGCAGTTTGTCACCTGAAGAACTTTATGCATGCTTAAACCTGTGGATATTGTCGGATATCAGACGACTCTTCTGTATCAGGACGTCAGTGCCACACAGAGAAATGTTTAAGACATTCGTTCTCTTGCAGATATTTACTCCGAACAACTCAACAAAGTTTTCTATCACGAAGAGCGTTTTGATTTAAAACTCACAAACTTCTCCTATGAAGCAACAAGATTTTGTCTCCAAATAAAACATTATTGAATAGTTTTTAAAGTTCTTATGAGTTCTTTTAAGAATATAGTATTTTGCATTGAACAATTCTATAAATTCTAATGAAAACCTCTATTATTCTTGCGTGAATCAAGTAAACAAGTTGCGTGAATCAAGTCGTCCCGCTTGTGTCAGTTCCTGTATGGTTAGTGGTGGATTAGGGCGCTTGCGAACATATCGGGCAAGCTGCTCCCACACGTGTTCATTTGGTTTCAGGTCAGGACTTAACGCCGGCCATTCGATGACCTGAATTTCACGTTCTTATAAAAAGTTTCTGGTGATGCCGGCGATATGTGGCTTTGCATTGTCCTGCATTAGGATGAAGTTTTGACCAACGACCTATTCAGCAGGACACCACATGGTCCTCCAAGATGTTTTCAGTAATAATATAACTAGAGAGTGAGAATAAATTGAAAATAATTTGACAGATTGTTTGAAAACTTGTTGCCAAGCAATAGTCACGAGAGCCCGCAGGCCTCGAGTGGCTATTGCCAAATGGCAACAAGTGTGAACAAAATCTGTCAAATTATTTTCTAATTTATGGAACTCTCGAGTTATATTTGACTAGATTATTTTTTGATTCACAAATTTTTACAATAAAAAAGATCAATAAAACTATCATAAAATTATTGAAAAATTTAATTTAATTAATTATTACTTACAATATATGAAAATATCGTTGACACATTGTGAATATATTAAAAGAATTAACAATTTAAATTAGTACAATGAAAAACGCAATTATTAAAAATATTTCGAGACTCATTATTTATTAAGGATTTGGAATTGCTTGTTATATTAAGTGTTTCCTCCTGCGTATTTTCTCTAAGATTATTTTATTATATTTGAATGATGTTCTTGGTTCAATTGTAAGTATGGTTTAATCGAACTTGCAGAATTATGACCAGTGACCTTGATTAGTTCTTGTTCTCCTACACCAGCTTTTGAAAGGTTACTTACTGCACTTGATCTGGCAGAATGGTTAGTTATTTTTTTAGTAACTGTGTCTAGACCTACTTTTTCTGCGGATTCTTTCATCCATTTTGAAATGGAATTTATTCCCACAGGAACGTTTTTATACCAAAAACCATGAGTTTGCCAAGCCGGATTTGGAGTAAGAAACAAGCGTTCGGTTTTAATATTTTCTTCACGTTTACTCATTAGTTTTTCAAAAAGACGAACACGGCAAATATCTGGGTTATTTATGTTTGGAGTCAACCATTTACTATTAGCGCACCTTTGTGCTCCACCCTGTGCAGTTTTTGTAAAGATGGGATTGTATTCAATGCGGCCAGTATTTAATCTTTTTATGGCGGTTTCTTTTTTAAAATAATGAACTAAACATTTCGTAGCTTCTCCTCCCCTCCAAGCTAGTTCATACGATGCAACGTGAAAAAACTTTCTTTGCAATCCACAAGATGTATCTTCGTCCCAATAGTTAAAAATTTGCAACAATTCTGTATTAGAAAGTGCCACAGAACTTTGTTTGTGCTTTTTAGGATGTTTTTGTAAAATTTTTCTTTTTGCATCTCTTGCATTCCGAGCATTTCTGAATTCTATATCATGGAAAGGATCAAAGGACCTGTTATACTTATTAAAGTAAAGTTCTTGAACTAATTTTGCCGTTTTATTCCACATTGTCTTTAATACTGCTTCTTTATAATCATTTCCGTCTTTTCTTTTCATGTTATAAGCCCAATCTTTTAACATCAATGCCAGAGTAGCTGTTGTAGTAGATTGATCCAGAATATAATTTCTTTCTTTGGTGAAGGTCTTAAATTGTCTCCATATAGACTGATTACTTATTAGAGTATTTTTCGAAGTAGTTTCTAAAATATTTTTTGTAATTTCTGCATTAGAAAAGGTACTAAACCGATGACTTTCACCCATTTCGCGTTGACACAATTAAGTAATTATTTTGACAAGTATCTGACAGTTGCTAGGCAAATAAAAGCTACAGTGATTATTCCCGAGAATAATCACAAGAGATTTATTCCCACTATAATAATGACATAATTGGTTGAAACTTACCCTTGTGACAAATAAAGAAGCATTTCATTGGTTTTAAGAAACGTCAAAAAATAATCGATGTAATTCATGGCATCTGGCCTACCAGGAACTACAACAAGATCAGTTTTGTTGTCCATACTGATTCCACCCTAAACCATCACAGATCCACGACCAAATCTATCCACTTCCTGTACAGTAGCGGCTGCGTAGCGTTCACCAAGACATCTATATACACGTACTCGACCGTCGCAACGAGTTAAACGAAATCTGGACTCGTCTGTAAACAGTACAGGCGTCCAGTGACGAAGTTGCCGATCTCTGTGATCCAGAGCAAACCTCATTCGCGCTGCTTTGTGATGCGGCGTACGTAAGGCGTGGTGCACGGACAGGTCTTCTTGGTTTCAAATTTGCTTCTTTTAATCTGCTTCTAACAGTTTGATCAGAAATTTCTATTCCATGTGCTCGTCTTAGGTCGTTTAGGAGGTCTCGTGGTGGGGCAGTACGCTGACGTAGAGAGGAAAGGACAAGACATCGGTCTTGATTTTGAGTAGCTTTTCGATTTCGATCTTGTCCAGCTCTTCTAACATGTTGGCCAGTCTCCCGAAACCGATTTCATAAACGCTGAATAACAGAAGGGGAAACTCGAAGGTCTCTGCTAACATGTCAAATAGAGATGGCCATGCTGAATAGAAAGTTGTTTGATTGTAGGTAACTATATACCTATTTTTGGGAAAACATTGAAGTATATTTGAAATATATATGTTTGAGAAAAGGGATTACATTTTCAGTTTACTTCCCTCCAAACGTAAAGCGCCCTCTCAAGTCTCAACACATAAAATTCACCGTAATTTTTCAGTTTCAATATAAAAATAACGCATTTTTTATTTTTTAAAGTATTTCTATGGCCTATCATGTTGACTATTCTACCTAAAAAAATACAATTTTTTTTTACTATTATAGTTTCATTTTTGAGAAAAAGGCAGTTATTTTCATTAATGTAATTTTTGTAGATACTTCTACGAACGGCAGTACGAACCACGAACCATAATAAAAGAAACTGCATCTTGTCTCAAACATTATTTATTCATAAGATTGAATAAACTTTTACGAACATTGAATCAACCGTTCTGGTCCAAATATTTAAATATTTGAAAGTAATTCTGCAAAGTTTTATTCAAAACTACATATGTACAGTCCTTTGGAGATGATGACTATTTGGTGTAACTCAATATTTTACTCCTTACAACTACATTTATCTCAAATCAAGTGTTCTTACCTAAGCACTTAACACACTTGTACTGAGAAAATATTGTCTTGGTCGTAGTGGATAGTTATTTCGTGAATATGGAAATCAATGTTTTGATTCAAAGCAATGTTATTATTAATTGAACATTTCTTTCTCTGTGTGTGGTGTCATCAAAACAACACATGGAATTATGGCAGAGAGAAATATTTTACTAACAATTTGCAGTATTTACCACATCGGTATATCTAAGATATCCCTTTCTAATAGGTAATCGGTTGTTTGGTTATACCTTCTCTGGTGTCATGCATACCTTAGCCGGTGCCAAGCAGATTGATCGAACATAGCGGAGGGAAAAAATAATGACACATCGTCCGTCATGTTCACATCAAACTTGTATCTGCTAAAGTTCATTTCGCTCTGACCGAGAGGCGAATGACGTGAGAGCTTCATAATTTGCATATATATGAAACAAACCTTATTCAGAGGCACACACAATTTCTGCATGATAGGTGCGAGGGAGTGGACCGATACACAGTACACACTCCGTGTTTGTAGCAGATTGACTCGTGTACACGAGTTTCGCAATACTTATGATTAATTGTTTCATCTCTAATTCGGTGAGATTTATTTTAAGAGGAAGTTTTCATAGGCTCTTGTGATGGAAACTAGGACAGTTTCAGCTGAAAATGATTCTAAAATAAGTGGTAATTATCAGATTATGGAGTAAATTTCTGATGTTGATGCTTGTCGCATAGATAAATAAAATGTGTCTCCAGATAGACCAAACTATACGTACAATGGACCTAAATTTTAAAATCTCCAAAAAATGTTATTCTTTATAAAGAGATCTGGGTGCTTCAAAAAGTCCAAAGAATTTCGATCTAACATACAGGGTCGTCGAAAAACGTGTAAACCTCAAGTGTAAACTATATAGTATACTATACAGTGAAATTAAAAATATTATATGCCCTTAAAGCATTCCAAATTTGATTTGCCTAGAATTATTATTTAAAAAGTTACAGGTTTCGAAAAATGTGTTCCCCTAATTTTTTTGGTCAGTGTATTTTATATAAAATTACTTACAATGATAAATTTTAATTTTAAGATTGAAAATTTATGAACAGATAAAATAAATAAATTTGTACGTTTCTTTTTTGTTCAGGTAGTTTATTACAAGAGTGGATTTACGTACAATGGACAACAACATAGTATGCACTGCTGTGATTGGAAGGCTTTTGAGAGTAAAATAAAAAAAATACAAATTGTGCACAAATTTATTCGCGAGTTATTTTTGGTAATTTGACTTCATGGAGTTGCAAATAATCTCTAATGAGTTTTATTGTATTTGCGCCAGCGCCGGCGTTTTCAACCAAATAATCTTCCTCTTGGAATTAAGTAAGTTCTATAAATATTTCAGCAGTGTGTCGATGATACCATCCAAGTACAAGTTTTTTGTTATTTTGGTCGACCGCTCGGCCGCTAAGTGCAAAAAATTGTCCGTTTACGCTTCAACTCGTATATCGGAAATTTATTATTTGCGAAACCTTGTTCGAATGCTTTGAACTGGTTTATAATGATTTATATGTTTCTATTTATTAGCTTAATGTGTAATTAATTAATGTAATTCCTACATTGCAATGTAACTGTGTTTTTATTAAATATGACGTTAATTTTGTATTAATAAACATAAAAGTTTTCGATTACATGAAATGAAAATCTCATTTCAAGATATTGCATACAACACAACAAATTATACTTACAACCTTATTGCATCTAATAGCTTTTTTTGTGTTAATAAATACAAAAATCAATTTGTTGGTGTCAATATTTTTACTTTTCAGGTTATTTCAAAACTGACATATGTATTGACATTTATTCACAAAATAGAAATAAATTAAAATTAAATTGCTTTAAATTTGTCTTTATGGTAATTTGTTAATTGTGATTTACTGGTGTTTTCGAGATATTTAGCTTCAACGATATTTTGCAGTGTTTAACTTAATAAACAGAAAGGAGTATGTATTTTGTATAGCATAAATGTATCATTACTATTTTGTTATATTATTATTTTGTATTTACTTTACAGCAATATGTTTCAAATATCTGACAACTGAAAATAATGACAATTATGTATATCACTAATTTACAAAAATTTTTGGAAGCAAGCTCTAAATTTTCGACGAATTGTAATGGAATGTAAATATGTTATAATTATTGTTAAAAAAAAAATAAACCAAAATATACGACCATCTAAAAGAAGATTTATACAACATAAAAATTATTTCATCAAATTTGACCTGGGATGAGTATAAATTGTGTTGGTAACGGGTATATAATTTCCCAAAAGGAGACGCTTCAAAAAGAAAAGTTGTTGGTTTCTCTTACGTATAGCTTTTATTGCATATTAATTACTCACAAACATATGCAATAAAAGCTATACGTAAGAGAAACCAACAACTTGACGATTTGAACCAGGGACATTTGCGTCGCCAGTACAATGCTATCCCATCTGAGCTATTGACATTGTGCTAGCGACGCAAAGGGCCTTGGTTCAAATCTAGGTTGTGGCTGTAATTTTTGATATATTTAAAATTTACATCCCGCCTGTACCTATGTTACCATATTATTAACTTATAATATTACTTTGACAAAGTATGCCGTTAAACATTTTCAGTTATAGTTTATATTGTTTGGAAATTAAAAAGACCTTCATTTTTCATGTATATGCATTTTAGCTAACCTTACAGTACACAATTCATTAGTCAAAATGTTATTTTTAACTTATTATCGTTGTTAATGCACGCCTCTTAATTTATTTAGAAAACAAATTTTGAAATAAAATTTCCAGTAATGTTCCAGCTAATATATAGTAAATGAAAAATGTGTGCTTATTGAACTGGAACTATATTACAATAAAACTTCTGTAGAGCTCTTTGAAATATTAACAAAAACGATAAATAAAAAATTAATTAGTTATCAAACAATGCAAAACCAAAAATGAAACACAATAAATACATATTACAACAATAAAAAATTATTAATTATAAGTAAAATTTTAATAATTTGTCTTAACAAATGAACAAAAGAAAATACCAAAATGCTTTGTTTTTTTTTTCTAGAAAGTAGAAAGTAATATGTTTCATATGGTCTTATTGGCTTTCTCTGTTCCTTCTGAAGTTGGAGCCGTTTAAAATAAGATATTGTTAATAATTCAAACGGCTGTAACTTTTTAATGAATTGAAAATTTTTTTTTTACTTTCTGAAAAAAATTGTTTTGCGGGTGAAACGTGGGACAGCCTGTATATATTGCTATAATTTAAATTATTTTGGTTGTCAAGCATGTATTGGATGTCATGAAAGGTAATTGAACATTAACTGCTGTAAAGTAAATACAGATATAAAATTTCCATTGTCCTTCATACAAAAAACATGCTCGTCCTAAATGTAAATTTAAATTAAATTTAGAGAATTTATTTACATTTAGTGAATATATTTTAATATTCTGAAATATTCTATATTTAGTGATAATCCTTGCAATCAAGTTGATTTCCGCATTTACTTACTTACTTACTTACTTAAGCCCGTCATCCTACTGCTGGGCAAAGGCATTTACTTGCGTAATTAATATGTGTATTAGTTAACATAAATTTATATAATGTGTCATGATATTACGCAATATCTTAAAATGAGCTTTTCGTAACATATTATCAAATTTCATGTTTATTAATATTATTATAAAAGTAATTCTATATTTAATTAAATGCATTACCTACTCGTAAACTTAACTGTAGTGATCATATTTCATTTATTACATTGCATTGAAGATATCACATTAAGGAAAAGGTCGGACACACAAAAAATAAACTAAATCCCGTTACATTACATCCATCGAAAAACCACCTCGTGACGGACAACTTTTTGCGAACCGGCCGGGTGGAGGTAGAACAGTACACGAATATATAACCGACATACTATTTTCAAATCCTGCGATAGCGATACGAACTTACTTATTTCCATGACTGTACATTTATAAACTCCGCGGGACGCGGGACAATACTGTATAGTAAATATTATGTAAATTTGGTAAATCTTATACCAACAGTAACCAATGTATAACTATTCAAAGTTAGCTGCTTAATTATAATATTTTTAATTTATATTTTATATTTAGTAGATAAAATATTGTACTAGTTAAAGTAGTAATTTAAAGAATTCAGTTTGCATGTATTCAACAAATCCTGGTTAAAATGTGATAACAACGCGCACAGTTTGTTTTAAATCATCACTCGTGAACTTATTTATGGCGTAATCAAATTAATGTGAGTACATTTTCTCTTCATGACGTGTAAGTTGTAAGTACTTAATAATATATAAAGAATTATAAATAAATTTCCCGCCAATTCACTTGGTATAATCGGATTAAATCAAAGCTTAACCGGGCTTTAGTGTGCCATACAAAAAGGTGCCTAAAAAACCGATAAGTCACTGTTTGTGTCGGCCGCTTCGTCCCGTCCCGATCCTTATTAAATTAATTGACGTACACGATAAAATCCCAATTCATTTCACGTAGTCATTAATGTAATTAAATTTACTGGTCCCCCTAAGGCAAACTGGGGTCCGAACAGGTCAGCTGTTTCTTACACTTTCCGTGGCTAGCACCTTTTTTCTCTTTTCTCTTAATGAAAGCGCAAATTTTTACTTAATTGAATATCCGACGTGATTTTAATCAGCAAAGTGGCCAAATTGACAATCTAGATTGATGAACGATCGAAGGATGTAATGAAATTTAAAATCGACCGTCCTGTTTTGGTTTTGAATAATTTTGCATCGACTTGATTATGTATTGATTCATTCTTGCACGAGATATATTATACAATCATGTGACATTGCAAGAAATGTTGAAAAGTCAAGTTTGACAGTGATTTTACTGGTATTAGTTCTTGTCTATCATGTATTCTATTACCTTCTATTCTTTTGGAGTTTTCGCCAATTCCTAACTGTATTCCTAACAGTTATCTTACTCCAATTGTTACAGACAATGCATCTT
The DNA here is from genome assembly GCA_963966075.1 of Aphodius sticticus. Lineage (NCBI taxonomy): Eukaryota > Metazoa > Arthropoda > Insecta > Coleoptera > Scarabaeidae > Aphodius > Aphodius sticticus. The sequence continues at coordinate 7,304,237 of OZ014513.1, forward strand.
ATGATAACGTCTTCTATACTTAAACAGCAGGTTGTTTAAATGACAGTTTACTTACCGTGACAAATTTTGGGCGAATTGTACTATTTTCAATAGTAACTTTACCGTAACTTGAATGTTAATTTTAAATAGACATGCTTATCTCGCACCTACCCCATGTGGTCTTTGTACATCCTGGTTATGTTGAGGTATATCCTAACACTCAGTGAGTCCTAGCTACTGTTATGTTACTGTTTTGTAAAGTATTGTATAGAGTTCACATTGTTACATAATACCATGGACACTATAATAATTCTCAATCTCCATCGATTTTATTATAGGTAGGTATTATAGTTTAAACCCACTAAAGAAAGATGTCAGTCACAAGCGAGAATGTTAGAATTCTTCGTATTCGGTTGATTCTAATATAATCGGCATACATATATTCCAAATAACGGAATCGGTACATACATAAGTAAAAGGGAAAGAGCTAAAGTACTAATAGACTTAAATAAAAATAATTAAATTCAATTGTTATGAAAGTGCTACCTGCATTCTGAAATGACTTCGTTGAGAACCACCATAGTCATTACAAATATTGCACGTCAAAATGTACAAGGTGCGAACTGAATAATAGAAAAATCTATAAATCAACCCTAGGTACATGTTGTATATGTATGTAACACCTGTATCTTATCGATCACTCAAGGATGCACATCGTATGAAAACGAACAGAATAATGGCCCTTGACTAAACTCATCTCTTGCCAAGCTAGTCATAAACTAATATAAAACTCCCATTCTGTCTCACCATGCGGGTGTATTCAACAAACTTCATACCAATGTACGACGTAGTTTGAAAACTATATCCTTTATATATATATATATATATATATATATATATATATACTATCTTTCTACCTATATATCTATTACCAAAATACACAAACCCGCAGCTTTCTGTGTGTGCGAAAATGTTTGGTGCCTTTCGGAACAAAGTTTAGTTGACGCTTTTGAAACTTCTATATACAGCGGGAATTAAAATCAAAATACTACCAGCCTATGTAAAAAAACAAATACCTCTTTAAGCCACATGTAACGTCACAATGTTTTTTAACTTTTTTTAACGAGAATTATAATAAAAAAATACAGTACTATTTGTATACAGTACATTATTATCAATTTTAAGTTATTTTTATCATAACCTGCTTTTAATTTCGGAGTTTTACTGTAAAAAAGGAGGTCCAATAAAAAATATACTTTTAAATTGTATAATTTTGACAAAATAATTTATTTAGAAACATTGTGACGTCACATGTGATTAAATAAATGCCCTTTTCTACTTTGCATTCACAATGCACACATTGTAACACTGTTTTCGGAGTTACAATTAACACATTGTAATACCGAAAACAGTAACATTTTTGTCTAAGATTGGTACACATTGATATCAAATGCCATATGTCAAACGTACAATACTTAACCCAACATAAGCACACACTGCATCTTCTTAATCGCTTGCAATCGCATAAACTGCGAAATATCAATATTCTATACATATTTAAACATGGGTGTAGCCTGCTATAGTATGGCCAAAGGATTGGGGCTTTCTTAGTTTTGCTGTGTTCATCAAAATACGCCAGCATGACGTTTTCGGTGACGTTTTACGGCTCTGGTAAGTGATCGTTATCATTCTTTTCAACTAAACATCAAATCCCCTTTTCAGATATAATTCAAGGACCACATTTACTTTAATAAGGTATTATGCGAATATCAAACCTACATCGTAGATATGAACGATTTTAATTACTTCTGCGAGATTGTATATGCGCAATAAATGGTTTATCAGCATACACGTACGAAGCTATAGTACATTTAAAGTGTAGAGGATTTCTTAGTTTATGTAACGTATAAGTTTTCGGTAATATTTTGGACGCTTGGAAGCTCGGTTCAATTCGTATTCGTTTTTGTCCGTCGCTTTCGACTTTGTCTTAGTTCTGGTTGTGTGCAACGTATTTGTATTACCTCTATCACATGTAATTTTACTAAGTATAATTTATTCTAATAAACTACTTTGCCGAAATTAGAATTGGGTTTCAATTAGTGTGCTTGTAAATATATAAGCCGCAACGGCTACGTAGCGGAATTAGGTAGACACCGCTATTAAACGTTAAGCGTTATAACAATTCTTTAGTGAGTTCTTGTTGAGTCTTATTCTGATTATTATACATATGAAACCACTATTTTAAAGTTGTTAACTTTTTAGGTTAAGTTTCATGTATTTATTACAGTAGGGTTAAAGGTGTTGCACCAAGCTCCATTATAATCATCGTTGCGACCTCGCTGAATATTTATTCAAACTTGTAGGCTAAAGTAGAGTAAAATTATTCACAATTAGATTTTGTCATGATTTTATCTCATCGATCTCATCCTTAACGAAGTTGACAGTTACTGCAGTGCTGCACGTGGTACCCGCTAAATACCCTAGATTCTAATTTGGCGCGATATAGTAACCACAATTTCTAAATTTATATAAAAATAATGACGCAAAGTAGAAAAAATATTTGACGTCTTATAAAACTTTTATAATAATATACTATTATGAGCTAGTCTTATGGCAATTTTAGCTCCTTTCGCCAAATTTCCGATCTCAGGTTATGATATCAGGTTTTATTTATGAGTATAAGCCTCTATCAGTCGTAAATAGTAAATAAAAGTTATGCAGGTTCATGTGCTCAGCTCCCCACATTCAAAATTTGAAATTTTTCTTATGTCAATGTTTTGTACTTGTTTTATGATAGTTTTGTAGTCATAACTAGATAAACGAGAAAAGCATCAAACTTCTGGTTTGCGGCAGAAAACACCAATACTTCCGGCATGACGACAGCCTCTCCCCCCTCCCATAAAAATTTTATATAACTCGGAAACAAAAATAGCAAAAACTTTGGGATTGCGACACTAAACATTTGTAAATGAGTACAAAACTTCACAAATGATTTCGTTCGAAATTTGAAAGTGGAGGGCCGGCTTGTCCATGCTCCTCTCCCCACTGCAAACAATGCTCATAATTCGGAAACGAAATGAGGACACAACTTCCAGTTTCCAGCACAACACAGCACAAGCTTTGGCACCAAAAAAGTTCCAAATTTAGAAGGGGGGTTGGTAGGTTGAAAATTGCTTATATCTCCGAATCGAAAGGACCACAAAACTTTTAGTTTGCGGCACAAAACATGCACAAAACTTTGAGCAGGTACTAATTAATAAAAGAAAAAGAACGTCTTCCGTTCAAAATACATACAACATTTTTTCACTAAAAATGAGCAATTAAAATTGAAATATTATATAAATTACGTAATCTGTCATTCACCGTTTGACTGGTATTTCCTTCTTGTCTAACCGTAGAGATAGTAATTGTTCGGCAGTGCTGTCAATCCAAAGTCGAGATTTGCAATTATATAGTTAAAGTCGTCAGACTACCCATGATGATAAATGATGCAGAGACTCGGTAGGCAGTTGGAAAAAAAGGCCATGAATAAATTAAACAGTGTCAAACGCACGGAGTTGGACGAATTGGCCGACCTGGCACAGTTTCCTTTCTATAGATATTGCAACCACCAGAAAGGACACACGCGTTGCCAGGAGGTATCTTTTGCTACCGTTGAAAGAGTTGCCAGGGTTAGTCGAAGGGCTTCTTCTGCAAACTGAAAACCATTAGCAAAAACGCAGAAGCTTACATTGAATGCGCTTAAGATCATTATTTATTTTCGGACGTGGACGAGAGCAATGAATGGGACAGAATTTCAAGACGGCCTTAACCCAATAACCCAGTCGGGTGTTATTGTTAAGTCAAAGATAATTACCAACGAAGCAGATGGCTTCTGTTCGGACGACGCCGATGGAGCATTGTTAGACGTTGGATGCGATTTGCAACGCCAGTTTTGATATCAAAGAAGCCTATTAGACCGAGCTTTGTTGGTCGTAATTAGGTTTAAGTTTGGCATTCTTGACGGTGATGTCTACTGCGCCTCTTTAAAATATATCAGACAAATCGATTTTAGGCCGATTGAAAGAATTGGTAGTCATTCTTAGTTCTTTGTTTCTTGTGGATTACATTATAAGGTTGGAAGAAACATATTATATAAAATGTAATTGTATGGCTTTTAATTTAATATTTCGCTGAATTTTTTCGAAAATATATTACAAAGCAGTGTCAATTCCCGAAATTTTTGTTTTCGATTCATCTCAATATTGAATGTTTTGATATGATTTGATTCGCAATTTTGATACAGAAAGAAAAATTGCACTGTTGATTATACTTGGAGAACGGTTCAGTTGCTATTAAAAATCCTCACCACGTTAATAGCCGCAGTTCCTAATAAGAGTTCTATGAAAAGCCATGTATTTTATAATTTCGCAATAAAATCTGCGGCAGTGAAGACGCCTGGCCTTCGGTCGTAAGAACCTAGTAGGAAAATATGGAATGGTTTACCAAGTATTTCCGTTATTTGGAAAGGAGTTTATTTCAAATAAACAGTAGGCGCGTAAAGTACGGAAACATGAGTAAACCTCTGAGACGGTTTGTTATTTTAAAAATTCCACGAACATGTCGACTTTTAATATTAAAGTACACATTTCTGTGGAAAGTCCAATTACCAACCATCAATTGTTACTGAATTATGACGTCATCGACACTTTTTTTAAATGGCAACCCAATCTTTTCTTACTGATTTTGTTAGATCATTTATTTGTCTAAATGGCATCGAAAATATTTTATGGCTTTACATAAAAAAAATTTTCGAGAAAACGACAATTAAAAATTGTCAAATTTTGGTAATTTTAGGGAAAATAGTGAATTGAATAGGAAATTGGTTTTGGGTAGAATTAATTGCCCTGAAAACGAATCTGGGTTCCAAAATTTTCTATCGCGCAAGGTTTTCGAGAAAAAGTGGAGTGAAAGTGTAAAAAACTTAATTTTGGTAATTTTTATAAATTTGTACCAGCTGACCCCATTGTCTTAGAAACTTCAAAATGGTCTCATAGTAACCCTTGATCTTTGCACTTTTACCTGATATACCAAAAGTTAGTTCACAAATGTTTTTGAAGCTTTTACAGTGATTCTTTAAGTGGGGTGTGCACGGCCCCATAAAAGAAACGTCCAAAACGCAAAAACCTGATGAAAACCAAATAAATCAATCAAAAACGTCTATTCGCTTTCCATAAACAAACTAATTAATATTAGCGAAAATTTTCTTAAGTAAGGCAAAATATTTTGTGAATTAGGTAACTTTTACACAATTAACAGATCTATCAATATCAGTACAAAAAAAATATGGGGTTGCCATTTAAAAAATTGTCGTTGACGTCATAAGTCAAATGCAATTAAAATTCGGAAATTAAATTTGATGTAAATATGTATACTTTGATAATTAAAAATTGACGTACCCGCACACAGAAAAGTAAATACTTCACTCAAAGCAATATGCTTTCATCCAAGTAAATGATTAGTTTGCTATAGCCGCAAGTAGATATTTTCTCAAGTTAAGAATAAAGAGATATTGTTGAATTGAAATGATCATATGCTTTTGTATATCTGAGAAAATATTTTCTTGCAATGAGTATAGATATTATTCATTCAAGAAAACTATTCTCACGTTGAGAATAATGGAATTTTCTTAAAGTGAATATATATGCTTGACAATGAGAAAATATTTTCTTGAAATGAGTATAGATATTATTAGTTCAAGAACATGATCATAATGTATTGAATAGAAATTACTGTTTTAGTTTTTTTTAGTTTTAGGTAGGGAATTGTGTGAAATAAGTAGACAATAACTTAGCGAATGATATTTGTTTTATTGTATGAAATTTCTTTGCTTAATTACATATATACTTACCTATTTATAAATTATCACTACCTACAATATCTAGGGCATGAAAAAAAACACCATATTCTATTAGACATCAAATTGCTTCCATTATATTACACAAGTAAGTTTTCTGTGACATGTATGTTGATTTGGTGACCACTATATGGCTAGGCAAAATTTACGTACCGTGTGCGTCACAAGTCACAACTACTAACTGCGTCGCAAATACGTTGAACATAAGTACTGTAGGCTATTCACGCAAAATTAAAACTATATACTTTCATAATATTATAGATCGCGTAGTTATTGCGTACAGTACCTACAAAATTAGTAAAGATATACTTACATATTGAACTCTTCCCGGACAATACTCGGTAGTCAGCGAACACGACGCCATAGCAGACCCCAACTAACTGAAGGCAAAGGCCGATGCGAAAAATCTTAAATCTCGGCAACGTTCGTGCACGTTTGAGTGTAAATGCGCAAGCGCGTTGCAAGTAATGGCTTACTGATTCAAGATATTGATCAACTTCTTGAATTGAGAATTTAAACTACTTGGTTTGAAAATTATATACTTAACCGAAACTAATAACTCTGAGATTGGGATATTCTTGAATTGTGAGAACAAGGAATTCTTAAATGAAAGAAATTGTTTCAAACCAAGTAAATATTAACTTTCATCTAAAGCAATAACCGCAAGTAAATAATTTTCTCACGTTTTGAGAATATACTTCGCTGTGTGTGTACAAAAAATATGGGGTTGCCATTTAAAAAAGTGTCGTTGACGTCATAAGTCAAATGCAATGGAAATTCGGAATATGTATGAATATGTATATTTTGATAATTATAAATTGGAAAAAGAAACAAGCAAAAAGTTGTAATATGATTATTTTTTAAAATGTTAATTTCTAGAAAGTCTAGCTTATTTCTAATTTGACGACGCGACGTCAAAATCTAACGGTCCGATACAATCATAACAGTCAAATTTTACGAGCTATGATTTTTACAAGAAATGGTAAAATTTTCAGAGAATATTTGACATGTTGTTTAAAACCTAAATCTGAAGCTGTATACATCAGTTCAACAAACAAAACCTTAATTCAATACTAACCCAATAACTTAGTATTCAAACTTTACCCTATAGAAATATCAATAATTTTAATTAACCCAGTGAATGAAGACCGTCTAATCAAAATACGGTAGGGTGGAAGTGACTGACAGTGCGTCAGCTGCAACCGCCTTGAAACAGTTGAGTCTCGAGATTAAACCATGATAAATATAATTGCAGTAGCAACCCCTTTTCAAGTTTTATTTCTTCGTAAAAACTTCCCCCTTTATTTTAATTTTGATTTAAATTTTCTCAAATCAAAAAAGATATATGTATATAAATCGTCGTCTTCCTGAAACTTTTTTTAACTCATCGATCCCAACTTCGATAAAATTAAATTTTACCGCATCGTTTTAGCGTGTCGATCAATCAAGGAGGCCGTTTCCGGACGGGAAGTTCAAGATGGCGGACGCTGTCGGAGCCGATCGGAAGTACGTAAATGAGATGTTTGCTTATCTCCGAGTCCTGGGCCCCAAGGAGGTATAATGAGGGAAGGAATCGGTTTACAGTTGAGTAAGCCCAACCAATTTAATGGAAATGAATTCATCGTTAATCAGATAAGATGAAAAGGTTTCATGGTGGATGAAATCAATTGAAAATCGTACCATGTGGAACTATTTTTTCAAGCTCTGTATTGCGGGGAATCGGTGTTTTATTTAGTCAGTTATCAGTTGTACGACGCTAGAGAACTGAAATGTTTTCCCAAATTCAGACATAGTAATCGTCATGTGCATAAATGTGTGTCTTGTATACTAAGGAGTGTGTATATCAGAATGAATCATTATCAGCCTTTCGACTATGCAACCAACGCTACTGTATAGAGTATACATAGACCATATACAGGGTGAGTCACTAGAGTCGCGGTGGTCGACACTGCATTTATCTTAAAACATACGAAACATATTTTTTACCAAAGTTGTTGGCCTATCATTGTCTACAAAGATACGCCAAATTTATTTTCACTCATACAGGATGTTGCATTTAGGCGCCAAGGAAAAAAATATATTTGTTTGAAATGGAATGCCCTGTAGTCATACTATATTTTGAATACTAAAGAAGTTGTCTTCCCAACTGGATCAAGTTGTACCTGTGTAAAGTAAATACTTTCTGAGATCTTCAATTATTTGTCAATAAATGGAAACTGCAGGCCTTTCTTAAAAACTACGTACGTACTGTACATAGTACATTTTTGCAGATATTTCCTAAAGAAGCCAGATAACTACAAAAATCGTAGCTAGATGCTGATTGCATGAATCATTAGATGCGCTATACAGAGTGATCGTAGCATGCAGTAATTTTTTAACATTTTCAAATTTCTTTTTCTTAAAATTTTTAAATGGAACACCATGTACATACATCATTTGCTAACTGAAATGTAGGGTGAAATATAGGGTGTTATTTAAAATCTCAATGATGACGTCATTTCCGGAAAAACCGGAACTCATTAACCTCAAGGGTATCCCAAAGAATGGCATTTTTTTACTATTTACACTTTCCTAAATTTCCTTCGTTCAGCTTTATAAAAAAGAAGTAACGGGAGTACCTATGGCGTGGGTCACCCGGCATATGAATAAATCTAGTTAAATAGGTTCTAAATGGCGTCTTCTACAACGCTTTTATTATTTTTCCTTAAGCTACCCAACACACAATATACAAAGCAATATTAACGTACAACAATAGCATGCTATAGTTTAAATTGCAAATATCACAAAAACTAGTAGAAATAGATTTAGGACATACTAAATATAAATTAAAAAGAACTGGACTACTCGAAGGATGTACCCTTAAACGTCATTTTCACGCTACGATTATCATTGTGTCGGAAAAATGTTTTTCCTCGAATAATCAGGGTACTTCCTTCAAATAGTCCATTGAGTGACTTGACTTTGACTTGTACGCTGACGTTGATCATTAGATCAATATTTTTTCGATTTCCTTGCTTCTAACAACATGTTTTGTACGCTTCGAATTTCAACAAAACTATTTGGTATCATTGTAACCGAAAAAATGTTTTCTATCAAATAATCAGGGTGTGGCCATTGCGTACCCGTGAAAAAAATGACTCTCTGGCCAAAAGCCAATTAAATCACGCTAGAGGGCGCCAGTAATCCAATGTCGAACAAAATCGATTTAGTTAGTGTTTATTTGACAATGTTCGACTATTTTCACTAATTCATAACCACCTAGATTAATACACAAAAAAGTTATTTTTGCGTTGCCTTGGTGGTAAAAATTGACGATCGATATGTTTTTGTGTTCAGAATGTCGTCCTGATTGAAAATATCACACAAAGAATATAAAACCGAAAGTCATATTAACCTCAAGAATATTCGAAAGAAAGGATTTTTTTTGTCTATTAACACTTTCCCAAATTTCATTCGTCCAGTTTTATAAACAAAAAAAATAAACGGGAGTACTTGTGCCGTAGGTCACCCGGTACAAAGTATTACGGTTATCAAAATATGTCAAAATATTATAAGGATCTTTCGTCATGTTTGCAAACATACAGCAAATGAACCCGAGACCTTGAAACTTCAGTAATAGTTCAGTTGTACCCTGAAGTAAACTATAAACAGATAATTAATTATTAGGGGATAATATAGTTCTTAATCATTTGTCTTATTATTATTATGATCAACATTATTACTTTTATTGTTCGTTATAATTAATATTAATACCTATATAGCATACAGGCGAAAAATGCAAATTTTAAGGTACTATGTAAGTTTCACTTTAAGATCATATAACTAATTGAATCGTTTATTAAAAAAAAAACAATCAATTTGGAATTTTATCTGTATGTAGGACATGAAGGTGCGTACTTTTAAAGTCAATGACTGGAAAACTATCATTAAAAAAATTAGAAGCGGCAAAAAAGTAATTAGACAAGTAGTTGCAAAGCTTGAAGAATTCTAATAATTCATTTTTGAACTTTTTACAATAATGAAAATAAGATAAGAATTTGTTATTTTAATACCAGATTTGAATATGTTCCCAAATAAAAGGTACTCTAATTATTAAAATAGCAAATTGTTACCTGATTTATTAATTAATTGCAAGATGTTGAAGAACTTCCTAATTGGGATTTTATTATGATTTGCAGCAACTTACATACTAGTTTGCTCATTGTCATTCTCTAATTTAAAATTCATTGTTTTTTAAATAAAAGTTTATTTAGGTGTATCACCTTTAAGTATATAAATATACTGTACTTATATTGCCAAATATAAATATAAGTTGGTATTTAACAAGTTCATCATTAATCAAACATTTCATAACTTTTGTTGTTCTTTATATTGATGTTTATAGCAAAAACATAAACATGTAGATTATAGGGGTAGAGCGTGTTTTTGAGGAGCTAATCGTTTTAACGATGTTGGCGTCTGAGTATAGTCTATGCTATAGATAATAGCTAGTTACGTTTTGTGATTAAATTGGTTTTATATCTTTTATGTACAAACATTATGCATCTAAAATCTAAATGATTTCCATGCAAAAATGCAACATAGTCCAGTCATTCTAGATTTTGATTCGGAAATTCAAATGCAGCCGATCAAACTAATACCAATCGATAGCTTATGGTTCAAGTAGTAACATATTAAAATGTTTAGAGTCATAGTTAACAGAATTTTTTTAATTAACGTAAGACCATTGAAAAATTGTGCCTATCAAACTTTAATCCTTTATTACTCGAATCACACTTACTTAAATGCAAAAATAAAAATACCACACTGTAGCAGACAAAATTTACCATCAAATGGATTTGGGAACCTATCCGATTAAATGAACGGTTAATTTTGTATAATTTATTGAAGTACTTTTTTGCGATTCCACGTCAACCGGTCAGATGACATTAGAAATGCCCGTTCTAATGTCAAACGATGGTTTAATTATTGTCGGTTGACATTAGAAATGTCTGTTCTAATGTCAAACATTTGATTGACGTGCAATCGCAACAAATTAGTTGATTCAATTATAATTGATTACGTATACTAAAGTAACCGTTCATTTTCTCATATAGGTTCAAAAATCATTTTGATAGTAAATTTTGTCCGCTACAATGTGGTATTTTTAGTTTTTCGATTAAGTGAGTGAGATTCCAGGAAAGAAGGATTAAAATCTGACAGGCACAATATTTCAACGGTTTTTAATTAATTACATAAACTATGACACTAAACAGTTTAAAAAACATTTTAAACTTCTGAGATAATGTCTAAAATAGGTACTTCTTCAACAAGGATTTAACTTCCACTGAAAGTACATGGTCAAAATAAATATGTATTTAAAATAAATCACGTGTTTTGAGGGAATAGTTTCCTTTTTTTGAAAGGTAGGTTACAAACTGGAGCATCCTCCACTAGAATGCTTGCTTTAACTTTAACACGCTATCATCATTAAAATCAAACTTAAGGAGTCCCAAAGTGGCTCATAATAGCTTATAGTATTCATTACGCTTATAAAAAAATCTATTTCATTTATAGGAGGGTGGACTGTTCTGTCAATCGTAATCCGACCGTGGAAAACATTGGAAAATATTCTCGAAATTTATTTTCATCAGGCAATTATCATCGGTCTTCTGTGATTCCTAGTGTACAACATAATACCTCATATTATGCATCCAGGCAACTCACATTTATCTAGCATATCCAAGGACAAAATGAAGTTCTGTTGATCAGAACGTAATTTTTAAAAATTGGGCCTAAATTGCAAACGGGACGAGACAAAGGAAGCCGAGTAAATTAGCTGCAAAACGGCGAGGGTTATCAATCACCGGGCGTCGGCGGACTACCTGAGACGGACGGGCCCCGTGTCAAACGCGTCATTTTTCCGTGATAATAACAGGTGTAAGTGCGCTGAGCAGATGGGGAAAAAGTTCATTGGTTGGATTAGTCCGAGGGAAGCGGTAATTGAGAATCCATCTTTTTGGGATGGCCTCGCCGCAACGGACGAACGAAGCGCCATCAGTCGACCGGATGATAAATCATAAGAAAGTGTCAAGTGCTTCATCAGTCTCAATATGATTTAGTTCTAATGATTATAAATTTCGATTCGTGTCGAATTTCTACGCTTTTCCCGCATTTCCTTCTTCTCACGCGGTTGAAGACTAAATGACAGATTATAGGTTAAAAATTTAGGTGTAGTAAACATTCACCTTTTTACTTTAGTTTTAGTTTCCGGAGAAACTACTAAATGTATCGGGACGAAACTTCATATTTAGAAGTTTCATGACCAAACTTAAAGCTGAAAAGCTTTCTGTTGAAAAGGGTCCAACGGAACTGGAGGTTTAGTCTTAGCATTTTTGAAAGATTTTGCAAATAAGCCGCTATTTCTGGAATTTCGTCGAAATAGTTAAATTATAAATTAAAGTAGAGGAAATTCTGAATAATTTATGACTATGACATTTTTTGGTACAAGCAATAGTTTAGCTGCATGAGCTGCATCTATTTCATCGAGATCGGTCGTACTGCATTAAAACTAGTAGCCAGGATCTGTCAGATATTTTGATTCTAATGACAGTAGGTAGTGTCAAACGCTAATGTTTTGACAATACGTACTGTCAATATAAGTTGCGTTCGGATATTGTACACCGTTACACCTTTTACACCCAATAACACGTAAGTGTCATTTGGACGGTGTACCCGGTGTCAACAGAGTACAATATCCGAACGAAGCTTTAATCGACATATCTGTCTAGTTCTACTAGTTCTATTTTAGTGCAGACATAGCCGATCTCGATCAAATAGCACCTCACGCAGCTAAACTATTAATTTTATATATAGTATGATAAAGTCATGTGCCTGGCCACATTAGATTTTTTTATTTTAATTGGATTTCAGCAACCTCAGAGTAGAAATCATCAAATTAATATTCTCAAGGACCAATTTCTAGGGCAAGTATATTAAAAAACAAGGAAATCCAACCGTAAAGCTCAATCATCGTGACGAGGTGGTTTTGATGGGCTTGCAAACGCTCAGAAAGTCTCAGTTGGCGGTCGAATGACTATCCAGATCCCGCCTGACATTGAATACCCGAAACTTACCCCAAACAAAATTTATCTAGATCCATGCATTATTCAATATATGGCGGACTTACGTAAACACGCTTTGTGTGAAATCCGCTATGAAAATTCCCAGAACTGACAAGGAGAAGATGAAGAAGTATTAATAGAAGGCTGCGGGGTATCATCAGACGCTCCGTGCGGTGTAGATTACCGTATCAAATTATTAAAATGACGGTTATATTACCTTCCATCAAGGTTGGTCGGTGCGCGTGGCCGACGGAATCTAATATCGCTTCGCCGCGGCCAAATTGAAAATTCCTGTACACTTGCCTTTTTCCCTCATAAAATATCCATTACTAAATTAATAACGGCGCACATATTGATTTTATAATGTGTTATTCTTGTTTAACTGCCACACTCGACGGGCTCCGCTGAAAAATTCTCCCTATTGGCGTGTTATTATCCTAACCAGAAATGCTGCTTTCATTGAGGGTTATTATTTGTCCATTATTAAAGTTAAATTGAAAAGTTTCAAAAGTAGCAGCTTGATTGCTGGTATTAACGTGACTTGCAACCATCCTCCATTTTTTTTGATATTTTAAAACACTGCTTTGCACTTTATTTGCTTCACTGCCAATTATTAATGTCACGGCAATGTTATCAATACGTCACAGTGTTGAAATAAAACGTTTCAAATGTCCTATCCATGTCCTGAAGTAAGTAATTGCAGTGTTGCACCGATTATGTGTTTTAGTTATCTCGTATCATATTTAAAAACATCATAGCAAATGTTGGTCGTATTTTCACACAAAATCTCCTGCTTTAAAAAGAAGGTGACTGTTCATCCTGCCTCCAAAATCCTCGGAACAAGTGTGACACTTCCATCCATATTTTACCCAAGGCGTACTGAAATACAAGACTTACCTTACGTGGACTATCTGCATGGTTTCCGTCGAAATCCAGACGGCGGTGCGGAGTGAGTCATGACGTCATCGATCTGGAACTGGGCCCGGAGCAATGATGAATCTATCCCCCTCTGGTGACAACCGACATGTCATCACGCCCAGTCATTTTACTTCGGCATTAGCTTACACTCGAATTTGTTGGTTCACTCCATTAGTACAGGCTTACAAATTTATTATAGTCTGAGGCGTAATTCGTACGGAAATAGTACTTCTGTAAGCGATTCATATAAATGATACTTTTATAACGTTTAATGACGAGTGAGACTTGATTTATCGCTGACGAATGATTATTAATTCTTGAGTTTGTTGTCCAATGGTTTTAGACAAAACTCTGTCGTTTGATCAACTTGTTTCTACTAACGCTATCTAATATCTAAGGTTGCACAGTTGGCACAAATTTGGTTACATATTTGCTACTTCGGAAAATCATACAGGGAATCATCTACTGAGTTTTGAAAATATACAGGGAAATTTTAAGGAGCACCATTTTTTATAAATTTAATAAAAAAGCATGTAGATAGGCAAAAGTTGACTGTTTGTCTACCTTTGACTACGTTGTCTTGATTGGATTTTTCGAAAGTTCCGCTTTTTAAGAAATATTATTCTACTGAATTTTTACAGAATTACTAAAAGAAAGAAAAATAAAAGAAAAATGTTGTTATTTGGCTCAAACACTCAAATCGTTAATTGAAAGGCATTCCTATTTTTATAACTGGAAAACAATGTTCTGGGATCGCCACCGGTCTTCCAAATTAGTATTTTTTACCAAAAAGTTTGAATTACCCATACAACGTACAAATATGATATATTTGTAAGTTTTTGAATAATATTAATTGTTATGTGCATAAGGAATTTATTGATGTTTGAATTTTTTGACAAAATTGAATATTGATAACCTACCTTGCTGGAATCAATGACTTTTGTGTTCTTTGACCAATTTCCACTATTTTTTCAGAACATGTAAAGTAAACTTACTTTTGAAGGATTAAGAAAATAATATTCGAGCTTATTAAAAAAAATGGCGTTTTTCGACTAAGTTTGGGACATCCTGTGGGGTAATTAACGAAGTAGTTCTCTCGCATGTTCTCAAGTGCTCTGTTACAAAAACCATATCAATTCTCAACATCTTATTTTGTAATTCATCCCAATATCTTGAGTTTTTGTAGGAGATACACATTTGTAAGTAAAATATTGCATTGTTTGTGGACCAGAAACACTGGTAAATCTGGTAGACTGAATATGCAGCATTTAGATTCCATGTCGGCTTGCTGTTATTTCAACAAGTGCTGTTATTTCATCACACATTATAAAGTATCACATACACGTTGAGTTTCGCTTAGTATAATTTAGTTTTTTATCCATGTGCTTATCTGTAAATTTCTGGTCTTTATCTTTAAATTAATTCGTTGTTGGTACTAAAAACAATAGTAAAAACACTTTTAATCAAGTAACATTCGCTGCAAGGTTGAACAGCATTTTAAATTGCAACGGTTTACTTTAAAAAATGTATCTTCTAAAAAAATTCAGCATAATGAACCAAAAACAAACTGTTGAGAATATCGGTCAGATCAAAACTATCCTTATAGTTTACTCGGTGTAATCGGATGTAAAATATGAAGAAAAAATTATGAAAGTCGTCATAGATTACAAAAGCTAGGTACTTAACATAAAAGTTTAACAAAGTAGGTGTTCCTTTAATATAGGCTGGTAAGTTTATAGAGTACGCAAAAGCGTACTGCTAAATTTGGAATAATTTGTTTTATTGTACAGGGTCGTAGATTAGAAAACATTTGTTTGTTATCTTCTTTGACCGTAAGATTTGTTTTATTAACCATAAGAATGTAATTTATCTTTCTTAGTCTTCTTAATATTATTTATTAGTTGATGAAAATCTATCTATTTCGTGCAAAATGCACATATTTGACTATGTTAAAGGAAACAGTTAATAGTTATAACTTCAATTCCAATCAGAAACGATAACGAGGTGCACTTTTTCTATGGAGTATGCAGTGAAGTACATATAATTTGTTTAAACAAATATGTTTTGATTAAAAGTACAAAAATTTAAAGGAATATGTGATAATGTGAAAAAATCTGTATAAAAGCTATAATTTTTGTGTTAAATTTGTCGTTTTGCGTTTTTTGCAAAGACGAATAGCCCCCCCCCCCACATACACGACGCTACTGTCCCGCTTTACTACAACAAAATTCTGGTCACCTTACATGTACGAGTAGATCGCCGATTCGGGTAGATCGCCGACCTGAGTAGATCTTTTCTATTTATTTCCAGAACCAGCCTGTTAAACCAAGCCTGTTAAACCAGCCTAGCCAACCTGTTCCAACCAAACCAATATTTTCAGCAACGAGGTTATGTTGTGTTCCTTATTTGTTAGGTTCTTTATTATTTTATTTGCAACACTACACACAGAAAAGTGACCTCTCGAACGAAGAGAGAATTACTTGGCTGAAGTAGTTGGTAGGTTCGTATATACGCGAGAGATTATTGACTTCAACCAAGAAATTTTATTTCTTGGAATAATTACTAGATTTAAGAAAGTGGTTACTCTGGTGAAGTAAGTAAACTGTCTTCAATGAAGTGTATATTTTTATTCCCGGTAAATATTTTGAGCTACTTCATGTAAGAATTTTAAAGATTTGGCACAAATACGTTTTCTATTGATAATTAACAAGATTTAGTATGTTATATTTACTTACTCGTTCTAAACTGTTGCGTGCGTTACATCAAACTATTCCGTGTTGAAACGTTTATTGTACACTAATCACAAATCACAAGGGACATCCCCTACGGCTACTTCGTTGTTGTTTTAGTACTAGGTTAGGCTTCTTTACGGCGCCTGCACAACGCGCGGGCGCGCGAGCCTTGACAAAATCAAGGTGCGCATATTTATTCCAGAGAAAGGGATTACTTGAAAGAAATGAGAATCACTTCAGTTAAATAATTGGTGGGTTTTTATTCAGTAAACAATACTTACTTATATTAAATGTCTTATATTCTCTTGGGTCAAGTAACTACGCACTTGGATGGATTTACTATTACTTCGTTGGAGAAATTAACATTTTTGGGATGAAAAATTCAATTACTTCTTTCAATACAATATTGGTTCTTATAAAGAAAGAATTTATTTGTTGACAGCATTTATCTGAGAAATTATTTTACTTATATTGAGTATGTGGCATTTCTTGTATAGGTATATACAAGAAATGCCACTTTCTACATCCAAGTAAATATGCATTTGAATCTAGTAAATAAATTCAAGAAATTATGTTTTCTCGTTCCAAATAATCACTTTTCTGTGTGTGGTGGTCAAATTGATCAAACATGTTTTTGACGATTTCATAACAAGCGCGGCATCTGCATTATAGGTTAGGTGACGTGTTATTGTTATCTCAATCGGTTTTTAGGTACTAAATAGAAGTAGGTATAGAAAATACAAAAGAGTGTAAATTAGCCTTTACTAGGTTAGTAAGAAAGCAAAATTTCTCTAAAACTACGGTAAACATTCTCAGTAGAATTTCCTAATAAATTGCAGCAAAAGCTATAAATGATGTGGCAAAACCGTCAAATTAAAACTAAAGGCAATATACTATTAATTTAGCAAGATATTTATGTAAGTTTAAAAGAAAAGTATGGCAACTTTACAGTAGACTAGATTGTTCCAACACAACTAGGTTTCTTTACAGCAATATCGTTGGTTATTTGATATCAGAATTCTTCCTTCAACCGTCATATGACAAGAAGACATATCCATTCGCATTTCGAATTATAAATTACAGTTCTTATGCAATAATAATAAGGGTGTTTGCACAGCTAACAAAACATGTCCGCCGTGCCATTCTGGTCGCCTTTATTATTCCTCTCCTCTATCCTGTCTCTTGTGCAACAGATCGGTGTACGTTGGACTAATGGCTGTTCCACATTTAAGAGGATATTTTTACAGTTGGTTCCGGGCAGAGTGCGTCTGGTAATAGGGCACCAATGGTGAATCTTGAGTCGGGTATGGCCACCCCATCACGACCCACCCCTCGAATATTCCACGGTCGAGCGAGTTTTCGGTCCCTTTGGGCTTCGATTCTTCCCGGTCGGTCACACGCCGAGAGAGCGGCGAAAAAATTGCAAATTAGACGGCTCTGAAGATCATTTTTTATCGAGAGGCCATTATGATCGGTCCCTGTGTTTATTCTCTATCATTTTTTTTTCTATAGGATTCCTGATCCCTTGCCAATCAGGTGAAACGATGCAAGAGAGCATACGTTTGGGTGTGTCGGGTGATTTTTATTTTCATGCAAATGCATTCCTAATACATTCTATTATTTGCATTCGGTTTTGTTGTTGGATCACGAGCTACAAATGTTCTGATTTAGATGTTTCGTTGCTATTGAATGATATGCAGAATGATTTTTATTCATTTATTATCATTTGTCACGCCTCAGTAGAGTAAACATGTGTCCGAATTGAGCAGCGTTTGAGAACCGGGGTTCCAAGGAACTCTAGGATTCCGCAAGATATCGTCAGGGGTTCCGCGGAAAATTGCAATGGCGGTCATGGGTGCATTATACAGAGTGTCTCAACAGTGTGATCTGGGAAGATTGTGCCTCTGTTAACGAAGACATTTTAAAACTGATTTCACTCATCTATACAGAACGCCGAGGCGCACATTTTAAAATTATTAGCGTGTATACAGGGTGATGCATACGGTAGTACCAACCCAAACTTATGTTTTTTTAAATGGAACAACCTATATTTCGGCACAATTTTGTATTCCTCGCAAAATTTCACGACAATGAAAAATAACATTACCTACCCTAAACCTTATACTTTTTGCTTTATTGGCATTTTTATGGAAAAACAGCAGTCTAAGAAAAGTTGTATATCTCAATACCTGTTTTCAATTTTATTGCACACGCTTAGGTTATTATTAAGCAAGAAGCGTTCTATTAGCGTGGTTACCTACCATATCCAAATTGTGTACCGAGTGGTCATAATCTGCAACAAAATATTGCACGCAGTTATTCCTAAGAAAGTTAATTTTCTTAAATGGAACACCATGTATCTAATTAATTTTTTGAATTCTACGCATCGTTCTGCACAAAAAAAGTACTAGCACACACCAGTGCTAAAATAAACAATTGCAGAGATAACTAGTCTTCTTCAAAAAAAAAATCGATTTTTCTATCAATTAGTCTATTTTGTGCAGAACATGCGGTCTGCATAGCATTTTTGCATTTGCCAAGAACCCACACCATGTCGATTAGTTCCTCCTGAGAAAAGTTCGCCGTATTTCAAAAAATTATACAAATCTAACCTAACAATATCACCACCAGTGACAGATACATCAATAACTTGTTTAGCACAGTTTTTCATAGCCTACAGGGTAAAATTTTATTTCAAATTATAATATTAATTTGCAGATGTGTTCAAATGTTTTGATTAATTTAAAAAAACATAAAATCATGCCAGAAAAGATGTAGAAGCACTTAATCGACTTTTTTTTATGAAGAAGACTAGTCATCTCTGCAATTGTTTATTTTAGCACTGGTGTGTGTTAGTACTTTTTGATGCAGAACGATGCGTAGAATTCAAAAAATTAACTAGATATATGGTGTTCCATTTAAAAAAATTAACTTTCGTAGGAAAAACTGTTTGCAATATTTTGTTGCAGATTATGATCAGGATATGGTAGGTAACCATGCTAATAGAACGCTTCTTAGTTAATCATAATCTAAGCGTGTGCAATAAAATTGGAAACAGGTATTGAGATATACAATTTTTCTTAGACTGCTGTTTTTCCATAAAATTGCCAATAAATCAAAAAGTATAAAGTTGAGGGTAGGTAATGTTATTTTTCATTGTCGTAAAATTTTACGACGAATTCAAAATTGTGCCGAAATATAAGCTTGTTCGATTTAAAAAAACATATGTTTGGGTTGGTACTACCTTATGGAACAACCTGTATAGGTACACGCTAATAATTTTAAAATAATTTTAAAATGCGCCTCGGCGTGCTGTATATATGAGTGAAATTAGTTTTAAAATATCTTCATTAAGGGAGGCACAATCTTCCGAGATCGCACTGTTGTGACATGTATACAAAAATGTTCATCACTCAAGTTATAAGGTTTCCAAAATAATTATTACAATTATTTTTTAAAAAATTGCAATGATACGTAACGATCTCTATGAACTTCTTTCCCATGTGACGAAAAAATAATCAAAATCGGTCGAAGTATACGAAGTTATTAAACATCAAAGCAAAATATTCGGAGTACCTACTAGCCTCGTTTATTACAGTCAAAATCATTGCCGAACGTTGCTAGTAGGCCTTGGTGCTGTCGCGCAGGCGCTGGCGTTGGTCAGCTGATTCAGTCGGTACCTGGGGTGAGTCTACGTTGAGACGCTTTGAATTACATAGTCGGATTTTCGTTTCTAGTTTGCGCGTTTTTTTTTCGGGAGTTTTTGATGTGCGTGGCGTCGGTTATTCTATCGCTTAGTGGTCGCCGGTGGATGGTGACAAATCTCGGAGATTTCCAGCGAAAATGTGAGTACAATAACGGAATATCTGCATTTTTTTGTGATTGCGCAATATTGTGAAATTGCAATGTTAGTGCTAGGAACACGTCGCTAGTGCGCATGCGTTATGGATAGGTCTACCATTACATTACATACTGTTTGAAAACCTATGTACTAAAGTGACACACAAAATTGCACTAGCTTTGTTCGCTGAGCGAATCCCGAACTAATTCAGGTACTGTTTTATATTGGACCAATGCGATGTCTTGTAGTGTCTCTCCTACCATCATCACACTGACCTGTCTGGTCCAATATAAATAACGTCCCGAATACGTTCCGAACTGGCTCAGCGAACAAAGCTACTATTTACGGTAAAACAATCAGGGTGAATGCATTATCCACAATAGGAATCATGGTTCACGTATGCCCTTGTATTAGGGAGTCTTGTTTTGTGGGTCTGGCGGGGTGTTTCTTCCGTAATTTTAGTCTTGCATCGGGAAGATTATTTTGTGGGGATGTATTTAAGGATAAGCAATCAAACCCAACCTGATTATTTGACTGTAAATGTGTAATTTTGTACTTTTTGTACATTTCGGCCCCGTCTTGCCTTTACTTTCCGCCCGCACACGGTCTTACGATTCTTTTCTTTACTTGAAACGTTGTCACCTTTGATATACCAAAGCGACAGACTAATTACAATAATGTAATTTTATTATTGACGACTTTCACCTTTTAAGTATCTAGATCTATTCTAGATCTATTCGCCATGGTGTAACAAAATCCGTTGCTGCGGTTCTTGGACTAAAAAATATTTGCGTTATTGAATCATACAGAACGCCGAGGCGAATTTTAAAATTATTAGCGTGTATACATAGTGTTCGATAAGGTAGTACCAACCCAAACTTATGTTTTTTTTTTAAATGGAACAACCTATATTTCGGCACAATTTTGAATTCCTTGCAACATTTTACGACAATGATTAATAACATTACCTATCCTAAACTTTATACTTTTTGATTTATTTGCATTTTTATGGAAAAAACAGCAGTGTATGAAAAATTGTCTATCTCAATACCTGTTTTTAATTTTAGTAAGTAAGAATCGTTCTATTAGCCTGATTACCTATTACCATATACAAATTGTCTACAGGCTGGTCATGATCTGCAACAAAATATAGCAAATAATTTTTCGTAAGAAAGTTAATTTTTTTAAATGGAACGCGATGTATCTAATGAATTTTTTTAATTCTACTAATCGTTCTGCAGAAAAAAGTACTAACACACACTAGTGCTAAAATAAACAATTGCAGAGATAACTAGTCTTCTTCATAAAAATATCGTTTTTTCTATCAATAAGTGCTTCTACACCTATACATTAACCATTAAACCAGCTAAGTATTTACCTAAATTACTGTTTTCTCGCACGTTTTCATCTTTTTTGTTGCATTCGCCAAGAACCTACACCATGTCAATTAGTTCCTCTTGAGAAAAGTTCGCCATTTTTCCAAAAATTTTGCAAATCTAACCTAACAATATCACCACCATTGACAGATTAATATTAAATTGCAGATGTGATCAAATGTTTTGATTTATTAAAAAAAAAGATCAAAACATGCGAGAAAACAGTAAGAAGACTAGTTATCTCTGCAATTGTTTATTTTAGCACTGTTGTGTGCTAGCACTTTTTTGTGCAGAACGATGCGTAGAATACAAAAAATAATTAGATACACGGTGTTCCATTTAAGAAAATTAACTTTCTTAGGAAAAGCTGTTTGCAATATTTTGTTGCAGATTATGACCACTCTGTACACAATTTGGATATGGTAGGTAATCACGCTAATAGAACGCTTTTTAGTTAACCATAATCTAAGCGTGTGCAATAAAATTGAAAATTGAAAAATTGAAAACAGGCAAATAAAATATAATATATAGAACTGGCATAACATCATTCATACAGAAAAAATGCATTCGGGTCGTTCTGCATCATTATAATTCTAGGTTATAACCACCTGGACAAAAAGAACTGAAAAAACAATCGAAAAACTTACGGATGTCAGTTGAGCTACAACGAAGAAAACATAACATTTTTACCTTATGCACAGGTACAGGTTTCAATTAAGCAGCCATACATCATCTTCGACGTCCTGGGTAGCTAGCTACAACGAACACATTATTTATGATAGGCAGTCAGCTAATACCACAGGAAAGCAATCAAATTCTTTCGTTGTGTATCCATGCATTCTTCCACTGTCCTTGATTTATTGGTCTGTTCGTTCCGGGTTCTCTTTTTGATTGCGCGGTTTATCGTATAAACGAATATTCAATTGTAGGATTGTCAAAAATTCTACAAATGTAAATCTTATACTACTGGAAAGGCCTCTATCTACCAGATCTAATATTGGTGGAAAGAGACGACATCTAAAACTTCTCTAGTTGGAAATAAAACAATATTCTTCTTTGGATGCGTTAATTGCATTTTATGTAAAATATTATTGCTTTCATAATAATGTTCATATTTAAAAGAAGTAGGTGAATATTTAATCCAAGAATGTGAGCTGAACTACCGAACCTTTTGATTTAAAAGATCAAATTCTTAAGTCAAATAAGCATAGTATCCATTTCAAATTGTATAATCTTAAAGTAAGACAACCGGTCAAAGCAACGGTTTTCTTCAAGGAACGATATAATATATTCTTGCATAACATATATGAAACAATTATGGATTAGCAAAGGTTGCTTTGAATTGAGACAACGTTTCGTTGTGTGTGTAATGCAGTACTGATTATACTACTAATTATAATTGCAAACATTGAAATATTTTACCTATTTTACCTAGATATTTCATTATTTAGCTGCACAGGTAATATGATCGTATGTATCAACACATTTCAACGCATTTCTATGCACTAATCATGTAGAGCACCCGCATTCTTTTGTGGTCAATAATTAGTTTAATTATTTATGACCGTAACTGTTATGTTAAATGATATTTGTCCTTTTAGTCATGAGGATTCCCCATCAATTTTAAATACATACCCATAGTTCTGCGTTCCTTATCATTGCTACTTAATTTTTTTTTAATCTATTTAAGGGGGGATTCCGGTTTTTTCCTCTAAAATTAACGCCTTTTTTAGAATTTCTCATTGGCGAGACTATGCAGAGTGCACGTCTCGACGACCTCCACAAACGCAGTTTCTCGCGACATTTGCAAATATCTTCGTTTCCGTGCCAATAACGATTCTTATTGTTGACGTTTAAAGGATGACCGAAGAGCCTTTATTATAAATGCCTGCTGCCGCATAAGCCGCAATTTTGATAGGTTTTGAGTAACGGTGAAGGTGTTTGTGTACGAGGCGCCAGACAGTAGAATTGAAGCTTTAGTTGTTGTTTTGAGTGTCACCACCCGAACACTGTTCTAGCAACTCTCTCGACAAGTCGTTGTAAATCGGCTTGATCGCATTTTCGACATTTTTAACAAGTGTTATTGAATTCATCCAGAGTTTTCGCGGCTTCAGTTTTTTTTTTCATTTGCCCTCTGTGATCCTACAGGGCAGTACATATGCTCAACCACTTTGTTAGTATATTTCTCCATAAGTACAGTGATCCCATACAACGGAAGTGCGACCTCACTTCTTCCATATCCCGTCTCCAAAATCCAGCACTATAATTTTCTCGTCTTCCGATGTCGACAATTTGTCGGCAGACGTACTAGCAAATGTTTTCTTTCACGAGTGTGAATTCTCAAAAAAAAATTCTTTTTTGTCCATCAGCACGTGTAGGAGCTTTTCTTGAGTGTTTGTTATCCATGACTGTTCACGACAGAATTTCACAGAATAATAAACCAGACACTGCAAGATTTTTTGGCTTGAAAAATTCGAGCGAAGAAATTTTTGATCCTACCGATCCGCGCGCTTCATATTTTTGGCACCTGCACGCCGTCGGCTAATTGCTTATTACTTGGCTAATTTTGCAAATTTTGCCTTAACACTTGGTACACACAATCTTAAGACCCTAAATCATTAAATAACGTACAGAAAAAAAAATTTGTTTTAATCAGAAAACCGAAAAACCGGTTATAATATCATCATAAGCACATAATGTCAAAATTATTAAACAAGCTTTGGTAATTTTTTAACTATTTTTGTACTATTTTTGGTATATTCGCCATATTATTTTATTCTCTTAATTTCAGAACTTTAAAACTAAATTTAAACTATCTAAACCACCAATAATACCTATGGGGTGGGTTTTTTTAACTACTTTTCCGGCATTTGCAGATATAATTTTATCATACCCAAAAGATTCGAGAATCTTAACACCAAACATATGTGTCAACCATCTCAACCCCCCCCCCCCCCCCCACTGATTACAGATATTTTTTTTCGCCTATCTAAGTACCAAGTTCACTTACGTGACAGCTCCTGATGAACAAAAGCCCCATATTTATTTGTTTGGTAAACACCTTGGTAATTACCCGATGTATTCCGGGTATATACCGACGTGGAGATATTTCAATATAGTAGATTTAAAGAATTCCTATCGATAAAAAATACGAAATAAAAATAAAAAAAATCTGATGTGGCCAGGCACATGACTTTATCATACTATATATAAAATTAATTGTTTAGCTGCGTGAGATTCTATTTGATCGAGATCGGCCATGTCTGTATTAAAATAGAACTAGTAGAACTAGACAGATATGTCGATTAAAGCTGCGTTCGGATATTGTACACCGTTGACACCGGGTACACCGTCCAAATGACACTTACGTGTTTTTGGGTGTAAAAAGTGTAACGGTGTACAATATTCGAACGCAGCTTATATTGACAGTAGGTATTAGCGTTTGACACTACCTACTGTCATTAGAATCAAAAAATCTGACATATCCTGGCTACTAGTTTTAAAGCAGTACGACCGATCTCGATGAAATAGAATTGCTCATGCAGCTAAACTATAAATTCTACCAAAAAATGTCATATACATAAATTATAGAAAATTTTCTCTCCTTTAATTTATTATTTAACTATTTTGACGACATTACACAAATAGCGGCGCATTTGCAAAATCTTCGAAAAATGCTATGAGTAAACCACCAGTTCCTTTGGACCCTTTTCAACAGAGGGCTTTTCAGCTCTAAGTTTGGTTATGAAACTTCTAAATATGAAGTTTTGTCCCGATACCTTTAGTAGTTTCTCCGGAATCGTCGCCACAAAAAACGGGTACACACACACACACATACACACACACACACACACATACACACACACAGACATTTTTTTGTACCTTGTCAAAAATGTTCAGGAGACCCAAAAAGACATATTTCCGCTAAAATCTCAAACATTTTTTTTGGCACGATTACAATACTTTACATACTGCGTACGATAAAGTAAAAAACAAAATAATAAACACATTTAAGTAAACAGACATCAACATTCCAGTGAAGTAAAGTTTTGCGCATCACCAGCCACAACCATCCTCAGCAGCTTCTTCTGAAAAAAAAAATGCTTCCAATATTCACCCAAATATTACCCAAATATTAGAGGCGTATGGCACGAACTTTTTATGTTTTTATCTCAACAAGACTAATCATTAAAACCATGGAATGGACAATGAAAAGTGTCCGTCCTTTAAACTCCTGAAAAAGGTCTCAATTCCTTCCTTCCATTTCAAGGCAAAATTGGTCCTCGGGCTGAAAAAAAATCCGCTGGGAATCGGTTGGGAGGAGGAAGGGGGATATCCTGGAGACAAAGGGACCCCCGGGTTCGGCCGCGTCATCAAGCGGCCCTTCACTCTTCAGGAGTTCATAGCGCGGATCAGTTCGCAATTCACCACGCACACACATACATCCACAGGGACGCACACATCGACAAACACAAATGTCTAGTTTCCGCCTCCGCGGAGGCGAGGAGACGTTGCAATTTTCTGAGAGCTCCCCGGAGTTCTTTCTGCGGAAAAAGAGGGTTGGGAGGGTGGACCGTTGGGTTGGCGAAGCGTACAGTGCCCTCCCGTCCCCTTGGACCCCTCCTGCCCGACCGCCGCCGCATCGGCACGTCACTCACTCTACGAAACTTAGCCGAATGATTAATGATTCGGCTCGGCGGCGCGCAGCTTCAAACAACAAACTTTTCCCAGAGAAAAAATATTGTATATAAGAAACGGGAACTGAGAGCAGTTCGTTCGTTCGTCGGGGTTTGGATCTGGGTCCGCTTCGCAGCCGGCAGTACGGACCGCTGAATGAGACTCCACGCTCGGCTCTGTATCTACCCTTCAAGATTAGGGGGCGCGGGCCTCCACTCGACAACCACCGTCTGACAGTTCCTTGATTCCCAAAGCTCCCGAGAAACAACCACCCTCTCTCTTTCGCTTCTTTCTACGCGAATTCGCACCAGCAGCATTGTGTTTTCCATCGTGAAAAATTAATGTTTTCAAAATAATTTTTCACTTTTCTGTGTTACCTACTGTACACAGTTTATGCTATATTAGTTCTGTTGGATTGCACTTACAAAGTATAAATAGCTATCTCAAGTTAACCGCTATAGCGAGTTAAATATGCAAGTATTGCCTCGTTGATGTTTTTTAAGTTTGAATTTGTATATCATCAACGCAATCTTTATGTACTGTTGTCAATGAAGTCTCAGTTGTCAATTATCATTACATAAAACGCTTATAAGTTTACCATTTTTAGCTTTAAACTTCAACGCTGCTTAAGGGGAGGTTCTCATGTAGAGACCTAAAAAGTAGCTTAACTTTGAAAAAGTTTTTCAAACAAATTTGTAAGAGATAACAATATTTTTTCTTTTGCTATAAATTTATTATACTTTAGTGTACAAAAAGAAATTGTGCCTTAAAAAACTATATGCAAGAAGTGTAAAAATAACCACAAATCGAAATTTTAAAAGTAATGTGAAGGTGAATGAAATTAGTTGGAGGTTAAACCTAAAAAAGTTGAAAATTGAAAAAATGGCTGCGGCTTGAATTTTACTATCAATCTCTAACAGTTTTTTTTTCAAATTTTTTTCAATCGGTATAGATAACATGCCAGTTTGAATGACCTTGTTTCTAGAAAAAACGGTCCCATGCTAAAAACTCTACAATAGAAGGTAGAAACATTATGCTTTTTAAGATTCCTTCTCTGAATTCATTGAAATATAACAATTTACTCAACATAAGCGCCTAAATCTAGTCGTTCTCTATACTGTATCCAAATCTAACATTCCTACTTTAAAGCATTACCGAAAATTATCATTTAAATAACCACATCCCTTTGCGCCGCCTTAATGCAGGAAATTTCGACCAGAGAATACCATAATAAGCCATAGGGTATAAAACTGTAAAACTTGCGAGAATCAAAAAACTGTTTCAAGGACTTATTTTACACACTTCAAGGTTTCAAAACACGAAAGAAACAATTTTCCAACTGATTACATAACCTTTAAATCTCCAACGTTTGTTTATGTCATTTAATCCTAAAGTACGGGCCGTGGGCCGAAGCTTTCATCCGAGCGTTCACGACCCCGACCGACGACCTCACGTACTGCGCAGTGTCCCAAAAGTTATATCGCACTATCGCATTATATACAGGGTGTGTATAAATTGGCGGAAAAGCTATACGTGGCGATGTTCTTCGTAAAATTCTGAGTAAACAATCTTTATACTAAAATGTTGTAGCGTCATTATTGTGCCCTCAGGAGGCAATGTAGGAGACAAAGTAAACAATGGGTCCGTATACCATATATATATCGGCATACTCATTGAACGTATATTCCATGTTGAAAGAACGAAATAATGAACTGTAGGAATAATCACGGTAGAACGGTAGAACTGACGAAATTAGCACAAACAAGTCAAATTACTTAATTTGATTATACAACTGTCAAAAGTGACAAATGCCAAAATTAAGTTACCCATGTTCTACAGTGTTGCCGAATGTATTTTTATGACAAAATTAACGAAATACCGAAATTAAAAACAAACTTTTTAGGCAGAAAGATAGCATTTAGGAAAAGAAAAATTTTCAATATTGTTCTTTATTCTAAACTGCAGCTTCTCCATCAATAGATTTCAAATAATAACACCATTCAAGAGATCGGATATCACGACTTTGGAGACCTCGTGAAGACTCAAGAAGCACGGTACAACATTTTAGATTATAGATTGTCGACTCAGAATTTTGCGAAGAACACCGCCACGTGTAGCTTTTCCGCCAATTTATACACACCCTGTATATGTAAATCGCTATAACAAATTAAAAAAAAACACAACCTCAATGTTATTCTATGGACGTATTAAAGAAATGACCGCGAGATATCCGCTTCTATAAAAATCTTGTTTGCAGCATTTATTGCAATGAAATCACAAAGGCAAATCCGTTGACAATAGACTGAATTATACGCGAGAACAAATTAACCTTTCTTTGGAAAAAGTGGTGCACGAGAAGAAAAAATAGAAGAAATACGGTTAATTGAAAAATGTGAAAATCGGGTACATTTTTACAATTGGGTCAGGAAATTTAGATTGTCATACATGTCATATAGAAATGACAACTTCTTTTGTTAAGAATTGGCGACCGACGAAAAAAAACAAACTAATAATTGGATTGCATACACGATACAGTAATCTACCAATATTATTGACGGGGTTAGGACAAAGTGGGATACTGATAGCTGTAGTACAGATACTATCTACTGTAGTGCGTTTTCTTGGTATCTACTGGAGTGCAAAATATAGATATAAAATCATTCTTTCGATTGCAGAGTGGTCGAAACTTAAACCATTTACTGTTTAGTACAAATTGTGAGTGGATATTTCACAAGTCATTAATCTTATTGCAATTATTCACTGAAATAAAATCAATTTACTTACACATATGCTTTCCGAGATTATTAGACTAAAAGAAAATAGCACAGTTTTGACAATTCAAACACATAATCTCAATGCTACTTTGACAGTTAAATTATGGCACTCGCTGAATTTCTATCTTAAATAATAATAATATAATATTAATGTCATCATTAATTTATGTCTTCAGAATATCAAAGTATTATTATTGTTATTATTATTAATATTATTATTATTATTCAATGTCTAAAGTTAGCGGGATCACAGATGCAGGTAACCAAGTATACACGTTGACTAACCAACAAATTTACTGCGCAGATATGCCTAACCAGTGAAATTACGTTAAACATTAATAACGATACTGTAGTTGTACCTGAGTTGTTATCGAAATCGGTGTAATTTTCAGCTAGCGTGGTAAAATGAATCTAATGTAACTAAAGAAAATACATTATAAGGTGTTGTTGCTATAAAAGAACACAGTAACCCTGAAAAGTCAATTAAAATCATTAATCAGTAAAAAAACTTTATAATGATTTCTTTCCATTGTCTTTTGATCGTTTATGTGTTCAGAATAGCATCGTGAAAATATCGAAGCATATCACGGTGCTGTTTAAAATTTTGCAAAAAACGCCAGTTCCACGTGATACCAACTTTTAAAAACATTATTTTTAATAATTTCAGTCGTGTAGCTTCATAAATAAAACATAATAAACGTATTCTTTTAAATTTTAAACATAGTCATTCAGAAACTAATGCATTTAATAAATAGTATACAAAATTAATCACAACAATCTCAGTCACATAAGTCACAAGTTTTATCTGCTGATATAGGTAACCTAAAAATCAACAATGTTGTTTTCCGATAGATTAATTAATTTCCTTAGTGCTCTCTAATTGTCTGCTTGCTCTCAGCTTCCAAAAGTTCTTGAAGACGAAGACGTAGAAATTTAGTAAACATTTAAGCTCCGTCAAAAAATTACCAAGTATTTCGATGTCACGGTATACAGTATAATAAAAATATAATTTAAAACCCGTTAGGCAAAACCAGGACTTTGAGAATGTAGTATTGTTTACCAAACGTTCGTGAGCACAAACCGTCCTACTATAATTGATAGCTACATACTTCTTAAACTTTCAACACATCGAAACTTGAACCTCTTCAATTCGTGTTCAAATAATATTGCGTTATTTGTCGTGAGCAGGATTTGGTTACACACCGCGTGTATTTTTCTGTGGCAACCGTTCGCCTACTAAATGTCGTGAATTGACTTGAATCGTGTTGAATTATCCTCAAGACCTACGCAACTAGACCCCATCTCGCCGTTAGTTCTGCAGTGATATATTATTTAACACCCACATAATGTAATTTTAAATATGACTTGCGAAGATTTTTCAAAACCAAACAAATCTCA
Organism: Aphodius sticticus; assembly: GCA_963966075.1. Taxonomy (NCBI): domain Eukaryota; kingdom Metazoa; phylum Arthropoda; class Insecta; order Coleoptera; family Scarabaeidae; genus Aphodius; species Aphodius sticticus. The sequence goes on from OZ014513.1 coordinate 7,334,931, forward strand.
AATTTCAAAACCCCTAAATCTATTATGGAAGAGTGTGGAGTTTACTCAGTCAAATGTTCAGAATGTAACTCTATATATGTAGGTCAAACCGGAAGGAAGAATGGCGGGACTTAAAAACATAGCATTATCTAACTTATTTCAACATAGATTAAACACAGGTCAGCATATTAATTATAATACATCCAAACTAATCCACCGATGTAAAAAGGGTTATAAAAAGGATTTATTAGAACAATTAGAAATAAAAAAACACAAGAAATAATAACGACACTTTGCTGAACGATCAATTAATATTTAATAACAAACCGATATTTTCTTACACTTTAAATTCCTAAATTTCCCCAAACCTGTTTTCCTTCATTACGCTGCTAACTTCACAACGGTCGTCTTGTGTGTTCTAAAACAACATGTTGTTCTACCAACATGTTGTGTACTGCGTATTTTATTTTATTTTGAGCGTAAGTAATTTATTAAAAGATTTGTATGTGCTTACCTAGATTAAGTTATATGTTTTGATATATTGTAGATTTGGGCTGAAGATGTCGTAAGACGACATCAGTACCAAACAATAATTTAACCAAACAAAGGAAAAGAGGTTTTTATTTACTCATTCCGATTACATGATTCACTTTTTTAATAACACGGACGCATTTAAAAAAAATAGGTTATGTTATACTTCAAAGAAGGTTGAATCTATTTGAAAATCATAGCTAGGCTACATCAAGAAGCCACTTTTATCCAACATAACTATTTTCCACCTGTTGTTCAAGGATCATAAGAAGGATCTTAAGGAAACCCACATTCTTTAAAACGATTGTTCGAGGTAATGGCAGACAATCTTTTCTCGAGACGTTGGTAATTTATGTTCACAGCGTAGGTACGCGGAAGTGGCAACCATGTGCCAACTAAAAATGTTAATTGTCTGTTACTTTCCATGCTAGGTAATTATCTCTGGAGTACGGAAGGAGACTAATTAGCGTTCAATTGATTTAAAGATCCTTGCGGTCGTCTAGGTCTCGACGTTCTCTACACTCTCGTCCTGACAGATACAGATTTTGTTTTTATTCAAATTGGTCGAGACGGGCAACCGAGTCCTTCAGCCTTCAGAGTTACTCCAGTAGAGTTATTTTCAGCGTCAATTTGTTCGATAAAAATTGTAATTAGGGTGTGTCGAAAGCGGTACTGCCAACTGTCAGATCACTTGGAAACTTGGTGATTGTGTGTCACGTGGAGTCTTCTTATTTTCAGAGACGGTGGATGTCTCTTCACCGGTAGAAATTGTAATTAGTTTCATATGATTGACGTGTATTGTCTGCAATGTCTACTGAGAATATATGATTTGTTATTTTCGGTAATTAAAGTAAATAGTATTTTTGAAAGCAAACAGGGGAATAATGAATAATACGTTTGGTGATTTAAATTTTGAGATTTAATGTATTTTGTTATTAGAGACTTTAGACACTTAACTCGACAGAATTGAGCCGGGTATATTTTATTAGTGTAAAAAAGTTTTTAAATAACGGTCTTTCCATTAATTTTCTCCTAAATTGTGTTACAAAAAAATTTCCCATTTTCTTTAAATTGTGTACGATAAAAGGTGTCCTATGTACTAAATTGCTTTGAATTCTTTTTTCAAGTAGTATTTTTGTTCTTTCTTTTAAAATATTGGAATTTTTTAAATATGGGCGTGTTATTTTTATTTATGCAACAATTATTATTATCATTTATCATTATCATTATATGAGTTATAGAATTTTACAATATTTTTTTTTTTTTATTGAAGAATAACCAGATCAACAATTAATGTATTGTTTTACATGGTGTTGTTCTTAAGTAGTTTCAATAATTATTGATTGGCCCGAAAAGTTGTTCTCTCTTTGATTATTGTTCAATCATCGTCTTCTTCCATGATTAGAATGTCTTGTGGTAATCTCCGTTTTAAGCGAACGTGAATGTTTCTAGCTCCTAGGTTGTGTTCTGCTGCACTGGGACATTGTTCTAGCTTGGAGAAGAATTTTTTCGATGTTTTCTGGATGAACGTAGTGATCGCAGAGATATTAAGTTCAGATCGAATTTGTTCGTTGCGGATAAACCAGGGTGCGTTAATTGCCATTCTTAATATTTTACTTTGTAGCGCTTCGATTTTTCTTAGGTTGGTTTTTGATGTATTGCACCATACCGGGCATGCGTATGTGACTAATGAGCGAATTAATGCTTTATAAAGTAGTAGTGCACATTGGTGTTTGAGAGTCGTTTTTCTATTTATGAGTGAGTAGAGCTGTGTTAGTCTATAATAACCCTGATTTAATTTTTTATTGACATGTATGCGCCATGTAAGTCGTTGGTCAAAATATAAACCGAGGTATCTCACAGCATCATCTGCTGGGTTCCATGCAATGGCTTTGTTGTTGATGTGTATGTTGTCCGGATTTATAATTTTTCGTAATGTAAATATCTTTGCTTCGCATTTGTTTGCATTAAGATGTATGCACCATTTTAGTAGCCAGGAATTTGTTCGGTCAGTTGCAAGTTGTAATTGTTCGATTGCTTCTTCTAGATCGCTACTCTGGGTAATTAGTATCATATCATCTGCGAACATTCCAATATGATTGGCGGCATTTAAAGGGATGTCGTGCATACATATATTGTACAGTAATGGTGATAAAATGCTTCCTTGTGGGACACCAGCTTTCACAGATTTTGTTGTTGATGTGGATCCATTTATCCTGACTGTAAATGTGCGTTCGTCGAGAAATGAAAAGATGATCTTTAATAGGTAATTTGGTAGGCCAGTTTTTAGTAGCTTGTATTTAAGCCCTTCTGTCCATACAGAATCAAAAGCCTGGGCAACATCAAGAAAGATTGCCGTTGTAAAATATTTGTTTTCAAATCCTCTTTCAATGATTTCGGATATCCGAAGCAGTTGATGTACGGTTGAGTGACCTCGGCGAAATCCAAACTGAATATTCGGGATAATTTCTAATTCATCTATTTTATCCAGGAGACGTTGGTAGATGATTTTTTCGAATATTTTTCCTAGCGTGGGTAGAAGGCTTATAGGACGGTAGTTATGATGGTCTTTCTTTCTTTTTCCAGGTTTTGAGAACATTAGAACTTCGGCCCTTTTCCAGGTGTTACTTCTGGATAAAAGCATTGATTGAAAATGAGTGTACAGTGCTTTAGTTTAATTTTAATCTTAACAATTCATTATCTTGAAAACTTCCACTGTGATAATTAGTCTTCCAATTACCCATAAACCCTCACTAACAATTAGTAAATTATATAGGGTGATTTATAACTAGTGTTAAATTTGTATTCCTACACACAAAATTTCCTAGTTATGTGACTTTTTCGTAAAAGCTGTTGTTAGCAAAATTCCGTGTGTGTTCCCAAATGGATTGCTTTAACAGTAAATCTACACATCTCAGTAATGATTTTATGTTATCTACTGGTCAATTGAGTCTCAAGATTAACTTAACAGAATTTGTTGGGTTAATTTCGGTATCGTCATGTTTATAGAAACTGTTGCTTGTTTTGGTAGGGTGCTTCTTTATTTGTTGTAATCACAATGCCACTATTTTTTTTTCTAATTGTAATTAAAATACTAGGAACAATCGGCTGTCATCTTACGAAACAAAGTAATTTTATATAAAAAAATATCAATAAACTTATAGAAACAATTTCGAATTATTGTTCCAATTACTTACATACTTCATTTATAAATAATACAATGATTCTGAAGGCAGAAATTTTCGAATTGTGTTTAGTTTTTGAGAAAAGTGCAATTTTTGAATTTTTTTCACTGGTTGTCCCAAAACTAGACCAAATTCACGGAAATCATAAAAATTTACAGGTTGATCGCTACATTTAAAAGTTTATTAATAATTTACCTAATCATAGTTGAATTCAAATTTATTGTAGTGAAAAATATGCGTTTTTTTTAGTATTTTACAATTGGTATTAACCATCAAATATTTTTTCCGATTTTAAAAATAATGTAATGATAATATATTTCTTTTTGGGTTACCAGGGCTTAAAAACAGATGTTGTTTGTTTGACTTTTTTAATTAATCCAATATATCGCTAAAAATTTTAGCTTCTTCAGGTACTACATAAAACAAAATTACAAATATATTAACCTTGCTACATTACACAAGAAACTGAACAAACGTACCAAAACATAGATACACGTAACATATATAGTTATCTGTTAAACTTGGATTATAGTCACTCCAATGTTTTAAATAACACAACGGGTAACTTTGGTAACATTAGTGAGCTAGTGTTTTAATTTTCGACTTGTGTTTTTTGAACATACATATTTTTTTTTATTTTTTTGTCTTATGCTTATGGTTGTCTTTGTTGTTGTTGTATTATTGTAGTTGATTGCATAATACTGTTGTTTTTTTAATTTTATTAATCGACCAGAACAACTAGTTTATATACAGCATGTTTATGATATGATTTTCTTGAAACGGAAATTATTTGATAGATATTGGAAATTATGAACAAGCTGTATGCAAAGTAGTTGTCCTTTGTCGTGAACGTCGAATAAATTTCTTGTACTTATAATTTCTCATACTGATGTGTTTTGAACAAATATGGCAATACCTTATGCTTACAGTTTATTGCTTAGTATGACAATAATATACAATAAACTGTAAGCATGAGGATAGGGCTAAATAGCGTTACAGTATTATAGTAAATCATGCACTAAAATATTGCAAATAATTAAAAAATATATACAGAACTATTTTATTAAAATCCTTCGGTTTTGTATTCCGCATAAAATAATTATTTATTGATGCATACTAAAGAACAGTTGTAAAGTCTATAAAAATTGTTTATTGAGGGGAAAGATGAGCGTTCATTTAAAACTGCAACAATCGGTTCAGAAAACATAAACACACAGGTGTAACATTTTAATCGCCACCTTAAAGGTTGCTTATCGTAAAACCCACTTTCTTAATTTATTTTTCCGTCGCTCGTTTATTTATGAGTACGTTTACTGAATATAAAATCATTTATTAAAAAGCTCTATAAATGCACGATTTCTATTAATGCATGATTTGTTATAGCCAATTAAACGACTCCATTATAGCCAATCAAACATACGTAAAATAAAACCATCCACTCAACACATTCTGTTATCCAGGCACACAGTCCAGAACTGTCAGTGTCAAACTACATAAATGGTCAAAAACCTCAAACGACATCGAAGAATAAAATCTTTGTAGACGCCGCTAGAAGAACACGATCGACTTAAGACTTTTTTAACCAACTCAACTTTAAACGGCGATTAATGATCTCGACAATTATACTGGCTGGTTAAATAACTATTAGTTTCATCTATCCACGCTTTTAATCATCTTAAATTCCATAAGTACTCATTTAATATTCAATGTCGCGATTGGAAATAACGTGTCACAGTTGACACAAACCATCTGTTCTGCTGATTTGGCCGTACCACGGAAGGTATACTAATGATTCTTGGTTGCTCCCATAGAAAACCCTTAACCGGTGGTGGATAAATCTCTGACAAGAAGTAAGTTAAATCTCCTTCTCTCTCTCGGCAGTGTTCAATCCGCGTTCCATGGCCTACCTACCTGGTGGTGTACACATCTACCACGGACACGAACCCCAAGCTCTAAAGATACAGTTGGGAAGGACTGATGCAGAGGCCGAGATTTTCATGTCACTTTTGAATCTTAAGGCTCGCTGATCATTAATCTTGCAGACCGGGAGAGCCGGGCCGCTCAGCGCCCTCTTTCCGCCCGCGGACCCCCTCCTACAATTGCTTATCTCACAAGTTTTACTTCGCACCGTGCTGCCGCTCTGGATGGAAGAAGAGGGTGAAGTCTGTCAGGTTCCCAGAGAGATTCTCTTAATTAAAAATTGATAACGAGGTGTACTGAGATGGGGAGAAGAGCTATAATTTTCTCTGTAGCGTTGCTGGAATTTGTTTTTTAAAAATATCTCTAACAAGGATTAAAATATAGTTAAGTCTAGTGCTTTACAGTTATCGTTACTGAAATAAAGGTGCAAGGAAAAAAAAAGGACACCGATCATTATTTTATTGTAGTGCACATTTTTATTAACGGAATTTAGATCAACTCTAACCCTAAAACACATAATAGGGTACACTTTGGTGTAAAATTAAAAAAAAATATAAATATTTTTTATTTCGTATTTTGATTGCACAACACTTAAAGAACACACTGTAATAATTTCCGAAAAAAAATCGAAGTGTGAACGATTGCTTAGCCTAAAGTCCCTAAGCCTAAAGTAAATTTTAGATTTTCTGATTACGATTTTTGGAACGACTTTAAAATTCTTTGAATTTCTTCCTGCATGTTTTACTGTGTATTATATAAATGTTATGTAATCAAAACACTTAATTGATTAATTGATGAAACACTGATTTTTGACAATTTTCTATCAGATTGTACCTACCCTTAAAATGAATCGTGGTCTAAGTGAAGATTTTTTTATTTAATATACATACTTACTTTATTATTACACAGTATTACACAGTATTACACAGTCTATATATCTAGAAAGAAAGTCAGTTAAGTGTTGATAATATAAATTGATGTAAAAATGTCAAAGATTGTCATTTTGGCAATTTGGTGAATGCATAGTAGCTGAACCCAATGCCTTAAAACTTGCAAGAGTCTCGGAGCAAACATTAAACATTGCACTTCTATGTAATATGGTGAGTTTGATAAGGCCACTGAGTAAAAGAAAAAAATACCGAAGGCAATATCTTACGATTTTAATTGCTTTTTTTTCTGAACAGCTTTATATGTAAGTAAAGGCCGTTAAATTTGAATTCAGAAAAACACCTCTACGAAATGTTGGAGAAAAAACTATACCGTTGGAAAATATGCCTGACAATTTTACGTCTGCCAATATATTCCATAAAATACTCCATTATGTTTGCTTTTCGCTTCACATAAATTTTCTGGTTAACAATAGCATTATAGCTTCTTGTGTTTTTTTTTTTTGTATACAGCTTGTATATTATCTTATACATATAACTAAAATGAATTTCAATAAAAATTACGATACTAATTGAATTAACATTATTAAATAGTATTTCCAAAAATATATACATTTCAAAACCGACCAGGGTTTCCAATCCCGGGTTCCCAGGATCCCGAGACAAATAACAAGCTATTTTCGGTTTATCAGTCAAGTCTAAAATCCTGGATTATTTTACTAATTTTTAATTGATGAATATTGGGTTAAATCATTAAACTGTTACTAAGTATAAACTTAAGTCTATTAACAAAATCATTAAAACCAGATAAATATCAACGAATATTTAAAAGACGCATGTCCTTTTCTGGCTAAATTAATAATCAAGTATGAAATGTTCATTTACACCAACAGTTTGTAATCATAGCCAGGAAGTATCCTTCCTGGCTATTGATTTTCTATTGATGATTTATTGATTTTGCTAGAAGTGGATATAATTCAATATGGAGGCAAATCCTGCTAGCTTAAGATTTTTTAATTACCATACCCCCAAGACGTGATACAGGATGTTAATTTAAAACAGGAAAAACCTTAACCGAGTTATTATTCACCCGACTGAAGTTAATCGAAAAGTGTTAAAAAATGCTAAAATTTAGTAGCAGATTTCTTTACCTGAATTCTTTGATGTTTGTAGGACACAATAAAAGATTAATAACTAACTAATAAATTACGGCTGAAAACAAACAAAAATTATTGAGGATAAGTATAAATTAAGCAAAAAATGCTTTGCTATTAATCGTTGTTATTAATTGTTCGATGGCTCATACCAATCAAACGTCGTTATTGCTTGTTCCGATTCATTGATAGTGAAAAGTACGGCTTAGTGTTAAAAACATTTTATTTTTTCTGTAAACAACATTTGTTTAATTTAGAATAAAATATGCACAAGTTAGTCTACTTGCATAATAACATACACGACATATGAATTCCAAAGTTTTTTAATTCCTCCTTATAATAGAAAACAAAAATTCATTAAGCTATGTGAATTGACATTAATACTAAATTGCTGTCTGTCTTACATAAATTAAATTACAAATAGAACACGGAATAGAATAAACAACCCCGAATTTCAAAATAATGGGTTCTACTTATTTATTTATTTATTTATTAATTTATTTAATTATTATTGTCAACAAATTATATTTAACATACCACATATTTTCGGACTTTAATTTTTTTTCAGCATCAAATTCTGTCAAAGTGAAAAAAGCAAAATAACTTTTTTTAACGGCCTTTGTTTTCCAAATAGGTATTTTGCTTTCATAGTTTTATGACCGCAATAAAATTAATAAACAAAAACAAATAATTTCTTAACAATATTTTTTTAATAATTCCCGATATTTACCTAACCAATATACTTAATTAATGTTTACTGTTTTTCATCTGCCTAATGCATGCTTTATGTGTCAAATTCTCATTGAGACGACTGTCCAGTATTACAGCGCCATCTGTTGCATTGCCCGTTAGGTATCAGAACAACATAGTTCGCCTTAAGGCCGCCATTATAAAAATATATGTGGCGCTGTATATTTCGGATCTCGCACTAACCTGCTACTAAGTACCTTAAAGTACCACTAACCTTAAAGTACCTTACTAAGTACCTTATAAAACCTTACAAGCACTCTTACCAACTTTTTATTTGATTTTTGTTTGAGAATAATATTTCTTTTAGGTTTATTATAGTTTATTAGTTTTGGTGATAAAATAAACAAGTATCTACATCGTTTGTGAACCCTTTTCAACAATAATTTCAGACAGTTTTACATGTATAGAATTAAATTAAATATACGTTTTACCCGCTAGTGATCACCATAATTATTTGCAAGCATTATTATTAAAATAAATGGCGATAACAACGTCTGACAAATGACAAATTACAACAGTTAAAATCAAGAATCAATTAGCAATTCTTGTCAGAAACGGTAATTACATCTTAAACATGTTTATTCTTCGAACTGCCCTCACCTTAGTACCCGTACTATTAGTATACATCTTCTAGCAGCTGTAACAATAATTATTACGTCATTACAGCGCCTCCTTTCAGTACTTCTGTGGTTACATAACGAGTCCGTATTTACAGGAGCCCGCATGAAGCAAATTAGGAAAATAAAAATAAAAGGATTTACGTTCATTGCCCGAATGCTAAGATACAGAGGTAAGCAGTCCTGTAATATGAGATAGAACGTCGTTGGGGCATTGTGTTTTAATTTCGGAATTTTATTCATGCTTTAAAGTCTTTAGACCATTAATCACAACTTGTTTAGCGAGATAATTTGTTTCTTACTCGAATCTCCTCTTGCGCATATGCCCCTCACTGTGACTTGGGTTACGATGTATTGTTCGTGGAGAATTGAAAATTATCGAGGGCAACAATGGACTTTCTGCTATCTTCAATCAATCCTCAGTAATCTGTGTTAATTTTTTAATTAGACATATTTTAGAATACCATACAGAGATTTCAAATCAGATTTCCTCTACAATAACTTTTTCAATGAAAATATTGAGCATGGAATTCGAATACTATAATACGTAGTAGTATGCAACCAAACGTACTAACCGCATTTGCAATATTTTTTTACAGTATTTAAGTATTTTCTTTAGATTTTAAACTGTGTTTATAACTACTAAAATATATTTCCAAATAATGGTAATATTCAAAGTGATCGATGTATCTATATAATGGGAGTTATTTTGGTTTCTTTGCCAACCTAAGATTTTAAGACAATCAGTTAGAGTTTGGAATCTGGCATATTCGTTTCATGGTTTTGTGTTCTTTTATGCAACCAATGAGATACCAGAGCCTGATACTCCAGTAATCCAACTATGTAGTATTCAATAAATAATAACTGAACACTCCCTTTTAATAATAAAACTGTAAGAAATCAATATACAGTGTGCCCTCAGATAGATCTTATTATACTTATAATGCACCAACATATCGGCTGATTAACATATTATTAGTTTTGCACAGTTAAATTTAAAATGTTATATAGGGAAAATGTTTTTAAATTTAATTTAATGCTCTTAATACGTATAAAATTTGAATCTCATATTTTTCAATTTTAATATAATTAATTTCAATCTTATCGTACAACTTGAATTTAATATTGTGCTCTTGCTGCTGTTAAGTAGTTCACAATAATAACAATAATAAATAGTTAATTAATTTTAAATGGAATATTTCCTCTACAATAATCTCAAAAAAATTTAACGTGGAACTTTAATTAACTTCTGGAGAAATTGTCCCACAGAACAATGCGTCCTGAATTTTGTCCCGCCTTTTGAAAGTTTTGTTGTAGTGTTCACAATTTTCACAATGGTAGAAATATTGTTTAAGTCTAATAAATCGTCAATGAGTTGAGACAAAAATACATTTATTGTGTAAAATAAAAATTACATTATAATACGGTGACATACAGGCGGGATCTAAATTTTAATAAATAAAAACTTACAGCCACAACCTGGATTTGAACCAGGGACCTTTGCCTCTCTAGCACAATGCTCTCCCATCTGAGCTATTGAGGCCTATGACATTTGTTAGATATAATTGCCATAAACCAGGAAACTGCTTAGTTAGTAACCACTATACTTCCTTTCCTGGTTTATGGCAATTATATCTAAGAAATGGCCTAAATAACTCAGATGGGAGGGCATTGTGCTAGAGACGCAAAGGTCCCTGGTTCAAATCCAGGTTGTGGCTGTAATTTTTGATTTATTATAATCTACATCCCGCCTGTATCACCATATTATTGACCTATAATATTACTTTGACATAGTTGTCGTTAAACATTTTAATTTGTAATAAAAATTACTCAAATAAACATACATTGTAGGTAGTAAATAAATATTTGTTTGCCTCTAATCAAACTATTTATTTGAGTCAATCTGTGCCAGACACCAGCCATCAAACTAAAAATAGTAGAACGCTGAGAGAGATATACTACATCGGGTATTTCCTAATATCTAAGAGAGATATGCTATGTTTTCAGCGCTCTACTAATAATGACTCGACCATAGGCATAGTAGTATCTGTAAAATACTTTTTAAGATATATTGTGTCAAAATTTTAGGTGAGGGAAATTATTACAAATTTAAAAACTGTTGAAATTGACAAATAATTACGATTTGTAACAACTATTAAAATACTACAAATTCCCACAAATATCCTACACCCACTGTAACAGCCTACAGCATACAAGAAAAGTTGCTGGCTACGTTGATTTAAAGCCATAGATAAGATAACAAAATGGTATATTTATTAAAAATCTAAATTATATTTTATAAGCAACGGATAAATCAATCTACGCATAAATAAAAATTGTAAAAAATTGCAAAAATATAACACCAATAATACATACAATAATTATAATAATACAATAATAAAAAGTTTGTGTATAGTTTCACATTATTCAAAACTGCACTCGCTCGCACTCCACCACTGTCTCATCTCGCGTCTATGCTTGTCGACGGCATTCTTTTATTTTTCCATACGTGCAAACGATTTGTAGACCCCAATGCGTTTGGAAAATATTTGGTCTTACAATTTTGATGCTTTACTCGATGTTTGCCGTTAAAATTATCAGTGTCTTTGTTTATAAACTTGATAAATGTGGGACATTTGATGTTACGGTGATTTTCCGTAATATTGAATTCAAACAATAATGACCCTTTGTAGAACATCTCACGCATATTGTGTATTAAAAAGTTGTTCAGCGTTCTCTACACCGTTTTCTGCTCTCAGTACCTTCTCTTGACTAAAAATAATTTCAAATGTAAAGAAAAATGGTGACAAACAGGCGTGATGTATATTTTAAATAAATTAAAAATTATAACTTAAATTTGAACCATGGACCTTTGCGTTTCGACCGCAGAGCTCTGCCAACTTTGTTAACATAGAAAACATAACTTATAATTTTTTTAAGGAACCCTCTCCATTTGTTCTTTTATGTTCATACTTAATTCCGGTAAAATTTGAGATCGATCAGAATATATTAATCGGTGCTCCAGGGAGCTCAAAGACAAGAGTAAGTTTAATTTAATAATATTAAAAAAAAAGTATATTAAGTACTTGATAATATGTGAAATGTTATGATATCTAGACTCAAAAGTTAATTGATTATTTTTATTTTGAACTATGGTACGTAAATTTATTGTGGTAATACCAAATAATTTTTTTTTATGTTTTTATATTATTAAATAACACTAATTGTCTGTAAATGTATTCACCGATCTCAAACTTCACAGGAAATAAATATGGATATGAAGGAACATATTAAGCCCCTTCAGCAAAAGAAAAGTAGAAAAGTTAGGATCATCCTAATAACTATGTTAGGAATAATTTATGCTCAATATCAAGGCAAAGATATTTGACACCTATCAAATGTGATCTACTTGGAAATAGTGTGGTTGCCAGAAATGTAATTTATGTCAATTACATTAATTATTAATATTACTAATTATTACTAAGTATTATTATTTAAGTAATAAATCATCTTCAGTAATAAAAATAATTTGTTGGTTGACAAATAATACATAATCGACATTAAAAGCAAACTATAAAATCAATATGAATAGTACAGATTATTTATTCGACATGACTACATTTTCGTGAGTATGTTTTTAATTCCGCAGACATCCTATGGACCGATATCTGAGATTGGAGATAATATAATAAATAAAATTAGACATTTGAGCGAATAATTAAATTTAAAAGAACTATTCTGATTTTACCAGTTTTAACATAATTGTCAAAAGCTGAGAGTTTACTCTCAGGCAAACTCAACAATATCGCGTTTTTTTGACCATCCTGTCTGTTAAATAAAAATTCTGACTATGTCTATTGACTTTCTTGACCACCAAGACTCATTATAGACAATGACTTTTCGCAACAAATTAAAATTTGTGCTTATTATTGGTATAGGTAGGTCTATCTGGGGACACTGTGATTGCTGTAGTAGTTCATGTTTTTTTCACATAAGTTGCTGTAGAAACGATAAAAATTTGTCTGTCAAATGTGGTACTGTTAAACAAAAGTATTTTAGGAAATAAAACACCTACCAAAAGACATAGCAAGTGTATTGTAACGACTTTGAATTTACTAATATTATATAACAATATAGATAGTATTCAACCACTTAAAACAAAAGTTCACTTATAATGGATACACATTCCACGGTCTATACAATAATGTGAATGATTCCACCACAAGGAGAGAAGGTGCCTTAAAACCCTTTCACTCCTGTGGTGAATTATGATTTTGTCGACATTATAATCTCTCAAATTGCTGGTTATAATTCTTGTCACGTTTCTTAGTATGCACCACACAAACCTCTCTAGAACCGAATTTGTCGCTTGATTTCAAACAAATTCGGATCTACAGGGTAGATGTAGAGCATTAACGTGAAGCGAAGGCTTCTTTTGGACGATGACCCATGTTATCTGCAACAAAATCATCATTTTGAACAACAGCCAGGAAAAATTACTTCTAAAATAAACAGCAGGTATATATAAATCCATTAATTTAATAGAAAGACTTACTAAAGACTTACTTAGTACTATAGATCAATTTAAAATTATTTTTCAACAAATCACCAAAAAAATACTATTGGCAGGGATCAAAGGATCAAAACAAGACAATCAAAGATTTGATTATAATTGAAAAATAAACGACAAAAGCTAATCTGGGTTTCCACCATCCATTTCTAGTTTCCACCATTCGAGTTCCTTTCGAAAAATTACATTATTTAGAGCCATTTTTGTCACGATTAGTAAACATTGTCTAAGAGGGATCAACAGTTGATAAGAACAGAAATCAATTTCACTGATCACAAAATGGAATGACGATAGCTCTTCTAGTTACCGAGATCTCCAATGGTAACATAAAAATTTGCCAACCCTGTACTGTCTGTTAGTATAAAAACTTTTCTAGGTGTTTGTATGTATACCTACTTCATTGCCAACTTAAATAACAACCAACCTGTGCTGTGTGGTCCTTCATGATTGTTTTCCTAGATCGTATGCATCCTTCTTCCAATGTCCTCCTTCCTTGATATTCATGAAACCTAAAAAACAAACAATTACATTAACATGGTCTGCACACTTATACATTATTATTAATAAACCGATAAATTATTTATATATTTGTGACACCAAAAAAAAACATTTTTTCTAATGAAAATTGTGTCCAATGAAATGGGGCATAACTGCGTTTATAAGTTCTTTTACAAAGTATTGGTACAACGTTCATAATGTACTTTTACAAAATATTACGTTAAATCAAGGCTTTGGAGTCGGAGTCGGAGTTCAGATAAATTTCAGAGGAGTCGGAGTCGGAGTCGAAAAAAAAAATGTAGGTACCGACTGCGACCGCGCCCATGTTTAAATATTGTAGAAAAAAAAAACATGCGAGGTGGATGTTGCCTCAGTAGACAGTAAACAAATAAAACTAAACATTCAACACACCTAAACACATGTAAATATAATCAAATTATGAAACACATAGTTCTGTGGTGATTGATAATTAGCAAACGATTATCAATAACAAACGTAATCCGGTAGAAATTTGAAAAAGAAAATTTTAACAAAAGATATAGAAGAATAAGAAATACGGCCGTAGTTCAATGTATTGATCCATTGATCCAGAAGTTATACATGTTGAAGTAATAATTATAACTTTTTCAGCTTTCAAAATATTTAAAAATGATTTAAGGGTATTCTTAAGGGAGAAGTTAGTTGGAGGTACTGTGTTCCTCACAACGATTTTATAAACAGTATTATACACTTAATTTTCTTTTTATTAGGATGAATTTTATTTTGTATTGTACAGTGTGGCTTATGGGACTGACGTTGGATTGCTTAGGTGCTTTTGTTATTATTAGAAATAGAAAGCGGGTTAGATGCACAACGTAGTTCCGATTTGTGTGTTCTCTAATGAGAAAGTAGTTTAATTATTAATGATTTCAGATATATTATGAATAAACAAAGAACTGACATTTTATAAATGTGGTCATAACTTTTTTTTTATTTATATTCCGATCATTAGGCGTTTTTGACATCTTATAGGCTGTTTTTTATTTACAATTCGATTATGTCAAACGATTAAAAAAAGATTATGTCGCCTACAAATTCGCCGGACACAAATAAAACTTTTTCTTATGGGTCCAGCATTTGTTTGTCTGTTATTGGATATGGCACAATATGTTTAGGGTTACCCTACCAGTAAATACCTTTACCGTTTACTGGTAATTTTCAGATTTTTTTTTCGATACTGTGCACCGGAAAAAGTGAATGACATTTACCGGTAATTTTAAAACTAGATATTTCTTCTGCATATAATTTATATTTTTATTTGTTTGTTCCGTAATCAGGCGAAATAATTGAATCGGTCGGTTCGAAAACACTACAAGTCCAAAACGTGAGTTCTCGGAAAATTAACACAATTATTTTTTAGCTATGATTAAAACAATCATCATGGACATGTACTGTTTTTGAACTCGACGGGAAAACAGCGTACATTTTTAACAATATTTGTTTCTTTAAAGTATTTAAATAATATTTTTATTGTGATGTAGGTATGTATAGTGTTTTTGGCGTCAACAATAAATTCCCTATTTATTTCATATTATTATATTTTCCGAAACGCGTTAGTAATGCAGCAAAAACAAACATGTGCATACTTCGTACAAGGATATTATTTCCTTGTCGAAATTGAAATATAAAAAGACATCTCGTACTATGCCTCGAAAACAATTTCTTTCGACGAGGAAAATGTATTTTTCTGTGGAGCATTGACGGTATGAGTATGTTTTCGTCAAATATTCCAGCAACATTCGGCGTAGTTATTTTACAGCCATAATAGAACACGTTTTTTGTCCAGCCGGCCGGTCCGCTTCGAGAATTTGAAACGTGTTTTCTAAGTGCACGTATGTGCGATGTTTCGAATGGAAATAACATTTTTATACTCTAGGAATTTTTAAGCGTTGACTTATTTATAAAATATCAATCTCAGTTTAATTTGCTTTGACGAATAATATTATTATTAGGTATTAAACCAACTTAATTTTTTTTTATTTCTGCAACGAATTAAATTGAAAATTCTAATACTTCTAGTACTGTTGTTGGACTAAAACTCTTTGTTTTTTTTTTAATTAAGGATTATAATATCTAAATAGACACCAGAGCTAACTATGCTATACTTAACAAAACCGGGTACCCAAAGAATTTTGAATTGAAGATTTGCAAACAAAAACTTAATTGTTGATTTATCAAATGAATCGGTCGGTTCGAAAACACTACAAGTCCAAAAAGTGAGTTCTGAGAAAATTAACAAAATAATTTTTTTGGTGCAATATCTTGAAAAGTATAGCAGTTAGCTATTTTGTGCCAATAGACAAAATATAAAGTAGTTCACAGAGAATTAAATGTACTACATATTTTATTTATATTTGATTAAAAGCAGAGCTATGATTAAAACAATCATCATGGACATGTACTGTCCTCGAAATCGACGGAAAAACAGCTTACATTTTTAACAATACTTGTTAATTTAAAGCATTTAAATAATATTTTCATTGTGATGTAGGTATATATGATGTAGGATTTGCATGAAACTTATTACCCGTAATATTTGAAGATTGATAATTAAAAATGTCATGTCAGATTTTTAAAATAAATTCAAAATGGCGGATTATACATGATTAGTCAAAATTACCGGAACACCTTAGTAATTCTTTAACAGTAAAGAATTTCAAAGAAAAATTCAAACAAAAGTTTTTTTGGTTTTAAACAAGCTACATATTTTCAATATACGGATGATTATTTTATTCTGAAAATTTGGTAAACTCTTCTTTTTCTAATAGAACAACATGTATACTTAAAAAAATTTAATTCTAAGAGTTTGTAAGAATCATTTTTTTATAAAATGCATCTTTGAGTTATGAGCAATTAACCGATCATTAACGGATAAAAAAATAAAAAAATCAAGAAAAAATAACTAAACTGTGAAATAGCATAATAAATTAAATATTCAAGCTGGCAAATTAAATAAATGTGTATGTATGCGGGAAAATACTCTTAATTTGAAGTCAAGGAATTTTGACTAATTGCTTATAACTAAAAAATGACAGTATTATATTTAAAATAAAATGATTTCTATAAGAGAATTAATCCTAGAATTAAAAAATGTATGTTACCAAATTTCCAGAATAAACAATAGTTTATTTAAACACAAATTTTTTTCTCAGTTGAAGAATTATTTAGGTTTTCGTTAATTTCGTCTATTTTTGATTAATAGATCATAACTCAAAAATAAGGCATTTTATAAAAAAATCATACAAGAGATTCTTAGAATTAATCTTAGAATTAAAAATGTAAAGTTATACAGGTTGTTCTATTTGAAAAAGGGAAGGTTACGAGATATCCAGAATAAAATGAACACCCTGTATAATAAAAATATATTTAAACGATAGATTGTTAAAAACAAAACAACTTCAACATTAAAAATTTGTTGAAATTGTTAACAGTTGGAAAATTATTTAGGTGTTCCGGTAATTTTGACTAACCCTATACATATATGGCGATATGATAGAGTATGATATAGAGTTTGATGATTATATATGCATAATAGTATATAAATTTCCTCTTCTACGGTGGTAGTCGGTCCGGAAGTCACGTAGTAGTAAAATTCTAAATTTTCACCAGTTACATACTTGTGGACTTCTTTAAGATTATTTATCCTTTTGATATTGATATTCATATTGATTACTTCGGCGTACCTCAACAACGATTTGAATGCAGATTTCGATGTTGGCGAATGTTTACAACTGATAACAGTAGAAACTGAGTAGAAACCCGTTGCATGAGCGAGCAAAAAAGCACTGTTCTGGACTTGCTTATTCCGCCCAAGCATCCTCTTTAGGTCTATTCGATAGAATAAATCATAGTGAACATTTTGGCTATTTCAGTTCAAAATGGCCAATTTTGGACTTGTATTGTTTTCGAACTTGCCGATTCAATTGATTCGATTGGTTGTCAAAATACCAAAGGATAGCAATACAAAAAAAAATCTACAATAAAATTCAAGTAGATAATTTCCAACACTAAGAATTGGATTAAAATGAAACAAATAAATAATCCAAACAATCAAGAAAACACAATAATGGATAAGTGCGTCAATAGTATACAAAAAGAAATTGTGTAATATCAAAAATAGAAATATTACTAATAAAATAAATATGATAATATCGAAAATCCCTTTGCAGTGCAACTCCGGTACAAAAAAACAAATCAAAAACAAAATGTCAATATCAAAGTTGGAATACTAATAAAGAAAAATTATAATAATAATATACGAATAAATTGTTATTCGCCAAACAGTGTTAATACTCCGTATCCTTCATGATCACAGCTTAAAATAATTTATTAAAGGTTGAAATGATCAATAAAAAAATAAAGAATTAATAAATACCACAAACTTTGATGTCCTAAACAAAGAAATGGTACCAGCTTCACAGTAAAATAAATTTTAAAAAAAATTGAAAATAGAAAAAAATGTAATTAAAGTTATTAATTATAGTAATAAATATTAATAAAGGAAATAAAGAAACCGTTGCTGATTAGGCCTAGTCAGAGTCGTACGTATACCATACCGGTATGGTATAATTACTTGAAGGTTCTATATTCCGTACAATAAAAAGAAAAATTGAATGATTCGCTGATAAAAAAAACGTTACTTATAAAGATAATAACAAGAAGAAATAGGCGTAGTTACATAGAATAAAAGTTACGGAGTTTTGTTTTCACAAACACAAAATCTAACCTGTATGATCTTCTCTCCCAAAACGGTAGCCGCGGCACTTTTCCTTTCTTCGACGGTTGGAGACACGTGGTTGACTGGTGGTTGATTCTGGCGAAAAGAAACCCCCAGTTGACTCGTTAGGTGGTTGGTCTGGTGTTCTGGGCGTAATTAATGAACATGCACGTAGGTACGCCGTGCCAGTAGGTAAACCACGTGTACGAAGCTTATGACGCAATAGATCTTAACCCAGCCACAGTTACAGTCAGTACAACTGGTCCCCGTACGAGAAAAGCCTAGATAAATACCCAAATTTGCAATCAGTCCAAATCCAAAAAGTACAGAAATTAAAGGAGGCCTACCTTCAGTTTTTAAACGCCTTGTGAATTTGCGTTAGGAGAGTTTTCAGAACCGGCAAAAAACCTTGCGTGGTGAACTCCAACAATAGTCCAATTAATCACGCGTAGTGTAAAACGAATAGTGACAGATCCCAATAAAGGTGAGCAGTCTGATCATTAAATTCCAATATTTAACCAAAGATCAAGACTACCTCTAACCAAACGCGACACTAACTCTGCTAACGTAAATTCGATGTTCACTTGTTGAAGTTAAAACGGAAAAGAGAGCTGTGATAACCAAGGGGCAAAATTTATGAACATTTTCTTTTATAAAAACTAGTCCCCGTGCAGAATATTCTAGAAAAGGACTCAAAATCGAAACGTTCAAATAATAAACTTTAAATCTTTAATTCTGATGGAATAACAGTGACAAAAAATTATGAAAATAATACTGGAGCTATATGAGGACTAGTAGATTGGACTGACTGCAAATTATAGTTCAAAAATTACCGTAACAAAACTTATTAAAATAAGTTATTATAAAATAAAATTACGCCAGGCGCCATCCAAGAGTCAAAAGTGGAACCATACCAAACTCACCAAACAGAACCCCACCAGTCAGTACGGTCTCCAACCTATATAGAAATATAAACAAATGCAAACTACTAAATATCAACTTTAACAGCAAATTCCAACAAGACAAACAAGAAGAAAAATATGCCTTGGCCACACTGCAAAATATGGACGTGACAGCGTTGTAAACGAATGGCAAGTCATAGCAACTTACCAATAAAATAATAAAAAATTTTTAAAAAAGTCCGATCTCGACTGTCGGCTGAAACCCTTGATTTTATTGTGTTTCTTAAATTCTTCTGTTTAAAACAAATATTGTAATATTACTACTAAGTTATCCTAAATTATGTAGATAGTATGCTACACGTATTTAGGTTTATTTATTTTTGATGTTTCTATAATATGGTAATCTAGAGTATTGTTTATTTTTATTGTTTTCTTTAATAAATCATACAAAATTTGTAAAAAAATAGTATATTATTTTATGAGCAAGTAATGTAAGCAATGACTCACAAGGACGAAAACACGTTAGAAAACATACGAGCGAGTAATTGCCATTATTTGCGAATGGAATACTATACTTTTTCTACGCATCCAATGAAATTTTATAGACTAATTTATTGCATGTTATAAAAACCTCTGTATGTCACTATGACGGTATTACAGGATTTTGACAGATTAAATTTGTTTGTGAGCTTGTCTCTTAGCGATGTTCTCAAGCAATCACTCAAAACACAAGGGAAATCAAAATACTATGATTGGTACTAAAGTCGTGGGAAATGAAATATTTTTCAGGACTCGCGAGATATGAAGTGAGGAATGAAATGTTTGCCATGTGTGTGTGTGTGGAATGGTTAGTATTGCTTATCATAAATTGCCATGCTAATGAATGGATTTATCAATAGGAGTAGAAAAAATCTGATGTGGCCAGGCACATGACTTTTTCATCCTATATATAAAATTAATAGTTTAGCTGCATGAGACTATTTGATCGAGATCGACCATGTCTGCATTAAAATAAAACTACTAGAACTAGACAGATATGTCGATTAAAACTGCGTTCGGATATTGTACTCCGTTGACACCGGGTACACCGTGCAAATGACACTTGCGTGTTATTGGGTGTAAAAAGTGTAATGCAATATGCGAACGCAGCTTATATTGACAGAACTCAAACATTAGCGTTTGACACCAAGACTACCTACTGTCATTAGAATCAAAAAATCTGACATATCTTGGCTACTAGTTCTAATGCAGTACGACCGATCTCGATGAAATAGAATTTGCTCATGCAGCTAAACTATTGATTGTACCAAAAAATGTCATAGTCATAAATTATTCAGAATTTCCTCTTCTAAGACTAAACCTCCAGTTCCTTTGGACCCTTTTCAACAGAAAGCTTTTCAGCTCTAAGTTTGGTTATGAAACATCTAAATATGAAGTTTCGTCCCGATACGTTTAGTAGTTTCTCCGGAATCGTCGCCACAAAAACGGGTACACACACACACACACATCCACACACACAGACATTTTTTTGTACCTTGGTCAAAAATGTTCAGGGGACCCAAAAAGACATATTTCCGCTAAAATCTCAAAAAAATTTTTTGGCACGATTACAATACTTTACATTCTGCGTATGATAAAGTAAAAATAATTACTTATTTTCTGTTTTGCGGTGGGGTTTGATAACCACGACAACCGTATACACTGCGGCGTTTCGACGTTAAAGCAATGACAGCAAAACCTCTAAGATACTTATTCAGTTTGATGGAAAGGAGATCCTTGCAGTTGTCTGGCTTTTCACCCTGTATATGGTAACTTTATGACTAGACAAAGAAAGCTGATGACTCAAGATTTGAAAAGTAATATTGACCTGCAGAATATGTTTAATTCTTTCACAATCTAAATCGTATATCTTAACATACTACTAAAATAAATTGAAACGGTTATGGTGTCTCCTAAAGCCCCACTTCAGCAAACACTTCCCAAGAAATATAAAAGGCAACCAAAAACTTTTTCCATTTTCCGTCCGTCTGATTTTTTCGGGACGAACCCTCATGCATTATTCATATATTCACTGACAGACAAAATGAGTTTGATATCCGAAAAACGATTTGTCAGTGCGAGTCCATTCTGGCCGTATAGGAACGCATTTCCATTTCGTTTTTATAACATCATCCGTGCCGTTTCGAACGGCGTTTTTCACCGACCCGAATGTGTATAGAAACTGATATTTTATCTATATCGAGAGGCAGCAAGAAAAATATAATCAAATGCTGATTCGCCGATTTAAATTCAAAGATGGTCGGCGCATCAAGGCAACCCTCGGTTTCCCACCTTTAGGGGTCGTTCAGGGGTGCTATCGCTCGCACAGGGGGACGACTAATCTCACCCTCTTACAATTTCCACCCCTGTTCTTTTTCTCTACGTCTAGCGCAATTCAACCAATTGCCCATTAAGAAGACCGTGGACTGAGGACAATATTTCGGCCTATTGTGTTGATGGTTCCCGCTGATGACATCACTTAGTTACTATGACGACAAAGTTGATCAGATTTTCTAGTGTTTCTATATTTGAAAAGACAATATTGAACATTGGCTCAAGAGCAGTACTTGGGAGATCACTTTTTTATTTCATGCTTCAGTTTTTAAGAAATTTGATGATATGGATGCATTCTAATGAACAAACATCTCTTGGGCAAAAGGATTTTTTCTTGAGAGATCAGTTAAGGATATTATTTTCTGATATTCCAAGCACTTGTTAAAAGTTCTTAAACTTGTTGAAAGATTAACTGATTGTGGTGACAAAACAAATCTTTTACCCAATAACAGTGTATGGTTTTAACAAACAACCGTTTTTTAAAAATTTTGATGATATAGGTAGATGCATTTTAATGAACAAAAGAAAACAAAAAAATTCTTCTGGTCAAAGGAAATTTTTTTATGACGACAGAGTTGATCGGATTTATCCTTGTTTCTATGGTTCCAAGGAAAAATATTGAACTCAAGTTGTACTTGAGAGATAAGTTCTTTAATTCATTATTTTTTTTTTAAATAAGGATATTATTTTCTTGACACTCCAAGCACTGTTCTTAAAAGTTCTTGAACTTCTTGAAAGATTAACTGGTTGCAGTGATATTACTTATCTTTTACCCAATAACAATGTTTGATTTTAAAAAAGAACAGTTTTTAAGAATTTTGGTGATATTGATGCATTTTAATAAACTAAAAATACTCTTGGTCAAAAGGATTTTTTTTATGACGAAAATGTTGATCAAGAGTAGTACTTGAGAAATGATTCTGTATTTCATTCTTTTATTTAAAATAATATATTTTCTTGATATTCCAAAAAATGTTATTCATAGTTCTGGAAGTTCTTGAAAGAAGGTGAAGATGGTTGAAAAACATTACTTATCTTTTGACCCAAAAAACGTGTTTACTTTTAACAACAACAGCTTTTAGGAATTTTGGTGATATAGATGCATTTTAATGATCTAAGAATGGTCAAAAGGACTTTTTTTTAAAGGCAAGTAAAACAACGTTATTGTTCAATTAATAAATAAATCTTCAAGTGAAAATTTTTTTAGGAAGCTACCAGATATAATTGCAGTCAAATATCATTTCTTTAGATCCAATTATATATTTCTCAGTGTGCATTTATATCTTTTGGCTTAAGTAAAAATTTTATACGTACATACCTGCCATTCTTTTGCTGAATATTTATATACCACCCACATTTACTGTGGTAGGGTATATTGACTTTGTCACAATATTTGGAACACTCTTAAGGAAGCGTGGCAGGTATTGTAAATATGCTCAGCATTGAAAACTGAATGAAATTTGGTATACAAGCTGATCCCTTAAAAAGTAAGGACAAGTTCGCGAATGGGCAAAATCGGTTCTCTCCATTTTTTTAAAATATTTTATGGTGGGGGTATTTTAACTTCGTCCCGGCTGAAAATAATTTTCTTACTAGTTTACTTTCATTTTGTTTAACAGTGTTGTCTAATGAATAAGATCACCTACAGTAAATGTAACATTTATATATAATGTACTTTACTTTATATTTAGTTTTAACTACTAATATTATTTCCTCATGACTAAAGGTAATATTATAATATACAGAGGTCACATACAATAACTCTAAACTTTCATCCCTTATTCTGAAAATGTTCCAACTGCATTTTTGAGCAAAAATACTTATAGACAAGGTGGCAGGGACTAAAATATGAGAGTTATAGCAGAGGAAAGCGGAGAAAAGTGCCAAAAAAATATTACATTTGTTTGAAACCTATTGCTTAGGCAGCTATTTTGCTCAAAATGGACTGGACTACAAAGAAATAAAAAATTTAAAACTAAAAATGTTAACTAAAATCTGCATAATAAGTGGTTTTTAAGAAGCGTGCCCGTTGCATATTTGTATGCATAGCAAGCATATTTTTAAGTATTGCCATGCATGTAAGATGTGTTAAAAAAGTACGAACACGCTATAATATATCGGTTGGCGAATCTGGGTTAAGAAAATTAGCGACATATGCATAAAAATCCAAGTTCGGTAAACGTGGAACACGCATTTCTATTTCGCAATAATTATTACAATCTTTGCGCCATTTTCGTTCATATCTGAACAACGGAATAATCTAAATATTAATTTGTTACAGAAGAAACACAAAAACATAAATACTTACTAATCATAATCCTGTGTGACATCATCGATAAATGCGCCAAATTATTAGTATCCAAATCCAGATGTTTAGTCAGATTGACCAGCTATCTTCAGTATACCTGAAATCACAATAAGATATAAGTAACTTCATATTTGTATCATATTTTGTAATTCTGCTGAGAAACAAAGAAAAAATGAACCTAATTACAAGTTTTTAGAAACCCAAAACTAACGATAATACTGATAATATAACAAAGACAAATATTTACAGAAATAATTTCGTAAATAAAGTGTGTGCGAGCACTGTACTGATCGAACACGACTGGCGAGAATATCAGCCCCTCGCGATCTACCCAAACCCACCCCACTGGAAATTAGGGCCGATACAGATCCACACTGCAGCCCCAAGCGATTCCTACAACCCCTGTTCATATAACGGCGGCGGTAGCGTCAGTTTCGCCCGCTAGTCACTACCGTTATACATCGACATGACATGCCGAAAGGTGGTACTAGTATTTGTCACTTTAAGCGACTCCCGCGAACAACCAAAACAACACGCACACGAATTCACTGACGAATTGCTATCGTGTCATCCAATTGGTCAAAATTTTGCAGCATAACCCTATCGAGGGGTAAAATGCCGAGGGAGTTTGCGGATATTGAAAAGTATGTTGAATTTTGCACAACATAGAACGATTTTACAAATAGGGTTATTCGAAGTAAACTAACTGAATGGCCTGTTCCATTTTGAAATTGATAACTATGCTTCAATGACAAAACTGCGGTGTAGGCAACCAACTGTTCAACCAACGCTACTAGCGGCAAAAATGAGATTAAAATAGACTGTAAACGAGTATGATTATACAGGGTTATTATAAATAATTGTAGTCGAAGTTGTTAACTGTTGTCGAACTGTTAAATTGGTTGCATATCCTAATGTCAGTTTGAAACTTCTTTGTGTAAAGCGGTAGAAATATAGTAACATGGGCATGGCTTACTTCGCCTACAATCATTTATAATTACCCTTGACTCTTTACCTACTCCATAGGAAACAATATAGGTAGGTACTTAAATAAACAAAACTTAAATAGAGAATTATATTATATGATAAAAAATACGTAAACCGAAAAACGTTGTAAGGTCTGTTATTGAATGTTACAAATATTGAAAGTTTGTTAATGAACAATCTATGTATTATTACTTCATGTTTTTCAAACCACTTATAAATTGATTTTTTTCACGAGAATAGGCTTAATAATGATAATGATAAAAAATTGAATAAAATATGTGTAATACAAATACTAGTAACTTGAGTCTAATATGAACAGAACCCTATACTGTCGTGTAAGCATAGAGGTTTCTAAGTTTGTGAAAAGTTGTTACATAAATGGTTTGTTTAATAATATATTGTTCAGATACTTTGCAGAAGAATTATATGTTTTCTATGTTTTCTTTAATACTTTGCTTGATTTAGAATCTTGTTTTATCAGAAAAAAATAAAACCTGAACAAATTTGCAGATACGATTTCGATGGTTAAGACCCAGTTCTACCTCTCCTATAACGCGTAACTTCTTAGATAAATAACGAGTTGGGAGGGATGAAAAATATTTTTTTGGATAGATAAAAATTAATTTTACTTCTACATCTTTGGCTCTTTTCAAATATAAAACATCTAGCCCAACTCATGATACAAAAAGCAGATTTTTAATTTAAGTACAATTTTAACCCAAACATTATAATTGCGATAATAAAGCGTAATTGCCAGAAATGTGAAAAATTCATTTGCCCATATTACTGTTGCCTGGTGTGGACAGCAGATGTCACGAGCTTTAAACACCGCCTATAGCTGGTGACTACGAATTGACGTTGGTGGGGGACAGACTGACCACTCCCAGCAAGAAAGAACATCATAACGAAATATTTCGTTTCGGAGTTGAGATGTTTTCAGAACAGACCATTAACACGGCAGTATGGTGTGGTTGTAAGGTTGAGTATTACTGATCTAGACCTATTATAATTCTAATTAATATTCTAGTACTCACTATATAGTTTGCACATTACTTTTAATTTAGTTTTACATATTAATTCTATTATCTAAAACCGGTTTTTATTCGTTTAAAAACCAGTTTTCAAATAAGCCATATTTTCAAAAGCTGACAAACCCTAAATACCACATCATCCTTCTTCTGATTCTAATGACGTTTGACGTTATCCCTTTCAACACTACACTCAATTATTCAAATGTCTACATGACTTTTAGTGGTATAATTATGTATTAATATTATTTATGTGAATAATATCGCCAGAAGTACAGATTTAGGCCGACTAGCAGTAACGTTGTAGCACCACCAAATACGTAGGTCCTTAATATCTTCATTCTTACTCTATCTTGAATTCTCTCCCATTCTTCTACGTCAACGAAATTTACCCTTAGCGGTTCTCCTCTACTCTGAAATTCGCTATTTCGATTTGGTGGTGAGACTTTTGCTTTGCCAAACATTTTCACAACATTTACTTTGCGATTTATATATCAAATTTATTCAACATTGCACCACTGACATCATAATGACATATTCAGTTGTATCGTGTATTTGTTATTTTCCAAATAGTGTAATGAGTGTAATAGATATTCTTTAAAGACAAAATTATCAATGTAATAATAGGTAATTGTTATTTATTATTATTTAAATTGAGCTCGAGAACCGACACAGATACACAAGATTTGTTGTTTTTATAAAACATATCTTGATTTTCTGTATCAATAAGAAGGTACTTCTTTAACAACAACATATTTACTTCGTTCAATACTCCATGTTATTTGCTTGAAAAGATTCATATATTTGGAATATATTTAAGTGAAATATAGTATATTATTCTATGAGCAAGTAATGTAAGCATTTACTTACAAGGACGAAGTTTGCAAAACGTTCGAATAATTGCCATTTTATTACCAAAAATTTTATAATAGTCGGCAACAGTTGGTAGTTGTGGTAACATTGTCAAATACGATTGTGTCAGTTTATTATTGGACTTGGCATCAATATCACCAATGTTGGAAAACTAAAAGTTACCAAAAGCTAGTGCTCTAGTGTTTTTTAGGGTTTTTTCTTTAAAGTAATATTTATGGTTTTACTTAAAGTAGATACGTTTCCTATTGCCAATTTTGATTAAAATATATTTGAATTTAATATAAAGGGTCATTATAAATTATTGTAGTCGAAGTATGCCATGAAATCAAATGTAAAGATTTGTGCTTGCCGCTCTATTTGAATGGAATACCACTGTTTACTGTGCTCTTCACGCAAAAGTTAAATTGGTTGCATAACCTATTGCAAGTTTGACAGTTGCTTGTGTTTAGCGGCAAAAAATTTCTAACATGGACGTGGCCTACTTCGACTACAATCATTAATAATGACCCTGTATTTGTACTATGAAAAGTTTCTGTAATATTATTCCTTAAAAAAATCGGAAATCAAATTTTGTATGGAATAAATTATTGTTAATGTGAATATCTCATCCAACTGTATTAATAGATGGCGCCGTTATTTCTCTACTCACATAACGGCCTGGTGCTCAGTATACAATATAGACTTATGAGAGCATATCGTTCAGTTGACGTTCAGTTGCAAATTGACGTCTGGAAGAATTGCTATAGCGACTGTGGTCGCAGTGATCGGTTAGATTGAAACAAAATTTTGAATTATACAAACATTTTTTCTGTATAATTATGACAACCTAAACTGAGGTTAGTCTTAGTAACCCTGTTAAAGTAAAGAAAATAAGAGGAACTGTTTTAAAGTAACATAGACATTTAATTGGCGATTTTGAAGTTTACCCCAACAAACATGTGTGAAAAAAATAAAGAAATTCATTAAAATCTTACGCGAAAATTAAATCATAAGTCTACAAATTGAACAGAAACAAAAAATATTGGAACGAGTTATTATGCATGGGTAGATGCAACTATTGGTTTACATTCCTCAGCCTGAAGATTTGCTCTCCAGTGGTGGCTCCTGCGGCAGGGAATTTTCTGTTGTGAGTAAACGGGCAAAGACTTTTAACGTAAATGCTAGAGAACACCGATGAAATAGTCGGTACTGAATTCTGTGCGTCGCAGAAATTCTGTCAGGTTACTATAACTTCATATTTGACGTTAATTATTATTTATAGTTATTATTTATTCGACAATAATAGTTATTATTTATTCGACAATAATAGTTATTATTTATTCGACTTTAATAAGTCTTGGCATATTCTTCTAAATTTTGTTGACAGTTTTAGAAAAATAATTAACATTGACGGGAAAAGCTGATAAGTAGAGTGCGGATTCTAAACTTTTTGCTTGGACAGTTTTAATGTAAGCAGTTTAGAAAGCTGAAGGATCTCCACGAATTCAGAAAAAATAATCCATTTGGCGCTATTTTTATTTTGCTTATTTTGATTTTTCCCAGATTTTGCAGATATGCGCTAATTTTGCCATATTCCTGCTTATTTTAACTTTGTACTGATCTTTTGGGGTTTATACCCGTTGTTAGGGGGTTTAGGTCGTAGGTCTGCGCATTTGCGTCTCAAAAATCGCAAAAATCACTCAAAAACGCCTCTGCTGCATTGTGATATACCAGCTATAACCGTGCGCACAACACAACAGTTTTTCGACTTTTTAGTGTATTTGAAATGCAAAAGGATAAATAGCTGTCTAGACAGGCACATAGATAAAAAAATTCCGAATTAATTATGCAAAACAATAAAATATTCTGCTGAATGTGGATGAAAACAGTAAGTTACAAATATTTATTTTACGATTCGTCTGTTGGTCAAAACAATCGCTGTTTTGATTTTATTTTGTTATATTTTGTCGCCTTATTTCACAGTATTAAAATGAAAATATTTAAGTTTAACATTCACTTCTTAGCCATAATACATTGTTTCAGTAATACATATTAACTTAATTCTTTTTTTTTTGTTCAATTTGTTCAACTACGTTTAAATATAGAGACAATTTGGACTAAGAAGAATGTGTCACGTGGTTAAATCTGCACCGAAAAAACAAGCACATATGCACGCGCGCAACTAGGTGGAAAACCACATGCTTCTTAGTTCAATTAAGTCCCTCAGAAGCAAACAGTGTTAAGTTACATTGAAATCCTATGTACTTAACTGAGTATTCCTCTGAGGTGCTCAATTTATCTCTACCTGCGTATAATAAGCGAATAATTTTTTTTTTAAATACGATATAAAGCGTTTACTTATTGTGTATAGTTTATTTCTATTGTTAAGTATCAATTTCCTCAGTTATACCAATGTTTTGTATGATGTGTGTGTGCTAATAAATCCTACAATCCTACAAAAATAATACAAAGTATACGTATTCTTATAACGCTTTTATTGGTGCTTTTTTCTCATTTTCGTGCTTATTTTAAGCGCTTATTTTCCAAAAATAAATCCTTATAATTCCGAACTCTACTGATAAGTATATAAGGCATGTTAAAAACTGTCATGTTTTCAAACTAAATTATCAGGTGAAAATAACAATTTATCCTATAGTCTATAAATCTGAAAATACACATCGAAAAACCAAACAACTAAAAAGTCTTTCCGTAAAGTTTACTGATTAACAACCAACACAACGTCATCAGATTAACTTAAAAGTGCCCACATACCTTTCTCCACGTGATCTAAGAAGTGCTGATAACGCCTGTTCATCTTAGGTCTTCATTTCCGGGTGGCCGAGAACCAACCATCTTATTAAGGCTGAGAGATGTGCCGTTGACAGCCGTCGGAGCGGTTGTTCCAACGTCGGGGTGGGCTGTGTCGTGAAGGGATGGAGGCACTGGTCTGTATGGTCTGGGTGGGGACTGGGGACAGAGGAGATCGTAGGGTGCCTCAATCGATCTGTCTCACGCCCAGTTTTCCCGCGCACTGGCGCTGGATGTTGCGCCGTAGACGGCGGCCGGCGCGGCCGTTCCCGGATCGCACTAACTGGGCTTAGCTTTCCGGGACGTGCGTACGATTTCCAAGGCTGTCCTGATACGCAGATTTGACGCGACCCCTAGGTAGGCCCGTCTGATCGCCCCGCAATACGTCATCGCCTAAGAGGGTCCCGTCCTTCCGATTTTCGATCCCGGAGACACTAACGGCGGAAATTGAAATGAGTAAAGCTTGGATTTTCTTTCTGTTGTGTTGTTACTTATGATTTAACAGGACAGGAGATCAAGGCGATTGTTTAATGCAGTCGATGTCTACGTTAAGAAATCTTTACGTTAAGAGTTTAGACCAGTATAGAATCATGGAAGAAACTGTATTCACAAATTTGTCTATAATACGCTGATAGATAAGGTTATCATACGACCCCTTTTGGGCGGGTATTGTAATTTGGTTTTATTTGGTATTTAATTAAACTATTTACACTTTTCTTTTGCTTATTTTCAGAAGTAATTCTTCCGCGGTTTGGAACTTCATAATATTTAAGGTAAGCGTATCTATAAGTAATATCACCAGAGCTGCAAATGAGTCATCGACTTCAGCAGTTATTTTGGTCATACGTTATAGACGATTCCCGTGCGGCGGGCTGAAACAGCGTGCTTTTTCATGCGTCTGTTCTTACTATGTTAGGCGATGACTCATTTGCAGTTCTAGTGATATAACCTATATTAGACTATTAGAGAACCAAATTAT
This sequence comes from Aphodius sticticus, assembly GCA_963966075.1. Taxonomy (NCBI): domain Eukaryota; kingdom Metazoa; phylum Arthropoda; class Insecta; order Coleoptera; family Scarabaeidae; genus Aphodius; species Aphodius sticticus. The sequence goes on from OZ014513.1 coordinate 7,366,015, forward strand.
ACAAACGTGATAGCTGTATATTGTGAGGTTATGTAGTTGTTATGAATATGCAAGAATTTTTGAAAAACTCTTGCAGCTGACTTTTCTCGATCATGTAGGTCTAAAATATTTCTGTTCTTAGTGTTTATTCAACATTTTTATGTGTTTTATGTGTTCATTGTATACACAGGGTGATCGATGCCATATGAATGGTTGATTACTTTTGATTATATATAGCTCCGTGAATGAAATTGGATGATTTTCAAATGCACAAAAAATCTTTTTGATTTAAGCTTTGTGTCGCATACACCTTCTGTTTTAAATAACCCCACAGAATAAAATCAAGCGGCGTTAAATCAGATGAACGTGGTGGCCATCCTATTGGGCCGAATGGTCCAATCCACTTATTTGGAAAATGTCTGTTCAATCAATCCCTGACTTGATATGCGCTATGAGCAGGACAACCATCGTGTTGATAGTGTAGTGAACACTTGATCGTGTTGATAGTGTACCGTCAAAAAAGTATGGTCCAATTGTTTTCTTGTAATAAATACCACACCAAACATTAACTTTTTTATATTTTTGACAATTGGTTGTAAGTAATACGGAAATTTTGATTTTCTTGAGACCAATATCTGCAATTCTGTGAACTAACAACTCCATTTGTGGTGAACGTCGCTTCGTCAGAGAAAATAATTTTTCTGTAGGAAAATCTATCGACCATAATTCGTTCTCCCATTAATAAAATAATAAATAAATAATAATAAAGGATGAAATTTTTTGCAGGTGGCTTTTACTGATGTTCAAATCTCGAGATCTTTGCCTCAACGATTTTTTTGAGCAAGTGTTCACGGAATCAATAGCTAACATAGCTCCTGCATCATCTTCGCCATTTCGCTTTTTTCTTGATATTTTTCACGTTTCCTGTTGCATGAAATTTTTTAACCAATTCACGAACAGAATTGACAAAAACGTATACCTCAGGGTATTTTCTGTTAAAAACTTCAATAGCACGGCGGTACGATGCCTCACCTATGCCGTAACAAAGAACTAAATAAACCCTTTGCTCTAAAGACAACATACTTTCAATCAGCTTCTATCAACAAATTGCTTGGATACGCTGTTACTACTGTCAACTGGTCAATCATAATTGTGGTCTCGAAATTTTTTGTTCACCTTTATGTAATGTCTTTTCACTGGTCCGAGATGTAAAATTTGAAATAGATCATGCAAGTTCGATATTTGAGCATAAAATTAATTCAAACTAACTTTTGCCTATAACATTTTTATCTAATTCCGAAAAGCCGATAGTTTACTCTTCGGCAAATTTAACATTTTCGTGTTTTCTAACTAGCCTGTATGGTAAATCAAAATAACAATGGCTTTCGACTTTTTAGGACATCCAAAACTCTTTATAAAGAATTACCTTTTCTCGAGAAATTAAAAATTACGTCCATTATAGGGATAGTTAGGTCCATCGGGGGACACACTGTATATATATTTTGTTAATATTTCAGTTGAAGATGTCATTTTCTTTGACAACGAAACAGCCATAATCTGACCCTCAGAAAAGTTGCGGCAAATTGTCACAATTTTGATTCAATAAAAAAAGTTATTAATTTCAGTTACACATTTCAGTTTGCAAAAATTAATAACCAAATGGATTTCTGGTGCGTGTTTTATTTCTTTTCTTATAAACGTTCTATTTAAGAAAAATTATCTCTACTGTTCTTTTTGACCAAATCCAAACATGTTACTTATTTTAACATACCGTTAATTTCACATTAATTTGACCCGGGCATGGAATGACAGCGGAAAATTTAAAAAACAACAAGCATTCTTATTGTAAATCATATCTAAACAATGAAGAATGTTTGTTACTAATCCCTGTTAAAAGCTATTAAAATATCTATGTTAGATCTGCCCTACTTAATTATGATACGTCATAGCCAGTGTTAAAAGTGAACACATAATATTGTGTGTGCTCTATGACTTAGGGGGTTGCGTGATAGATGCCCGTGTTTGATATAATTTTAGCCTTCTGTGCCTATAATTACCAATCAAGGTAATGCGGTAGCCCATGTGATTTCATATTATAAGTACGTAACTGTTTCAAACTCTACAAAAAATACTTGCATAAAAACACTTTTTCTTTGTTGTAGTTCTTGCTTATTGTTGTCAATTAAGCATGATAAATAAAATTTATGTTTCAGTGATTTAACAAATTGGCAACGAAATATGGTCACGTTTATGTTTACAACCACAAATTAATAATATCCAGAGTCAACGCACTGTAAATAGCATCTCCAAAGTACTGCAAGACAGACCCAAACAGAATTTACATAAATGAATATTAAAAATGAGCATATGGTTGTTAGTTACGTACGACCCACCTGCCCCTATAAAATAGAGGAACCGTAGAGCACGGCCACATTCACAACACAGTATAAAAACCATTTAAATTTCTGCACATTCCTCTTGTTTAAATTCGCAACTGCGTCTGGTCGTTTCGAGGTTACATCACTTAATTCAAACATCGTTTTAATATTTGGAGTTGACGCCTGTCGGAGGCGTGTCAGAAACGTGCTAGTTACGCATTCCATTTTTTTTTTCAGTGCTTGTTTTGCAATTTTAAGTAAGATATTGTAGTTTGAAGATAACAACGGCGCCGGTATGCGAATACTTATGGACAATAGATAAGCGTTATCAGTGCTAATTTTTATCACGTAATAATGTGCGTACAAGATAGAAGTAGTCAAAAATCTTACCTAGTAATGGTGTTTCTTTTTTTTCATATTTTGTTCAAAGTTCTATCTAATTCTCGGACGGATTCGCTTTGTTTTAGTGGAGTTTGCCACGATCATTTTAAGAAGGCTCTGAAACCAGTTTTATGGCTAGGCAATATTAAGATCCTCGTTGCCGTTGGTCTTGTCTCGTAAGCAATCTTCTTTCCCGTGTATGTGTTGAGGAACTGCAAAAAAGACAACATTGTAAAGAAAATATGCTGGTTCTTTATTTCTGTTGTTTGTAATGTTTTGTATGTTGTTGCGAAATCATTGGAATTTTGGCGTTGTTTCTTTCCGCATTTTCACTATATCATACGTGGTATGTGTGTGTGTGTATATGTACCCATTTTTTTGTGGCGACGATTCCGGTGAAACTACGAAAGGTATCTGGACGAAACTTAAAATTTAGAAGTTTCATTACCAGACTTAGAGGACAGCTGGAAAGCTTTTTTTGTATAATTTATGGCTATGAAATTTTTTTGTAAAATCAATAGTTTAGCTGCCGGAGCAAATTCTATTTGATCGAGATCGTCGTGTCTGTATTCATATAAAACAAGTTAGCCATGATTTGATAGATATTTTCATTCTAATGACAGTCGGTAGTGTCAATCGCTGATAGTTTCAACAATACCTACTACTGTCAATAGAATCAAAATATCCGTCAAATCCTGGCTAACTAGTTTTATTTTAATGCAGACAGGACCGATCTCGATCTATAGAATCTCATACAGCTAAACTATTAATTTTATATTGAGTATGATAAAGTCGTGTGCCTGGCCACTTCCGATTTTTCTTTTACAGAAAGCAGGTGTATTTTTTTATTAAAAAGTGTCATACAAACTTATTTATTTTTTCTGTGCCTAAAAATGTGACGTAGGTACTTCTTAAAAGCTCGTTACGGAATCGAAAAGAAAAACAGCAACACCACTTAAAACTTCTTACTCAAAACATTTACTTTTAAAAAGAAAACCATTAAAATTTTCATGTGGATTTATTTATTTCTTCATCTTTTATTCAATTTACTTTTATAATCTTTTATAAATATTTTTAATTACTAATTCTTATTATTTAGTTTCGCAGTAAGCAAATTTATTTTCCTGACGAACAAGTTATAATACAATAATATACAAATCGTTCTGTAAAGCCCAAGAATGGACAAGCCGTATCGAATGAAAGGAATTGCGGGTATTCTAGTCTTCTATTTAGCCCAGATTGTGGTTACTTTAGTATGCTGTCAACAGCAATTTGTTCTTTATATTTTTCTTGAAATTCATGTATCGTAAATGTTTGACGTTACTGTCTAGGTTGTAGTATGTATTTAAGCATCGGTCAGACCAAAGCGGGTGCGTCAGCGAAGCGACTACCGCGCGGCGGACGCTTCGCATATGTTCTTATGACGCAATGCACACTTGCGCGACCACCGTGCGGGATTGACGCGTTTGAAAAGCGAATTCGCGAATATTTGGACAGTATCGAATATGAAACTGGTTGATAAGTCTGTAGAAACAGCAAGTAGAAAAAGTACTTCTTCATCCGCGTCCTCAACACACAGAACAACGACGCACAAAATGGTGAACTGACAGCGGTCAGGCGTAGTGTTTCCACTTCCGCGATTTGGTCCCGGGACTTCCTGGGTACAATAATTGTGGCTGTTGGAACTAAAAAAGGGTTGGAATTTGCAATTTGTTAAAATATGTATGATACAATCGGTCATTCAATAATGTTTTTCGCCTTCCTCAGTCAATGCAAACGCATGCAACAGTAGTGTGCAAGTGCAAGCGGAATCTAAGTTATTCACCGGTAGTAAATATTATTATGATTATAAATATTATTATAACATTATAAATATTTGTTGAGGCTCAGTGACCAACTAAGTAAGCTGTCCACACAGAAATCTTTCACGTTAAAAATGTACAAAGCGTCCGTTAGAGATTAAATAAATATTTGACGTGGTAAGATTATTGATGAACATCTCACTATAATTATCTCTATTTACTGATGATTTTAAAAATCATCAATGAATATCTAATAACAACATATAACTTCATACACCCGCATATGTGGTTTAAATGTTATATACATAGTTCTCAAATACATCAAATACAAATACAAATACAAATAAATATAATAACGTATTTTTTCTTAATGATTATTTTACTTTTGGAACTTTTTTGACTCGCCACGGGAGTCCCGGTACGTAAAATTTAGTCTCGAAGACCCGAGATTTCGGGACATGGAAACTCTAGTGAGGCGGCTATGCTACGAGTTGGTCGCACAGTGGTCGCACCACAGTCGCGCAAGTGTGCATTAGATGTTCCGCATCGTAGACGCGTAGTTCCCGCTCCCGCTTCGAAGACGCGTGGTCGCCCAGGTGTGGCCAATGCATTATGGAGTCGACAGTTTCTCCGTGGTCATTTCTGTTCTGAATCTGTTGTGATTTCTGAGCTGTATCTTATTAATATTATATGGTTGTAAGTTTGCCTGTTTATCGTTAGTGTATGTTCATTTTAATCATTTTATTTTTGTGCAGTAAGACATTTTTAAATTTGTTCTCTTCATATACTATCTGCTGTGTGCTCTGCTTGATATCTACCGTTGGTGTGGATTAATCCCACATGTATGGATAATCCTCAATATACTTTGTTCTGCTGACGTTGCAATTTGTTTAGGTATTGTTCTTATGGTGTTTCTCCATATGAGAGTTAGATGGTGGATGTTTAAGACAAATAGAATTCTTGAATTTATGTCGATGTATTTGTATATTTTAGTCCCTAATCCAATTACTAGATCGTTCTTCTTCGACAACGGTGTTTAACATGTATTTAATTTTTTTATTGTCCTTTGTATTTGAAAAAACAAAGAACATAAATCTTAAAAAAGAACATACATCTAAGTAAAAAGCAATTAGTTGTCGAAAATATAATTGCATATATTATGAAAATGTATATTTTATATAATATAATATTAGACAGTATATATTTCACTTCAAACACAGAAAACAAACCACACGAAGTAAACTGCACCATACATAATATATAAAACACGCGGATTAACACCAAACTTTTCCATTCGAACTTTTGCCAACTTTATAGTCGGGTGCGCTGAAGAAAGTCTGGACCGATGTTCTGAGAACCCCTGAGGGACAACAGGCATGTCGAGCCCGAGATTCCAAATTAATTTATGACTCTTGTGTTGAAGTCAACGTCTACAGCTTTTAACACAAAGCGTTTTTGTTCGTCCGCCGTTTCCGTCCGAAATATACGTAACGCACCACACGGGGTTACGTCCGTTTTTGTCAAGAACATTCTATTATACGTCACGAGTATAGTGGAAGCTTTTGTGTTACTTGAAAATAAGGTAATAGAATTTATGTGGTAACATATCAGTTCTGATATTATAACCTTGCGTAATCATTTGTAATCGATGATGTTGATGCATGATTTAATAGGGAATTACTGAAAATATAAGTGTTAACCCGATGTTCTCATTTTTAGAGACCTAAAAACATTGTGACCGGTTTTTAAGCCATTACAAAACAATATAAACTTGTTTCTTAAAAAATAAGAAGTGAGTGTTGATGTATAAAATTAAAGATACCAATTATTAGAATCATATGTTAGCATTGAATAAATATTTTATGGGAAGAAATAAATAGGCAATACAGGAGAATTCTGTTTAATAGTAGTTTTGGATATTTTTTCTTTTAAATGAAATACAATGTACGATGTTAGTTTGAATCAAATCTTAAACAAGTTTATCTCAAACTGGTGTTTTCTTATATATTATTATAAAAATATCGGTGTCGATCTACAATTTATCAGGAGCCGGAGTCCAAGGTTACTTGTAAATTGGAAGAGTAGATCTGTTAATTTTGTATTCAGTGTATAAAAACGCGCTACCATAAACTATTAATTTATGAAATAAAAAAGAAGGATTTTTTAGCCGATTATATCACAACTTCCCTTAAAGTGTAATTTGTTAGCATACCTAGTGAGGAGCTGACAGATTTACTAATCCTTTCATAGCATGTGGCACTTAAATAGTTTACAGCCTCTTGTGAAACTCTCTTGAGAATTTTAAACTTTGCACTTTACTAGTGTTAAGAAGTAGGTAGTTGACTACCGTATTACGAAAGCCTCCTCTGTATAACATTCTGAGAAGTGTACATTTTCCCATTTCCAGTATTTCGCATGAGTATAATAGCTTTTATTTTTCTTTCTTGTCGAAAAAATGGCTCGTGTTGCTTTTCTTAATTTAAAATGTTGATGACGTCATCGACATTTTTTTCAAATGACAACCCTATATTTGTTTAATGAATTTGACAGATCTTTTAATTGTCTTATTGGTCTACTCTAGTTGGTTTATGAGTATTCTCAACCATTGATAAGAACACATAGTTTTAAGTTTGATCGGTTTATTTTTTTGTTGTTGTTATTGTTTGTTATCAATTTTACTTTGTTAATTTTTAGAACTAAGTAATAAAGGTTTTTGCTAGTTTCTAGATGTTTTTGATATAATACGTAACAAGCGTAGTAACATTGAATGGGCAATGGAAGACTATAACAGAAAATGTCAAAATATACAGGGTCTTCTATTTCAAATTCAAAAGTTTGAGATTACATCTCAGAAACTGTAAACGTTGCATCAACGATAATAACGCCAGTGACTTCACATGGCTGCAAAATACTTAATTCCAAAATTTCGTTAAATTCGGTCGAGCCGTTCCGGAGATTTTGTCACTTCTATTTCATAACCTTCAATTGTCTTTTTCTCGAAAATATAAGGTGTATTTTGATAATTATAAATCGACGTGTTCGAGAATTTTTTTAAAATAGCAAACCGTTCTTGAGATTTTGTCATGTTTCCATACTTTACGCGCTCACTGTATATGTTTCAAACTTAGAATTCAAGTACAAATTAGATTCTCAATTGTTCTGATTTTGTATTATGTGGGAAAACATCCAAACTTGATAGGTTAATATGGCTCTGTATCTGGTGGATATGCTCCTTCAATGTTAGAACTGAGAAGAATATCTTGTTTGACAATTTTTGTGTTTGGTTGAAATTGTAATTTAATGTAATATAATAACTACATTAAATTGAAGAAACCACTAAGCCTCGTCTCTGGTTTCATTAATTAATATAATTAGTATGTCCAACGGCAGTTCGCAGACAAGAAGAAAATAAGAATGAGATAAACTTAGTACATGGCGTGGTGTGCCAGACAGCCATGACATCAGTGCTATTCTCGTCGTGTAGGAGTAGGGAATTATAAATCGGTTCCATCCTCGCTTGAATAAATTGCACAGGTCGTTCCAGTATAGAGGGGACCGCCTTCTATTTAAATTTCTTCGCACCAAACCCAAACACCTCTCTGTTAATTACAAACAATTATCGTGAGTATCTTCTATCAAAAAATTGTAACGGAGCAACGATAGATTGGTAGATCTATTAATCTTTCACTGAACTTTGTGGTAGGTCACTTTGTGGCAATACGCTGTGTCATGCAATGCTGCTATACATGGTTCTATTACATGGCATCGTTTTAGACCAGTCATCAGGTTACAGCCACTACCTTGAGGCAGGTCAAGAACCACATTTCGTCCACATTTACACTACGGTGAATGACTTTCAGTAATTGCCACAGCTGTGAATTGATTCCAATATCCGAACTACCAATTGGCATGCGATCTCATGGATTGTGTAGTTTAATCAATACTTATTAGTCTATATTTTGAGCAATTCTGACAGCTGAACAACAACTCTAATCCATGATTTATTTATTAACTGAAATGACGTTTTACCTCGTATATTGAAAGATTATGACCATATTTAATAGAATCCTATAACATGGTATATGATGCACGTGCACCTAAAGCAACGTCAGAAGTTTCATTTGAATGCAATGCAATACCAATGCAATAAAGTCATTATTGGAACAAAAACTAGAAGTTTGAATAGTGGGGGATTATTACCACTTTTTACCACGGTATATTTAAAGATTTGCAAGGTTTCTTGGAATTATTTATGAAAAAATTATGTGTGAAAAATGTATGTCAAACCTGAATAGTACATTAATAAACAATAGAAAGGCTGCAATACTATATTGTTTAGCTGTTGGTTAAATTATCTAGAGAGGATATTTAATGTCGAAACTACAGAGACAAAATTGACAAAATCGGAAATTCTTCACAAGTTTATCGAATCAACATGTGAATTCAATAAAGTATCGAGAGAGAATATTTACAGCTCAAATGCAAAGAAAAAATGTAGATTGAAAAATAGAATTGTGTGCATTGAGCATGTACTTAATAATAATTCTTAATAAACAGTCAATAAACAATAGAAAGGCGACAATATTAATTGGAATTCGCTCAATTATCGATGGAAAATTTTCGAAATCGAGAATACATAGCACAAAACACACAAACAAACGCATGAACAAAAAGTTCCAAACCGAGCTTTATGCAAGGCCAACCGCAAAAAAACAACGTTTCGAGAAAAATGGGTTTTCCAAAATTTTAATCTTGTCTATTTAAGTTTTATCTATAGCTCTAAAAGCTTATCAAAACGAACTTGAACAATTTCAAACATCGCCATTCTTTACTAGAACTGACAACTTCACCTAACAATTTCCTCCGATCTTGGTAGCTCAATTTATTATTATAGCCCCGTACTGGAAATTCCGGCCGACCCTAGTTCAAATCTGGGTCTAGGTTATTTTTCAAAAAAATATCCTCACTTGTATTATTCGCATTAGGGGCAAATAATACTCTTAATTAACCAAAATATTAATAACGATAAATGTGCAATTGTACGAACTCTAATACAAGATTGACATACCTAGTGATATATTTAAAAATAAATTAATATTGAAAACACTTATTTAATTTTAAATTTTAGTACTTTAATTTGTCAAGCTTATTTCGGATAGGATATTTTAGACATTTGCTTTAATGCTAATAGTAATTATTTGTTTGTTTAATTGTTTGTTTATTTTAAACGCGGCCGCAAATCTATTTAAAAAAAAGTAATTTCTTACATTTTACTTACAGTTTGGTCTATAATTTTTCCTTCAAGTTATACAGGTTGTTTTTAAATATATGCGACAAACTTTAAGGGCTGATTCCGTGGGTATTTCGATCATAAAAGTTCATATAAACATATACCCAAAACAGCTTAGTTGTAAAGTTATATGAAGTTTTGATAATAATGGTGTAATCTCTATGTACAAAAGACGATAATAAACAAAAACAACTTATAAAATTGTTGAAAATGACCACCACCATCTTCAATGCAGCCTTCTATCATCTATCATCAATACTTTCAATGGAGTCGAATAAACTATCTATTTTAAGGTATTTTAAGGTCTGGAGACTGTAGAGGCCACCCTTGTCCAAGGAGGTCCTTTAGCCTATCTAACAATTCGGATATTAGGCATCGCACACAAATTCCCGAACAACTGTGCTGGTGCACCATCGTGCATAAAATACATTTCCAATTTAAAAAAAACAAAATAAAAGAATCAGCCATGCCAATTGTTGTAACGAAGTATTGTAGTGTAACTTAAATCGAAATTTGCGGCGATCATTTTCAACATTTATTTCTATAATGTAACAATTTCTACTGCTTATATTAGCCAAGTTTGTTTGTATCTGGATAGTTATTAAACATTCTATAATTTCAAAAGTAAGTCGCTTTGGATACATAATTATATGAACTTTAATGATCAAAATAACCTAAGGAATGAGCCCTTAACGTTTGTCGCACATATTTAGAAACAACCTGTATATCACAATTTAAATAATTTTGTATGATAATATTTAAAATTTATAAAATATTTCTTATATTATTTTGAATTGCAGTTTCATTAGTTTAAGTTGGATATTAGTTCTCATATTGGTCTATTCGCGCTTCGTTTTCTATTATTCCGTGTTGAAATTTATATTTCTACACGGATCATCTTATGATGATAGTAATAATATATTTCTATGGTATTATGAATTTCCTTAACATTTTTGTATTTCTTTTTTTTTCAAATTATGTTTTACACAACGTTTTATAGATTTCCTTAATTTCTGTTTCAAATATATATTTTTTACAACATGGCGTAACAAATATTTTAAATCATATCCCAAAAAAAGGAGATGTACCCATAATGTATAATTGTATAATGTATAATTTTTAAGAAAAAAATAACTAATTTTGAAGAAAAAGTTAATTATTTTGAAAAATATACTACACCTCTTATTATTATTACATCATGATTCCTTATTTTTTTAATAATATAGGAATATGGAATAATAAGTATGGTATCTGTATATTATCTAGAAAAACATAGCCAAAGCATTGGATAGTGTGGTATAAAGAATATGAAGATAATCAATCTTGTATAAATCTCATTGTGGATAGTGCGGGTGGCGACAGAGCGGCATGGCCATGTTCCAAATGGGTTAAAATCCAGACGCCGTGTTTAATAATAATCGCGATTTCAACAATCGTAGAGTGAATTAAGTTCGGCCATAAATCACTTCCGCCTCGCAGAGACTTCCCGTCGCGACGGCCGGCCCCTTTAATCTCGAAAATAGATAATGTTTTCAGAAAAGTTTTAATGCGGTTTTCTTAAAAATAGGTCAGGTCCCTCTGGTCTCGCCAATGAGGAAAAATAAGACACATTTTGATGTTTCAGTTGTAAGTCGAGACCACATTTTATAAAATGTCAGAGATACATGTTATTGGTGTTTTTATTTAGCAGTAAAGGACCAAGTTGTATAGTGACGTGACCGCACCGTAATAACGTAGCGTAAAAAGATCAATGTACATAATTTCCACTCTGCGATTATAGTGACGCTCCGTAAACCGTAAAATTCGTTCTCGACCGCAACGAATTTCATCTCCTGCGTGTTATGTCTTACGTTTTCCGGCGTATGCGCGCGTATGGCGCCATCTGTACGTGTACCGGCGAGTGAATAGCAGTTTCCAGTAAGTTGTAGGTTAACTGATAGCATTTTGATAGTTTGTGGCAACGAGAACACGGAACGAGGACGACTTCAGAATGAATTGTTGCTGCAACAAGCCCTGCGTCCATAATTTATTATATCTACCACGATCTACCACTGATTAATACAATCAACAATGACATGTGAGGTTATGTGCCGTTGTGTATATACTTCTCCGCTAGAGGGCGCTCAATTTGTTTGAGATCATTGCGGAACTATAAATACTAATTTCGTCGTCTGGAACGGCATGCGGTACGACACGTTATGGATTGCGTTTTTGTGGCACTATACTTGGTCCCTTATAGAAATGAAGTACATTCTTTAGACCCTCCTTTGGATTTGGTGTTCATAAATTTAAATGTCTAACAATTAAATTGTTCCAACTTCCTTAGCCACATTGAAAAAAGGATTGTTTTTAAAACTACGTTTTAGTTGCGCATGCCTTACTTCTCTTATTGGCCAGAACATTTTTCAACGTCTCAAACACCTTCGTTGCAGATTTAGTAATATCAAATCATTTAATAGTCAGTATTGGTAAAACGTATCCTTCCTGTTTAGTTTAATGATAGCTTTAAACTGTCAAACTTCTTCATGGAAATAAATTCAGTTGCTGGGAAAGAAATACGCAATAAGAAATACGTAGGTAATTGAAAAGTGAACGATTTTTTTAAGGTTAGATGTATGTAGTATAAATAAACGCATTTTTATGGGAACATAAAAACAAGCAGCATAAAGCAAGCAGATTAAATCCAACCTAGAGATAAATGAAATTCAAGAATAACCTAAACATTTGGCACTGGCATTGTCCTTGACACTACATTTTTTTATGGGTTCGACCGGTTTTGAAAAGAACACTAGAGCTACGTCCACAATTATCAAAAACAATCTAAAATCGAGTTTATTCGATTAGGATACTTGATTATAACCAAAAATTATTCAATAAATAAATAAATCTTGGACATCGTCCACAAACTAAAGGGAAATTTTACATTGAACTTGCAATCGTGATGCTAAAAATAGAAATTCCACACATTTAGTACCCTTGGGGGACGGCTGGTTCAAATTATTGATCAAAATTTTGAGGACGCATGCGTTCTAGTAAAGTTTGCGCGGATGGGAGCTTCGCAACCCTCACCCTTAAAAAATGGCGCCAACCAAATCGCAAAATCGATCTTGCTACCCGACTAAGAAAGTGAAATGATTAAATTTAAGTTTTTGTTTTAAATACTATACAGAACCCCACACAATATTTAATTAAATCAGCAAATTTAAGTAACAAATATAACGACTTACCCCATTTAAAGTAAACTTCAAACACCACTTCTTCATTTCATAATAAAATTCTCGAACAAATTCTTGAAGAATATGGTTACGAATATTTTTTTTTGGTTGTTTTAGTTCGGTTTAACCGGTGTATTGGGCTATATATAGGCAACTCTGGCGACCGGTTCTCTCAGCGTTCAACTACCAACTGTCGAGATTGTGGAGACCCTACCTACTACCACTCGGGCAGCGCTCAGGCGTGCCTTTGGCCATTATCATAAATTATTATTGGAGACAGCTAATACTGGGTCATAAACCTCATGGGTTGACACCGTGAGGGTCGATCTGGGGTCCCTTTTTGGACCATCAGATCATTTCAGGTAACCGGCAGTGAAATCTAGAAGAGGTTACGTGCGAATTCTGTTTTTTACTGCTACAACTAAAAATTCAACACAACACTACAAAATATTATACATTTCGAAGCCAAGGAAAGATATTTATTTTTTTATTTTTTATTTATTTTAAGTATTAGTTTACACAAACGTACTTGCGAAAGGTGATGTATAGATGGCACTGGTTCGCTTCCTTCACATAATGAAACAAAAATGATAACGTTACCCTGAGATCCGCTAAATTATGATTTTTTTGTTTCAGGAATATAATTTTACATTACAATATCATGTGCATTATATTTTGGTAAAAATAATTTCTGATAAAAGTATTTTTAAACATCAAGGGCGCTGTTACAAAGTGTTTCGGGAGGGAGGGGCACGATTTTGTTTAGTATTGAAGGGTGCCGTTTAAATTTTAAACTCATGATTGGTCATTTTTCTCTGTATTTGCGTTTTTAAACATTCTCTCTATAACTCAAGTAAACTACAGCAACTAATAAATATTAGAGAGACGACAATATTAGTTGAAATTCACTCAGATGTCAAAAGAGAATTTTGAAAAGGGCCTAGCCATCGCTATCTTATCATCATAATTAGTAACAACATTATAAACGATAGAAGAGCAACAAGATTATAAATTAGATTATCGAGAGACAATTGACAATTCTTTGATTATCTACAACAAAATACAAAATTATTATATTATAATAGTGATATTATACTAATAAACACTTTAAAAGCGATAGAATTAGGTAAAATGGACTGAATTGCTAATTGTGTATATATGTATAGTAGGATATATTAAATTAAATATGAAAAGAAAATAAAAACTTTTTGATTTCTTTTAACATAATAAATTTACATACCTACTAGTTATTAAGCTGGCCATACGTAACAGCCGAAATATGGCCATTGTTTACATATCTGACAATTATCGCATTTTTCGGTTAGTGGAAAAGTTATTATGTTTGAGCTGAAATTGTACCTAGATAAAAAATCTATTATTGTAGTGAGACTTTGGCTAGGGGTATTATATTTGAAAAAAGATAAAGATGTAGAAGTAAAATTAATTTTCATCTTACCAAAAAATTATTTTTGGCCTAGCCAAAGTCCTTATATATCTAAGAATTGACACTGAGAATTTCATCAATTTTGAACCATAAATAACGCCGTTAATAGAAAACGCGTTTTAGCACAGGTAGAACTGGGTCTTAATTTAAAAACAAAAGCCGAGCAGGTGCGTAATGTCTGTTTTTGAAAAAAAAAAGCATTTTGTCCCTCAGATTCAAATTCTTCGGAAAAAAGCATACCAGAAACAATTATCACTTTTTAGATTTTGTTCATTGTTGACCAGGATAGTCACATACCTTAGATTATTGCATTTTTGACAATATAAGTGGTATCAAGACTCAAATGTTATATTATTAATTTAATAACTGTGGTATGTTAAATTTTGTGTAGTAAAACCAAATTAAAGATTTTTTTATTATTATTTTTTATATTATTAAATTACAATCTCACGTTTTTAACTAATTAAGTATGTATATAAAGGAATACATTGAGAGGGTCTTGTAGAAAAAATTGAATGTTCAAAAATACCGACCACCCTAATATATGAGGTATTAAAAAGACTTTAGTTGTGGAGAAGGTATCATAAGATGGCTCTTTTAAAACCAAGCAACTTTCCATCGAAACTTATTTAACGTCTACGAAGCAAGTGAATGAGAACCAACATTTTATAATTTTAGTACCAGTTTTAACCAATATTATCTTAACGTATTTTTAGTAATAATAGCTAATAGTAATTGGAATAGTCGTCATTTGTCCAGCAGTCGTTCCCAAAGCTGGGCACGTTAATCATTAATCCGTTAAGGACAAAGTTAAGTTCGTTAACCGATATTCCGTTAATTTGTTACAAATGTAACGGAAGATAACGTTAACCGTTAACCGGTAACTTTTTATAAAAAAAAAATATAGGTTATGATGAGTGCCGATCTACCGGTGAGTATGCAACCCAAATAACTGCGGACCTTTCTTGCGGTTGCATATGTAAAAATTGCCTTAGAAACTTTTCAAACTAGGTACAGTAGTAACGAAAAGAACAACATTGCGAGACAACGAAGATGAAAAGATCAACAAAAGCTACTTTTATATCTATGCAGTTCACACCTGCACTTTCAACAATGCAGATTTGAAAAATCGCGTGCAATTTTATGACAATTTGTACACTATTTACATTTGTGCATGGCTTGAACATCAGTGATTTTTATTTTTTGACAACAATAGTTGCTTTGGGTTGGTAGCAAACATAACCTCCATGTTTTGCTATTAAATTGATTACGCATTTCTTCCACACACAGTTTTTAAATCACAGCAAACAATACAAATAACGAAATGCGGAATAGGTCATGTTTCGCGTCTATACACAGTGGTGTCACCAAATTTACGTTTTAGACAAAAATTCCTAGATTGTTGCTATAAACGCTATAAACGCACGCACTTACATAGTTAGAACTGATCGAACTGATCCTAATTCCATGTAACTTGGTAATTTTAAAATCTTTCATAGAGTAAAACAAAATACCACATTGGACTTGACGAATTTAATTGCAACCCGCGCGCATGCTTTATATACGGACGCCACGTCACACAAAGTAGTACGTCACACATGTAAACAAAACCAAGTCCGAACTTGCACATAATACCTATACAACCATTTGAAATATTTATTGATGATATTTCCGATTTAACGGACTTGAATTAACGGATGATGAATGTAGCGGAAGTTAGTCAGTCCGTTAATGGTTTTGAAAGTTAACTTAAAAGTTACTTCGTTAACGAAAAATTTAACTTTGTTAATCAACGATTAACGGATTAACGCTTTTGTGCCCAGCATTGGTCTTTGCCATTGTAAGTTTTTAAAAATCTAGGAGGGGCGAGACCCCCTTTTCCACATATAGCGGCGCCCATGATCTCCCGCCTTTGTTAATTTTGTGAGTGACTCAATTCTGTTAATGTGGTCATCTCGAAATGATGATGACACAATTTTGATATTCATATGAGCAATAGGAACGCACCGACAAATAATTATTATCTGTCGGCTTTATCTAATTTCCTATGTTTTTAATGTGAGCAATATAATAAATATATCTAATCAATTTAAAAATAGTACTTGGTTGATTAATCCTACGTTCTTCTCAACATTAAAGTACAGCAGCTAACAATTGCTTCAAAAACGTTTTCCTTTCGTAAAAAAAAGGTTGGTTAATAAAATGGCAGATAATCCCTATAGAAAGAAAATCATGATCCAGTACGCCGTTGCTACCAGTAGAACTGCGGTGACGTCATCTGAATCGACAACGCGAAGAGTGCAGCTGTCAAAAGGAATGATCCAGGGTCCAGGGACCAGGCAAAGGGAGTAATCAACGCCGCCTTTTTCGTAATGGCTGGCATCCGCTACTTTGTACCAGATAGACGGTAACCCAATTCAAGAGAACTCGCAGTTGTAGTTAGTTGGCTATACGTGGTTGGCAGTGATCTCATAATAGGTCTAACTAATAGAAAATTGTCATATTCTAATCTCTGAGACCTACTTAGAAATTAAAATTAATACTTAAAAGATAATTTTTGACGATGAAAATGGAAGATAGTACTACGTATACCCTCCAGTTTTACAGTGTATTTTATATGAATAAAAAGTGTTTTTTCATAATAAAAGTAGATATAAAAGAGAAATCAATGAATTCTTTCAATGTACATTCTCTAGAAAACTAATTTGTACTCTTTGCGAATGCAATTTTAGACAATCCAAAGTCATGACCCAATTCTCGCAGAAAGCCGGCGAGGCTTATTCAACATTTATGTTTAATCTGCGGAAAAGATTTAGCCTATATGGTGGATGCATCTAAAAATTTCCATAAATGTGGAAGCTACTGGAAGAAGTATTTATTTTTGCTGTACCTGCAATCCGTGGAATTTTTACTAACAATAGTAGGTAGCTGTCCATTATTTGTTTTATCTACGACTCATAAATTGCATTTGATATCAAATATTGTAAATGTATTCGTCAATTGTGTAGTAGCTCTGTATAATAATGACAGTTCCTTTGAATAATGGAAACATTATTCAAAAGAACTGTCATTATTATACAAATATACTGTCATCATAATCATCGGCGTGTATCATGCTAGGGATTATATAGTCGTAGATAAAGAATATTGTCCCTTGTTTTTTTTTTTACCGCTGTGCCCCGGTCGCAAGAGATACATAAACGGATAAATGTTTTAGCTGTACAAGAATTTAAAAACGAAAATTATCCTTTTTTTCTTTTGTAGGCATCAACAAAAAAATTATTTTTTTCCTTACTCAGAGACCAATGGAAGTGGACATTTGAAACCATTAAAATTAATTATTAAAGTAAATTAATTATTAAAGTAAATTAATTGCTTTAAGAAATCCGATAGTTCAATAAATTAGATTTATTAAGTAACTAAAACCAAATTGAAAAAATAAAAATATCAGTTTTTTTGTTGATAACTTCAAAAGTAAAAAATGATGTAGTTAAATATACGTATAGAAAATCGATTAGCTTAAAATATGCCTATACATATGTAAACTGTTGTAGAATCTCTTTACATAAAAGGGCTCCTCTAATAAAGTTTAAGGTTAATAAAAATCTATTAACCAAGAAATATCTATAAGTGAAAGCACTTGTTGTTTTAACCAACAAAATTACCGGAACAACTAAATAATTCTCCAACCGTAAACAGCACATAGAACACCCTGTATATTATTACATTTTTTTATTTAATTCTAAGGGTAATTCTAAGAACTTTTGTAGAAATAATTTGTTATAAAATTCATCGTTTTTTAGTTATAATCAATTAATCAATATTAGACAAAATTACCGGAATACCTAAATAATTCTCCAACCGTCAAAAATTTAGAAAAAAATTGAAAAGTTTTTACAAGCTATCGTGTAAATATATTTTTAATATATTCATTGTGGTTCATTATATTCTGGAAGTTTGTTAACCTCTCTATTTTCTGATAGAACACCTTGTATATTTTTATATTTTTTAGTTCTAGGATTAATTCTTAGATTTTTTTGTAGAAATCACTTTTTTATAAAATGCATCATTTTTTACTTATAACTTCTGAACTTCAAATTAAAAATATTTTCCCACATACATACACATCTATTTTCATTTGGCAATTTGGACATTTAATTTAATTCCCTTTAATTTTTTTTATAATTTTTTCTTGATTTTTTAATATTTTATCCGTTAATTATCGATTAATATAACTCAAAGATCTCTTAGAATTAAAACAATTAAAAATATACAGACTAGTCCATTAAGAAAAAAGAAAAATATATTCAAACGATGGCTAGTTTCAAATCAAAAAACTTTTGTTTCAAAATTATTTTGAAGAATTATTTAGGTGTTCCGGTAATATTGACTAATTTTGATTAATTGCTTATGACTAAATAATAAAGAAGTTTATAGAAAAAAATATTTCTACAAAAAATTCTAAGAATTAATCTAACAATAGAAAAGATTAGGTGGTGAAAATATATTTAGAAAGGGTGAAAATATATTTAGACGATAGTTTTAGAATCGGTGTAAGTCCACTGCAAATATTCAGGATGTTTATTAAACATACAAAAATTCATCGGTTATTCCCTGGACTAATGTAAGGATATTTTGTCCTTTGATGATTTTTGAAAAGCAGCTTTGTGGCGAAGATATAGATTTATTATTATTATGTAGCCGAAATAAAAGTATGGCGTACTACACTTGGCGTACTGAGTATAACATAATTTAAAAAATGCTCCAATTGCTTGGTGTTACTCATTAAGAAATAGCCCTAATGTTTAGCCCTGGAGGTCGGCAGTCAAAGGGAATAAGACTGGATTCTTGCATCCTAACTGGAGGTAGTAATTTTCAACAGTTCTTGTATTTTAAGAAACTTTACATATAGTTTTTGGTAATAATATGTTTTTATTGTCGAATTTTTGCCCTGTATCTTCGAAACAAATCGGCTTCTCAAAAATCATCAAAGGAGAAAATATTCTTAGAATAGTTGAGGGAATAACCCCTTGATTGTTTGCAGTATGTTAATAAACACCTGTATAGTTAAAAACAAATAATTCTGAATTACTACATACTGTGTAAAATCCGGCAATAATTCCACCACATATTTATTAAGACGTTTACTGTCACCGTATTGCATATTTGTTGTTCTCAAAATTGTATTAGGAATATGATCACAACCTTCGTCCGTTGCGCCAAACTTTCAGAAGTTCGCGTCTTGAAACCAACGTCGCATCCACAAAAAAATGACAAATAAAATTTGTTTGCACTGATTTCAACAAAAAAATGATACGAGCTAAAGGATGATAAAGTTAAAACTTTATGCCTAGTTAAAATCGATAAACACTAAAAGTGTATTACATGTCAAACGATGATATTTGCGAATTAATTTCATACAGAATAAATCAAGATCTAAAGTACAAATGTACGTTAAAAAAAAAGGAACATACCTTGAAGTTTAAGATTCACTTAAAACAATTGTAAAACGCACAGGTACACGTTCGTGCTATCAATTTTAGAAGGACATATGCACTGAGACTGACTTGCAAATAATTTTACGCTACGAAGACACATCGTGTTGGTGACTTAGTACTAAGAAATGGCTGGTCGCTGGCCAGTTTTTTAAGTAGTTATAGACACATCTGTTATCAAGGTTTCATTTGAGCATATTTACGTTAAAATCTGAGATAGTCAATTTTTGAATTTTTGCGTGCTAGGATTGCTGTTTTCAACCACAAGGATACAAAAAGTATTACTATCTTGCAGAAAAGAATGTACGAAATATTTACTTGGTCATTGTACCACTCATGGTACAATGACAAGTCTCGGTATAATCACAAAAGGTGTTATCCAATGCACTAGTGTTTTGTTTTAAGTGTGAGTAAAATTGGTTCAGTAGTTCCGTCTTAATAAAAATGACACCATTGGATTTAAAAGCGTATAATTTCAGTTTTAACAAGCATTGAAGTTTGCTTCATAAAAAGTTGTTTCAGATGGCGACACAATGCTTACAATATTGGAAACTAATACAAAATAAATTACGAGAAAGAAATTTAATTTTGAACGTGTGATGTGGTTGTAATTAAAATCTAAGAATACATTTTTACTACATTATTAACAGCGTCACCTATATATGAATTTCCGAACTATCGCCACTGACAACTCCCCGAGAATACCCTACTGCAGGGGTTCTCAACCTTTTAGGTTCCGTGTACCATCTAAAAACATCCAGATTTCTTCGTACCACCACCCTTTATACAAAAATGCGTATTAATACAGGGAAAGAAATAATCCTACTTCTTTATTTTGTAATAAAATAATAACTTTTGTCATCGAAACCAATAACAATAAAAATTACATACCTAACAAAATGTCATTTGGTATACAAAAGTAAAATAAAAAAATCCTTGGGGTTGTTTCGCTAAACCTATTTTTTTAAAAATATCATGATCTGTGTCAATTAGTTTCAAGCTCAAATTTGGCTCAATCATTAATTTTGGCTTATGTTTGTTGTTTAAATATAATATTGATGAAAACCCATACCTACATAAATTTCACATAAACCGTGGCGCAAAAAGGCATTAAAAGTTTAATAATATCTTAATCTCCAGTTTCTTTAAAATAATTCCTTGCTCTGGATCAAAAAAACGGTGATTGTAATAATTTTAAATTCTTCTATCAGCGCTGTGTGTGAGGAAATGTCTATCAAGTGTTTGTAAGTAAATGTTATTTTTTTATTAGGTTGTGAAGTTTGGTATTTACATACCTTTTAGATTTCTGATCCAATTTTCATAGGTTTGGGAAAATAACTATTGTTTTTTAAAGAGGTGCAATCAATATTTTTTTTATATGCGACTAATTCATCATTATGTTACCCATCTTTCTTCCAGGGAGCCTTCGAATGCTGGCAATAAACTACATTTATTTTTATTAACTTCTTTCATGATTAACTCGATTTATTTATTGGTAATTTTATCTTCAACGATAATTAAATGAACCTTTGATCCCTGCAAAACTAAATTTAATTCATACAGTTTTCCAAAAATATCAGCTAAATGTGCTAACCGGGCCACCCACAATTCGTCAAAGAAAGATTTTTTGAATTCGAAATTAGCGTTTTCAAGAAAAACTTGAACTTCTGATTTAAGTTCGAAGGAGACGATTCAAAACTTTACCTCTCGAGAGCCATCTATCATCGGAATGTAACAAGAGTGACTTCTGTTGCTACCCATCTCCTGACATAATATTAAAAACATTCGTGAACTGAATGCTCGACGTTTAATAATATTGACTGCAATTATTGTTTTGTTAAAGCCCCAGCTCCATCAGTGCAGACACCAGTGCATTTCGCTCATGGAATGGAATTGTTAAACATAAAATTATTAAGAAATTTGAATATTTCACCAGTTGTTCTTTCGAGCAGAGGTTTACCACCTAGTAGAAGTCTTTCGCGTACCACCAGTGGTACGCGTACCACCGGTTGAGAACCCCTGCCCTACTGGCTTCATTAAAAAGGTGACTGCTGGAAGGGTAGTATAATAAATCGATTTGCGATGTAATTTTCAAGCCGCTTCTCTATTTCTTTTATTCCTAACTCTAACTTGTACTTAGAAGATATTATTTGTCTCATAAATACTATTTTAATTTTTATAAATTACAGTTTCTGTCAGGGATTTCTTGTAATAAACCTCGTGAAGTTGTCGGTCCCCGTGTATTCATTAGCAGTGTCATGAAAAAAGACTAGCTATTCTTTGCTATATCTATAAACTTTGAATAAAATTTCAATGTACGTTATTATTATAAGTATCTATAGAAAGCAGCTGAGCGCCATCTGTGAATCAGGCGCTGCACTCCCGTAGATGCCGAACTAAAGTACACTGTAAACATCGCGGGTTCAACTACTTACCTTCTTTACCGATGGATCATTATATCTCCTATTAAAAATACCGCTATTTCCTATTGAGTCGCAGATCTTACCCTAGTACAAAGATTTGTCAACAGGGGTGCTTTAGTTGTAATAATTTCAGAAAAATTATTTCAAATTACATACATAGCACTGGATACACAGCGAAATTTCTGAAGAAACGTCGACCTACCATACATATAATATAATCTCTAGACCATATGCAAATCTGCATTCAGCGGAAGGCGCTTGCATAATTTTACATTGGCAGCGATATGTAAATCGCACAGATGCGGTCTTTGGATGGACGAGGCACGGCACGGTGGTCAGACGTCAAAATAGAGTCCTAAAAACGTCTTTGTCAATCTGAGCGATCGTCCTTTTGAGTCATTGTCGCAAAAGGATGCGTACCGCAATTTGCATACAAAGTGCACATATATATGTATGTATATGCGAAGGAGCCCGCGTCTGCTTCTGGAGACTGTCCAATGTCAGTTGGAAGAAGACGGAGAAGAATATATCGACGACGTTGATCTCTGAAGAAGTAACGGAATTGAGATGTTTATATGGGAAGAGAATGAGATTTAGTCCGTCCGCTGATGCAATGAGGTGAGCAAGGTTGTCCGTCTTCAGGTTCTTTCTTCTGTCTTCTCAGTTGGTTTTTAATAAGTGCGTTGAGTGGGTTTTACAATATTTTACATAAATTAAACTGTAGCAGTTTCCAGTAACCTAGAAATTGTCTCAAAGAATAATTACTTATTGAATTTAATGTATGTAGTTTTAGCTAATTTCTCTTTTCGTTCAATTTGACGATACCTGACGTCACTGGTACCTGTGGCTTCAAGATTATTGATTATTGTAGCCACGTTATACCTCTACTCGATAGATGTCGCTTTAGCCCGCATGGGAATCCCTGCGTTGAGGCAGTAATAGTAGTAGACTGTAACGAGTAGATAAAGTGTAGTGCTTACTGCCAAAAAAAATCTGCTGTAATATTTTCTATTGAATTAAAAGTACATTGCTTATTTTTTGTTGAAAATATGAACACTCCCGTTATAAATGGAAATAAAAACGGAAATAAAAACAGGCAATGAAATAAAAACAACTAAAAAGCACTTTTTTTGTGCAACAATGGCCTGGTGATGCTGTCGAAGATTTGATTTTAATTTTAGAAAAGCAACGCGATTTTGAAGAACACATCGCGAAGAACAACTTTTGACTACATGTTTATTGTTTCTTTTTAATTATAAAATATGATGCCACTTAAAATGGCCCTGTACGTTTTACAGCCGCGGATTGTGATTCCCTTTTTAGCTGTTGTGGGGGTTTTATGCCCACAATAAATAATAACCCACTTTTAAATGACTTTTATTTTTATAATTATCGAATTGTTTTACATTAAAATATTTTTGGGATTATAAAGTCAATTCAAATTTCTGAAATTTTATAATTGCATGATAAATTGGTATTAAACGATTCCCAAATTTTATCTGCAATAGTTAGTAAATCATCCATATTTTCTTTGCCGGATGCCAATAAAGCAACGGAATGGTTTGTGGTAACCTACGTTTCCAGAGTTTTAATAAAAGATCTTGACTAACCATTTGAGAACCACCTACAATACTTAACATTCCTCTAAAGAAATCTGATGGTTTCTGAACCCCCATCTCTGTACCAGATAATAACTCATCTAACCTTTTTTCTTCACTTTGTGACAGTCTAGTTACCAAAACATTTTTAATAAAATTGTACATGTCACGTTCTGGTGGATTTGAAATAGCATCATAAATATTTGACATAATTTCGATTGGTAAATTTGCTATGACAAGATTATATTTAGTTTTATCTGAAAGTCAGTTCACACCAAAGCTTTTCTTTTGAAAATGATATTTCTTTTTGTTCTAAAATAAATTTCGTATAAGAAACTAATATTGTTTGTTTAATAAAAAAGACAATTGCGAATCTTTTTTTTGTGCTGTTTTAAGGTCTAAAATGTTGGGATACGAATCTTCAAGAGAGTCAATATCTATGCGTGACAGAGCATCTGCTACTATATTGGTGTCTCCTTTGATATACTTTATATCCGAAGAAAATTGTGCTATATAGTCTAAATAACGACTAGTAAATAATGAATTGATTAACTTCCAAAAAATGTCTACAAAATTTAATAGACGAATAAATTGCAAGTAATTTTCGATCAAAAGTAGAGTATTTTACTTGATATGGAGAAAGTTTTTTTGAAAAATACGCAATTGGTTGAGTATTATTGTTAATCTTTTCTGATAATACTGCTCCAATAGCTGTATTGGAAGCATCTGTTGTCAACGATAATTGACCAGCTGTACAAGGATGAGCCAGAGTTACAGCATTTGCTAAGAGTTTTCTAGCAAGTTGAAAACTATTATTGCATTCTTCTGACCAGTCTTCACCAGTCTTCTGACCGAAAAGGAATCTTCTATTTTCAAATCCAGTATCTTCCAGGAAAAAATTTGAGGTCGATGGTTTAATTTCAATCGCAGGAACTATGAAAAATTGTTTCAAATGCAAAAATGTTTTTTTGATTCTTTCTTGATGTCAAATCACGTCGGGGTCACCAAATTTGTGGGGGATTTATGCCCACAATAAATAATAAAATTTAATTTTTATCACGTCGTATGCTTTTAAATAACTTTTATTTTTATAATTATCGAATTGTTTTACATTAAAATATTTTTGAGATTATTAAGTCAATTCGTACGTGTTGTTCGTACGAGATAGAATTATATATTGAAATGTCTTCAAACATAAATAATGTTCAAGTTTTTATGGTAACCTTGAAGTAACCTTTAAGGTACCTTGATAAATTATTAAATTATAAAATAATTCAAAATCAGGCGAGTCTGTGACGGTAACGCTACAGCTGTATAACGGCAAAATGGTGACTCCTACGAAGATAAATAAAGTCTTTATTGTAGAAAATTAAAAGATCTATCAATCCCAATCTAACAGTCCTGTAAGTCATTTAAGGATTCTTGTAAAATGTCCAGGTTTTCATGTGCAATACAAGTACAATGTTTTAATTTGAGGTTTAATTTGTGAATTTTCTCATTGGTATATCCGCCATAAATTAAAAAAAAAATTACAAAAGGTTTTTGACATTATGAAATTTTTTTTCGGCGCTGTGGGTCTACAAGTAGATACCATAGAGAAGAGGGTGATAATCAGGAATGGCATAGAAAGCAAAGTGATGATGAATTCTCCCATGTTTTCCTCTCTGCAATTTTTAATTCGGTGTAGCAAGACCCCGTATATAGCAAACATTAATTGATAAATCAATTACATCGAAAATGTACGAAAGCAATAATAGCTAAAGGTGAGAGATTTATGTTTCTTCGAGATATAAATAATAATAACTGCTCAAACTGGTAACGAATGTTGCATACCATAATAGTTGAGGGTATAGACTGGGTCGAGCGACATCTAGCGATTTTAGTGGAACACGGCGAAGCGCTACAAGATTGATATCATCCTGAACTGTAATCAGTACATCATCCGGGGGACTTTAAATGGAATTTAATTCATAATCAAATGTCATTCAGGTCGACCATTAATCTCCGCGCGATCTCGCGCTCAAATATTTGTTACCGGCCGGGCTGGCGGATGGCGTGCCCTTTTGTCTAACCGGTGCCACCTTTTATCGTTCGCAGACTTGTTTAGGTTTTATAGAAAACGCATTTCGAAATAGCGCACCACCAGCCATTTATCATAAGTTGGACGGCCTCTCACTGTCTTTTCAAAACTGATTTTAATAACGACGAATCCAAACCAGAACCACAGACCAAACCAGACGAAGGCTTATTAAACGAATTGAATAGATGGATGAATACTGAATAGGCCGACTGCACCATATTTTATTTTGGTTGAATTCGACCTAATGAATTTGTCACTCTAACGATGGGTTCTCTGGAATTGTTGATCTTTTTTTTGTTTCTTTGTTGGTTCTTGAATTGACTTGCACATTATGATCTTTAAAGCGTCTGGACAACGACTACAAAATTCTCTCACTTAGATGAGGTAATGCACTGCAAGTATGCAACCAAACAATCGCCGTGTGCTCCAGACTGCTCCAGCTGCGCAGTGGTTGATTTTAAAATTTTAGTTGGATAAAGTTATTTAATTTTGTAGATGAACTAGTCGTTAGATAAAAAGGAAGAATAGTAAAAAAATTACCTATGGTTTTTAAGGTTGTTTAGAAATAAATTTAGTAAATAAGTTCCGACAACTGGTGAATATAATAATATAATAATATTGCAGTTGCGAATACAGAAATACTTCGCATAGTCCGCCAGAGTTTTGAAATATTAACAAACCCGTATTACAAAAGGCTCTAACGTTAAAAAATTTAAATAGCCTTAAGTCCACATGAAGTCTTTTACTCAGAATAACATACCTTTCTAAAGAAAAATCAGTAAAATAAATTGTATGATTTTATTTGTTTATTCGATTTATTTTATTAATTCTCTTGTTAAATTTTTATTGCTGTAATATAATTGTTGATGCAATGTGTATGATTGTCATTGACATTAAAAGGGATAAAAGGGACACACTGTATGTCAACGCTCACATAACAAGGCTCAGTAGCTGAGCAACAGAAAACCTAAGTCAATCACACTTTTTTTTATAACTCTATGGTTAAAGTTGTATAAACCGATTAAAAAGCTCACATTATTATAAAAGTACTACTTCTATAAAGTAGTAGATACCACCACAAAGTCTTCTCCATTGCACTTTGTAATTAATTGACAAAAATAAATGTAAACATGCGCTCATAGTGACAGATAAATTCGCGAATGATAATGCACTTTGACCACTGCGTGAAGTTCAGTTTGTTCATTTGCGAATTTCAAATTTGGACAACAAATTGGTAAAGAGAGATATTTTTTATAATATTTTGTAATATATACATTCTATATACCACAAATTATTATAATTATTGCTATAATATACAGGGTGAATCGTTTGAGAAAGAAAAAATATTTTATATAGAAGTTGTTTGACTCATTAGTTTCTATAACATAAAAATATTTTCATTTATACAGGGTGTTGCATTTAGGTGTGACGGAAAGTATGTACATTTTTTTAAATGGAACGCCCTATATTTTATATTTTATTATATTATGAATACTACTAAATTTGTCTATTCAACCGTGTATGTTGCTAAGTCACAGCGTTAATAGTTCCAGAGATATTCAACTGTTTTTCCAAAATATGCCCGTTGCAGGATCTTTTTAAAAGCTATGTAAAACCGACATTTTTACCGATCATGACTTTAAACTATGTGAGACAATAGTCCAAGCCAGTGGGTAGATGATAGTATCCAAAGATATTAGATATACTATACAGGGTGTTCATAGAAGTTAGTAAATTTTGATGTTTTTCAAATGGCTTTTTCTTGAGTTTTTTAAATGGAACACCCTGTACAATATGTATTGGCTGCAATAACACTTTAGTTCGCTCCAATTTACATCTAGTATGTTATACACCAAATGTTAATATTTTTTGTGATATTTGCAATTTAACGAAAATGTAATGCAATTGTAAATTTTAATATTGCTGTGAATAAGGTATTTGGTAGTTTGATGTAAAGTCTTCAAGTGGCGATAGAAGAGATAATTTAGAAACGATTTAACCAGCTTGATCCTTATACAAAGTATTACCGTTATCAACATATTAACAATTGTATCTGAAATTTCGTAAGTATATTGTGCCGTCTATCGTATGGCAACCGAACACGCGAGTTAAAAATTTCAACTTACTGCTAAAGTAAATCCTAAACCCTAAACTATCGTGAAAATTTGTTGACTTCGGAGTGTTGAAAATAAGATTTTCTTTTGATGTAATTTATGTGCTCACACACAAAAACCAAATATGCAACAAAAACAAACTGATAGGCATCTTTAGATTCAGATTTTCGTTCATAGCAAAAAAAAATCTATTATAAAACACTTCCACATAACCCACTTTCCATTCACTTTATCAATATTACTCATACTGTCATTCATATTATCCCAATTTTGAATTCTCTTCAGAAAAATAACCTTATTTTAAACCAATTCACAACAGTCAGTAGATATTGTTGGTTGATTTTTGTACTGAATACAAATCCGTTCTCAAACGTAGCTCATCAAGACAGGTTTTAGCGTTTCTGCTTGTTTTTGTGTATGACCGCACATACTATTACAATGAAACGTCTCCGCACAATTTTCACACAAGTGAACAATTTTTTAGGATAATCCCCCTAAAATTACACTGTTTCTGGTTTACTTCGGAGCCCAACTGAAGTTACTAGGTCTTCAGGTTCGCTCGCTGTACGTTTGTAAAAATTACAATACATACTTATAAAATTGTGTAATAGCTTGATAACCGTAATACTTTTTATATGAATAAATCTATTTAAATAGGTTCTAAATGGCTTCTTCTATAACCTTTTAAATATTTCACATCATGCTACCAAGCACACTGTATACAGAGCAATATTAAGATACTAAATAGCATACTACTCTTTAAATTCCAAATATCACAAAAACTAGTAAAAATAGATATACGATGTAGTGAATATAAATTACAAAGAACTTAAGGGACATTTCAATTAGCAAATAATATACAGGGTGTTCCATTTAAAAATCTCAAGAAACAGTCATGTAAAAATGTTTAAAAACTAGTGCATGCTACGATCACCCTGTATAGCGCATCTAATTTTTCATATCATCAGCATTTAGCTATGAGTTTAGTTATTATGTGACAAATGTTTTAGCACTGTATGTGCAAAAATGTAGTATTAACGTAGTTTTTAACAAAGGCCTAAAATTGCCAATTTTTTGACAAACAATTGAATATCTCAGAAACTATTTGCTTTACACAGGTACAACTTACACAGTTGGAAAGACAACTTGCTTAGTATTCATAATATGGTATAATATACATGGGGCTCCATTTAAAAAAATGTACTGACTTTGCATCATGCCGAAATCCAACACCCTGTATAAATGAAAATAATTTTACGTTATAGAAACTAATGAGTCAAACAACTCTTGTATAAAACATTTTTTTCTTTCTCAAACGATTTAATGACTATCGACCGCCGGGATACTAATAACTCACCCTGTATATCGGCCCGACAAATTAGGTATTCACGACGACAAATTGTGCACGACAAAATATGTACTCAGCACGACAAATTTGGTATTCCCCACGACAATAGTTAACACGACAGAATATGTATTAAGCACGACAAATTAGGGATTCTTAACGACAGTTCATTGTCTAGCACGACATATTATGTAACATTACTTTTTTAAACTGTTTGCGAAAAGTATTGATTATTTTGATTTTATTTTTGAGTTCTAATTATATAATTTTGGTTTTATAAAACTTAATTAATAACTGAAGTGTGGGGTATGAAATTTTTTTATAAAAACACAAGTTAAATTTAAAATATTGTATTTAAATAAAGAAACAAATAAACAATAGTTCAAATACAATAAATATATCCGTACATTCTATAAAAATAAACAAATATTTGAATTATTGTTTTGAAATATTGTGTATTTGAATATTTATCTTTTGATTTAGTAGAACATGTGTAATATTTAGTACCTACTTTAAGAATTTTTTTGTTTAATTATAGTCGTTGATATGCTTCGGTATAGTCCTTTAATGAAGTTGTTTGTTGTGAGTAAAATTGTTTATAGTAAGGTGACAATGCATCTCGATATCAAAGCATTTCACTTATTTGCAAGTAGGTATTTAATTTGTCAAAAATACAATGGTCGAAGCTAAGTGACTAACTATCCTGGTCAACAATGAACAAAATCGCGCAAATTAAAACCATTTTTGGTAGGGTTTTCTCCACAGACTGTTCGATTGTGTTCTATTTTTGATAAATTAAGTATCTACTTGGAAATATGTGAAGTGCTCTGACTCGTAAGTAATAACTGTGGTATGTAAATTTATTGTAGTAAACAAAACAAACTGGCCTACAACTGTTCGTTTATGCATAGAATAATTTTCGATTATTCCCAACGTCCTTCTGCGAATTTAAAAACCAACTACATATAACCACACTTTTAACGGTATGTAGTACACTGTATGAGTATGGAATAAGTTTTGTACGGCTGAGCTAGAGGCGCTGCTTGTCATACTGCTGCCATTTATGGTCTTTGAGGTTAAATCACATAGTTTGCTGATTTTATCGTAGAAATACAAATATTGTCGCTCATTTGCAATTTTTGTCGTTAAAACATATATTATGTTGTTTGTTCACATGTTCTGTCGTTAAAACACATATTTTGTCGTTAAAATGCATATTTTGTCGTTAAGGTACCGAAATTTGTCGTGCAAACCCCTAATTCATCGGGCCGAAAAATGCCACCCCTTTTTTAATAGTTATGTGGCCTATAATATATTCTAAGATATCTCAACATTCGTTCTTAAAACACTACACACTCCAAACCGACATTCAAATTTGTTAAACAGTTGAGTAATTTGTATTATCTATTTTAGTACATAATTTAGTACATCTATTTTAGTCACATATCGCGATATGTGACTATATACAGTAATAAAATAAAACGCAAGAATAATTTTAATAATAGTTTTATTCTGCATGGACAATTACAACAGTAAATATTAAGAATCCTTCTTACTCTTCACGTTATTTTTTGTCGGCAGGCTCTGGGCGCCAAGTTCAGTTTTAATATAATAATAATAATAATTCTACGATTCTGCATCCACACACACAAGTAGTACAAAGACATAAATAAAATGAACAGAGAATGTCGAACAATATTGAGCTATATTATTATTAATATGGTTTATACACAATATTTTACAATTATACATCGAACCTCAGTACGCTCTGAAAGGAAACACAACAGCTCGTTTGAAAACGGTGAGTTTTTGCATATTTTTCAATCCCACGACATGTGCTAACTGTACGTATGAGGTACATCTATACATACACGTGAATGAAGTTATATTAGGTTTTTTTTTGAAATCGTATATTTACATGAATACTAACGTCTCCTTATAGCATAGGTACTCCATAATATAACTTAATGCCAGTTACTGACGTATTTACAAAATAGTTTTATATTAATTAATAATTGTAGTGAACAGTACACGCTATATTCTATATTCTTTATGTACAATTCTACCTAATATCTAGATTACTCATTCTAGTATAATCACACTTGGTTTTCATATTTTTGTTCGTCTCTAATTATATTTTTTTTGTAACAATAAATTAATCGAACCATCTGGTTTAGACAAACGCTTCTCACACAACGAAAATAATAATAATAATAATAATAATAATAATAACAATATATTGCACATCTCTTGCTACATTCACGAAACAGTGAACATCCGTGCGCTTCGGAAACAAAAAAGAAAATAATACACAAATTTTCGAAGTAATTGTGCCATTGAAACAAATCACAGAACACTATGTTATAAGTTGAAAGTCCGTTACTTTTTTTGAGCGTCCAACATTGGCACTGCAAGGTCGTAGTTGAACCTGTGGTGGGTCGCGATCTGGTCTCTTCATCGACATCCCGTGACACCAAAACGCGTTACCACAGGCCGAAGACTGCACTAGGATCCGAAGTGCCCCTACGATGGGCCGCAGTCTCCGTTATATGTGGCCCAGGGCTAGCTGTAAGGGCTCCCGCAAGCGTAGAGACCGCGCTGCATGGGACCCATACCTCCCATCCCCATCGCCTGATGGAAAGCGTAACCCTCGTCTTGCAATGACGCCAAATGGAAATCTGCAACATCGAGAGATATTTACAGATGTGTCCAAACAGTGATTTGGATTATTTTCTTGTTTAAGGGATGGGGATGAGAGATTCTATTATCTAAGGAATTTTACTACTATGTTGAATCTTAAGATCTTATGGTTACTTAATGGCAATTTTTAGCACTTAAAACTTTTTTGGTTGGTTAGTCGTATTTATTTCTTGGTATATGTTTGTAACGTAGAACCCCATGAAGCCAAGGAGTTTTTTATAGTTACTTCACTGATTTCCAAGCAACCTGCAACGTCATCTGTGAAGTAGTATGTCCACGGAACGACGCGATACATTTTAGGTATCATGTCACTACAAATGTCAAGACCATAGCGGGTTTTATGCATGTTTTAGAGCTTCAAGAGAGATGATATCTTTGTTGAAAAATTGTTATATTCAGGGTATTTAAAGGAAATTTATGTTTTCGACAAAGATACTATAATCACAATTGATGTCGTAGTCATAAACTAGTCTAGGAACTAGCAACCTTGACATTTTTCTCATACATAATTGAACTGGTAAGTGGAAGAACAGAGTAAGTCAAATCGGGCGTTTTTGGGAAACTGAAGAAAACTGTGTAATTTGACAGATGTACAGCTGTTTATTGATTTGGTCAGAATAGAAAAGTTGTAGTAAGTGACATTGGTAGTTATTCTAAATTAGCTATTAGCTAAAACGTCCGGTGGACTTGTTCTGTTCTTCCACTCAACGACAGTTTAACATTAATTATCACTTATTTGATGACAAAAATCATGCGATTAGAATGACTTGAAAATAAAAATACATTAAAAAAGAAAAACACTTTAATATTTGGAACAAACTTTAACAAAATAAATAGCAAGTATGTCTCACTTCATGAATTTTTTAATGATTTCATGTAGCAGCTGATTTATGGATTTCGAAGAAAAGAAAAACTAAAAAGTGAGGAACTATTACTTCTGAATGAAACTTAACAAATAATTAAATAAATAATAGGTACTTATTTTTCCTAGTATATTAAGGGGAAAAACCAATTTTATTTAGAAAATTCAATATGCTCCTGTTTTACACAAGCATTTAACTGTATAATCACGTACTTACAGATAAAAAAAGAACCAAAATGTGGCACACCGACATTTCATCTCAGGTGTAGTTTTAAAATCAACTGAAATCAATCGGTGAGTAGGACATCTCCTAGCCAATTGCAATTCGATTGATTTGAATTTTTTAGGCAATCTTGTCATAAGCCAGTCCAATACGAGGGATTTTTTCAACACTCTTATTTTTACAGTTTGACACATCATGGAACACTTTTTAGTCGACAATTTTGTAAACAAATCAATTTTGTAATTAAATTTCGGAAAATCTTACGGTTTATGTATCAGAGAAATTTCAAATCAATTGGGCGTGAGGCGTGAATTAGCTAAGACGTCCGGTTTTTAACGACAGCAGAGGAGAAACACCGGTGCGCCGACATTTAATATTTAATTTCTACTTTTATCATGACAAAGTATTGTGATCGTGCCGAAAAAGAAATTTGAGATTTTAGCGGAAATATGTCCTGTTGGGTCCACTAAACAATTTTGACCAAGGTACAAAAAATGTCTGTGTGTGTTTGTGTATGTGTGTGTGTGTGTGTGTGTGTGTATGGATGGATGTGTGTGTACCCGCTTTTGTGGCGACGATTCCGGAGAAACTACTAAAGGTATCGGGACGAAACTATATATTTAGAAGTTTCATGACAGAGCTGAAAAGCTTACGGTTGAAAAGTTTACTTTTACGACGATTTTGCAAATGAGCCGCTATTTGTGTAATGTCGTCAAATTAGTTAAATAATAAATTAAAGTAGAGGAAATTCTGAATAATTTATGACTATGACATTTTTTGGTACAATCAATAGTTTAGCTGCATGAGGAAATTCTATTTCATCGAGATCGGTCGTACTGCATTAAAACTAGTAGCCAGGATGTGTCAGATATTTTGATTTTAATGACAGTAGGTAGTGTCAAACGCTAATGTTTTGACAATACCTACTGTCAATCTAAGCTGCGTTCAGATATTGTACACCGTCACACTTTTTACACCCAATAACACGTCAGTGTCATTTGGACGGTGTACCCGGTGTCAACGGAGTACAATATCCGAACGCAGCTTTAATCGACATATCTGTCTAGTTCTACTAGTTTTATTTTAATGCAGACATGGCATATCTCGATAAAATAGAATCTCCTGCAGCTAAACTATTAATTTTATATATAGTATGATAAAGCCATGTGCCTGGCCACATCAGATTTTTTTTTTCATTACTCGATAATGAAGTTAAAAACTTGAGTAAAACAGATATATTTGATTTTTTAATGAAACTGATTTTTGTAGTTTTAAGATAAGATGAAATTATTTTAATTATTTTATTTTTTGATTAATGAATTTTCGACTTCAAGGGTGGCGTTAGTCGTTAACTAAACACGCAAATTTCAAAATGTTGGCGGTAGCAAAAAAGACCATAATTATTAAATTGCCTTAAAGCATTGCAGTGCTACGTGCAATGAGTGGAAGACCAGCGTATGTCCTGGACATATTCTGTTCTTCCACCCATCGCACGGAGCACGCTGCTTCCACAGCAATACTGGTGATAGTAGAATTATAATTTTACTATTTACAAAAATATCGAGAACTTGTTCTGTTATTCTACACACCGATTCAATTATACATCGTTCTGGAAAAATACAGAAAGCAGAAGTTAGCATGATATCAAAACTGTTTGAAAATCTGCTTCTAAAGAGAATGAAACCTATAATTCCGAGAAACAAACTAGTTCCAAATAATCAGTTTGGTTTTTAGAGCTGCATTCTATCATAGATCAAACCCGTACAATAGCGGATGTAATAGAAAAGCATTAGAAAGAAGAAAGGTTATTTGCTCTTGTACATAGTTAAAATGCGTCAAAAACTTTGTGTAAATTAAAATTTTCCAAAAACGTGGTCAATGACATTAGTTCTTTTAACAGAAGCTTGTGATGTAAATAGTAATAAATAAAACCTTATGGAATTTTGTCGCTTGTTACGAAGACTGCGTTTTCTGGTTGTGTCCTCAATGAGATATATCACATCTTGGCCCACATAACGCCTAAGAATTAATTTTCGCGCGGAATATAAAATGAAGCGTGAAGAACAACGGTTACTTACTATATTGTTGGAGAGCGTTCAAGTTGCTCAATACCTTGGCAACCATCTCCGTGTTATGTCCATTGAAATGTTTCGTTCCGCGCATTTAATGTTTGGCAATAAGCAACCATAAGACCTAAGGCTATTTTCTATACACACTCGCATTATAAACACATCTACTACTAAAACGTGCTAGAATTGTTCCCTGTGTACTTCCGAATTTGTTTTCATTAGTACAGTTCGCATAAATATATTTACAAAAAAACAGGTGATCAATGGTCGGGAGAGATAAGAGAGAAACAAAACAAAAACAAAACAAAAAATACCTATAAGTACACCGTAATCGAACTTAAAGCATCGGATAAGGTCCCAGTTAGGTTGCTAGGTGCGCAAACTGGCTGGGATGCAGGTCAAATTGGTATGGGTGGCCATATGGGGACATATGATATGGAACGATATTCATACTGGCCATCTTGTGCTCTTTCTTCCACTTCATCCGCCTGTTCTGGAACCAGATCTTTATTTGTCGTTCGGTCAGGCACAGAGCATGCGCAATCTCGATTCTGCGTCGGCGTGTCAGGTACCTATTGAAGTGAAATTCTTTCTCTAACTCCAATGTTTGGTACCTCGTGTATGATGTCCTCTGTCGTTTTGTCTCGCCATTTGCGTTTACAGTACCTGCAAGAAGAAATAATTGTTTAATCAGTCAATCTTGAAACGAAATTAATTGTCTAATGTAAGAAAATTGCTACCATACTCTTCGCTTTTATAAACTAATGAAAGGAGAAAGCAGCGATCTGTAATTAATTGCGTACATAAATAACTTTCCATGCATTTTTTATAAGGAAGGTTTATTAATCATTTAGTAATGATAACGATTGTCTGAAGATGTCTTCGAGTTATGTTTTAGCTACGTTACTGATAATTAAAATAATACTTCATGAGAACTTGAAGGAACGCAAAATCTAAAAATATGAGATTCAATTTTCTTCAGATTTCATAAATCTGTTTGTAATTAAGTTAAGTTTTTAATTCATTAATGAAAAGAATATAAAAAAATGCATTTCGCTAATATTAACAAGACATTGTCACTATCAATTATGTGATTTTTTCCAAGGCATATTGACCTAATTTCCACCTTCTTATATTTGTTTTAATATCCTATATATGTCATGAAATTCTAGGTTTTAAATAATACCCATTCTGTCACACCAAGGTACATTAAATCATAAAGAGAACACGGAATAGAATAAACAACAAAATTTTAAAAGCAATGCTGTTTTGTTTGCCAACAAACAAAACTATAAATTTACAACAAAAAAATGCAAACCTAATTCTACCGCATTCTAAACTTTTAACCAAATTAGATGTTAAACCCTTTTATATAATATATAACTTTTTGAAAAACCAGTTAATCTAAATTTGTCATTGCTAGTTCTTTCTATTCTAGTCATATATCTGGCATACACCTTGTCAAAAAAAATAATCGAGAGTTCAATTCTTTGTCTTTTACGGTAGGTAGTATATATTTATAGAATGTTCCCAGAAAATTTTATGTTAATGCAGGAGATATGCGCTTGAGAAGGTATCATATTTTTTAAAAACTATTATTTTCTCATTATTATATTTTTGTTATTTTTTCTAATAAAACAGATTGAGATTTTACGGAATCAGGTAATCAATAGAAAGAGCTATCTAATTCCGTATATCTGATAATTGGTCACTAGGAATATTTCTCCATTCCAGGTCACAAGTACTTTTCAAAGGATCTTTTTGACACGTCGCGTGCTTTGTTCCTGAATAAAAAAATACAAACTATTTTCCATACGTCGCTTTGTTGTTTCATAAAAAATAAAATACTATTGATTTTTAGAAGAAAAATGTATAGTTTAAATCGATGGAATTTGTAGAAAAATTGTTTTCTTTAAACGGGTTGCGACAAGTTTATTGTTTTTTTCTTCAGAAGAAAGGGATCTGAGGTATTTCTGTCATTGAAAACGATGTTTTGAAAACCGGGTAATATATTTCTTGAATCTTCGCGCTTTCTTCTTATTTTTAAATAAACAATTACTTTGCCATTACTTTATTTTTGAAATTTTGATTTATACTAATTTTATTTTTTTTCTTGTACACAATAACTTCTGTAAGAAAAATAGGATTATTGCCAAACAAAACACAAAGCAAGACGGAAATCGATTAATAATGAACAATGATAATTTATTGCCGTAACTGTACATAGTGTATATATTTTATAGTCATATTTTATTTTTTAAAATTTAAATAATAGGTATAATAGATTATCTTTTTTTTATATACAGGCTGTCTCCCGGAACTGGTACATTAGAAGTTTCTCATGTTCTACTATTTCTGGAAACTTGAAATTTTGGAATTAGAATTTACTCGATTTGAGCTCTTTAATTAAAATATTCTCAAGTTAACTGTCACGTCCGGTCACCGGAAGTCGGTATCATTTATTTTAAATGGAACGATATAATTTTTATTTTAATTTTGGTTTCTACGTATCAAAATATATCATTTTTGATAAGGTTACCCTATACCTAAATATCACAATTTTTGAGTTTTTTGATTTTATTATCTTTTTTTGATTTTCGCGGTTACATTTAAAATATCTCGGTTATTATTCAAACTAGAAGTTTCATGATTGGTGTTCCAAAACTAGAAACATAACCAAATAAGACAATGTTTAGTTCAAAATTTACAACACAATAATTGAATTTTCAAACGTGTAAAACTCTTTTTTTTTTCAAATGGAACACCCTGTATACCGATACGCCAATCGATAGGAAATTTTATTCCCTATCAATCAATATTAGGTTTCCCTGTATCTATCTTTAACAGATTTTGAGATATTGTAACTTTTTCTTTAAATCCATTTTGAATACTCCTGGGTTGTATAAGGAGGCCCCCATATTTTGGCAGATAAAGTATTTCATTATCGATAACCTTTCACAAC
The DNA here is from genome assembly GCA_963966075.1 of Aphodius sticticus. Taxonomy (NCBI): domain Eukaryota; kingdom Metazoa; phylum Arthropoda; class Insecta; order Coleoptera; family Scarabaeidae; genus Aphodius; species Aphodius sticticus. The sequence goes on from OZ014513.1 coordinate 7,404,375, forward strand.
ATCATTTTTATAAATTGGCATTCCTAAGTACAGTATTTAAATAATAAAATGTATTTGAATACAGATATTTTCATACTTTTCATATCATTTTTGGCACATTTGCAGTTCTCGGGATTTATCGTGTACGCCCGATGGTGATCGCTACTAATGCAATCAATTTTAAACGTAACCGCGAAAATCACCAATAAAATTAATAAAATCAAAAAAACTCGAAAATGGTGATATTTAGGTATAATAATAATACATAATAATGTTTATTGTTATAGTGCAACCTTATCAAAAATGATGTATTTTGATTCGTAGAAACCAAAAATAAAATAAAAATTATATCATTAATTTACTTTGGTAGTAAAATCAATTATAAGAGACATCACGATAAATTAACAAGTAGGACTAAATACACGAAAATAGTCATGTCAAACAGTACACACTGCAGGGGAGAAAAGGACAGAAAGAGTTCTGAGTTCTATCCTTGTCTCCGCTGCACTGTTTGACATATTTATTTTCGTATGTTTACTTCTACTTGTTAAGTTATTCTGATGTTTTGTACCTCTTCTAATTGGCTTTGACTCTTTCAGCTGATGATTATCTACTAGAGATCGAAACTAGTACCAAAGTAAATTATACTTTTTTGCATTATTGGTCCTTACTGTATTAGTTCGATTGACAATTTAAAAAATTCTTGTAAAAAAAATGCATTCCCTTGGGTTCGAACCAGGAGCTTGAGGATGTTTTACGCCGAGCATGGTATCAACGGATACTAATAAGGCTAACCTCATGAAGCCTTACTGCTATTTAGCGTCTATCTAAGGCTATTTTAATGTGTACTATTAAATTTAAGTTGTTATTCGCGATTCCATAGACACAAACAAAGAAATTGGTTGTAATGCGAATGATTTCTCCACCATAGTTCACGTTGTCTGCATTCTTGGGTGCACGCCTACGTATTCGTTTCTGATCGCGGCGGCGCCGAATAAAACGTCTCCATCCTTACCCACAGCGCGGACAAAAGATCATAGAGCAAATGTCAGTGGTGTAAAACCCTCTTCACTTTTACCAACCGGTACCGGTACTAATCGTGGGACATATCTACAAGAACTTAAAGGTGTATGTGAATAATTCTCCACCTACGCCAGAGCCATCTAGCGATCCTCTGGAAGGAGAGCCGACTTCTCGCCCGCTAATTTATGTCCCAAGATCGGTATTTATACATCTGTCTAAGCGCCTCCATAATTCATCGCGGTTAACAGGTGAGGAATAAAAGGGACGATTTAGGTCAGCGCGCCAAATTTTTCTAGCCGCTCACTGGATACCCCAGACAAATTAACATAATAAAATAATAATTGCGCCCGAAAAATAAACATTTGATGATGTGGCTTTGTCATCATCCCATTGCATGGTAACCCAATTTCTTCTAAGGTTGATGGTTCAGCATCAGGATCAACTCATCACCAGACCTGACACATCTTTCATTACTATTTCGCGCGGTGAACATTATTTGGATGCATGCCAGGGATTGATTTATGTTGTGGCAAGCAGCGGCTTCCTTCAGGAGGGTTCTGGGTACAAAACACCTATGGACGCTGTGAATTACAGCCGCCAATGTCAGTTGACCGTGGACCTCTTCACTTGCGAAACACAAACTTTAGATAGCTTTGGAGATCCTGTGCTACTGCAGTTATATATATATGTTGCATATATATAATTGGGTTTCGCACCTAGGGTGCCGAAAATAAACACCAGGAGCGTGGGTGTTCCACCGACGCCGTCTTGATTTATCATAACATTTCCAGAACGGTGCCTTTGATATATATTTTCTAGGACAACAAGTTACATGTCACCTGTATTAATAGTTGATCAATCTGGTCATTCCGGAATTATTACTTTTTAAAGTGAAACTTCTAGTAGGAGGGTAGAAGAAATTTTGTCAAATCCATATCAATAAATGACGTGAATATCTCTAAAGTAAGAGAAATCTAGCCATATAGCCTTTATTGTTTTGTATGATTTGCAAAGGTTGCGCGGATGTATTGATAATAGTGCCACATTTAACTTTGACACTGCCGATTAAATAAACTCGCGGAAACGTCAATCTTTCGTATGAAATAATATTAGTGTATGTGTGGTAAGCGGGTGCATCTTCTAAGTATAATCCTGTACATCGTAAATTAACACTGTCGGAATTGCCTTTGGAACAGAGCCAAAGCTCAGTCTTTATATATTAATTTGCAATTTGTTCGTGCCGTAAATATGTTAATTTGCACTTCAGTAAGCTCTATAACTCTCATGTATTAATTAAAAACGTCCCTCATAGCGACACTGACGTATACCATTGGTATTTTCAACTTCATACCTCCCACGAAACTAACTCGGTTTGCTTTATTCCCTCATATTACTTTATTGAGGTGTAATATACAGGGTGGTGTTCATTACGAAACGAAATCGTCATTTAAACTATACATATACCTCATGCGATTGGCACAAACGAATTGTAACAAATAAAGATGATTCTAATAGCATGACGTCAAATTGCCGCACGAGATGTTTGAGCACAAATTGAACAAAAAATGTTGCTTTGGGTTATTATACCGGAAGAACCAAAATGATGGTTTTTGTTTTTGGGCTACCTTCGACAGGTGTTTCTAGAAATACAGACAATGCAGAATTTCACTAGAAACTGTGCACCTTCTATAAAAATTTATTTGAAGAAAGTCATACCGTTGGCATAGACTACAAAATTGCATACAAAGTGTGTTATAGCCAGGGCTGTGGAGTCGGTAAAAGAACTGTCGACTCCGACTCCGACTCCAGATAATTTTGGTAGTCCGACTCCAACTCCGACTCCGACTCCGGCAAAATTTTATTTGTTTCCAGCGAATTTAAGGGCAAAAAAATTTAATTTGACATAAACCAATTGTAGACAAAATCAAAAAGGCCTGTTTATCGGACCACAAAATTATGACCATATTTAAAAACGACGCCTTTTTATATTTTTAAAATATCTCTGAAATCATTAGAACTTCAACTGTTTTCTCATTAGAGAGCACATAATTCTGAACTAGTTTGTCACTTGAACCGATGTTCTATCTTTAATAATAACAAAAGTAATGACAAACCACTGTATAGTACAAAGGAAAATTCATTTAAATGAATACAAAATGAAGTGCAAAATAAAATGAAAATAATCTCAACTCTTACTTCTGTTGGTGGAAATGGCGTCACAATTCTGGCTGCAACGAGTGAGTATGACTTGCATACATGGATATTCCTACATTCAACTTAAGGTAGAGTTTAAATCGGAAATGCAGTTGTAATTTTTAATCGGCTATTATCCTCCCTCCATGGCTATTATACATATATTATGCATGTTTAAATTTATGCATTAAAAATTACGTTAGAGTGAAGTCTGTACCTTCGCTAATAATAAAAAATATATCTGGCTCAATTCTGTCAAGTGTAGGTGACGGATTCTGCGAATATCGGTGTCTTTGAGTTGATCGCAAGAAGACTACGACAAAGCAATAATCTTAAAATCAGTAACCTACACTCGACAGAATCAGTAACAATTTAAAATCTCTACATATTTTGTTAAATACAAAGGGATGTGATACTTTTGATAAAATGTGCCGAAAAAAAGAATCAATTTCGGTTAACGTTTAAAGTTATCAAACATTAAAGCTAAAATTGTACAGTTTTACTAGTAAACCATTACCTTTACAAACAGATATTGGAACAAATAAAAAAAATAATTTTTGACAGTTGTTAATACGACTGTGATGCCGTCACGTTGTTTCTTCTGGTACAAAAGCTGTAGGAAACTATTTTTTCTTTTTAAAATTGCAAGGGAATATCATTAAAATACTTTTCACATTTTGACGGGATAGCGGCAAAATAACTTGCAAATCTTGATCCAAAATCTGCACGACATTATTTTTAGTCTTTTACGTAGTGCTTCAAGAGAATTCCTGCGTTGTGTGATGCATTGTTGGAAGCGGTGTGACGGAGAGGTTAGTTTCTTGATTATCTTGTAAATTAATTTAGTATTTGAGTGGTATATGACCGTTATATGACCGAGAATCTTTGTGTTAGACATGACATTAGCAGCACAAAATTGAATATCTAATAAAAAAATGTGGTTAGTATACGCTTTTATGTTTGACGTTTGATATCAATGCCATCAATTTTACAAACCTAAAAGTTACTAACCACATTGTTACAATTTGCTAATTGTACCACCGAAAACAATCTGTTACAATGTCTCGATTGTGAACGCAAAGTAGAAAAATATATTTAGGTTATGGCGGCCATGACACACTCGGTTTAGGTGGCTTCCTACGACGAGATGAAACGAAAAAGAAGAACAAGTGCCAATCAGCGTCAGATATTTGAGTAGGCCGCGCCAGACGAGCTAAGACAGCGTCTGCTATGATACCCAGGAATTGGAAACATGGAGCCCTCGTGTCAGATGTAGTTACTTAAATGCGGAATGCCAGAAGTGACAGCGGACCAGAACAGAAAGGCCTCCTTGGCCTCCCCCTCTCTTCCTGTCGCGGAATATGGGTAAACACGGTCGCCTAGGGAATGTTCCACATAACCTTTGTACTTTATTTGAAAGTCGTATGAAGTTCGGGCAAATTTATACTAAAAGTGTAAAACAGTATTTTCTTAACTCATTAGAACAGCGTTTCTCAACCGGGGTTCCGTGTGATGTCGTCAGGGGTTCCGCGGAAAAATAGTAACAAATAGCGGTGACGGTCGCCGGTTTATGGGCACATTATTCAGTGTTATTTTTATGTATTATTTTAGCATGGGATTATTATTTGAAATATTGGATTAATAAACAAGGTCAATACATGAATAATTTTGATTTGGAGCCCTTCTAACCCAATCAACCACTGTTATTTCGATATTACATCCAACGGACAACATTCTAGACTATTCATTAACTTTGATTTGACAATATTACTTACAATTATCTGTTACATAGAAACAAAATAACCTCTAGGAAACAACAATCTGGCAGAGTTATTGGTCAACTCTAACATTATTTGTTTCCAATATTTTTGCCTTTCCAAATGTGTGACAAAATAAACCTATAATTTGAATCTGCTGCTGATAATGGTAGGTACTTTAGGAGAAGAACCCAGTTGTATGTGGTGGATTTCAATATGATTTTACATTCCAGATAAGATAACTAACGTATCACCAGACAAGTTCTGAGCTTCTATGACGAAAATTATGTCGGTACTCATCATAGAAAATCAATAAATATACAGAGTGAGTTGCAATTATAGACGAAAACTTATGCGGACAGTAAACTAAAGAGTAGTTTCAAATTTCGTGACTGCATTTATTTAAACAAAAACTAATTAAATTTAATTGAAGTCAGTGTTAATTCTGACAATGAAACAAATTTAAAAGTGCTTCACATATTTTTATTTATAATTTGGTATGTTTTTTGCATATAATTTTCACATCGAGTTATAAATTACCTTGTATCAGTCTAATTTTCAACATTGTGTATGTATGAGCAAGCTTGTTCTTATTTAACAAACTTTAAGAGAAAATACAGAGGTCATCTGTTATAGATACAATTAGTGTGTATAAATATCTTCTACTTGGGTGTTTATTCCCACACTTTCTTTCTCAGAACGTAATTATTGTTCTGACTAAAATGTTTCATAAGAACTTATTTATTTTTTCAATACATACCTTAAAAAATACTAAAATATTAATAAAACAGTATTTTAAATGGTTCTACCTTCTTAAGGAATATTAACTTGTTATCAATAGGTCTATATGAAACTTTTTACTCAGAATAAAAGTTTCTTAATTTTTGTATTTTGATCAATGATTCTTTTTTAAAATGTATACTGAATTTATTTATTTAATTATTTGTAAAAGGTACTTTTTGTATTCTTCGTTTTCGCATTGTTTGATTTGTATTTTCCTCTTCCTTCCTTTGGTAATACTTGAAGGAACTAAAAAGAACAAATAAGCTTGTACCTTAGAGAGAAATATCTGCAATGTTACAGAAAACGAATGTAATAATCTACCAAAAAAACTGTAAAAGAAGAATTAACTGTAACATCGCTGGTTATTGGATACCAGCTAAGTTTCTGTATTGTTTATACAGAATTCACACATTCCACAAACATATTCCTGTGAAATTAGCACAGTATCACCTTAATTTGGCTGGGCATTTTTTAAATTTTACAGGAAAAATACTTTAATTTACAGACTTGTATCAGGTTACTTGAAATACGTTACACGTTTTTCTGTACGCAATACATACTCGAAATGCCTTGGAAAGGACATTGTATATTTTTTTGTTGTGGTTCCGCGAGGTTCCAACCCTATTTAAAGGGTTCCGCAAGAGTAAAAAGGTTGAGAAACACTGCATTAGAATAATATGAATCGCTTTACTACCCTTTGTACAACCACTGCCCCATTAATGCCATTTTAATAGCTGGACAATCAGCATAAGGAAGAGATAGTCGCTGGAATCAATTCCATTTACTCATACTTCCGGTGGGTAATTGATTACAATAATTGCCGGGGCCACGGTGGGCTTGCCCGAGGCTTATATCCTTTTCCTGTTTTCGCCGATAGGCGGCAGCACATCGCGTACACAGCTGATCCACTTTTTCGTTTAACTCGAAACGTTTACAGGTTATCATTAATCACGCCGAAAACGCACGCCGAGAACCATCGGCGGTCTCTTCGTAATGCTATACAGCTTTGTAAGCCTCCTTCTTCAAATTACCATTGAAAGAAAAAGTTTCACTTTTAACTCGATCCTGGAGCGAATGACCACTTGCTATTTCAATTTTTGTATTCTTCATCCTCGAAAAGTTATGTGAAATTTTTGATTTACAGACATAACCCATGACCATTGATCTAACGCATTGTGCAATGTTTACCAGCTTCTGAATTTAGCGTTATAATACGTGATTCCTAACAGTAGCAATGAACCATTGTTGTTCACTGTTGGGGTGGTTTGGTCAATAGGATGCTACTGTGTACTGTTATCTTATGAGTTCCGTTAGGTTACATGATAATTTGAAAGGGAAAGCGTCTGTTAAACGGTAATGGATTATGCAACATTGAAAACATCATTTATCTTCTTGAAAAGGTTACCAAAATGTTGTATTGCGCAGGATGTGGTCGAAAGTGTTGGCCATTGTTCAAGAAAAGGATTTTGGATTTGAGGAAGATGATTAGTAACGCCATTCAAGTCGGCGACTTCTTTTGTAGTCACGTAAATAAACACTTTTGAAATACCTTTTCAAAGTGTTGACAAATTTGCATTGTAACTATTGTATAGGTGCCGAAGAATTTGGCAAAAGTTACATTGTTATACTTAACTAAGAAAATCGGTTAGTCCTTAAAGTAAATTGTAATGCTTGTAGAAGGATAATTATCATTTGCTTGGGGTTAAGTAGAGCAAGTTAAGTGTCAAAAAAGTTACACGAGCACAGGCTGAAGCCTGTTAAAATTAGGATATCAGACTCTGTAAATATTTTGCGTTTGGTTCGAGATGGGATATCGTCTATCTCGGAACGCCAACGTAGATTAATTATATTGAAACAAACTTATTCATTCTACCGGAAAATGAAAGATTTATGGACACTGAAAACACAAATAGTCCAAAAGGGAATCATTAGCATATTATCAATCTTTGCCGTCCATAAATTGTTCGCCCCGAAAATAAACCAAAACTACACAAGCGTGTGCAACTCGTTTCTTTGCTCAAGTAGTGTAAAAATGACACAATTTCTGCCTTCATATTAAGTTTCCACAGTAGAAAGCATTGTATACTATAACTTATAAATTAAATGTGTAATTGGAAATCTGTAAAATACTCTGAGAAAATTCTAAATTCAATAGTTTATTGATTATTTTTTTATTAAGTCAGCTAACTGTGCGAACTACATATTTATTGCTGTAAAAAAAGGATTTTTTTGGTTTTTTTTTATTATAAAGTTTTATTTTTCATAATTTTGACAGCTAATATACAGTTCCCAAATAAATTTGTTTAAATTACAAAAAAAATAGTGCAACGTTGATTCTGACTGGATACATAACCACATTTTTCTGTGGGGATAACAAGGAACCAGTTTCCTTCGTTTTTAAAGAAGAATAATAATATAGCCAAAATTTGTTTCTTTGTATTGAGTAGTCTAGTAATACAGAAAAATGTCTGCATCAAAATGTTTACTGTCGCAAAAATTATTTTTTCTACTTTGCGACATTACATTTACATAAGTTTCGAAAATTGTGTTTGTCATTTTACAATCTAAAGGAGTTTTATCTTCAATAGTTGGTAGCTGTGGTAAAACTGATAAATACGATTGAGGCGAGCCAATAGCGATTGAGATGTCAGCATTTTTTGACACTTGACATCTACATCACCAATCTTGGAAAACTAAAAGTTACTAAAAGTTAGTGATCTAGTGTTTTCCTAACGACACCGAAAGCGATTTCGTTACGAGTTTATACCAAACGAAAAGTAGAAAAATTTATATAACGTACGTTTTCGAGAACATTTTGGACAGAATTCTGGTTGCACCAATAAAAATAGCGAATTATTTTTTGTCCGTCGCTTCCGATTTTGTCTTAGTTTTAGTAGTGTGCACCTGTCAAACTAACTACTTCACTGAAAACAAAATGTTCAATTGTAAAAGGATATAGAAAAACTATCAAGCCTGGACAAACAATCTTTAATATTACTGTGTTCGTGGGATTATCGATTTCGACATGTCTAATGTCATCCTCGGATCCAGCTACAAAAAACATGGATAAGCAAAACAACCAGGATTTTTGAGTGTGTAACCTACAGTCAGTAATTAGCTACGTAACAGCATATAACGTTCTAGCAATTTGCAGGTTATGTATGCATTATTCCTAAAATAAAAATACATGGTTATAAAGTTGTTCGGCTAATACATATGCTCAAACTTACCTGTTTGTTTTGCTTATCCATGTTTTTTGTAGCTGGATCCGAGGATGACATTAGACATCTCGAAATCGATAATCCCACGAACACAGTTATATTAAAGACTCTTTATTCAGGCTTGATAGTTTTTCTATATCCTTTTACAATCACAACGAAGCATGGACACGGTGGAAGTTTTCATTAAACAAAAATTTTCAACTTATATATGCGTGTAAACTTGCGCGTATAACCGTCAGCGGCTAGCTATCGGTATCTGATATCGCTATTATCGCAACTCATGCGCCTATAACTTGACTATAAAACTTGTATAATAATGTACTATAAAATAAATCAAGAAGCACTCAAAACACACCAATATGTTCTGATAGTTCAACACCATGTATATCTTATAGAAATAGGCAAAAGGTTTCTATTAACATGGGGGCACCAAAATTAACCCAAAAACTTATCAAATTTCGTTAAGTCAATACTGAAACACAACTGGCGACTTAAATAGACCGCAGTACTGCGTTTTTGTTATTTCAATAGTTTCAAATTTTTGACATTTGATCATTAAAATAAAAGCAATGTAGACCGGTTGATAATATCAAACAGTTGATGAGTAGAGCATCAACAGATGCGGCCAAAAAGTCAGATAACTGGAAAATTCAGCAAAAAAAAATATTCTTGGATACATTTTGTATGTGAAAATTAAATTTTTAATTTGCTATAAATCGTAGGCTATAAGTATAAGTAATTATTGCAGAAGTATTTTATTAGAGATGGATCTGAAAGCTTCTAAATTTATACCATAATAGATCATTAGGAGGTTTTAAAATAGTAACTTAGAACTGCAATTTTGTAACTGTACACACAGCGAAGTATATTCTCAAAACGTGAGAAAATTATTTACTTGCGGTTATTGCTTTAGATGAAAGTTAATATTTACTTGGTTTGAAACAATTTCTTTCATTTAAGAATTCCTTGTTCTCACAATTCAAGTATATCCCAATCTCAGAGTTATTAGTTTCGGTTAAGTATATAATTTTCAAACCAAGTAGTTTAAATTCTCAATTCAAGAAGTTGATCAATATCTTGAATCAAGTAAGCCATTACTTGCAACGCGCAATGGCTACAGTAATATAGCCTACAGTGAATAGCCTACAGTACTTATGTTCAACGTATTTGCGACGCAGTTCGTAGTTGTGACTTGTGACGCACACGGTGCGTAAATTTTGCCTAGCCATATAGTGGTCACCAAATCAACAGACATGCCACAGAAAACTTACTTGTGTAATATAATGGAAACAAATTGATGTCTAATAGAATATGGTGTTTTTTTCCATGCCTTAGATATTGTAGGTAGTGATAATTTATAAATAGGTAAGGATATATGTAATTAAACAAAGAAATTTCATACAATAAAACAAATATCATTCGCTAAGTTATTGTCTACTTATTTCACACAATTCCCTACCTTTTAAAAAAAAACCTAAAACAGTAATTTCTATTCAATACATTATGATCATGTTCTTGAACTAATAATATCTATACTCATTTCAAGTAAATATTTTCTCATTGTCAAGCATATATATTCACTTTAAGAAAATTCCATTATTCTCAACGTGAGAATAGTTTTCTTGAATGAATAATATCTATACTCATTGCAAGAAAATATTTTCTCAGATATACAAGCATATGATCATTTCAATTCAACAATATCTCTTTATTCTTAACTTGAGAAAATATCTACTTGCGGCTATAGCAAACTAATCATTTACTTGGATGAAAGCATATTGCTTTGAGTGAAGTATTTACTTTTCTGTGTGTAGATAAAACATATTTTAAAATTGATTGTTTTGTTTGTACCAGACATTTATATCATCGAAAATCACAGCGACATAATTAGTTTTTTGCTAATTATTTTATCCAATTATCGTGTCTACAGCAATTAGAAGTAATTGCTAAGTACGTGATGGTTTAAACGTTACGGTTAATGAGCTCGCTTAAATCGGTGTTAAATGAATTTGTGCGGCGTGGTTACACAATCATTGGCTTGTTTGTACGGCGTTAATATCATTTCTGGATTGAATCCGAATTCGATCATCGACTAAAATAACTACTATCTAGCGATGTAGTTGTTATTTACGGTTGTCGCTTTTAATGATTTGTGAAATTTTAGAATTTTTTGAGTGTTTTATAGATTAAATTTATACTAATTCATCACACGTTTTTAATGGTCATGTAACGAAGAAATTAAAATCTCGTAAAATAGTGATAATTTGGACATAAATTATTATGTAATTAATTTAGACAAGTACAGACGAAAGTGTGATATGATAATTTCTAAATTTAACGATTATTAATATTATTGTTTTTGCATATGTTTCGGCGTTAGAAATGTTCAACAATATTTAACTTCTTAGATAGTAAAATGTATTAATATGACGATATCAACGCATATTTACATACAATGTGTCAACAAGTCTAGAAGTCTGGTGTTTTTTATTTGATTTTTAATAATGTTTATTTTATGTTTATATTTTTATTATATGATCAAATCTCACCAAATGTGACTCAAATCAGTTAATAGAATAACGTACACACAGAAAAGTGATCTCTCGAATGAAGAGAGAATTACTTGGATGAAGTAGTTGGTAGGTTCGTATATACGCGAGAGATTATTCACTTCAACCAAGAAATTTTATTTCTTGGAATAATTAATAGATATCAGAAAGTTGTTACTCTGGTGAAGGAAGTAAACAGTCTTCAATGAAGTGTATACTTTTATTCCCGGTAAATATTTTTAGTTACTTAATGTAACAATTTTAAAGATTTGGACAAATACGTTTTCTATTGCTAATTAACAAGATAGGTATGTTATATTTACTTACTCGTTCTAACCTGTTGCGGGCCTTACATCAAATTATTCCGTGTTGAAACATTTATTGTACACTAATCACAAGGCACATCCCCGTATTTCGTTGTTGTTTTCAAAATCACTTGACAAAATCACGATGCGCATATTTATTCCAGAGAAAGGGATTACTTGAAAGAAGTGAGAATCACTTCAGTTAAATAATTGGTGGGTTTTTATTTAGTAAAGAATACTTACTTATATTAAATGTCTTATATTTTCTTGGATCAAGTAACTACGCACTAGGATGGATTTACTATTACTTCGTTGGAGCAATTGCCATTTTTGGGACGAAAAATTCAATTACTTTTTTCAATACAATATTGGTTCTTATAAAGAAAGAATTTATTTGTCGACAGCATTTATCTGAGAAATTATTTTACTTAGATTGAGTATGTGGCATTTCTTGTATATACCTAACTTTCTATATACATCCAAGTAAATATGCATTTGAATCTAGTAAATAAATTCAAGAAATTATGTTTTCTCGTTCCAAATAATCTCTTTTCTGTGTGTAGAATAGCGGCTATATTAGAGAAAGCATTAGTAATTTTTGATGAGTTTATACAAGACGCAACATAAAGAGCATGCCACCGTAACAAAACGTCGAGCTGCTAATATTCTATATATTCGATAGACTCTTTAGAATAAAACAAATTAATGAATACTCGGACGTAAAAGAAGCAAAAGTAGGGGTACACCCCAGTCTAGAGTCTTGGGACCAATTCTCTATCTACTAAGCACAATTGACCTCCCACAGCTGAAATATTTCCACATTAACTCTACAAGCGAAAAAATCGTCGACATACCTCATGTCAAAATTAACGACGACAATGTTCCATATGTAAACACTGTAAAGTGTTTAAGTAGTACTCTGGATACAAGTTACGAAGAAAAGTGTAAAACTTTGCTTCAAACACAGAAAACCTGTACTGGTTTTTGGAAAGAAACCCTCAGTTGTCAGTACAGAACAAATTACAAGCTTACAACCAAGTATTAAAAACCAATTTGGTTATAGGGCATTCAACTTTGAGGTTGAGCTTAAAAAGCAAATTTACAAATATACTGAAGAATATGGTTAACGCCCCGTGGTACATATGGAACAATAATCTCGACTAGGCCATCACATCAACGATGAGGCCATGCAGCTACTGGACAAACAGCAGAATTTAGTGAGAAGACAAAAACTAAGCTTTTCGAACTAGTCCGTGTAAAAAGCAGAGCACAGTCAGTTAAGTGTTAGAGCTTTTTGTTTAGAATAAAATAAGTATAGGACATTAGTGCATGGGATAGCCCTATTATATTATATACTCAAGTACCTAGTTTTCAGAATTCAGATTCAATTTATCTGGTTAACTTCTTAAATTAGTTTCAATATGTTAAACATCTTTTGTTTATTAATAACAAAATGATGTCAGCAAATAGTTATTATTTACAAGATATTAAAGAATACACACTCAAAGATCTACAAAGCAAAACCGAACCACTATAAGAAAAAAATAAATAACTTTGGTATCGCTTCCCTTGTGTTTAATCCGAATGGTATAAGAATCCGGTGCCATAAATCTTGCTGTGACCTCGTAAATTACTAACAGTTGTAGTTAAATATTCCAGATTATAAATAACTGGACGGGGTACACAACTGGAGAGACTGCGATAGGCTGCTCAAAGCCCAGTGTGTAACACATTATGTGCGGCCGCTTATAAAAAGCATTTTCTAATACCTGAGAGCTTGTTTCCATGTCATTCCATGCCGCTGTCGCTGCGCTGAACCCTCCCCGGCCCCCCAAATGCACCGCCCATGGTCGGTAGCAGCATCGGTAAGCTGCTTTGCAAACTCAAAAAATTAATCAATTTCTAATTATACGACAAGACGACATAAATCCTTCTGGCCAACGATTATTTTTCGTTTAACCGGAGAATTTGAGGTATTTTTTTCACCGAGATCCCGAGGGTTCTACTTTAATATTTATTTATGTGGGCTTTCGGACGATTTGGACGACACGTCGTTAATAATTATGCGACCACCACTTCTTACAATACCAAATTTCTTGTGTGGCAAAATAAAACTAGTAATAAAGTAATAAAAATAATAATAAATAAAAAAGATCAAAAATAGTTGAAATCTATTTTGTTTTGTTCTATTATTTGGTGATGTTAGTATGTTTTTGTAATCAATATCTGGCGTTTTTCAAACGTGCAGGTAAACACAAAATGTGCAGTGGGCATCTCGTGTCTTTCAGCTTAAAATACAAACTGTACACAAAAAGAACCTGAATTTATCAAAAACGTTTACTCAATCTTCATTCACAAAGTCCATAGTTTCCAGTAGTATCAAAATGATCCTAATTTTCAATTGAGTTGTTTCTCGAAAATGGTTTTATGTTGCGTCTTTATTTTTGTACGACAATCAAAAGAAAAATAGTAGTAAGGGTGACGTTTGAAGACAACATCCGATGTTTGTAATTGGTTTTGATAGATCCGTTAATTGTCTTCATGGTAGCAGAAAAATGTATGGTATCATAAAAGACACCACATTTACGACAAAAAAAAACAGAATTGAAATACACCCTTATCTCTAGGATAACATGATATTGTAAATGAACAGCAAATGACTTTATAATACGTTTATTTACGCTGATTGCGAATACGACTCAAAAGTATCCTATCATGAAAAGTTTTTGAAAAAAAGAGCTCAAAATGTAAAAGAGTGATTTGACTGAATGCTAATTTTACGAGAAATGCAGAAACTTTGTTCACAAGTGTTCTTGAAGCACCGATAGTGTTTCTTCATGTGGTAAAACGATGAAATAAATGGAGAACAATCAAATTTATTGTGCATGTAAGATTTTTTTCAAACAAAGAGATTTCAGTTTATTAGTTTCATTCTTTGCCACTCGCTGTTAGACCTCATCTCTTTCAAAAACTTAAATTATCCAGTGAGAGAAAAAATGGTGAATTGTTGTCTAAGTTTCTGTAGTATTTTATACACAGTTTCAAGTAAAAGTTTGCAGTGTCTTTACAACCAGAAATCCGGCAAAACTGCGTCTTGTCTAACAGGCTTTATTTTAAATTGTAATTTAAGAAAAAAATTAAAAATCAGATGGTTCACAAAACAAAATGATGAGAACAGATGACGAGGCTTTCATATAGAAAAATTACGGAGTACACACACAGAAAAGTGATTATTTGAAACGAGAAAACATAATTTTTGAATTTACTAGATTCTAATGCATATTTACTTGGATGTAGAAAGTTAGGTATATACAAGAAATGCCACATACTCAATCTAAGTAAAATAATTTCTCAGATAAATGCTGTCGTAAATTCTTTCTTTATAAGAACCAATATTGTATTGAAAGAAGTAATTGAATTTATCGTCCCAAAAATGTCAATTTCTCCAACGAAGTAATAGTAAATCCATCCTAGTGCGTAGTTACTTGATCCAAGAAAATATGACATCTAATATAAGTAAGTATTGTTTACTGAATAAAAATCCACCAATTATTTAACTGAAGTGATTCTCGTTTCTTTCAAGTAATCCCTTTCTCTGGAATAAATATGCGCATCGTGATTTTGTCAAGGCTCGCGCGCCCGCGCGTGGGGCTGGCGCCGTAAAGGAGCGAAACTTAGAACGAAAACAACAACGAAATACCCGTAGGCGATGTGCCTTGTGATTAGTGTACATTAAACGTTTCAACACGGAATAATTTGATGTAAGGCACGCAACAGGTTAGAACGAGTAAGTAAATATAACATACCTATCTTGTTAATTAGCACTAGAAAACGTATTTGTGCCAAATCTTTAAAATTCTTACATAAAGTAGCTAAAGATATTTATCGTGAATAAAAATATACACTTCATTGAAGACTGTTTAGTTCCTTCACCAGAGTAACAACTTTCTTAAATCTAGTAATTATTCCAAGTAATAAAATGTCTTGGTTGAAGTCAATAATCTCTCGCGTATATACGAACCTACCAACTTCTTCATCCAAGTAATTCTCTCTTCGTTCGAGAGATCACTTTTCTGTGTGCACAGTTTGATGGTAATGATGAACTGATCACAAATTTATTATATCAAGCTCGTCACTTGGCAACAGTGACAATAATGAAGTTACTGATTATGCTAGCTCATATTCAATTATTTATTTCAATAAAACAATCATAAATCAACGTTTTAATTAGCTATTCAAATCGCAATTATATCCCGGTTAATCACCGCGAAATTTATTAAATAATTGCACGGTTTGTGACTCAATTAACTTTGTAATTGAATAATTGCACCTTTACTCCTAATAACCCAATTTCTAATTCCGCACGTAATAAATATTAATAATTCGTAGCAAATTATTCGGATATAATATTTAAAATGCTTGTAATGCAAAAAAATCTGATGTGGCCAGGCACATGACTTTATCATACTATATATAAAATTAATAGTTTAGCTGCATGAGATTCTATTTGATCGAGATCGGCTATGTCTGCATTAAAATAAACCTAGTAGAACTAGACAGATATCTCGATTAAAGGTGCGTTCGGATATTGTACTCCGTTGACACCGGGTACACCGTCCAAATGACACTTACGTGTTATTGGGTGTAAAAAGTGTAACGGTGTTCAACATCCGAACGCAGCCTATATTGACAGTAGTATTTTCAAAACATTAGCGTTTGACACTAGCTACTGTCATTAGAATCAAAAAATCTGACATATCCTGGCTACTAGTTTTAAAGCAGTACGACCGATCTCGATGAAATAGAATTTGCTCATGCAGCTAAACTATAAATTCTACCAAAAAATGTCATATACATAAATTATAGAAAATTTCCTCTCCTTTAATTTATTATTTAACTATTTTGACGACATTACACAAATAGCGGCTCATTTGCAAAATCTTCGAAAAATGGTATGAGTAAACCATTCGTTCCTTTGGACCCTTTTCAACAGAAAGCTTTTCAGCTCTAAGTTTGGTTATGAAACTTCTAAATATGAAGTTTCGTCCCGATACCTTTAGTAGTTTCTCCAGAATCGTCGCCACAAAAACGGGTACACACACACACACACACACACACACACACATACACACACACACAGACATTTTTTGTACCTTGGTCAAAAATGTTCAGGGGACCCAAAAAGACATATTTCCGCTAAAATCTCAAAAAATTTTTTTGGCATGATTACAATACTTTACATACTGCGTATGATAAAGTAAAAACTTATATGTTATATTAGCTGTCATCTCTCACGAACACAATCATGTTATTCGACAGTGGATTGACGTAGTTGACATCGAACAACAGCATGTCGATGACAGCTCATCAAATTAACACTTGTAAATAGTTGCAAGTTCCATTAATTGTCTAAGTTGGCCGTGTAATTATTTCAGCGTATAATAAATATCAATTATAGCATGCCGTGATGGATTGATTTGGTATCCTTTTAAGCAAATTCGAGTAGCAATCGATGATTCCGTGGCGAGACGCAGTAAAACTTGCTTTCGACGCCTCCGCCGCCGTTGCGAAGTTGGCAGAACTGACGTTAATGGTGTGAAGTAGTTAGAACTTTCCGGATATCGACTTTATTCAGTTATTTTTTTTCTTTAAATTTGTTGTTTTTTTTTTCTGGTAGCTTTTTAAGGGCCAATCCCACCCGTTCTCTTTGAATATAAAGAATAATGTTTTGTAACTCAATAAAAACAACTAATATGACTCATCATTACGCATTACGCAAAAAGGATAACAGCCTGATATCGAGGAATTCCCACCCGACGACAGCCATTCAACGAAAACAAATGACCGACGTCCGATGCGAGTTGTTTATAGCGGACTAATTACGCAAATATGAACACTATGTCCGGTCACAATTACACCTTTTACAGGTTGCCAACCTTGCGGTATTCCAGTATGGCTTTAATTATATACGAAATAGATCGTTATTATTAATTCGACGTCCAAGTCTTGCGGCAGCTTTTCCCGCATTTGTTTTCAGCCATTTCAGGCGGTCGCTTTCGTGTAGAGTGCGCGATTTTCGCAACTTTCTAATTTGCAATTGTAATTCGTCTTGTTTTATCACGTTTAAACAAATCGCTAGAGGTATAAGAAAAGCAAATAAAGAGAAAAAACGCGACGAGTGAAGTTATAAATAGCTTTTAAATCGGATAAATTACGCTTGCGGGTTCTAATGCTGATTATTTAAGTAGATTATGTGTAATTACGACCGTAGGTAAAGGAATAAGGCGAATAAAATGAGTTCTGCAATCAGAGTTGATCCTTTTAGCTTTGGCGCAAGGACCCCCGAGTCCTTTAAATATTTCCGGCTTGCTTTGCACTTAGCTTCTCCATTGTTTTATCCCCTGTGATTAATTATAAGTCCACTCCAAGGATTTTCAACTGTTTTAGAATAAAATCCACCCCTCCCGTAATTGATTGATTTTCGAACTTTAACAGTCTAGGCAAATAACCAAGGATCACGCGATACTGCATAACAAGTTTAAACCACGGTAAATTATATAATTTAAAAGTAATTTGGGTAGTTTTACAATGCGGGTATTGTAAATATTCAATTACTAATAATAGATTGCTGCATGAAAAGTTTTTTACCTGCAATATAGGTATGCGCTGTAAAATATATCCGGTTTATTCCAATTATAGCGTTGTTTTTGTGCTCAAGTTCGCATTTTCCACAATTATGCAAATTTTAGTTAGATCGCATGGAAGTATGAAATAGAATTTGTTATTATTAGAAATATGGAGTATCCCAAATATGTTATCGGGGTTTCGCATTTGACTCAAAATTTAATTTCTTTGGAAGTTAACGTATTTTTAAATCAGAGCAAACTTTAGTTTAATGGAATCTTGTCTTATATTGTCAGCTCTGTGTGGCCCCGTATTTTGGACTGCCTACCGGGTGTACGAAAAAGTGTCTTAAAACCGACATTTTCTTGATTGATCCTGAAACACTGCCAAAATTTAGGCATTTTATTGATTTGTCTCCATACTCAAACACATTTGTTTTTTGAACTGCCATTTTTACGCTTGTTTTTAGACTTGATTGTAAATTTTGGCGTTTGACGGTAATACAGTACCGTTTCACAGAATTATCATTGATTTTTCGTGAGCGTTGAAGTTCAAAGCTCCAGTTTTTATTCCAGCACTAGGAAAAATACTGATGGACTTTTTGGAATAAGCCCAAACATAATTTTGAACCTTAAACATATGAAAATCCAAGACAAAACAACAAAAAAACCTGTTTCAAAGCATTTATTTGAGTCTTCTTGCAGAACTTGTGTCTATGCTAGAAATAATGGGACATAAAATCAGAAAACGTAGCACCCTTTGAGATCATCCAACAAAGTTATTCGACAGCCAAAGTTCAAGGTTACATTTAAGTATTTATTATTTCCTGAGAGCATCAAAAATATGAAACAGATATTTAGACATTTTGGGCCCGTTTCGCAAAACTGAGACTATGGTATCAAATTTTCTACTTATACAGAATTCAAAAAATTAATTAGATAAACGGTGGGCCATTTTAAAAAATTTACTTTCCTACGAAAAACTATTTGCTATATTTTGTTGCAGATTATGATCATCCTGTACATAATTTGGATATAGTAGGTAATCGCGCTAATAGAACGCTTCTTACTTAATCATACTCTAAGCGTGCGCAATAAAATTAAAAACAGGTATCAAGATATACAATTTTTCTTAGACTGCTGTTTTTCCATAAAAATGCCAATAAATCAAAAATATAAAGTTTAGGGGAGGTAATGTTAATTTTCATTGTCGTAAAATATTGCGAGGAATTCAATTTTGTGCCGAAATATAGTTTGTTCCATTAAAAAAAAACAAGTTTGAGTTGGTACTACCTTATGGAACATCCTGTATACACGCTAATAATTTTAAAATGTGTGTGAAATCAGTTTTAAAATATCTTCATTAACAGAGACACAATCTTTCGAGATGGCACTGTTAAGGCACCCTGTTGGTAGACATGGTCCAAACTGAGATTTTTAATCTACAAGGTACTACTCTTTCGAAATGACGTGTCCCTCTATTTATGCTCTCAAAATAACGCATAGACAACTCAACTCAAAAAGCCATTTTTTTCTATTGGCAACCCTAGCTGGGTGGGTTATGTTATGTTATGTTGCTGTGTGGCTTGCTTGGTTTTCCTGCCTTTGGAAGAGTTCTTGACTCTTTCTTACCAACTTCGAATCCTTTGCTTGATATGGCCTTTGGTTATGCCAAATAAGGGATTGAGGCCCTAAAATGGAGCCCGAGGTCCTTACTTTGAAGTCTTTGGATTTCCATGTGATTGATATAATCGCCCTTAGTGCTGCTTGGCCGACTGAGCAGATGCACACAATGACTTTGAGCTAGGTGGGTCGTTTGAGCCATGACCAAACAAGGACCAAATACAAATAATTGAAATATATACAGGGTGTCCGGTAAAGGTGTTCCGAAAATTAGGGAGCTGATAGAGGACGTCACTGCCATCCGAAAAGTGTATGGCTTTTGACGCTTCATTAAAAAGTTATAGCTTTTTTATTTTTTAGTTTTATAATTCCCTTAAAAATATAACTGATTACAAAATCGGCGTTGTTTATTTAACAGAAACAAGAAAACACTTACAAATAAGAAAAATAAATAAAAGAGTTTTGGAAATACTGCTCAAAATGTTGCCCTTCCATGTGAATGCATGGATTACAAAATCGGCGTTGTTTATTTAACAGAAACAAAAAAAGCACTTACAAATAAGAAAGATAA
The DNA here is from genome assembly GCA_963966075.1 of Aphodius sticticus. Classification (NCBI taxonomy): domain Eukaryota; kingdom Metazoa; phylum Arthropoda; class Insecta; order Coleoptera; family Scarabaeidae; genus Aphodius; species Aphodius sticticus. The sequence continues at coordinate 7,425,002 of OZ014513.1, forward strand.
ATAAAAGAGTTTTGCAAATACTGCTCAAAATGTTGCCCTTTCATGTACATTCCAGTATTCCAGTATTTGCAAACCTCTTTTATTTATTTTTGTTATTTGTAAGTGTTTTTTTTTGTTTCTGTTAAATAAACCACGCCGACTTTGTATTCGGTTATATTTTTAAGGGAATATAAAACTGAAAGATAAAGAAGCTATAACTTTTTAATGAAGTGTCGAAAGCCAAAAGTGCATATACACTTTTTGGGTGGCATTGACGTCCTCTATCAGGTACCTAATTTTCGGAACACCTTTACCGGACAGCCTGTATATTTCTAATGCTTAAAACGAAAATAACCCAAATATTCTTAAGAATTATTATCCAGCATAACCGTAGGCAATAGAATTAAAATCAGTATTTTCAAAAAAGTTTCAAAATCAATTTAACACGGTAAATTCGAAAACGTGCAACATTATGCAAGGGGAGCAAACAAATTCTCTATCAGTCGGCCAATAACTTATCTGGCTCGTGATTTATGGAACGCATTCATCACGTTAAGTGCGTGTTTATCCATTACCCGATTCCTCTAGGACAATTGCGCCTCTCCTTTATCGCACTCAAATAACAATTATTATTATTGCGCTTTTGTTATAGCTTATTAATAACATCTCGGTGACCTTATGTCCGCCGCAGATGTTCGTAACCATTTTTCGATACCATTACGTTACTGGTATCCATCCAATAATTAATATATACTGATCGCGGCACATCATTAATAACCGAGCGATAACTGTATACTGGAGGGATTTTTCGTCGAACGAACAAAGATCGGCGCGTTACAAGACGCCTTTTTCTCGGCCTCGATATTAAGCGGAGGGTCATCGGACATCTTGTCACCGCGCTCGAGTGACAAGTGAATGACAGCCCAGCGCTCGCTTCGATCGTTTGAACGGCCGCACGCACGCACGAAGCCCGCCTGATATTTTGTTCGCCCGTCACAATTCAATGAACTCTCGCACTGGCCAATATAACTTTATTTAGAAACGTGATTTTATATTGATTTGTCCACTAAGTGTGTTCTCGGCTGGATACCTTCTATTTTCTAAGGACCGATTTCATCAATAAGTGGCGAAATTAACGGTTGGATAACTCCTATCTACTGGATATAAACAATGGAAAAAAAGTCTTATATAAATATATATAGATGACACTGACAGCCAAGATTGGCAAAAGACTGTTTAAGGGCCTTTAAGGACCCGGCATGAGGTTTCTCATGTTTCTCAGGTTTCCCGGTATGTTCCTGCTAGCTTAATCAATAGAAGAATAACAAGACGTGCAATGGAATACCTAACAGATAGCAATCCAGCACTTTAAGTGAAAACACCGGGTTTAAGTCGGAGATAAAATTAAAATTTGTAGGTTATGTTTATGTTTAGTTAAAATTAATAACAAAATGTTTTCAAGCGGTCTGTTGAAACTACGTACTTTGTAATCTTAATAACAATCGCAGCTTTTTTCATTATTTTAAAATGATATGTAGGGGATATGTAAAAATATCGAACAAATGACTTGTCCAGTACGGCTTTTAAGTAGATTCTGCACCTGAAGTAAAAAAATGCATTTGTAACATTTGTAAAGAATTACTGCGTTTAGATTTCACGAAAATAAGTAGAATCAGTTGTCATTTGGTCGATTATTTTTTGTTGTTGACCAGTGAACGTGTTGTTTTAATATTATGAAAAATATTATGTAATTGCTTATTAGATTAAAACAAAATATGAAAAGTACTTGGTAATTTACCCAGTAAATTATTTCTAACAAGAAAAGAGATTTTATTACACCCTACTACTAATCCTAACATTGCAATATGGATACTATGAATATCAAAATATGAAAAGGTGCCGCCAGAAACGCAAAATGTTAACCAATTATGCAAAAATTATGAAAACTTTCTATTTAATTTTTCCTTTCCTGTTTTAACAATATTAGAGCAATTAGATTATTTTACATCAGTTGCGGAGAACGGCTCCCTAAAAACTATAAAACAACACTCTTAAAATGTTTATTTTTATTTATTCATTTACTATTTTTTCAGAAAAAAAAATGTTTAAAATTTGTTAAAAAATGTGATTTGTGGGGCAACATACGTCTTCGAAATATTTTGGTATCTATTTGAAGCACATGGTTCCGGGAAAATAGTGTTTGACAATAAAAATATATATTAATGGGAAGACAATTGCTTATTGAAAAATATACTTCTCACGCTCATATCTCCGGCAGTTTTAAGAATATCTAAACGAAATTTAAAGGGAACATATTTTCCGCGGTATTTCTTCTATAAATTTCTATAATAATACAAAATAATAACTTCCGCTTATTGAGGATATAAAGATCGTTAAAAAAAGGGTTTTCAGAACCGATATGTCAATTACAGTTTTTTGATGACAGATTTGATAGAATAGATTTTGACACAAGTATAGTATTTCGGTTCTATAAACCTGTTTTTAATCTTCTTCCAAACCTACATCTTTCAATAATTTTTAAGTAATTCTTCATTTATCATTTATCTATACTTTTCGTCTTTTTAATCACTGATAGTATTTAACTGATTTCAATAATAATATCATCAAAGATTCAGTAAACATTTTTATATGATGGTCAGGAAATTTTTCTGAATCTATTGGTATTATTTTCATAGGCGGGCGAATTATTTACGACGATCAATAATATTGCGTCTAAAATGACTAGACTGTTATTTTAATTTAGCTGTGGTATGCTTTGTTTGTTTCATTTTCCAATTGTAAACACAAAATGAGAAAAACTAGGAAGAAGAATTAAAACACACCTAGATTTCTTTTATTCTCTTATACCTTGCATATTTATTGTTCAACGTAAAATATATTCAAACGTTTAGGCGGCATCTTGCAAAGTTATTTCTATCAAAAGATTTAGTGTTTTCGTCTTTTCTTTCTTTTTCTTTTTTTCTTTCATAAAGAGTCAATTAACGCAGTTAATTTAACCTACGAAACACTGAATTTTTAAAGGTAACTGTAGCACCTAAATTCATCCCTTACACAACAGTATCCTTGGCACAACTAATTTTTAATTTAGTCAAGTCAAACAAATCATTAGTCAAAACATAAGAAAATGCCATCAGGCTACTTCAGTGGCGGGCCGCCAAACAGCAGCAATCCTTTGTGGCGCAACATAATCGTCCCGATCCTATATCTCATTTCCTGCTGATATATTAGGACGATGTTTGCAAAACATCGATGTCAACATCGATGTGTAGAATAGCAACATCGATGGCAAAAACATCGACCGTAGAACCATAACATCGATGTTTATAAAACATCGATAGATATCGCACACCACTTCCTGGTACTATCGAAAAAAAATAAAATCTTCAAAACTCGATTATTTTTCTTGTTTTTATTCTTAAATAACACAAATGCAATCAAACAGTGACAAGCTGTTTAGGTGTTGTGCCTATTGACTGAAAACGTAAGGAGCTTTTGCAAATTGACTTCAGAGTCAACCCTGCTGATCTGTGCAAAGTTTCTGGAATGATATCCATATTTATTTCCAGTTTACGTCAGGGCTTGTTTGGATCAGTTGGATCAGTGACTACCTTCTTATTTCTTGATACACGTCAGAAGAACTTGGCCAAGGGACGTCGTTATGTCGACAAATTAGAATCGTATTGTTGAACTACTTTGATTTTTCAGTGGAATTGAAATTCAATGAAATTGTTGATAGAGAAGCATATAGTAGAGGAGAATGTCGTGTTCTTTAAATATCTGGGAAGAGGGAGTATAGAAAGACGTGTTCGTCAACAATGACAGGGAGAAACAAGATCCAAACCGAAACAAATCTTGGGACATAGCATCTATACAGGATGAACGACTACTGAATTACAAAGACAACAAGAGGAGTAAATATGTGCTCAAGAAGATCCACGCACACAAGTGTTGGAAAGAACTCATTGTAAGAAAAAGAGACGAAACAAAGATGATGAAGAAGACTGATTTTAGCATAGTAGGTATATTTACCTACCCCACAAAACATTCGAATGTTATCCACTTGTTCAACGCAAGACTTTAAATACAGAAAATTCAAACCTTACTCCAGTAAGTTGGGTCAGTATCGGCCGAATTCAATTAACTTGATCAAATTTCAGTGGGAGGCGACTCGAATCGGCGATCGCCGCTCGTCGCGCTCAATAAACCCCATCTTTAATTTCACACCATTGTTCCCTACAGGTATTGTTAAGCGTACAGGTTGGCCTTATCGCACAGACGCAATTTCTTGCGAGTTTAAACTTTCGATTTGCGTCGTGTTTAATTGGCGACACAATCAAGCGAGCCGCTATAATTATTTTTACGAGTGGCCCGACTCGCTGCAAAGCGGCGCGACAGCCACGCGACCGACCGTACGCAATGTTTGTATAGAGAGAGAGAGAGAGAGCATCCAGATCGTATAAGAAATGCTACGATAATTTTTCTAACCATTTATAACTGTCCGTCTATTTCCTTTCTGATGTGTCTTCCCCCTGACACCCCTAGCGCACCCGATACCGCCTCGAACGCCAAAGTGAAGGGAGCGATTGCAATAGGGTGAAACTTGAATACACTCTCCGATCATTTTCACGTGTACCCCATTCGGTTTAGTTTAAATCGATAGTATATACTTTAATTGTATCGGTGAGGCCGTGACGAAGCCTACTATTACGATTACGAGTTGCTAAAAAATCCTTGCTTGCTAAAGTAATCGCTATCTTTTCTTTCAGTAGTATTTTTTTCGGATTGCTAGTTACTGCATTGTAATTCAACCAATTTTAGAGGGAATAGACCTAATTCACAATTTATAGAAAATATAATAGCATTATCATGATTTTTTTGTTAAGAAATTTGGATATAATGTAGAAACTATCGATCTAGGAGCTAATTTTGAATAAATTAATAAGCTTCAATTAGTTCATATAGAAAAGGATTCTTGAAAAGAGTTTTTTGCATCTTTTTTTGTGGAATTTATTATTACATTAATTTATTATTTAAATTAACAAAAAAGCGAGTCCAATATTAGCACCTAGGTCAAGCCTATTTCTAGTGATAACAAAAAAGATTTATCAGCCCATAATTTGCATATGATGACCAGCATTTTTCCCAAAAAAAAACTGTTTGCAAATACGTGGACGTTACTTCGCCATCATAACCAAACGGAGAGCTAAAGTGATTGACATAAATATATCAACTGTCGTAATAGCATAAGAATTAAAAGCATAAGAAAGCAAAAGAATTGTAATACTTTAAATCACAAAATTGTCGAGAAAAGGACAACAAGTTTTTTATGACAACAGGTTTTCATTTTTTGACGCCAGCACCACATAAAGAAACAATGTCACTGGTTCAGGAAACACTTGTCAACAACTCTTTTATTTTAGTTGCTAAAAAGCAACTAAAATAAAAGAGTTTACTTTGAGATCTATGAATCATCAATAGTGTAGGACAAAAATGTTATTTTTGAAATCAAACATTGCAAAAATAACTTATTTAACTTTTTTTAGAACATTGGCAAACCGTTTTTTAATAATTTTTTTATTAGTTTTAAAAATATCAGAGACTAGACTAAAATATAAAAAATACTGAATTATCTTATTAAAAACATTACCATTTTGACTTGAAATAAATATTATTCATTCATCTACAAATTTATATCTTGAGTCCTAACTTTAGAGTCTAGAATATTATGCATATTATAAAATTGCTTGAAAACAAATGAATGTGTCGTACATGTGCTGTATGTCGCTGTAAGCTCAAAAACTAATTTGTCTTTTTTTCCCCAATAAATGTTCTGGTGTAGTTCTCTCCGTTCAATGACCGACAATTTTGATTTGATTTTGGTTTTGACATTTCTTAAAAATTCTTCAAAAATTTTTTTACGTTATCATACGTAGTATGTGAAGTATTGTAATCGTGCCAAAAAGAATCTTGAGATTTTAGTCTTTTTGGGACCCCTGAACATTTTTGACCAAGTTACAAAAAAATGTCTGTGTGTGTGTGTGTATGGATGCGTGTGTGTGTACCGATATTTAGAAGTTTCATGACCAAACTTAGAGCTGAAAAGCTTTCTGTTGAAAAGGGTCCAAAGGAACTGAAGGTTTAGTCTTAGCATTTTTGAAAGATTTTGCAAATAAGCCGCCATTTCTGGAATTTCGTCGAATTAGTTAAATAGTAAATTAAAGTAGAGGAAATTCTGAATAATTTATGACTATGAAATTTTTTGGTACAATCAATAGTTTAGCTGGATGAGCAAATTCAATTTCATCGAGTTCTGTCGTACTGCATTAAAACTAATAGCCAGGATATGTCAGATATTTTGATTCTAATGACAGTAGGTACTGTCAAACACTAATGTTTTGACAATATCTACTGTCAATAATCGATATATCTGTCCAGTTCTACTAGTTTTATTTTAATGCAGACATAGCCGACCTCCATCAAATAGAATCTCATGCAGCTAAACTATTAATTTTATATATAGTATGATAAAGTCATGTGCCTGGCCACATCAGATTTTTTATCTGTGGAATGAATAATAGGATCGAACATTTATCACAATCAAAAGTTTCTCTTGTAAAATTTGTCTTCTGCTCTTTTTAAGTTGCGCCACTTGACAGCTGATCAGCCTTTAGCAACATAAAACACTAATTACTACGGCAATGCTCTTTAAAAGCAAAGGAAAAATAAAAAAAGATGAAAATAATTATATAAATATGATTTGATATGTATGTCATTCGAAAAATCTGAAATGGTAGTGATGCAAAACCACTGAATGCAAACATTTCAGTATTAGATACAACCAATAAAAGTTATAAACGAACTTATACATGAGTTGACCTATGTAGTTTTAAATCGTCTGAGAATAATAAAATAAAGTTGAATAGCCAGTTGGAGATTGCGTTTCTATTTAACAACAATATAAAGCAATGGTTTTATGTTTTATTGAGTAAATATATTGGCAAATTTCAGAGAATCAATTGATTTTAGAGGACTTAAACACTCGACTAATAAGCCTTTTATTTATAATTTCACTAATGTCAATGTGAAACAACCAAATTTTACCGAAATTCAACATTTATCCTGCTTTTAAAAGGGGTAATAACATTTACAAGTTAGTATCAAATTTAAAAACCCACGAGTCTGGAGTCTACTCAGTCGAATGCTTAAGTGTGGTGCTGTTTATGTTGGTCAAACCGGAAGGAAGTTGGCAAAACGGATGGCAGAACATAAATATAAAACTTCTTCTAACATTTATCATCATAAAATTTCAAAAGTCATTGTATAAAATACAATGAACCTACATTACTTCACAAATGTAATAAAAACTACAAATTAGATTTATTGGAACAACTTGAAATAGAAAAGCATAGAAGAAACCACAATATCACCTTACTAAATGTCAATGTCAATTAGACTTTCAACAAAAACCTTTATTCATGTTCACTTTACAATAATTTTTAAATTTTTGAATCTTAAGTTGCCTTTTGACTACACTTTGGCTACAATCGATTTTGTTACAAATGTAACAAAATGTTAGTCAGAGAACTGAAAACTGGGTTTAACCGGTTTGTTGGACATTCGAAAACGTATTTCTTCCAAAAACCGGTTTTAGTATAAACCATAATAGGACCTTCTATACATCCTACTTTCTAAAACTATGACTTGACATATTTCTTAGTTTAAAATTGCACATACCTACTCTTATTTTTGAGAATTTTATAAAAATTATCAGAACTATAGTTTTTATGTTGTAATGCTGACTCTGGACGCACGTAGAAGTTTATGTGTTTTCACACAAGAAACAAATGTTAATAGGGCGCGATTAATTTCAATTCCCCGGTATAACCATCAGTTTAAGGCACGGTAAATCTCCTTGCGGCAATAAAACTGTCCGGTTGCATTTGCCTATACGGCCGGCCTGTACGGCGCTAGTATTTAAATTTTCGTCCTGACGTCGTCGTCGCTTGATTTAGTAAGCGTCGTGGCTAGTTTAATGCGTTTTTAAGAGTGTGTAAGATAACGGCGTTAAGCGCTAATTTATCAAAAAATGAGGCAAAGGTGGACGACGACGTAGAGGCGGCCTCAAGCCACGGCGGCGTCTTTAATGGACTGGGAATTAATACCGGGCGAAGCATTTACAAGAACTGGTAACCGTCCTACTGACAAACAGCCGTGAAATATGGCTGCGCTGAAATATGTCGCCGCAACCATATAAATAAAATATTCTCAGGACCTTAGTCAGGATGCTGCTACGCGCAGCGAGGATATTACCACAGGTACTTGTACGGATATTTATGGGCTCAGATGAGGTAGCTAGCCGTTCAGATTGCTTTTATTTTCTTCGAACGGTGATGCTGTAAATTATTCGAATTTCTAACCACCTCTACCACCTAGAAATCACTGATTTATGTACTTCTTGTCTAAATCACTTTATCAATAAAGAAAATTTACACCTAATTCTTTACAAAGGTACTAAAACTGAAGTCTTATCTCTCTGTTGAGGATTATGTCTGGAAATGGAATATTTTGTTGGAATCTCTGACCTTCCTGGATATCCTCTTTTTGGCCAAATCAGAAAATAGCTGCAGAAAAAAGCGTTTTATCACCATAGAAAATGGAATGACTATTTCAGTAAATACAGTCCACGAGTGCAATAAAGCCAATAAGCTAACCTTTGAGCCTCTCATGCTCCGTATAAAGTCAGATATTTTTTTATTCGAGTTAAACAATTTTTCTTACGAAGGTGGGGCACAAAATGTATCATATTTACTTATTGGAAACACAATCTATTTAAAATCTACAAATGCAAAGTATAGCAAACGCAAAGTTAGGGATATTGTATCAGAAAATTTTTCTAGAAGTAGAATCAGAATTTATGGTGATGTTAACTTAATTTCGAATCTTTCTAATCTAATATTCTTTTGTAATCTTTGACCAATTTTCATTGTTTTTGCTTTCGAAACAGACTGAGGTATAACTGAACATTCTCAGCATTTTGTTTTTTTTTTTCATTGCAATATCTGATTGTTTTCGAGAAGATACACATTTTCAAGTAAACCTTTGTAACTTAAAATGCGGGTAAACCTTGCAGCATTGATTGAGTTTAACACCATTGTTTTTTCCATAACAGCGACGATTTAATTTAAAGAGAATTGCCAGAAATTACAGTAGCGCAACATACTGTTTTAGCAGGGCTTCTGGTGTACAAACAAAGGATCATTTTACTTGAAACTGTGTTTCTTCTACAAAAATTTATGATTATGAATTAAAAAAAAACAATGTAGAAAATTGTTATGGTTTAATAACTGTGTGCTTGAGAAACTGCACAAGTTCGTTGTCCTTCAAATCCTTCAGGGTGTCTCAATTTTAGACAAAAAAAAATTTTTTGTACTCTGGTTATAATCAGCTGTAATATCTCTTTTCCAAGATTTGTCATAATCTTGATGGACTGCAAGATGTCCCGAAATGTCCCGAAAATTTGATCGAATCCCGAAAAATCGGTAAAAGATTAGAAAAGTTATTGAACTTCAAAATTGAGCTAAATTGATTAAAGCGTTTATTTAATAGGGTACTTGACTGTATTAAAAATATGGCTTGGTTTATAGTCATCCTAATAGATTACAGTTCAAGGTAACTATTTGTTATTACTTTTCAAAAAAATATTCTTTATTTCTATTAAAAACCAAAATTAAAATTGAATTTTATTCAAGTGATTGAATCACATGATTGAAAACGCTCTGTAATTGGCTCAGTCTCCAGTGACGTCATTCGTTAGTACGCTTAGAGCGCGTTCGGTTTGTCAGGGTAGGGTATGGGGAGAGCAATGCTCAGATAACCTGGGTCGGCTGCCTGTCTCTTATACGCAGATAAACGCCGTATGACGTTAGTCCGCCTATTATGCAGCGCGTCACTCTCACCGTACCCTACCCGATTATCCGAACGCGCTCTTATGCTTCTCCCGTTTGAATTTAATAGCACTAAAGTGTCGTGTAAGCATAACTTTGTAGGTTAGGTTAGCCCTAACCTTAAGCTGTCAGATAATACCGGGTTCGAAAATACGATAGATAACTTATAGTATTGGCCGCAATTTATTTTATTTGGATTTCTGCGAGCCAACCACTTTCTTCGCAGTTTCAAATCTTGCTACAAATAGCTACATCTTGCTACAAATAGCTACAAATAGTTTATCCGGAGTTTTTATTGACGTATTTCTGCATTGTGGATTTATACACCATTTATAACCCATTTTTATGTAGAAATTGTGAAAACAACGCATCATACAACACAATTAAAAAACGGCGACGATGCCGATGCTGACAGACCATATGGGCCGATTTGACATCTAGGATCGTGTGACGTCACACAACAGAAAGTATCGTTTTGGCGGGACTTTTTGTGATTCAATTTTTAACGCTGATTTTTATGAAATATTGAGGAAATAATTACGAAAAATAATGCATTTACAATGTAGAGTGAAGGAATAAACACACTAAGATGGTTTTCCAATAATAGTCAAATAGCCTATTGTGCCGGTCAGTGTATAGTTTTTGTATTGCATTTGAGTCCAGCAAAAACTAGTAAAAAAGCAGTTTAGAAAAGTTGATAATTCCAATATTTTGCAATAAAATATAAATTCTTGGTTAATGTATTTTGACATCGCAGGGAGGTCTTTGCATTTGAAGAGAGCAAACAATATTTGGGAATATAGAGACCATTGTATGCTCCATTCTTGACAAAGGAAATAATTGAAATTGGTTAAAAACTTAAAATGATATAAGGCAATTTATGACTGTAAGGTAAAATTTTCTCAATTTTATATTTACCCTAGCATTCAGGGTATACATTATTGTTGGTGTCCTCTTTTGTACTGACGGAAATATGATAATCCAGTCGTACATGGAGTGTCCAACCAACCAGCCACATTACATATTTCAACTTAGACTAATTAATTACCCTTTTTTGTTAAAACCATGACCGACTTGTATAACGTTGAAACACCACCTACCATGTTCTACGCGCAGAACAAAAACGCAACGTGGGTTGAGCTTGTTCTTGCCATACGTAATCTACATGGTTTTTTACTTTATCTATAAATAGCATCAGATACATATCTGCTGTAACACGATCTTGTTTTGTGTGGACGAGTTACACAAGCCACATAAATTAATCTAATCAAATAATATTTGGTAATTTTCTATAATGGATTCTATCTAAACATGTGCTCCCAAGTGGTTTGCCGATGTGTCTAAACTCATGCAAATGAGAAGCCATAAATTGAAAGGAACACACGTTAAAAAAGCTGATGATAAATTTGAGGTAGCGGCCACTGGGGGGTGCTGAGGGTAATTTCGGCGGGGTTGGAACAGCGTTGAGGGGTCGAGGACCATTTATTTTGTATTAATCATTCAATGAATTCAGTATCACCCCGCATTTGAATTTAAGTCTTTTCATATCCTCATTTGATCCATGATGAGATTTGCAGAGATTTAGGCAAATAGTTACTCAAGTAACACAGTTTTGAAATAGCAAATACTGCGTTAAACATGACGTACTTTTCCATATAGACCACGGACGGTATTTTCGGACAAACCATTAATTTCAATACAAATTAAATTAATCCGAAGAGACTATCCATCATCGGATCGCGCGTGTTTCGAGGAACGTTTTTCGAACGGTTTTTCTAATTGAATAAAAATCCCCGCTCCGCGCCGCGCCGAGCCACGCTCGTTCACAATAGTGGAGACTCCGCTAAGTACGGGTCTCGTTAGGTTAGACGTTTCGTATTTCCCGCTGCTTTTATATCGCATTGTTTCAACTGTTTCAAGTCCGACGCTGCTGCCGTGATTGATGGTTCGCGTCGTGTTGTCCGACCAGCGGGTTTCCACCGGTAAATCAGGCAACGACATTCCCATATTATTGTTTTATATGCGTTAGATTTTATTTAAAAGTGTTTCAAATATCATAACGTAAAATTACTCACGTAGAAAAAGATATCATAAAAATGTAATAGGTTAAAATTGTTGTTGAAGGATATCAAAATATAATTTTTCATACGCTAGCAAGATCTAACGCAGGCGTCTGGTAACAAATTTGATGAATTTTAAGTATGGTAACCTGTAGGACGCGGAGTATTTTTGTTGGCATACAACCCAGTGGCATGTTCAGCTATGTCGGTGTGGAGTTGTAACGGATTTTATTTAAAATGCTTCCTGAATAGTTGTCAGTTAGCATCGCTTGAAGTCAGCAGGATCGGATTAGAATTCAGAAATAGCTATTATATACAATGTATTGTCCTTAGAATTCCTGAACAAGCAGCGAAATTTAACCATGTTGGGACAAACACCACATATACGTATCATCTAAAAATAAATCAACAGAGGACGTAAATAATCCACAGGTTCTCCTATAAGAAGAAAATAGTTCGTCGAGTGGCCAATTTAGTGGTCCAGTTAAAAATAGGCGGATCAAAACGAAGCGATCCGCATTGAAAATGATGCCAGTGTAAATAGATAAATCAAGAAAAACTTTCAAGAAGAAGGACATCGCGACACCGGCGGTATCTTTCTATATTTAACCGAACATTTGATTTACTAGCCGCAATTGAGATAAAAATAATATGCGACACATGTTATCTGAAATGGGAATCCGAAGACAGTGTAAACGTAGCCGTAACTGTAACCGTAAGGGACCAAGTATAGTGCCACAAAATCGCAATCCGTAACGTGCCGTACCGCATGCCGTTCCGGACGACGAAATTAGTATTTATAGTGCCGCAATGATCTCAAACAAATTGTGCGCCATCTAGCGGAGAAGTATATACAAAACGGCACATAACCTCACATGTCAGTGTTATTGTTGATTGTTTTAAGCAGTGGTAGATCGTGGTAGATATAATAAATTATGGACGCAGGGCTTGTTGCAGCAACAATTCATTCTGAAGTCGTTCTCGTTCTGTGTTCTCGTTGCCATAAACTATCAAAATGGTATCAGTTAACCTACAACTTACTGGAAACTGCTATTCACTCGCCGGTACACGTACAGATGGCGCCAAACGCGCGCATACGCCGGAAAACGTAAGACATAACACGCAGGAGATAAAATTCGTTGCGGTCGAGAACGAACTTTACGGTTTACGGAGCGTCACTATAATCGCGGAGAGAAAAGTATGTACATTGATCTTTTTACGCTACGTTATTACGGTGCGGTCACGTCACTATACTTGAGGTGGAAACAGATAGAGGTAACGCGATGCTACCGTGAAGTTACAGTAATGCCGCCATCTGTCAAGCAAAAGTAGGCTAAGTACGGCTAAGTAGATCGAAGCGCACAGAACGAAGGTAGCAAACCGCAATGCTGCAGCAATGGTCGGCGCTATTCTACTTTTCCGTAACGTTGGAGCAACGGCGATTGACTAAAAGTGCGCATGCCTGCCCTGTGACACATGGTCGCAGATATGTTTGTTTACAACAGTCAACGAAATGGTTCTAAGAGTTTTCGAGGAGTGATATTATTTATTCGTACCTATTGTGTATTAAAAAGTAGTCTTTTTATTGCTCTATATTGATTTGTAAATATATTAACGGTAAGTTATTTAATTTGAGGTTATGTGTATGCAATATATAAACATTTTAGGTGATTTTGACTCCCAAACAATAGTTCATTATTTTGATAGCGCATTATCGCAGTGCCACACTGTCATTCACCCGTAGTCCAGCCAGATGACCACAAAGTTATTCTCTACAATTGTGCAACAATACAATTGTTGTAGATTATGACGTATTTTGGACAACGTACATGATGGCGTATTCAAACGATTTGAGACTAAGTACTACATAAACCTATCGTTTCAACAGAAGTTGTTAATGATATTGAAGAGTGAATTCCTCAAATCCTTGCGTAAAATTTCTCAACAAGTAGGTATTGCCAAAATAACGTTCTGCCTTTCTTTATCGTTACATTAATACATTATCTTTTTAGATGTATTACGTATAACGAAAGAATTTTCCTGCTTCTGCGTATCAAGTGAGCGTTCTTCGACAACTATAGCGCACGTGAGCATCAACTATTGTAGGTGATTTATCGACCATTTGAAGATCAAGAAAGTAGATAGAAGATTTCTAAGAAAAATCAAGTTTAGCATTTATAGTGAAAATTCAATGTTGATCGAACCATATTTAACAGAGGCTGTGTCGTCACACTGCTTGACCGTTTAAATTTGTAACGTTATAACTCTCGTCACTGGTTTGTGGGTTTGTAGGAACCTGCGGGTGATCCGCTGCAATTCATTAGAGATCGGTGCAACTTCTGTCATTATGTTACTCGATCAATCTTGATGAGGATTGTAAACAACCTAATTTTTTATTTTGTTTTGCATTTTTTTTTGTTGTACAATTTTGGAACATTGGTTAATAAAGGCATTTTATTTTTATTTATTTTTTTTATTTTATTTATTAAATGTGTTTGATCAAAAGCAATGTCTAGACAAGTGCAGTGTGTACTGTACAGAGATCAAAGAATGGTGCGGTCCATAGTATCGAAAATGTAACATCCAAGGTATTTTTTTCTCGTTTTCTGAATTATCATAATGCAGCAAACATGCAATATATTGCTTGTTGTTGCTTGGGTAAACTTTGTATCCATTTTTTACAAAATTACTATTTCTGAATTGGACATAAAAGTCATTTAATAATTTAATTTTTATCTTATAATTTAATAAGAGTATCATAAATTATTAGGACGATCTATAAACAACATTATCAACAACGAATTATTTTCAAACAATAGCACTATCAACAACAACAAATTATTATCAATTGCAAACTAAGTATAAAATTAAAATATTTATTAATCATTTTATCTGTTCATAATATTATAACAATCTTTTAAAAACGCTCAAAAGCGTTTAAACGTTACCTCAATCCTACCGAAAAGTTGAAATTTTTCTATTGCGTTGCGATTCGTTACCTCCATTCTGTGCGGTCCGATCTACTACCATGCACTTCTACTTCGCCTTGGCAGTCGGCGGCATTACTGTTGCATCGCGGTAACCGTCATTCTGTTCGGTCCTTTCGTATCTACTCCATATACCGTCGGCGGTGCTACCTTACTACAACGGCACGATAGCGCCACGTCCTATCTGTTTCAGCCTTTGGTCCTTTACCGTAACCGTAACCGTAGCCGTAAACATAAACGTAGACGTAGACGTAAACGTAATTTCATGTTTTCTCTCTTATACACGCACAAATTGATATTGATGCAAATCTACATGCATGTAATTTCTGCAAAGGGTTCCGATTGTCCACAATAACCTCGCCAGAGTGATATAACTCATTCGTTTTGGCGTCCAACTACCAGGTTTACGTTAATCCTCTGCTCAAGAGCCACCGATCCTTAACCGATTAACGTGCGGGACCTTGTGGACGCTTCTTTAAATAATAATTTATGTCCACATTACGAAATAATAAATTATCGGGACCCGGCCGTAACGCTACACCATGGGAATTATACAGTGCGACGAAGGAAAGGACGCGATATTTACTGTTGTGAAACATCGCCATCTCGCGGCCGGACTTAGCGGCTCCGGTATGCACCAGGTACTGTCCGCGGACTTTAATAACGTAAAAATATGATTTATCGACTGCTAATGGTTTCCTTTCACGTTCGCGGCTATCGTCTATGTGAGTAAGCGATCCGAGTTTATACTACACATGGTATTTTGTGGTCTTATGCACGTTTATTCTGTTTTTCTATTCTATTTTTAAGGTTTTCAAATTGACATGTTTGTATTGACATCTTTGACAACGGATTCTATAGTCCATTCGCGGTAACAGTAATGACAGATAAACATTTTTACCAATAAAAACATTATATTCAGCGTAGTTATCTAGAGGTTGTTTGACACATTGAAAAATTCCGAGCCTTTATGGGTAGCTACCACGATTAATTACTTACAAACCCACAATTACCTACAATATGAACGAAGGTTATTCAACAATATTTGTAAAAGTTACAAACCTTGATAGCACCTCATTAGGCAATTCATTTAACCGATCCGTTGGTTTTAGAAACGTAAAACTATAAGGAAAGAAAAGTAATGAGACAATATTTTTAAGTACCCTCTAAAACTTCACTTCACAGAGAAAAGAGGGTAAAGCAATTTTACTCAAGGAAGTAACCAGCAACATATCTAAATAGGAACGCAATGTTTGAAAATTACTTCTACTGTAAAACTACAGTAGTTTTTCTGTGAAATTTCAAAAATATCCTGTAAAAAGACGGTGACAATGCTGTAATTTCATAAAAGAATATGTATGTGGTCTATGGGGAAAAAATAGAAATACGTCAAATTACAATACAGCAATACAGCTGGTATCACATAATCAGGAATGTTACAGTTAATTCTTCTTTTACATCGTTTCTGTTGTAGTTTATTACATTCATTTTCTATAACTTTTGCAAATACTTCTCTCTGTGTATAAACCTACTTATTGTTTTTATTTCCTTTAAAAGTTACAGCCCTTTATGTATTACCAAAGGAAGGAAAAATAACATAAACACCAGTACCTTTAAAATAAGTAAATTAAAAATTAATAAATAATGTAATTTTGTTAAAATCCAATGAAACAAGTCCATATGAAACATTTTACTACGAATGACATTTTTAAAGTTTGTTAAATGAGAAAAACCTTGTTTATACATACATAATGTTGAAACTGCACTAATACAAGGTAATTTAGAACTAAATTGTGAGGAAAAATTGTGAAATGAAAATTATTTTTTGCGTTATCAAACTCTTATTATTACTTACTTCTATTGAACTTAATTATTTTTTTAATACAAGAAATTTTGAATTACAATTCGGTTTCCTGACCGATTTTTCGGAAACAAAGCAGTGTTTATTATAACTTTATTGTGATTAGCCTAGAATTGCAAATCACTCTGTATATGTATTGATTTTCAGATTTCTGTCACAGAAGCTAATCTTCTCTGGATTGTAAGTCAGAGCTAATCTTATCTGGATTCTAAGATCATTCAAATTATAGGTAGTCATACATTTGGAAAAGGTAAAATATTGAAAATAAATAATGTTAAATTTTGACAAATAATTTTGCCAGGGGTTGTAGTTTTCTATTGATTATTTTGTTTTAATGTAACAGATAACTTTAAGTAATCTGGTCACTTGAAGGCCATAACTATTGTGCCCACAAACAGGCGACCACCACTGTTATTTTTCCCCCAGGGTGTCTCAACCCGGGTTCCGCGGAACCCCGGTTGAGACACGCTGCTCTAAGGTAAGATTCTTGAATTACAAACGGTTCTCCTGTAAGCCCAAAATGCAGATCACGTATCAAGTAACCCGCAGTAACAATTGGTAATAATTACGGCGTCATTAATCAACACCTAGTTTGGTCCCCTTTTAGACCTTTTTCCTGCATACGAGACCACATACGAAACAGGTTTCCACATGATTAATAACCACAACACTACTGTATCATTGTACTGCTAATTACGGTAAAAGAATAATTAATATTGATGGAGTGATGCCCAAAACGCATATCATATTATATGAAACAAACAGTGTAGCGTAAAACCGTAACTTAAGGCAACGTAACGTAACATAACAATGCGGTGTTAATTATAAGACTAATCTGGCTTAATATATGGTCGAAAAAGGGAAACAAATTGTGTGAAACCTGCCTGTGCGGAGAGATTTGAGCGACCGCACGCATTCGACGAGAGGATGCCGAAGAAACAGAACATTAACCGGACAAGTCAATCAATCAAACGTATCGCCTTTTGATAAATGCACAACGATTGTCTACAACTTAAAGAACCGAAACACAGACCGGCATACTAACACGTCCATAACCATCAGGCCAGTCTAAAATTATACGGTTACATGTCAAAGTAAAAGTCTGGTGAATGGGGACGGGATTTTCGAATATTGTAGGTTAGGAATACTACCGTAGATACATGCCGATCGATAAAGAAGGTTTCTAGTCAAGATGTTAATCCTTGATCGACTGCGCCTTTTATATTACCCACCAAAAATAACCGAACCTTTATTTTGACGAATACACTGCAATCCTTATGATCCTTATTGTCGTGTGGAATAATTTGTCCAACAAGCAGGAACTTAAAATGGCACGTGCGCCCGAAAATAAAATTTATAACTTCTCGCAGTCAATATATCTTCTAGGGCAATTACTACGTGCGATCTGTTGAAAGTATTAGCCCTAATTCCTGCTTCATTCTATGCCCATAAATTTTACGTTGCATATGCGGAGCATGTGTCGTGTGAATAGCGGGTTTTATTCGGCACAATTACATCTGGTAAACCGCCGAACAACCCTTCCTTTCTTCGACGAAAAAAAGTTATACATTTATGTATAGCGGTTGGGCTACGCCCACAGAGCAATTGTTACGGATTTTAATGCGGTTACTTTGTTATTTTGTTATTGGGCGGACACAGTGATGTATTAATAATACTAGGGAATATATTGTATACAGACGTTCTTTATGTGAATAAAAAAAGTCGATTTATACATAGAGTTTGTTGAGCTGAATACGAATCCGGCGTAATCCAAAGTCAGTTTCATTTAAAATGATTACCAAAATATCAAAATATCTTAAATAAGTGTTTTTACAAAGAAAAATATAGATACATATTTTAGGTAACTTAAATACAACAGTAACTATAAGCTTATATTGAATTAGTGTAACAAGACTCTCAGCTCTCAAACACACGCGTGTATACTAAGAAAATGTGCAGATGTTCTTAGGTTGTTCACACCTTCTAAGCATGGTAACATTAATGTTACAATCCGTTATTACTTAGCAGCCTCACGTTAAAGTGTTGTAAGTCTTAAAAAATGTTTAAAAACCCGTTTTTTTTGTTATTTGTGCCTTTTTTATCCCAAAGAAAATGTCCAAGCAACTACACAGCTTTTCTTTCCTTAATGAATCATTTACAAATCTGCGGCTGTATGACTATACCTTCGAACAAACAATTTTATTTTATATTCAGTCATAAATTATCAATCTCAGAGCATAATCAATATTGCATTGATTATTTTTTGACGTTTCTTAAAACCAATGAAATGCTTCTTTATTTGTCACAAGGGTAAATCTCTTGTGATTATTCTCGGGAATAATCACTGTAGCTTTTATTTGCCTAGCAACTGTCAGATACTTGTCAAAATAATTACTTAATTGTGTCAACGCGAAATGGGTGAAAGTCATCGGCTTAGTACCTTTTCTAATGCAGAAATTATAAAAAAGATTTTAGAAACTACTTCGAAAAATACTCTAATAAGTAATCAGTCTATATGGAGACAATTTAAGACCTTCACCAAAGAAAGAAATTATATTCTGGATCAATCTACTACAACAGCTACTCTGGCATTGATTTTAAAAGATTGGGCTTATAACATGAAAAGAAATGATTATAAAGAAGCAGTAATAAAGAAAATGTGGAATAAAAAGGCAAAATTAGTTCAAGAACTTTACTTTAATAAGTATAACAGGTCCTTTGATCCTTTCCATGATATCGAATTCAGAAATGCTCGGAATGCAAGAGATGCAAAAAGAAAAATTTTACAAAAACATCCTGAAAAGCACAAAGTTCTGTGGCACTTTCTAATACAGAATTGTTGCAAATTTTTAACTATTGGGACGAAGATACACCTTGTGGATTGCAAAGAAAGTTTTTTCACGTTGCATCGTATGAACTAGCTTGGAGGGGAGGAGAAGCTACGAAATGTTTAGTTCATTATTTTAAAAAAGAAACCGACATAAAAAGATTAAATACTGGCCGCATTGAATACAATCCCATCTTCACAAAAACTGCACAGGGTGGAGCACAAAGGTGCGCTATTAGTAAATGGTTGACTCCAAACATAAATAACCCAGATATTTGCCCTGTTCGTCTTTTTGAAAAACTAATGAGTAAACGTGAAGAAAATATTAAAACCGAACGCTTGTTTCTTACTCCAAATCCGGCTTGGCAAACTCATGGTTTTTGGTATAAAAACGTTCCTGTGGGAATAAATTCCATTTCAAAATGGATGAAAGAATCCGCAGAAAAAGTAGGTCTAGACACAGTTACTAAAAAAATAACTAACCATTCTGCCAGATCAAGTGCAGTAAGTAACCTTTCAAAAGCTGGTGTAGGAGAACAAGAACTAATCAAGGTCACTGGTCATAATTCTGCAAGTTCGATTAAACCATACTTACAATTGAACCAAGAATATCATTCAAATATAATAAATAATCTTAGAGAAAATACGCAGGAGGAAACACTTAATATAACATGCAATTCCAAATCCTCAATAAATAATGGGTCTCGAAATATTTTTAATAATTGCGTTTTTCATTGTACTAATTTAAATTGTTAATTCTTTTAATATATTCACAATGTGTAAACGATATTTTCATATATTGTAAGTAATAATTAATTAAATTAAATTTTTCAATAATTTTATGATAGTTTTATTGATCTTTTTTATTGTAAAAATTTGTGAATCAAAAAATAATCTAGTCAAATATAACTCGAGAGTTCATAAATTAGAAAATAATTTGACAGATTTTGTTCAAACTTGTTGCCATTTGGCAATAGCCACTCGAGCCCTGCGGGCTCTCGTGACTATTGCCTGGCAACAAGTTTTCAAACAATCTGTCAAATTATTTTCAATTTATTCTCACTCTCTTGTTATATTATTACTGATAATATGTATGTTCAATTTTTTTGAAATGTAATTTCAAAAAATCTGAAATGTAATTTCTCCTCCGTTTAACCAAAAACAATCCATTTAGCAATGGCTTATTAAGTATGGATAAAGTTGGATTCTTCCTATTAGGGTATTTAGTTTTACTAAACATCGAAAGACTACTTCGTCAATCACTCTAAATTATACAGAACACATAGAATTAGAGGAATGGATTCATTCCCCGATCAACTACAAACAAACGGGGTTAAAATAATGCCTGCACCTAGGGCAAAACACCCTAACAATCGCGTGGACATAACCATCTATTAAAACATCATTAACGCGACGGCGATAGCAGACAAAATAAAATTGATTCCAGTTACTACCAGCAAAAAAGAAGATTGATTCTATATAGTCAAATTAAACCTGACATAATTAGCCATTAGTCGTTTGTGTTTTGTTTTTTTTGTAGCCACTGGTTGAAGAGAGGGGTCTGGTTGTAAAGAAAAGAGGCTGGAGTAGGCCAGATTAAGACATGTTCAAAGCATGTGTTAGCTAGGTTAAGGATATTGTACGATCCCGAGGAGCCTGAAACGGGGGCAGGCGCAGGGATATTTATGGCTGGAGGGGTCACAAGCCATTGCTCCTTCCCGCATTATTACCCAAGTCGGTTTATATTCGATTGTTCGGCGGCCCTGGGGAAAATATATACACCTGTTGGAGTCGCTGTTGAGCTCCGGTACCTTTTCGTGCCGAATTCACTCTCATAAAGACCGTTTTTCATTCGTCAATTGGCTAATTTTAGAACTTTACCACCAAGATCAGTGCAGTTTCTCGGCGTAATATTGTTCCATAATTAACTACATATTCGATAGGCTATTTAATTACAAAATAAATACTTAAAAGATGCTATTTATCATCTGTTATTGACTAAAACTGCCAAAATCTGATTTATGCTTAGCCAAATAACCAAATTTATGCATTTTTGCCAAATCGGGTTCTTTGAAACGGCATTTTTTCGTTATCATTAACTGCTATTTGCATCATTTTTGATAGGTTATCTCCGACGCTTTAGATACACTCCTGACATTTAATAAATTTATTCAGTCGATTGCTGATAATAAATGATTCACTTAAATAAAAATATGCCATCTGTTATCTGTCACTTCTTTTTTTAAGAATTAATAATATATGGTATATTAATTATCTAAGAATAAAAATGAATTTAAATTCTACTTAAACTGTGACCCATTGACTGCTAACTTATGAGCTAGTCATATTTTGCATTTTTAACTGCTATTCTACCGTTTTTTCAAAAGATTTGTGGTATATCCTGTCGATTTGATTTTTCAGGATTAGCTCATTATTTGGAATTCAATATGGCTGAGTTTGAATGGCTCTCTGGAAAGTTTATAGTATTTAAATTACATGGTATTTTCTTTGTCCAGATGAAAGAAGTCATAAAAAAGCGGATCTTAGTAGATTACTTGTATATCCGCTATTTGAAAATCTTTCTTGATGAAATTTGCAGGAAATATAGTCAACCAATAGTAATGCATTAGCATGAGTATGCTTATTTTTTAATAAACAATTATTTCCCCACTTATATATTTATTTTTAAGTTCGACCTCTTATGGAGTAGAATTGTTGATTTAAAACCCAGCTATTACTGTGGCCTTTATATTGTATAATAATAAAATTATTATTAAGTATACATTTTTATTGGGACCTCGATTAACACTATTATATTGATTTTGTTTATATAGAATTGTCGATTATGTAAATTTGTTTCGCTTTTAAGCACTTTTTGTCGATAATTCAGTGAATTCCAAACCAATATTCCCGACTTTCTATTGTTCGATGAGCACGACTTTTTGATGTCGTAATCGTTATCTGTGCCTTTCTATTGCTTATTAATTTTTTATCAATAATTTGACAATTATTGATTAATTCCAATATACAGGGTGATTTATCAGCTCATTAATAAATGTTTACATTTTCGATGTGGTGTCATTCTAAGAAAAATATTTATGCATGGATCAATATAAAACAAAATAACTCTTGCCTTAAGTTATAATTGGAGGAATTAGGATTTGAATTATTAATTAATTAATCCAGATGAGTATACATTTATTGAAAATTCAAATCGGCCTAGGTTTTAACCAAGAACCTCCTCAACTTTCAGAGACCTTTAACCAATTGAGCTACCGATGTCAGTGGAAATTGATAGGCAAATTGTCACTTCGAGAAAATATGGAATTCTTGTCTCTATCCTGTGCACGAAACGATAAACTCATCAGTTTGATCAGTGGAGTACCTCCACCAGTTTTGGTTTCAAACTACTGTTATTTAAACCTATTCCTTTGATGGCTATCCTTGTTCCTCAAGGACATTCCATGGTACTCAAGAAATAATTACTTTCAGACATCTAATGAATATCAAGATCAATCATTACTGGTAACAACAGTAGCCATTGCCCAGAAATCAAAATAATTAAGTTCAAATTTAAATGTATTAAACACTGCAGCTGGTACTGCAACCGGAATGACTTTCCTCCACGGTTATTGGATAAGATCGTCCAGCATCTCTTCGGCGCTGGAGAACTAAAGAGATAGGCGTTGCTGTGCATGGCTCGACCAACGCTTCGCCAACTTAATTAAGATGTTAAATGCAAATTTCGCCTTCGGTGCATGGCCGGCTCTCAGGACTGCGCGCGGCCAGAAGACATCTTAAAAAACCTGACCAAGAGGCCGCGACCAGTTATTATATAAATTATACATTATTAAGGTGGAGCTCTCGAACGCGATGGCTTCATCGTTTTAATATCGACGGCTTAACGCAAAACGACCAAAAGAACCGCGAACCATAAATCTGCGAATCGACAAGCAAAACCGTGCAGTTCTTTTTTGATTCTTTTCATGCTGAAGAGTTCATTCCCATGGCTTGGGGAACGAGTTTCCACTCGAATGGGCAATCTTAGCTGTTTTCGCACCCCGTTAATATTAGGAAACATCCTTTGTGGTCCTCTGTGGCGTGTTTATCCTTTCATTAGGGTTGCTCCGTACACATCTTTGAGGGTATCGCAAAAAGTGACTTTTAAGGTACCTACCAGGCTTATTGTCAAAGAGGCAGTGTTCATTCAGGCGTATCATGGTGATTTATATCTATAAGAACAGATGCCCCTTTTGCCTTATTTAACGTTCAAAATGTCACCTAAATGATTGGTTTTACTTTCAATCAGATTTTAGAAATCATCTTTAAGCAGAATTTTTGAACGATCAAATTCAAATTTTTAAGGAGAAAAGTATTTGTCTGGCAATTCCGTCATACGAAGATCGAAGAAGCGACCGTAGACACCCCTTTAGGTCTCCATTTGAGTGTTTTTTCCATTGAGTGTCCATCTTGCTCCTTGGCTATACCGTACTGATGAGGACTAATAGTCCGAAACACGTGTCTACGGTTGCTTCTTCGATCTTCGTATGACGGAACTGCCCGACAAATACTTTTCTCCTTATACGTATATATCTCACCGTCGATTAACCAGCTTTCCTCTTTCAAATTTTTACTTTACAAATGTAGTGATAAAAAAAATCAACAAAACCCGTATTTATATTTATAAGAGCCTACAAGCTAAAAAAGTATTACAATCCCTTCAAAGATCATTGACAATCGAACAATAATCACGTCGTCCATAAAAATTGACGTGTCGTTCGCCACACTTTTACCGTAATGATAACGTCAGACCGCAAAAGGACCCTCCGAATCAAACGGGGAAAAATTGAAAGTTATTGGCCATAAAACCGAGCCACGGCATCAAAATCTAAAGGGGGCCGTGTAGTTCGGCTACCTTTGGGCCCTCAGGGGTCACGATGCCATGGCACTATAAATCAAACGTGCCGGCGCTGCACGCTGCACGTCCTACGTGGTCCTACGAGGCGGATACCCCACAAAAAAATCACTCGTACATCATATGGGCTATTATCGAGCAATATCATAAAGATGTAAAACTTGCAATTACCCCGAACTCATTTTATTGCATGCAAACGAACAGGTTAATAATATACCTTTGTGCTGAGTCTTTACGATGAGGGACCCATAGGTGAGGGATCCGCCCCACTATAATGGTTATATTTTTGTTTTGTTTTTCGTTTCGGTCGAAGATTATAATAAAACCAAGGGGACTTCTGAATGAAGTAAAGGATCTTCTGCAAGGATCTTCGAAGATATTAATTTAGCTACCACACAGGAGATAAATTAATTACCTTTTTGTACTTCTTATTTTTGTCTCATACAATTTTGTTTTGAATAAAGATTTTTTTGATGAACTGATGAATGCTTATAAATTTGTGTATGCACGACGGAATTTATTGGTAAATATCTAACACAATACGTTCGAAACGTTTCAGATGGCATAAGTTTGACATGATTCATTGTATTCTAATGTCTTAAAGTAGTTTGAAAAACTGGATTGCCATTTAACATGACAAACACCGTACGTGTTCAGCTCAACTTTGACATGATGGGGCATTTTAAACAGTTCGACAATCTAAACTAATATTCTACTTCTAGACTTACTTTGGCCAAGATGTACTCTTTTCATCCACGGATAGATTTGAGGTGGGTTCGGCGTAGATCCAGATTTGCTATTATTATTATTCGAGCCATTCTTCTCGTTGCTCGATGTAGAACTGGTGCTAGAAGCTGGGGATGACAAATTCTGCGAAACTGTTGCCGACGAAGCAGCCTTCACACTTGGTGAAGTATTCACCGATAACGGCGAAGTAAGTCCGGTGCTTTTAGACGTGATGGTCACACTACTACCGGAGTTTGAAGTTTGCGTACTTGTCAACGGTGGTGTGCTCCTAGTCGGCGGACCGGAGGTGCTCAAATCTTGAGGAGAGGCAACTCCTGTGGATGAGGTTGAATCTGCATACTTGCAACTAGCAGCTGGATTCATCATCCCAGGGCTTTGAGCTCCTGGCGAAGCATGATGCAGGTGTGGATTCCCAAGTCTCTGGGGTTGGAGTTGTGTGTAATCTCCCATGGTCGGTTGAAGACCATGTCCTTGTGCTGGCGTAGCATACGGATGTTGAGGATACTGAGGAGCCACTTGTGGGGGAGAATAACAGGCTGGTGGATAACCAGCAGCTGAGGCAGCGTTCGGGTTATAATAATCAGCACCAGGGCTGGCAGCCTGATCGCCATTTCCTCTCGGTTGCTGCCCGTAGCACTGGGCCAAGGAGTTGACGAATTGATACGAACTCATTGTTTAATGTCCTTTTGGTTTATAGTTCAACTTCCGTCATCACAAATCAAAAAACACTAGCAGTAATAGTCACTGTTGATCACACCAAGATCGCACTGTGAGTGAACTCAAGGCATACCGCGACGGTTCGCGAGTGTTACACTACTGGCGATGTTGCGTATCACGTGGATGGTTATATTATGTGTATTCTTGGGACTGCTCGTTGATTCGAGGTTGAAGCAATGTGTGAGCTCAGTGGGACGCGGTTCCGTGTAGTAACCGGAGTCCGGTGAGATGGCGAGTCCCACCCGGATTATGGGAGAGAGAAGGATGACAATAATGGAGGGGAGGACACCTAGGCGGCGTGCCCGTAGGAAGCGGGCGCAAGCGCTGGGAGGAGCCACGCGGGGGAAGAGGCGGTACCCATTCTGGCCACCAAAAAATTGATAATTTGTTGTGGATTGTTTAAGAATTTTTAGCGACTACCGAAGACTTTTATGAGGCCGGTCGTTGAGCTTTGAAAAATTGTGGATGGTGCTTGTGGATGATCCTGGAGACATTTCGAAGGACTATGGTGGATTTATTAGGAGTATTCGATGCAAGGTCTGGAAGTGCAGAATTCAACAAGTCCTCGAGTGATTTTTTTAAAATTTTTTTTGAAGTAGGTTATCTTTTTTTTGGATTTAGTTTCGCTTATTTTTCCATTTTTCTTTACTTGACAAATTACGTCTGGTTTAATTTTCATCATAAGCTTATTTCCAAGTTGAAATTTTTAAGGGTCGATGAACAAAAGTAAAAACAAACTATTAATAATAAATTCCCAACGTATACAACGCTTCCTCTCAATATAATCGTTATTATCATAAATACATCATTAAACAACCTAAAAAACTCTCAATGAGCTCACAAACAAATTTCCAGAACATTACCCAATTACACATCCACGTAGATTCATCAGCATCTATAGACGTTTCCCATAGAAGCCTGTGATCATTAAGGGGCATACCGTTGTTAAATCAAGCTTACGTTCGTAGTGGCTTTTTCAGCAGTAAATTAACGGAGTGGGCAAAGGTGACGAGAGTGTGAAATCTCGGCAAGTATCAACACCGTGAATGAGAGACGGTGGGCAGGGGTACCTCAGTTATATTTACGATGTCGTAAATTTTTAGTGCCTTGCCATTATTATGACAGTGGCGGAGGTCCTCTCTGACTATTATAACCCCTCGCTGATCAACGGCGGCGTGCCGCCAACCATCAGGGTCTTGAGTTCAGCTTGATTTATTATCTGGAGATCGGCCTGTGTAAAGTACCTTGATAACATGGCCTAGGAACTCGATGGGTCGTTGTGTATTTGTCTTAACGAGTTTTCGAAGTTGAATTGAAATATTAGGGGTAGGAATAAGTGAATATTGTTGGCAGTCAACTGTTTGTCTTCAGGGGTGGTTATTAGTCAAGAGATTTGGCGAGGAGATTAAAGAGAAATTGGTGATAAGTAATTGTGTTAAATTATTTTATATGATACTTTAAGTTCGTTTAAGGATATTTGTTATTTCTAATTCTTTGACGTACAATGGTCATACAATTTTATTTGTTAATTATTTTATTTTATATTATTATTTCTTACTTTATTTAAAAAACAATATTTGTTTTTATTGGCAATGGAGATAACAAAATAATAATAATAGGTGAAATAATAAGTACAAAATTGTAAAGTCAAGAAGAAAAAAAAATGATTCTGTAAACTTAGAGAAAAGAATCACAAGATTTTAAGAAACATATTCGTTTGAATGTATTTTTGGAACAAAACATATTTCTTTGGTACAAAAAAATATATTTATTCGATTCATTAATACTTCGATTATATATACATATATATATATATATATCCTTAGTTCAAATAATCCTTAGTTCAAATTGCGTAATATATCAATTAAAAATACAAAAATTTTTCATTTAAATAATGGTAGTTACGTTTGGGAATATCTTAAAAATCCAACGTTCAATTTCTTCGTTCCCTATTTTATAATTTCCGTTCCCTCCGTTTTTATTGTTTTCGTTTATATGACGAGGTTGGTCATTGCTTGTGTCACTTTTCTGTTACCATGTGTCACATGTCATTATTATTTTATTAAATAAATATTTGCTCGTTTCATAGCCAAAAATACATTGAAATTATACTCCGATAAAAAATATTGTTTAATTCAATAAATTAAATATTATTATTGTTTCTATTAAATATGCATTTACTCAAAGTATTCTGTTGTTTCAATAGAGGCAAAAATATATTTTTGTTTTACAAATATTTATTTGGCATAAACAAGGATATTTGAGTAAAACTATTTCGTATGATAATATATGGTATGCACGAAAAGAATTCTCAGTATGTCCTTATCTGAAAAGAAAACAAAACCAATGAGAAGTTTTGGGAAATGACAAACCTACAAATTTGAAATAGTTTGGCTGGTTCACTTGGAACGAGCTGACAAAAGTATTTTGTTAACAAAACACCCTGTATTTTTTTATTCGGTTTAGTTTTAGATATAGGAAGTTATAGGACGCAAAAGAGAAAAATGATGAAATAGTTTTTTTAAACCACAAAAATGTTTCAATTTTTGTTTGTATTTAATTCAGTTTCTAATAATTAAAACATTATTTTTTAATAGTTATTTTGTTAGATTTAATTTTTTTTATTAAAATGGTGTATCATTGATTGATATTTTTTTGGTCTGTTAATTTTGAACAAATAAACTTAGGAAGATGCGGGTTTCAGAGATCAATTTGTAATCAATTTAAGTATCAAAAGTAAAAAATATACACAGAGCTCCTTACAAAATGACTTTGGTTTTCTTCTTACAAATGAAGCACCTGTAAATACATAACTATTTCGAATTTTCTCAGTCATTTTGTAAAAATTTCAATTAGATTTTTTGTTGTCAACTTAGGACTTAGATTACGAGATATTTAAGTGTTATAATAGTTCTTTTTGTATATATAGTAACTATACTTCTTTGAACGAAAATAGGATTTTATGAACGGAAGTAAACGTATTTTTTAAATCGAATGAAAACATATCTGCACAAAGGACAGAAACTTATTCTCGTATACAAATATATTTATGTATTTATGTATTAAAAAAAAGACATTGCAAATTATAACAAGGGATGTAGGTTATGGACACTCTATAAAAACGACTTTATTTAACAAATAAAAACGGATAATACATCTAGACTAGACTCTAGGAATTTGCAAGTGGAACATATTGAACGCATTTAAACGTTGGGCTTCCGTTTTAAAATAAGAACCCCCATAAGGGATACTTTGGTGAAAAGCAGGTCCTTAGTCACAGTTTGTACAGTCAACATAACTACTCAGTCAACATACTTTCTAGTGTACCAACATTTGGTTATGGTCATCGATATACAGACATCAACCCTTGATTCTTGGTATTCGCAAAGTTTTGTCACCACGGGACTTGATTGATGACTCGATTAGAATTATTATTAAAAATTAGAGGTTATGATATAATTAGCTATTAATAAAATAAAATATAATATAATTAGCTAATTGTTGTAATAACGTTCACCGCAAATCATGAGAAAATAACGAGAAGCAATAAATAAATAAATAAACCAAAGTTATTCGAATTAAAATTAATTAATCTCGGCCATGATTCTAATTAGCAATTTTAATTGTGTGGTTTTGCTCGATTCTGCTCGAAGAGCGGGCAGAATTCCTGAAAGCCTGGAATTATCATGCGGGGACTGACTGGCAGTGTAATGAACGACGACAAAAAAGTAATCAATTAAAATGCCATTATGGACTGAATTATCATTGATTACACTGATACGAAGCGAGCTTTTCTTAATTATTTTGAATAATTAATTTTTAGAAACAATGAATTAAATATTACCTAAAAGTTTTGCATTATTAGAAACGTTTTAAAATACATTTTATTGATTTATTTACGTTTGCCGTCTATGAATCAATCTTAAGAAAGTGTACAAATTATACAATAAATAGCTAGTTCTATCAGGAAATCGTTGGACATCAGACAACGTGACGTGTATCGGTTGATTCCCCACTAGACCAGAAGAGTATGCAACATTTTCTAACGTATTATTTTTTAAGCAGCTTAATTTTTCATGGTTTCGCAAGGGTACAAATCTAACATTTAAAAAATGTGTGAGAAGGTTTAGTTTAGAAGACACATCATCTGTAACCGTTCTAGAATTAAAAAGGACGACATTCTTAGGGGTTTGGCCTCTTCCATTCAAGGCCAAAAAAGTTGCGAGGATTCCCGACTATGCAACAAAAGTGTTTGAAAGGTTTTCGGTAATGTAGACTAATGACGTCAATCTGTCAAATGTCAACTAACAGATCGTAGATGCTGTCTGTTGAGGGGTCCCAAATATTCCTAGACTTGTAGACAGATCACTACCTGTATTACCTGATTGCAAATTATGCTATTCGAAGGCAGCATTTAAATATGAATGAAATATAAATGTGTTCGGTATGTCTATTTAGTCTATGTGGGGAGAAATTCGAGGAGCAAAGTTGAAACAAGAGATTTGCATAATGCGGGGATGAGGGACTAAAGTGGTCTGCCGCTACCCATCAGATAACAAAAGAAGTGACTTTGCATGCATTTGTGGAAGTGCACTTCTCGGAATGTTTCAAAACGGCGCCGTTTTGTGCAATGGTGCGATTTGAATGTGTAGGTGGAGTTGTCCCTAAAAGTTTTAAAGCAATTAATCATTTCATATGATTTTATGGCAAAGTATGCATGTATTTTTTTGTTGGTGATACTCTGCACTGAGAGAATATATTACTACAGTAGTGACTCGATAATACTAACCGAGGCGATTGGGATTACGTTATTGAAACATTGCCTAATGTACCTAGTACATACATAATTGTTGTTTAATGTGATATAAGAATGTTTCCCATGCTTTATTGTTGATATTAATTTTCTGCCTTAGAATGTTTTAAAAAGTCTTAAAACTTCTTAAAAAGCTTACATTTCTATTAGTTTGCCTTTTACTTCGTTACGTAACTCTAGAATCGCATGTTCCCATATTTATTTATGATTTGATTTCACAAATATAATCCACTGACCATTTGTGTCATTATTTTTTGCCCGTGTTTGAAAATCGTTAATTATTCTACATTTGTTCCTTTATATCCATACATAATTCTTCTAAAATTAGATATAGGTCCTTACAGATTAACCCGTGCACCAAGCTTAAAATCAAGTATAAAATAAGGATTTTGTTTTACTATAATTTAGTTCACAGTTATAACCTTACTAAAAAAGACATACAATCTAGACTTCAGATCATTTCACATAGTACAATAGTACTTGGAAACACATACTATAATCTTAAGTGACCAACCTGGCCAATACTGATAAAAAAGAAACTGATTCAGGCATACTTCTTTCCGTGAAATTTAAATCTGCAAAGCAAAGATTCCGAATGAACTGATTTTCTCAAAAACTAGACTGAATTCAAAATACCTGCCTTCAGATTCAAATTAAAAGAAACATTAAAACAGTTTACACTTGTGTGATTTTATTGTTGTCAGAATAGTCAGTTAGAATGTTTAGATGATAGTATTTTTGACAAATTAAGTACATAGGAAAAATGTGAAATACTATGATATCTAGACTAAAACGTGAACTGGTTATTTTTACTTTATCATACGCAGTATGTAAAGTATTGTAATCGTGCCAAAAAAAATTTTTGAGATTTTAGCGGAAATATGCCTTTTTGGGTCCCCTGAACATTTTTGACCAAGGTTTAAAAAAATGTCTGTGTGTGTGTGTGTATGTGTGTGTGTGTACCCGTTTTTTGTGGCGACGATTTCGGAGAAACTACTAAAGGTATCGGAACGAAACTTCATATTTAGAAGTTTCATCACCAAACTTAGAGCTGAAAAGCTTTCTGTTGAAGAGGGTCCAAAGGAACTGGAGGTTTAGTCTTAGCATTTTTGAAAGATTTTGCAAATAAGCCGCCATTTCTGGAATTTCGTCGAAATAGTTAAATAATAAATTAAAGATGAGGAAATTCTGAATAATTTATCACCATGACATTTTTTGGTAAAATCAATAGTTTAGCTGCATGAGCAAATTCTATTTCTACGAGATCGGTCGTACTGCATGAAAACTAGTAGCCAGGATTTGTCAGATTTTTTGATTCTAATGACAGTAGGTAGTCTTGGTGTCAAACGCTAATGTTTTGACAATAACTTCTGTCAATATAAGCTGCGTTCGCATATTACATTACACTTTTTACACCCAATAACACGTAAGTGTCATTTGGACGGTGTACCCGGTGTCAACGGAGTACAATATCCGAACGCAGCTTTAATCGACATATCTGTCTAGTTCTAGTAGTTTTATTTTAATGCAGGCATGGCCGATCTCGATCAAATAGAGTCTCATGCAGCTAAACTATTAATTTTATATATAGTATGATAAAGTCATGTGCCTGGCCACATCAGATTTTTTTTTATTAAGTTAATAACTGCAGTAAGCAAATATATTATAGTGAAATCAAATAAATATGTTTTATTATTCCTTTAATATAATATTAAACTTCGAGATGTTGAGCCCCTAGGTGCGATCTCAAATTTCGCGTGAATTAAGTAATCCATACTCTTTATTTAATTATCTATTATTATTTTCTACACAGAATGAAATTTTGTACACTTTCGCTGGCCTTACAAGCTGCTTAAAAATTGATAATTTCATATAGATAATACGTTACTTCAGCGTACTTCTTTTTGCACCGATGTCAAAATGCGACATGTTTAATGCATATGTCCAGTAGCATATTTAATAGTCCATTTTTAACACGTTACACAGTAGTCGAACTTTCACTTTCAAATTATATATTTTTTTTAAATGACTTAAAATAGTCGATAGATAGGCGGAAAAAAATCTCATCTATAAGAAAGATGTTTCCTGTGGCTTGAAACGTATGTTTTCCGTGAAGATTCTAAAATCGTGAGTGTGATAATATTGTATCTGAAAATACAGGAAAATTAGTAACAAAAATGTAATACTTATGGGGTTGGTTTTGAGGGTGGTTTAGATACAAATTTGGTTTCAAAGTACTGAAATATAGTGACTATAATAATACTGCACCTGTGCATATACGAAAAATAGTACAAAAAAAGTGACACTGGAGTTGATTTTGAAACGGTTGAAATTGAGAAATAAGGTTTTTGTTAAAATTCTGAAACCATGTGCATATGATGATAATATAAAAATGTAAGTATACCAATCGGATGCTATCATATTATTATATCTGTGAATATAGGCATGGGTCTTATCATGGGCTTCTTTCTAATGTATATGACGTCACCGATTTGGGAAGAAACTAGCGTATAATAAGCCATCCCGAATATTTTAATTATAACAATTTTCATTTCCGGAATTTACCGGAATTTATGTAGTCATAACTAGATTAAAAAACGTGAACATTATGTTTAGCATGAAGAGGCTGAAATCTTGTTGATAATATTATATCTGCAAATACAGGAAAAATAGTAAATAATAACTAGGAGTTCTGGGGTGGGGTTTGAAGGTGGTTTAAGTACAAATTTAGATTTAAAGTTCTGAAACTTAGTGAGTATAATATTACTGCACAGGTGAATATACAAAAAATAGTAAGAAAGTCTAAGTAACGAAAGTAAAGTACCTAACTAAAGTATAATATTATTATACCTGTAAATATAGCCATATACAAAGGTGTTCCGAAAATTAGGGAGCTGATAGAGGACGTCACTGCCATCCAAAAAGTGTATATGCGCTTTTGGCTTTCGACGCTTCATTAATAAGTTATGTTTCTTTTTATTTTTCAGTTTTATATTCCCTTGTAAATATAACCGATTAACAAAGCCGGCGTTGCTTATTTATCAGAAACAAAAAAACTCTTACAAATAACAAAAAAAATAAAAGAGGTTTGCAATTACTGCTCAAAATGTTGGCCTTCCAGGAGAATTCTCATTTCAGCACATTTCCCAAATCCGGCCATTCTTTGAAAAATTTCAGATGTTTCTCGAATGCGATTGCAGGCACCATTTATTCGCTGTAGTAGTAGTGAATTTCTGGTCCAGCAAATAAATGGTGCCTGCAATCGGATTCGAGAAACACCAGAAATTTTTCAAAGGGTCCGGCAGGATTTGGGAAGTCGTGCTGAAATGTGCATTTACATGGAAGGGCAACATTTTGAGCAGTATTTGCAAAACTCTTTTATTTATTTTTCTTATTTGTAAGTGCTTTTTATTTCTGTTAAATAAACAACGCCGATTTTGTAATCAGTTATATTTTTAAGGGAATATAAAACTGACAAATAAAAAAGCTATAACTTTTTAATGAAGCCAAAGTGCATATACACCTTTCGGATGGCAGTGACGTCCTCTATCAGCTCCCTAATTTTCGGAACACGTTTACCGGACATCCTGTAGAGTCATATCTTATAGGCTTATTTTCTGAGGACTTTATATACGTAAATTTTCATTTCTGGAATGTACCGGAAGTAGTCAGTTTCAGAATTTCATATTAAAACCGAAGTCGTGTGTATTAAAGTTTTACAATCGCCGTCATCCGATATGCTAAATCTTTAGCTATCGATATAATATCACTTGCCTTCTCTACTAACTGAACACACAACAATTACCTATAATTTTCGATATGATATCTATTGCAGATGCCATAACAAAATATGGTTTCTTTCCAGAACCGTAAGATTTAGAAATAACTTTATTTCCTAAATGATCATAACGTGACAGTTTACATCTTAGATACCGGGACGAAAACAGCTTCTTTTTGCGCCCAAGGGCAATAAAGATTCCTTTTGCGCCCTAGAGCATAAAGGATTGCCATGGGTATATGTCAATTATATTAAATATTTGTCATTCAAATTGTAAATTTTAATGATGAGTGATGAGTGAGTGACAATTAATGGTCTGTATTGTCACTCATCAATATCAATTATTGGCGATTAAGGTTATAAGTTTGACAATTAATTGTTTGTATTGTCACTCAACTCCGAATTTTTTGTATTTTTATTCAACTCCGTAGATACGCATGTCACTTGATATCGTCAAAATATTTATTAATATTATTCAAACGGAGGAACAAAACCATTGTACGACATAAAATTTTGTATGTACCTCGGACATTACTTGATGTTTATACCCTCGACTTAGCTTAGCGCTTTTTAAACTGTCAACCTCGGGGCATAAACATCCGTCTAATGCCGTTGGTACATAAATAACTATTTCAAGCAAATGTTGTTTCTTATTAAAATATCTAAACAATGTAATTATCACTACTTTCGGTATATTCTTGAAAACTAAACTGTTAAACAAATTAAGAAAATATTGCTGCCAGTTACTGAAAAGAACTGTAAGCTTATTTGGAAATTTATTCCAAATATTTATTTATGGATATGTGATGTAAAATCAACTCCTGAGGCAATCCTACCATATTATAGATTACACAACCAACATTCACAATCACTTGGTAACAAATTGTTCAACACGATAATTGTGCAAAAAATTGCAAAGAATTGATGCAAAAAGTAAAAATTAGTACAAAAATTTACACCTGACTTTAGCCTATAAGTGTAGGTTACACAAATTTTCTAGGGTAACAAGCTGATGGGCTTTCAGTCATATTATGGTAATCTAAAATAAAAAGCACGTGTGTCACTTTTCGACTACTGTGCGTCACTAAGATATGTGCTCGTGCCCGCAATGACAATTTTCCAAAAATATGTAATGGTAACTACTTTTTAGTCTATTTGCAATCAACTCATATGAAAATCATGAATATCCATCACTTATTCTCGACAGACTTGAGCCTGGCATTTTTTTATTATTAGCAAAACCAACAAATACAAAGCAGTTGTATTGTGTTTTAAGTTCCACCTTAAAACTGTGTTTGGCGCTCCACAAAACTCCCTATGGCCTAACTAGATCACGCATAAAAAGATACCAAAACAAAAGATGCTTACGCAGCACCAACCTCATCGTTCCCAGTCAATCAGATCTTTCGTTCCGGTGTGAAGTGCGAACATCAAGGTGTACCTAATAAAAGTGTCCGTGAAGCGGTCCAGGGACCGGCGGACTTTGTAAAAATCGTAAATCACGACTTAACTAGGTCCCAATTGGGGGGTGACCGATGAGTTTTTGATACACGTCTCCCCGGTCCGGGGCACGTCTTCAATTAAAGTTGGCGGCGGCGGGCAGCGTCATGACTAAACGCAAATGTCACGGTGCTTGAATAACTTCACCTCGGCCGTAGCGCCGTCTACCGTTTGTTTATTGGTTTAATACAGTGTAAAGCAATAAATAATTTCGCCGGTGAACGTCGAGAGAGCAACCTGACCCTACCTGGACGACTGCAGCGCACCCATACAACAGTTACACGTAATAAAAATTAAGCGGGCGTTTTGGTATGTAGAGGGAGCCACGTTCCGATTATTTGTGAGGCTACAGGTTATATGATGTACTAGATTTTTGCTAAGCTTCTTAAAACGGCTGAGCATTTGTTTATTTTCTGTTTAAATGAGAAGCTTTTATACAAAGCTTTACGTCTCCAGCGACAAGTAATATATTTTAAAAGATAACCGCTATGTAGGGTTCTGATCCAAAAAAATTATTCCTTGTCTAAATAATAAAATTTACATAAAATCTTCTTTGTAGTTGCATGCATCGGGTGTTGTCAGAAAGATGAAAATGACTTAAGAGTGAATAACCTGTTTAATCTCAAACTAAACAAAAAAAAACAAATGAAGAACTCCATATCCAACTAGAAGATTACACCACTACATCTACTTTCTTTTATTTCCTATCTAACAGCTCGCAGCTTGTTTAATCTCAAATTAAGCAAAAGACTATTTCTGTAGTATCTATCAGTAATAATATATAATTATAATCATCATAATCATCAGTGTATTATAGTAAGATTGACATTGTGTGGTAATAACAACACACGCTGACTCACACATGCAATTATTATGCTGTACTAAATACACGTGAATCTACAGGCCAACTTAACTTTGTGCAAGTTCAGCAATAACCTTTGAGTCGCATAGTTGTGAAATTGGCCTTTGTTAAACTGTATTG
The DNA here is from genome assembly GCA_963966075.1 of Aphodius sticticus. NCBI lineage: Eukaryota > Metazoa > Arthropoda > Insecta > Coleoptera > Scarabaeidae > Aphodius > Aphodius sticticus. The sequence continues at coordinate 7,462,133 of OZ014513.1, forward strand.
CTCTGGCAATCTTTACTATACATACATTTCATGTCTTTCACATATTAAGTTCTTTCAGGACTTCTGTACCTTATCCCCCATCAAATATCTGGCTTGTCCGGAGTTTGAGCACTACCTTTATAGTTATATTACTTTTATAATATTGTTCGCCTTTTCATGTCCCTATGCACACTTTTCATGGTCCTGCATACAATTTACAATCACAGTTTGAAATGATAATATAATCCAAATAGTCATAATGTATAGATATTGTACAGATCAGTACAGACCAGTAGAGTATCATCTTATCCAATCGTTAGGGAAAACTTCATCCACTCACCCTCTAACTACTGCTGTTGTATGAATGGGTGCGCCATTATGTTGGAAACACATATTGCCTCAAACGTTTATGGTTTAGAGAGATTGTTTAGGTAATATTCTGTGAGCATGTAATGCTATGCAGTGGCGTAGCGTGGGTGTCGGCCGCCCGGGGCGGAGGAAAATTTCGCCGCCCCCTTATTTAGGTAATTCAATTTAAAATACTAAAAATATACAGTAATTCCAAAGAATTATTATATTGTGTATTGTTCGGTTTACAAATGTTGATCTTACATAATTTTTGATTAATTTCAATTTTGAAAAACTCTTCTCACAGCTGGCATTGCTTATGGCAATTGTAAGAAATATTCGGAGCATAATTATAATATTGGGCAGACTATCTTCCACATTGTTTGTCGTTCTTCATAAAATATAGTAATACCATATCAGTGGTAGCAAGTAAAATAAGGAATGAAAATACGCCGATTAAAATGCCTACAAATAAAATAATTGCGTGATTTAGAACATGCTCAAAACTAGTTTTATTCTCTGTTTGAAACATGTTTTTTTGTGTGATTTAAGACATGCTTTATTTCATATTTAAAACATGTTTGTATGATGTTTTTTTAAAAACATTGCTTCTCTCAAAAAGAACATCATTTTATAAAAAAAAAACATGTTTGTTTCGTTTAAAATAAATAAAACGTTTTTATAACACCCCTGATCTTCCAGCTTCGATTTCACAATAAATTTTAATAATTCAATTGGACAATACAATTTGTCAATAAAGTTCCATAATTTAACAATCACTACACGTAGGTATGTATACATACCTACTTTTTGTGGTGACAAAAACTGAATTGTTACATTTGTTAACCATTTTAGAAATATGAAATTTTACCACTGAAGGTGATTTAAATAAGTAATAAGGATAGAATTAAAACTTCGTAAATTTGGAAAAATGTGATGAGTGACATAGCAAACGGAAAAAATTGTAATTCCATCGGACAATGCCTTTTTTCTCAGAAACTTGCTTAAAGATTTTATTACATTCTTTAATTCTAATTTTTTAATTTTTTATGAAAAAAATCATATTTTATAGTCTTATCGCACACTGAGCGACCTTTTATTGTCCCTTAACTGACTTTTGTAGACTTGCAGTGGTTTAGGAAAAGAAAACGGTACAAGTAAATATTCAGTTACTCGCATTTCCAATAAGATTTAGTCAATTCAATTATTTCTCTCAACTTAAGTCCCACAAGTCATCCAAGAGATAAAAAGATTCGCCACTAAGCATGAATCTCGCCATCACGTCAACGTAGAGGCCCTGCAGCTACTGGACAACCAGAATCTAGTGGGAAGACTAAAAAGAACTAAATCTTTCGAAGTAGTGAATCAGTGAAATGTGTAAAAAGCAGAGCACAGTGAGTGAAGTGTTAGTGCTTTTTGTTTAGGACAAAGTAAATATAGGACATTAGTGGAAAGCCTATTAGAGACAAGTACCTAGTTTTAAGAATTCAGATTTAAATTGATGGTTAATCTTTGAGATTAGTTTCAATATGTGAAGCATCTTATACTTATTAACAAAAAAAAACTTAAGACCCGAAAAGCTTATAGTGTGAAGATTACAAAGACATATTCGCAATAATATGACTTTAGGCATGAATGTGAACCATTTAAGACACGAGACATCCATTTGCGTAGGTACTTGAGTTATCTTTAAGGAAGATGGAAAAACAATGGCCAACTTTTCCCTTTTTATGGACGCCATGCATGATTTAAACATTTTTTAATGATGACTTGCTTCTGATTCACGTATTGTACCACAAATAATGGGTTGTTTCTTTTTTAATTAAATACATAAACGCAAAGAATGGAAAGGGTTGCTTTAAACTTATGTGTCATACTCAAGAAACGTTAATTCTAGCTCCGAATCAATCTTTGCAAAAGCAAACATAAAATACTAACATTTATCTAAAATTTCCAGCTAAACAGCAAGTGTGATACATCACAGTTGAAACAGTTGAAACCTAAAATGTTAAAACCAAACATGGCGCCCATATGAAAACCAAAAGTTAGCAATGGTTTCTCCAGATTGAATTATAATAATTAACGTGCAATTCCAGTGCAGTTCTAGGGTGCACTAGGTTTACCAAAAGAAAACGCTATTAGTAATGAAAAATTCCGGGCTCATTTCAATCGCCCCGAATCGTAGGTGCGACACAAATGTGAAATGAAATGGTTCAAATTTTTTTTAGATGAAATTATGCCGCCCCCTAAATGTGCCGCCCGGGGCGGGCCGCCCCCCGCCCCTACTACGCTACGCCACTGATGCTATGTGAAAAAAATACGGTAATATGGTCATGCAACATTCCGCAAAAAACAGTGATATTAGAAGAAAACTGGTCTCGATCTTAAATTCTAAACTTTGGGTTAATTAATAGTATTTGTGTTCACTATCTATAATTTTGATGAAGGCAGTGAAGGAAACCATTGTCAGATTGTAGTGTAAATTTTTGCTTTGCTTTGAAAATGACATACAACTTTATTCTTATTCATTTTCATCTTTTTGGCAATACGCGGTATATGCCAGCGGTCACCAACCGGGGGTCCGCGGACCTCTAACAGCGGAGCGCACCTATGAGCCTACCCTGAGCGGGAGAAAAGCAGCGGGAGCAGGTAGGCAACCGTTGGTATATGCACGTGAGAAGGTAATTTCGTTTTTAATGAGATAATTTTGAACATCACGGTACTAACATTTTCCGAGAAATTGGTAATAAGAGTATTGAACACGTGTCCAACTTTTTGCCGGACAAGGTGAAAAAAGATACCCAAAGTTGGTGTTTTTATAATAGTACGAAGATCTTGAAAACTTTGAAACTTTGCGTTAATTTTGACGCGCAGTGTATTAGTATAAATTATTGTTCAAACTATAATATTATTTTTTTTATTTCGTTCGCTTTCTCTCTGTTGGTAACTTTTTGGATAAATTCCCAAAGGCCTATAATAGAACCTTGGGACTTAAAATGATATTCAGTTGCCCAAATATCATCGTCTTAGGGAGAGAGAGATAACTAATATTTTGTTATATTTTATTGTTATATTTCTTGTATTTTAAAACTGTTAAACCTAGAATTTTAATTTTTATAGGTTTATCAAGAAATTAGTAAACTAATTATATATGTTCGGCAGGCCAACAATATTTTGTATCAGTGATTGTGTACTGACAGTACAATACAGTAAATCTTCTGTTGAATTAAATGTCTATAAGATGACTGGAAAATATAGAAAATTTATTTGTTTTATTAATAATGTACAGTTTACACAGTTTAAGAAATTTAAGTTTTTGTTTGAACCTTCTTGCACAGCAATCTGTTGATGATAATTTTATTAATGTAGAAATAAATTTATAGAATGTAATAAAGATAATGTGTTGCATTGTTTCTGAAAAGGGATGTGAATACCTACTTGTAGAAACCAGAAATCGAACAAATAATTAGGGACTGCACAAATTTGCGATTCCCACTCCACCCAAGATACCCAAGATTGGTATAAAACAGGGGAAGTAATCTTCGAAAAAATTGACTAATAAACAAGCTGCAATTTCATTATTTAGGCTTTTTAAACAATCGCCACAAATGGCCATATATGTAATGGTACTGGAATGTATTTTAATATTTTATATAAAGAATACCACTATTCCAAATTAAGTATTTATTTAAAATGAAATTGATAATGTTTTATATTACAAAAAGAAATTAAGTAAATACATTGCGGTAACACATTACAAATTGCGTTGGCCTAGAAAGCAAATCTCACACCCAAACCAAACGATATAATATGTAAAATCTTAATAACAAAAAGATCCATCAATTTATTTTTTATGGCAACTCCCTATTTTACAAATTGATTTTGATAGATCCTGTAACTGTATTAATGATAGCATACCATAAGAAAACCGTCAAAAGGGACTCAAAATCAATTGAACGTCAGAAATACAATTTGACAAAAACGTGTGTAATTCTATAAAATAAAATTGACATGCCCGAGGATTTTTTAAAACAACAAACAGTTTTAATTTGAATACGTTTATTAATCAAAACGATTTATTATATTTTTTCTAAACCAAACGCGATAGAAACAAGCGCTGAGGATATAAGTGGCCATAGACCAATAGAAATATAGCATCATAACTAAGGAAATAAACAAAAGAATTTAATATTACACTGCGAATAATTTTTATCTCATCATCTTAGCTTGTAATGCCTGCATACTGTTCGCTTCAGCTATTTTCCAATACCGAAATATCTCAAAACATCCTAAACGAATTTTCTAGATGTAATTTCCAACAACACATTTTAAATTACCGTTATATACCAGCGTGCGCCGCTTATCAGCGTATCCAAAAAACTTGTTTTTGAAATAGTATTCATCGCAGTTTCGGAATAACAAGCGTCTTGTCCGTACGCCGGTTGATAACTCCGTCGAGTCTTTGCTAATTTACAAGTAAATTCGAAGTAATTTCAAGCACAGTTGTGTCATAATTGTGCTACTAGACCGTTGTGTTGTATAAGTTGTAGGAGTTGCGAAATTGAGT